>OU452242.1:56249480-56873354 GCA_911728495.1 Furcula furcula
GTGATAAAAATATTTCGATAAATTGTAACCTACCTATATAGATTTTTTATAACTATGTTAGTTCATTTTATTTTAAGCAATATTTGTACACCAACAATTGGTAAAATATAAGCACTTAAATGTTTTTTTTGTCACCATAACAAACTATATTTTAACAAATAAATATATCTTTATCTTTAGGTATATTTTTACTAGTAGGTATTGTTAATAGATCATGATCAACCGAAAGTAGTCCACTGCAGAACAAAGGTGTGGCCATAATCCCTACGCTTGGCAGGCGTCTTAGGGAGCGCAGTATAGATGGTAGGTAATCCAATAGAAAGACGCTGCTGCCCGTCTTCTCGTTTTCCCTTAGTCGCCTGTTACGGACACACAACGGGAGGAGATGGGCGGGTCCTATTCTTACTCGGACACTCCATGGGTAGATAAGTACGGGTAGTAATAGATCATATAGACGGGCCCGTTGGTCTAGTGGTTAGACACCCTGGCTGCTACTCGATGGGTCACGGGTTCGATTCCCACCAAGTGTCTGGGTTTTATCCATTTAAGTATGTACCTATTTACAAAAAAACAATGTATTTAGGTATTAGTATCAGTTGTCTGGTTTTCATAGTACAGGCTGTGCCTAGTTTGGGATCGGGTGACCGTGTGTGGATTGTTCCAAGATATTTATTATATTTTTAATTATAAGTAATTTACATTTTTCGATTAGTGTTTTTTTTTGTTGTTAAAGATTTAACTTTTATAAATAGTGCATGCGGTGTTCACCTGTAATAGATTGTTACACTAGACTAAGTAAGTATGACTGTACTTCAGTTTTAGGTATTGCATAAGTGTAAACAATTGATGGTGAACCAATATAATAAATAAAAAAAATATTTAAACAATATTTTTTTTGGATTTTTTAATTTGTCCACCACATAATTACGGGAAATGTATTCACCATGTGCGCTGCAGGTGAGGTTGAGGCCCTGATCATTTCCGAACAGTATATTACAACTCATTATGAATGACTTAGTAAGTATATTAATACATACATACATAAAATCACGCCTTTTTCCCGTAGGGGTAGGCAGAGCCCAAGGGCCGCTTTTCGCCTCCGTGAGAAACGAGACGTGATGGGTGGCGATCCACATCGCCGCCATTTTGGTTAATTAAATTATTTATATGATTGACCATTGCGTTCTCACGAATAAGGAGGGAAAGGGAAGGGTAGGTGTTGTGAAAAGGAAGATTAGCAAGTTAGAGTGGGAAATAGGAAAAGTAGGATATTACCGCCCAGGAGGGCAAGGGATGGGACAGTAATAGCTAGGGAAGCCGGGGTCGCATACCCGTATACTATACCACAACTACCGGACAGGTAAGTTGGGATGAGTATCCCATGACTAAATTAATTCAATCTTTTCAATTTCCGTAGTTTCCAACGCGACAATGGCCCAAAAGGACAGCAATGAACCAGAAAAGAAGCGCAAATGGCCCAAAAAATTGCCTGCAAAGGACCGTTACAAATCGTACAAGCAGTACACGGCCCAAGACTTACGAAGATGCATCGAGGCTGTTCAGAGTAACGAAATGACGCCCCGAGAAGCGTCTGAACACTTCAACATACCTAGAAAGACTATCGCCGGTAAAGTCAGGAAGTGTATAGTTGATGGTGGTGAGTTTTAAAACTTTTTATTTTATATTGCGGTTTTTTTAATCTGTGCGGATTTTTTTGAGTGGTCATTTAGATGTCAGGTTTTTATAAATAGAATAGAAAAAAAATATGATTTATACCTACACCACAGACCGTATGAGACCCAGTATATTAAATACAAAAAAAGGTAAACTGTAAAATTTATAATTTGAAAAAAGAATTTGATATTTATAGACCATATTTTCAAATTATTCGTGGGTTAGCATTTTTTCTTAAGCAATTTATAATAATTTAGTACTTAGGTAAATACTTAAATAAATTAATACATAGCATTTATATTTTGTGAATATATAAAAGCATTCGCACTGGTTAAATATTTTTTCTGCTTTTCTGTGTTATATTCTGCGTTATATTGTTTCTGTGTTATATTGTGTTTCTGCTTTTTTGTGTAGTATATTGCGTTACGCTCCCACAGACGATGGTCATTGCATCTGTGCGAGCGTGCCGCAATTTATTTACGCAAGTGCGACAGGTACAGGAAGAGAGACAGGTATAAACAGGTCAATGTACTGAATTCTTCCTGCGCGGCGACCGCACTTTAGTGAGACATTGGCCTGATAGTCAAGGCAGTTGCATTACCGCCTGGCCGGTGATACCTACCCGGAGGTCTAATACGGATTTTGATAATTAACGAAATAGACCAAAACTGTCGTTTTTGACAGTTACCTCTAGAGGTGCTAGTGTTAAATGTATGGAGAAAGCGAGGTGGGTTGGTCGATTTCGATAACTACTAAAAAAACATTTTTAATTATTTTCTCAAATAATTTTTTTTTCCGTGTTTTCGACATTATTTTCGGAGCTGTCACTCTATGAAAACAACTTTTCAATAACTGAAGTTTTTAAAGTAGCATATTTGTCGCCTAGTGTCTCTCTCTAAATCTGTGAACATGTCTATACAACGTGTTAGCAAATTAAAACAAAAAGCTGAACCTAGTTTGATAAGTATCGTTAGCAGAATTGATTATACAAATTTTTATGTATTTTATTATTATACTAGCTGACCCACGCAGCTCCGCCTGCGCTATTTTTACGTTAACTAAACTTTGAATAACAGACATTCGCATCGAATACATAACCTCATTTTTTATAGTCGGTTAAAAACTGGGACCCACTTTTTACTTGCTCTCCGAAGCACGGACCCGTTTAGTTCAAATGGCGTTAAACGGTCACCCATCTATTTAATGACCTTACCTAACGTTGCTTAACCCGATCGATTACAAAACCTTGATAAAAACTCTCTATGAGTGTTCCCTTACTAATATATTATTTTGACTTTAATCCCCTCTCCCAAAAGAACCGTGCTAGATTACGGGATAAAAAGTATCCTATGTCCTACCTCGTAGTAAGATCTCAAATCATGCCAAGTTTCATTTGAATCCATTCAGTAGTTTCGGCGTGATGCTCAGCCGTGATACAGACAGACAGACAGACAGACAAAAATTTAAAAAATTACAGTTTCGGCCTCAGTATCGGTTATAGAATGCCCTCCAAATATAATTTTCAAAATATCTTCGCAATGTACAGAATTGGACCTGTTACAGTTTTATTATAAGTATAGATTTTGATTAATGTATCATGCCGAGTCCAAAAGCACAGACGTTATAATCAGTATAGAATCGGTAAGGGGTTATTAACCTCCAGTTTTTTTGTCTCGGGGAATTTTCAATTTATTATTGTAGCTTACAATGATGAGGTGGAAGAATGTGGACCGCACTAGCGCGTGGTTCTATATGTCTTCTTTCGACTGTATCGTCGTCCGGTTGGGCGATTAAGTAGTCATTTTATTGGACTAAACAGGAGAGCGGAGAGTGTAATATTAAGGTATAGCTCTCTGAAAAAATATATTTTTTTAAGTATTGAATTAAGTCTAGATATTAAAATATCGACATTCAGATGTTTAACACTTAATATATAAACTGGAGGTGGTTATAGATCCAAAAAGTACTGAAACTAGGTGCTTACAACAGTGAGAGAGGAAGCTAATATGGAAGCTCAAATTCCAAAAACCATAAACCCAGTACGTCCGTACAAATCCAGCAGCACTTTAAATAATACATACATACGAGGGTGGTCCGATAAGTACTTAGCCTACAAAAAAATATTTTCTATTTTGGAAAAGTGGCGTTTTATTTCTCAACATAATCTCCTTTGAGTTCGATACACTTGACCCAGCGTTGTTCCAACTTCTTTAACTCGTCTGAAAAATACGTCTTGTGGAGGTCTGCAAAGTAGGCCTCCGTGGCCGCGATAACCGCCTCATTCGACTCAAATTTCTGCCCGGCGAGTGACTTTCAAATTTGGAAACAAAAAGAAGTCGCACGGGGCCAAATCCGGAGAATACGGTGGGTGGGGCAGCAGTTCGTAGCCTAATTCTACCAATTTGGCCGTGGCGACGGCGGAGGTGTGAGCCGGTGCGTTATCGTGATGGAAGAGCACTTTTTTCTTCGCCAAATGGGGCCGTTTTTCCTTCAATTCGGCGTCGAATCGGCACAATAATTCGGCATAGTAGAGCCCTGTGATCGTTTTGCCTGCAGGTAGTCGACGTAGATCACACCTTTTGAATCCCAAAAAACGGTGGCCATCACCTTTCCGGCCGATGGGACAGTCTTCGCCTTCTTCGGAGCACGTTCGCCGGGTGAAGTCCACAGTTTCGACTGTTCCTTGGTCTCTGGTGTGTACCAATGTATCCACGTTTCGTCCACGGTCACGAAACGAAGCAGAAACTCCTTCGGATTGCGCTTAAATGTTGTCAAACACGGCTCTGAAGTGGTCTCACGGTTGCGCTTGTTTTCCGGAGTGAGCAAACGCGGTACCCATCGCGCCGACAGCTTTCTCATGCCCAATACTTCGTGCAAGATATGACCCACGCGGTCTTTTGAGATGCCTACTGTCTCAGCTATCTCACGCACCTTCAATTGGCGGTCTGCCAATACGAGATCGTGGATTTTTGTCACGTTATCCTCCGTGGTAGCCGTTTTCGGGTCACCTGGGCGTGGCTCATCAAAAACCGACGTGCGACCACGTTGAAACTCATTAACCAATTTTTAACGGTCGCCATCGAAGGAGAAGAGTCACCGTACACTGCATCCAAGCGTTCTTTGATTTCGCTGCGTGATTTGCCTTCCAAAAACAAGAATCGAATCACTGACCGATATTGCCCTGTTTCCATTTTTCTGAAATCCGCGGACAAGCTTGCTTCCACACGCGGTCAAAACAGAACTACGCGTCCGATTCGGCTGAAATTTTGACAGTAGCTGTCTACGAGAATGTTCTAAGCGATAAAAAATTGATCTTGCGATAGTGGTGCTATCTGGCGATGAGGCTAAGTACTTATCGGACCGCCCTCGTATCTTTAAACATAAATACTACATATATAGGGCAGTTAAGAAGTATAAGAAGCCAATGTTGTTTGCCAATGCAATGGCACTGAAAGTGCGTCAAAAGTTGAAAGTTATGTTAAAATTGGTGGCAAAAAGCTGGCCAGTCGAAGCAGTGACTTGCACCTAAATACAAAGTGATAACACGAGGTCCCGAGGACAGGGATTACGAATACCGTGACTTCCATCTTAGGTGGAAGATAACAAGGACACAAGGCTATTATACGGTGTATCTGTTTGACAAATCTACCATAACCCATTACCCAACGCGAATATTGGGGAGGGGTATACTGGTGCCCTATACTCCTTTCTCAGATCCCGTATACGGTAGACCCAGATGTCTATTACTTATTGCCATCGAATAAAATTGGCCGAAATCTCTAGACAATTTTGTTTTACCTCGTACGCACGTGCTCAAACTTAACAGCTCAGATTCAGTAGCGAATTGTAGCTTGTAAATTTGTACATTTCAAAATCAAGAAAATGTAGCTAATTGTGTAAGGCCTGCAAGTTCGAAGTTTCACGATTTCGGAACCTAATTATAATAGAGGTTAATTCGAGAAATCAATATATAAATCTCTTGTTGTAGATGCACTGACTGATGATACAACGTTCAAAGAGGCCGCGAATAAAGGGCGGAAACCAACCAAGTTGACAAAACATGACAAAAACGTTAAAATCGAAAAATCTGATGAGGTTTTAGATTTCAAACCAAATATTGGAGATGTAGATGCTAAACAAATTAGATCTAAATACAAAGCATTTGTTAATGAACAAATAAAAGAAGAAAGTAAAGACACAGAGACGAATTCGAACGAAATGAAAAAACAACGCAGCAATATTAAAACTATATTGAAATATTCAAACGCGACTTTGATAAAAGCGTATTGGGGGAACGGTTATTCTTGTTTTTTCTGCAAAGAACAGAGAACAGATCCGTCTGAGCTTAAAATACATAATCTAGAAGTACACCCAAATGTAGGAGACGAAGCGATAAAAGTGAAATACGTGTCCGATTTAGTTATACGACTAGACATAACTGGGCTTCAATGCAAACTTTGTGGTACTAACTTCGATAACTTAGACAGTTTAAAAGTCCACCTCACATCCTCACATTCCAAAACGATACACTTAGACATCAAAAACCACATCATACCGTTCAAATTTGACGGTATTACACCTGAACCACTGACGTGCGTGATTTGCCACAAACAGTTTAAATATTTCAAGCTGTTATCGGAACATATGAGCGAACATTATAGGAACTACGAGTGTCCTATTTGCGATAGGGGATTCATAAACAAACAGTCTATGCAGACGCATAGCTACAGACACAAAAGTGGCGTCTTCAAATGCTCGCATTGTCCAAAAATCTTCGATACGAGGCCAAAAAAGAACGTTCACGAACGGATAGTCCACGCTCTATCGAACAAGACTAGAAAGTGCACGTATTGTGACGCCAGATTTTCTACAAAAGACCTCGTTCAGACTCACGAAGTTAAGGTTCACGGTGCCAAACCGAGTATCTTCAACTGCCAAGCATGCAATAAAGCTTACACCAGTCAGAGTTCTTTGACAACTCATAGGAAAAGGTTCCATTTGATGCTGCGGCCGCATAGGTGTTCATACTGCGATATGGCATTCTTTTCGCAAATAGAGTTGAGATCTCATACAGTGACGCATACGAAGTCAAGGGAGTTCAAGTGTGAAATGTGTAGCAAGTGTTTTGGGACGAGGTGTAGTTTAAACCAGCATGTTAGGGGACATTTGAATGATAGGAAGTTTAAATGCGAGAATTGTGGTCGCGCGTTCGTTCATAGGACCGCTTGGAAAGTCCATATGAGGACCAAACATGGGAAGATTGTTTGATTAGCATACTAATATAAATTAAAAATAACTGCGACACTAGATGAATTGATAATATATTGCTGAATAGATTTTCATGCTTAGCTAGCTGTGTTCTGATGTGAAGAGTACTGTAGCTGGTGAAATTTGTTATGGGCTTAGGGGTCTTAATAATTAATGTCTGGGTGGTGTCTTGGTTGACCCGCAAGTAAAGCGTTTACGAGTATCAATCGTGATAACTCCGAAGAAAATGTCGAAACACCTTAAATTTCACAAATCAAGTACAAGATGTTCACAAATTGACGCAAAACCTAAAACTAGTTTGTTCTGTGTCAAGAGCAGAATTGATTGCACTACTTTTTAAACCTAAAAAACCTTGCCCCTTCGTCGAGGGTATCATTCAGTGTTTCAATACAGTTATAGGCCTATAGATTGTTGTATATCTCATATATTTCCTGATTTATACTAGAAAAGTCAATTCATCTTGCAAATTGGGCAGGGCAATTTCTCTGTAGAGGTAAATTTTTAAACCATGTACTTATTACATGGGGTTTTGAAAGGCTACAGATGTTTTACCAATTTATTTGTCTTAGTTTTAATTTGTTTGTTACACTCTCGCTTAACTGTACTAGTTGGACCAAGCTATGTCAAAGTTTACTAATAGAACCGTCCTATGTAAAAAATTACTAATAGGACCAATAAATGCCAAAACGTACTAATTGAACCAAGTTATACACAAATGTGCCCCCGTGGTGTAGGCGGGTTGATTTCCAGAAAATACTTTACTAGCTAGATTTGATTTCTTTTTTTTGTATGAATTTTCAACTGTCAGCTGGTACCACAAAAATTAGAAATAAATGTGTAGTGGCTGTATAGCTTGGTTCAATTGACAGAACTTCCGATTGAGAGTATAACTTGTTCCAATTCAGTGTATAACTTGATCCAATTGACTACCTACATAACTTGGGCCAATTGATTGATATTACCGTCCCCGTAACCCCGAATCTCAACAGTTCCAGAACCAGAAATCACCCCGGACCAGGAGAAAACGTATAATTTCATTGAGGAAATCAAAACGATTCTCACTTACACGAACGCGACCCCATTCAAGAGCAAAGGCAACCGGTTCCACTGTGCGTACTGCACCTCGGACGATGCTCTATTCGAGAGCCCCGATGACCTCAGGACTCATTCTAGAACTGTGCATGTTAGCGATAGAACGAGCAGAATAGAATTCGCTATGAGACCTCACTATATTAACGAGATATTACGACTCGACATAGAAAATTTACTTTGCAATGTTTGTTGCGTGCCGATCGTTAGTTGGAACGATATGTTCAAACATTTGCGCCAACAGCATAAGGTGACTTTGGATCAGGCGTACACCAGGGTCATCCCCTATGTGCTGCAGGACGGTATGAATTGCTGCTTATGCAAACATCCTTTCTCGAACTACATGCTTCTAGACACACACATGAACGCTCACTACGATAACTACATCTGCACCGATTGTGGCGACACATTCGTGACTTACTATCGACTTCGGCAGCATAACAAGATACACGACGTTGGAAGATTCGCTTGTAAGTATTGTTCTAAAGTTTTCGCGTTAGAAAAGTATAGGCGGAAGCATACACAACTGGTTCACGAACAGTGTAATAGGTTTAAGTGTTCGTATTGCGAAGAGAAATTCAATAGTGATATTACTAGACATATGCACGTATGCGAGAAACATAACGAGAAAGTTACTGTGACGACGTGCGAGCTATGCGGCAAAACTTTTACGTGGAAGCCATATTTTCACGCGCACATGCGTAAGAAACATGGCATAAAGAGGAAACCTAGTGGTGATCCCGCTTCTGATAAGTATAAGTTGAAAGCGCCTAGGAAACCTAGCGTCGATCCCACTTCTGATAAGCATAAATTGAAAGCGTCTAGGGGCGATGTGTTCATATGTGGAGTGTGCCAGGAGGTGTATTCCAATCTCACGACTTTGAAGGAACATATTATGGTTCATAAGGATGAGGAGGCGAGTGAGTGAATAATTTAAGTGTTCGATGTTAAAAACAGTGTCAGTGGTCTGGGGGTAGGCGCCGGTGCAACAGCATATTGTATGAAGTTTTTTTAAAATTTAATTATAAGTTTTTTGGGTTATCAATCTGAAACGCAGTTATTTGCCCGATTGCCCCTGTAATCAACCTTTGTCTTAGACACGGCCTGTAGCCGGCTTCACTAATTTTGAATTGTATCGTCTTCTTAGTTGTGGCAGTGGCATAGGCTACATAATTTTAAAAAAATGGCCACCGTCAGCCGCAAAGAAATTCAAGATATAGAGGGGCCTTTGAAAGTAATTTCAATACAATCGTTCTTGTTCTATTTCAACAGTGTCACCTAACGAGATGTAGACAAAACATGTACTGTTAGGAATGACTAAATTCAGCAATTACCCAACAGGGGGCGCTATTTTCATTCCTTTTTTTTTTGGAGTTTATGATTTGGTTACAGGGGCCTTTGAGCCAGTGCATTATTAACGTGGATAGGATGTTAACCAATTTCTTGGCTTAAAGGTCTTGGTAGCCAAGTCATAAACTACAAAAACATAAAAGAAAATATATGAATGGTATTACAAATAAACACGTTTCGAGATATGTCTACTGACTCTATGAAATACTAGCGGCCCGGTACGTGCTTCGCTACGTATAAAGTGATATATGAAAAACATTTAATTGGAACATCATATTCATTAATTAAAACAAAAAAAATGCATTTTTCCTTTAATTAAAAAAGAATAAATCAAATTAAAAACCGCATGAATGACATAACAACATGCTTTTACTGTCAAGACTGAAAAAAGTTTTAATTCTGAAAAAAAGTTCAATTTGACAGCAATATCCACATTTCAAAATGATCCGCCATTTATTGAATTCAACCTTCTTCCCGTAACGCGATTATCAATACCGCAGCACGCTTAGGACGACTTGCAGTCTTGACAGATTGGTGTGGAGTATGACGTCTGTGATAGTTTTCAACACCGAAAAAAAGTTAAAAAGTTGCAAAAAAACATCACGTGATTAATGGACGACCCCTTATCTGTCAATATTTGCACATCGTGCTAAGCCTGCAGCACGTATTAATGATTACCTTTTTGTTATTGGTATGTACTCTCACGGTCACGAACGGTGTACCAGCTTTAGGACGACAGTCGCTTGCACGAGCCGGCCCGAAATACGTGCGGGCGGGGTAAGCGCACGTAATGTTTTTTTCAAGCGATTTTTATTGGAAACTGGTACACCGTTCGTGTCCACGATAGTACGTCGTTATTACTGGGACTTGTACAGGACTGAGTGACTTATTACCCGTGTAGGTAATAAGTTTTTGGGCTAATCGCTTTGTTCGGTAAGGCCTCTCTATATATCTTGAATCTCTTTGGTCAGCCGCCCGCCATCTTGTATTTTTTACAAAAACGTAAATATGGGTTTCAAATGAAAGCTCATATAGAAACTAATGTAAATATATTCTTACATTAAAATTAATAAGTATATGTGTTTGATTATGTATACAAATAGATTAAATATAGGCCTTTGGTGCCTTTGGCCAATTCTGCAATAAATATACAGTATGTATATGATATGAAAATAAGCAGTACTTAGTCTTATTCAGTTATTTTGAATTAAAGTTAATTAGCGTTTGTGATTGCGGCAGTAAGTATACGTCTTATAAATATGGGACGTCAGTCGCCATTTTGTATTTTGTTTAAAACTTACTATGGTTTTATACATAAGTATATAAACATTCAGTTAAAAGATAATTGTATCATTTAGAGCCCTCAATGAACGTAGATTGTATACTATTTTGGTACTAATGAAGTCTGTTTGTAAGTATGTATTGAGGGCAAATTGTTTGAGTTATTGTGTTGTGGACAAAAAAGTGTAAATATTGTATCTTTAATAAATTAGTGTATTATTTTATATCTTGTTTTATTTCTATGTAAAACCTTTGTTAATGATCCATAAAGACCCTGATGGGCTCTACTTCATAGTCAATGTTGATGACTATTGTGCAAAAAAATGAGATTAGGCATGATGACTAATTTTGAAAAAATACTCTATAATGTACTTACGGGCTTACGGGTCTAGTATTGCCGAAAATAATCATATTTTTGTATTAAATTTACAATTAATATAATAGCAATATTTTCAATTTTTAAAATAGAGTTTGAATTTAGTTCCAAAACGATGGCCGGTGCATGGCGCCATTTTGTGACGTCACTGCGGTGTAAATAAACATCTGTCTAGGTATAAAAGTGAATCATTGTATGAAAGAAAAAGTTGTGATGACAGTTTGACAGTTGTTTATTTACACAGGATTGACGTCATTCACTCTGATCAGCGTTTATTACAACATGGCGTTAGCTGTATTTAAGTAATTTATTTGCTTAAATATCAAAACCTCTATTATTATGAAAATGAGATGCATTTGTGTAATCAGTGCAATCTATTCTAATATTTAAAACCACAGATTTATTGGTGCCTATTGTGTTGCAGTCATCATACCATTTAACAAATCAATAGAAAAACTCCGGGAGTAGAAAAACTCAGTAAAAATTGTATACAGGCATGACGTCACGCGGAATTTCAACGCACTATACCTTCGTAATTTTTTGTTTCATTGACAAAAGAAAAAATACGCTTCCACAATATTTTTTTATGATCTAAGTGACGGACTAAATCTAAATAGATTTTTCATTGTGGCGTTCAGCTATGTACTTACATCTTTCCACTGCTGATGAAAAACTGGGTGGTGTTTATGGACGCTATGGAGAGAATCCGACCTTGGTTACCCGTGTTACTTCCAGTCTTACTACCAGTAGTAACACGGGTAATATTTTTTGCCCGTGTTACTGCTGACTGCTTTAGTAGTAACACGGGACAATTTTGACATCCCATATTACTACTAGCCTATCATTGCTGAAACTTCGTCATTTTCATTCTGGATGAATTAAGAAGCGAGATGTCTTTGTATCTTATGCTTCCCTGGTACATCTGCTATATTTGTCTACACTAATATTATAAAGAGGAAAACTTTGTTTGTTTGGTTGTAATGAATAGGCTCAAAAACTACTGGATCGTTTTTAAAAATTCTTTCACCATTCGAAAGCTACATTATCCACGAGTAACATAGGCTAAATTTTATTTTGGAAAAAAATAGGGTTCCGTAAGATATTTGGGTTTTTTCGGACACAAGGTGTAAAAAATCAACCAGAAAAGTTACTTATTTTGCGTACGCTGCCTAAACTATAAAAGATAGAACCATAAAGTGTTCTAATTAATTGTAGATCTTATAAATACACACATCAAAAGTGTCTAGGGATCAAGCATTTTTGGGCAAAAAAATGGGCAGAAGAACAATGGCGTTTCGTGTGCTTTTCTGATGAGTCTCGTTTTGGTATGAGACCGGATACAAGACGTATACGACACTGGAGAACCCCTGGACGCCAACAGCGATTAAAATCCTGCCAGGAAGTCCATCCTTATAGTGGTGGAACCATCATGGTATGGGCGGGTATTTGGATCGGCGGAAGAACTGAGTTGATTTGGATCAGAGGCAACCTCAACGCTCAAATTTATGCTGAGACGATTGTATCAGACGTCATCGTTCCTCTACAAGTGCAAATCGGTCCCTTATTTCAGTTAATGCATGATAATGCACGACCGCACACCGCAAGAGTTGTAAGACAGACTCTCGCCGCAGCTAACATCAATGTCCTGCCCTGGCCTGCTCAGTCGCCAGACTTGAACCCGATTGAGCATGCATGGGATATGCTACAGAGAAGAGCTCTGCCGAATATGGAGGGTATCCAGTCGCAAGAAGACCTTTTTTTGTTGTTGCAACGAACATGGGCGGCCATTCCACAGCGTGATTTGGATGAACTCATTTTGAGTATGCCAAACCGATGTTCTTGTGTTGTTAGTGTTCGCGGTAGAAACACGGATTATTAATTGTTTAAGTTACCCAATAAAATTTTAAAGAAAACTGTTATTTCAGTCTTTTTTTCGAACTTTTGTGTTAGTGGTTCAAATGTCAAAAATCCCTTTATTAGGAAAATGGCAAATTTCTTTATGTAAAATTTTCTTTAAGGATTCATCAAGTCACCTTTGCATTAATAAAGAAATTTGCCATTTTCCTAATAAAGGGATTTTTGACATTTGAACCACTAACACAAAAGTTCGAAAAAAAGACTGAAATAACAGTTTTCTTTAAAATTTTATTGGGTAACTTAAACAATTAATAATCCGTGTTTCTACCGCGAACACTAACAACACAAGAACATCGGTTTGGCATACTCAAAATGAGTTCATCCAAATCACGCTGTGGAATGGCCGCCCATGTTTGTTGCAACAACAAAAAAAGGTCTTCTTGCGACTGGATACCCTCCATATTCGGCAGAGCTCTTCTCTGTAGCATATCCCATGCATGCTCAATCGGGTTCAAGTCTGGCGACTGAGCAGGCCAGGGCAGGACATTGATGTTAGCTGCGGCGAGAGTCTGTCTTACAACTCTTGCGGTGTGCGGTCGTGCATTATCATGCATTAACTGAAATAAGGGACCGATTTGCACTTGTAGAGGAACGATGACGTCTGATACAATCGTCTCAGCATAAATTTGAGCGTTGAGGTTGCCTCTGATCCAAATCAACTCAGTTCTTCCGCCGATCCAAATACCCGCCCATACCATGATGGTTCCACCACTATAAGGATGGACTTCCTGGCAGGATTTTAATCGCTGTTGGCGTCCAGGGGTTCTCCAGTGTCGTATACGTCTTGTATCCGGTCTCATACCAAAACGAGACTCATCAGAAAAGCACACGAAACGCCATTGTTCTTCTGCCCAATTTCTGTGTTCAAGAGCCCATTGATATCGAATCCTACGATTGTGCATTGCTATAGGTGGTACCCGTAGCGGTCTTCGGGAATGAAGGTTCACTTCATGCAAGCGGTTTCTGACTGTTTGGTCGCTAATTAAGTTCCCTGAAGAGTGATGAAGCCTCACGGCTAACATCATGGCAGTTATTGTTGGAGCTCTTCGAGTTAAGATTTGAATATATCGGTCTTGTCTCCGTGTGGTGCAGCGATACCGTCCTCCATGGCGCTCAGCCACGGTACCAGTGCTTCGGTAACGTGTCCAAAGTCGACTGATAACACTCTGACTTGTATTCAGAGCTAAAGCCACAGTACGTTGCCGGGAACCAGCTTCTATCATTCCCACGGCTCTGAGCATTTCTTCCCTGCTTAAATGACGTCGCCGCTCCATAATAACGTTGGTTTTAATCAGTAGTAGGGAAACAGTAGCACTAATAATGTCTTCAATGCGTTGTATGTTTTTATAGGGAAAATATTGACAGCTGATTTTCATCTTTTACTCGAATTTGATTCACAGTTCCTGATTCAAATTATGAAATGCACCAAAAAGGATCCATATAAATTTATAAAATCATAAATTTATTACAAAGCCACATCTCAATCTCAAGAAATCCGCTTAAAAATGCTTGATCCCTAGACACTTTTGATGTGTGTATTTGGTCTTTGAATGATTAAAATTGGACATTTGGTTTTGAAGTTATGGCGAAATTAAAATATTACGATTTCTGCTGCACGGCCCGTTGCGAAGTGAGCGTCACCAAGGCGGGGGTGCGCATGCGGGAGGGAGTTTAGATCTATGAGTAAGGTACCCGCGCGGCTCAGACGCGAGGTCTGCTCCCTCTCGATTTTTTTTAAATTTCTTTCTTAAAACTACACCTACGCAAAAGTTCTTCTCAGAGCTAATCAACAGTTCTTTTCAGGGCTAACCAACAGATTTTTTCAGGGGTAACCAACAGTTCTTTTCAGGGCTAACCAACAGTTCTTTTCAGGGCTAAACAACAGTTCTTTTCAGGGCTAAACAACAGTTCTTTTCAGGGCTAAACAACAGTTCTTTTCAGCGCTAGAATATTACACGCTGTTAGCATTTTCTTAAACATTTAAAAATGCCTAAGAGAGCCAGGTCTCAACTTTCTAAACATAGTTCTCAAGCACGGGCAGCAAGAATACGTCGTATGAGAGAATCTTCACCTGAACGTTCACAACGCCTTGCTGAACAAAATCACAGAAACTCTCAGGTACGCGCACGAGAGTCGAGGGTCGAACGTTCGCAACGCCTTGCACAACAAAATCTGAGAACCTCTGAGTTACGTGCACGAGAGTCGGGTGAACCGATATGTATGAAATTTTGCGGGTAGGTCCGAGAATAGGTTATCTTATTATATAAAAGAGTAGACATAAAGTATATTTTATGCCGCTGATACCATGATTGACGAGGATATATAGAACGAGAGGAGGGTGCAAGAGAGGGAGAGGGGAGGGTGATGAAGTGAGTGATCGGAGGAGTTAGGTGGAGCAAGGGGGGGGGAGTGAGAGGGAGCAAGTTGGGAGAAGAGAGAGGAGGGAGAGGGTTCAGAGAGGACAACGGGCAGAGGAAGAAGGGAAGTGTGACGGGGACCGAAGCGGGAGGGGAGAGAAATAGCATAGAATTAGATTTTTATTATAAGAGAGAGAGAGATAAATCAAGGGAGTAGGGAGAAAAGGGGAGCAAAATGTAATTAAAGCGCGGGCGGAGCTGCGCGGGTCAGCTAGTGTTTAATAAAGTTATAAATATCAATTTGGAATTTTGGAAAAATGAAGCAGTTTTAACAATGAGGCCAGTAAGTACTTAGTACTAATATGGGAAATAAAAATTGTCCCGTGCTAAAGCAGTTAGTAGTAACACGGGCAAAAAATAATACCCGTGTTACTACTGGTAGTAACACGGGTAACGAAGAGAATTCGGGCACTTCGTAAGTACGGACCTGGCCAGTGGCCAGTCTGCAACGCCCGACGGTTGCTAAAGCACGTCAGGGAGTGGTCTACCATATCCACTTAACTTAATCAAGGTAACTGTGATAACTAGTGACCGAGGATTTATATGTACCTACTTATTCAAAATTCCAAAATATGTACTATCGCGGTCACGAACGGTGTACCAGTTTTCAATCTTTTGATTGAAAACGTTTTGTTCGTTTGAAAGACGTTACGTGGGCTTACCCCGTCCGCACGTAAGCGATTATCGTCCTCATAAAGCTGGTACACCGCTCGTGACCCCCAGAGTACATATAATATGGACAATAAAATAGATAATATGGAAAAAATATGGAGTTAAAAAATAATCATAGGTTTCAGGTAAGTAAGTATATGGCAGTTCTTTTCAGTATTTGTGTTGTTGCAGTTCACGGATCTCATATTTTGTAACCTAAAAAGGCATGTTCAGTCCCTATACAAGCGTTCCGAAACACGCCATATTATGTCCAAGTGTGATTATATATTTTTTGGCCATTATTCGATGTCCACTTATCGACTGATGCATTAAAAGTAACAAAAAAAATATATATATACAGACGAATTGAGAACCTCCTCCTTTTTTGAAGTCGGTTAAAAATATAGGCGTTGACCCCGGATGTATCCGTGTACGCCGGGCGGTACACGGACGTATGAATTAAATTACCGTGTACTACCCTTTCCGTTTTTTTTTAAATATTACATGTTTTTGACTTTTTCAAATTATTAGATCCTTGGCCACAAGTCCACAAAGAAAACAATAACTAATTTGACAAGTCCGTGGTTCTAGGGCCCGTAGAGAAACACATCGGCTCGTGTACCTCATAGGGTACACCGACCGCTCACCGTGTACCACATACGTAACACCGGACTGTTACAAGTTAAGTTTCTACGTCTGTCTGTCCCTATGTCTGTCTGTGGCATCGTAGCTTTCTAACGAATGGTCGTTCTGTTTGGTCAAAATAAGGACTGGCTGAATAACCTCCGTGGCGCAATGGGACACCGCTTGCTTTGCAAACCCGAGGTCGCGGGCTCGAAACCTGCGGGGGCAACAAAAATACTAATCGAACCACGATAGTATTAAATAATCTTGATTTGTAGGTGCTCACTCAATCCACAGGTTTTTTGGAATGTAAACATAATATATACTTAACCATAATCTCTAGTAGCAATATTATTGTCTCCTTACTTTCTCGATAGAAAGTGACAGCCATAAACTACGTAAGTATATTGACGTCTCTACCTCGTGTCAATAAGTATGATGATAATACTGCTAGAATAATAGAGGTAGTGGTACAGGCCCTGAGTAGTCGTCTGTGAGAACTGAGTGAGGATACATTATCTTTATATATATATATATAATTCTACTGTACGTGTGTATGTCACTGAACTCCTCCTAAACGGCTGGACCGATGTTGATGAAATTTTTGGTGTGTGTTCAAGGGGATTCGAGAATGGTTTAGGTTTAGATTTACAAAGCGCGGGCGGAGCTGCACGGGTCAGCTAGTTAGATATATATGTTTTGTTTCATCTTTTTACAAATTGCGAGATCGGTTTTACAAATTGATTTAGAACTTTTACTAAATGACTACTAAAGGTAAGTACTTACTTAAGTAGTTTTTATCAAAAACTTTTTTGCGCGTGCTCACTCAATCCTATCTCACGCGTATCTTTAGCCACCCAATTGACTATCAAGCTTTATTTGTCCACCGAACTTTGATGCCAACTGAATGTGTTTTATACAAATAGTGAAAAATGCTAAACTCATTTAACTTGTACTTTATATTTTTACTAGCTGACCCGCGTAGCTCCGCCCACGCTTTTATTACATTTTGGTCCCCTTTTCTCCCTCCTCCCTAGATTTATCTGTCTCCATATTTCTCTCTCTTATAAAAAAAATCTAATTATATGCTTCTAATAATTAATAATTCTCTCCTCTCTCTTTCCCCTCCCGCTTCGGTTTCCGTCACACTCCCCCACTTCCTCTCCCTGTTGTCCCCTCTCTGAACCCTCTCCCCCTCTCTCTTCTACGACCTTGCTCCTTCTCACTCCCCCCTTACTCCACCTAACTCCCCCGATCCCTCACCCCATCACCCCCTCCTCGAATCACCTCTCCCTCTTTCTCCTCTCTTGCACCCTCCTCTCGTTCTATATATCCTCGTCAATCATGGTATCAGCGGCATTAAATATACTTTATGACCTATTCTCAGACCTCCCCGATATGCACACAAAATTTCATACATATCGGTTCACCCATCTATTTAATGACCTTACCTAACGTTGCTTAACCTTAACCTACCGGGATATAAAGTATCCTATGTCCGTTTCCTGGTTCTTAGCTACCTCCCCACCAATTTTCAGCCGAATCGGTTAGGCCGTTCCTGAGTTATAAATAGTGTAACTAACACGACTTTCTTCTATTTAGCTAGATTAAAGTTCTATAGTGATTGTATGTTCAATTTCACCGATAGATGGCGCTGTTCATAATTGTAAATCACGCTAACGTAAATTACTGTCTAATGATATTCGATAATGAAAGTTTTTAGTGGTTCGCATCTTTTATTGTTGCGACTGTGATACAATACCTATACACTACCTGGACTTGGGGAGTTTCATTAAAATTTCATGAACGACAGATTTTACAGATTTTAACTTTTCAAAGATATAATGTCATATTGCTATCAGCAAAGTACTTAGAACAATACAGAAATCTAATGAAAATTTCCTGGGTGTACCGGACCGGCTTATCCCTTACAAAAATTGACCCTTCGCCACTGCCATATCTTATGCAAACTAAATGTCTGCTCAGTCCCTATTGTATATAGCGTAATAATACATATCTTAATGATTAACTGATCAGTCTATAATTACCCTATTCACATACAAAGGAAATTACGTGGTAATATGTGCAAGTAATGTTTCACTGCTTAGCCCCTATGAAACATAGCGTGATGTTTTATATACCAATTTATACCTAGACTTATACACAACACATCAGTGAAAGTCCTATCAAAATCCATCCACGGGTTTTCAAATGATACCTGGACAAACAGAACGAGACAGACAGACAATAATTCCAAAAAAAATTGTTTTGCCCTCTATGTCGATAGTATAGTATCCCCACATAGAAATTTTGGAAAAATATTCAATGTACAGAAAAAGTGCTCTTTGAGTTTTATTATAGTATAGATTTGTTAGTTCATCTCTTAATTTGATAGGTAATTGGTTTATAAGGTGAGGTATCATGTAATTCATCGTTTTTCTACCATACAAGTTAGAATATTTTGGCATCAAAAGTTTAGCGTTAAAGATACTTCGTGTTATCATAGATCTTTAATTATTTTTAGGCTACTATTGAAAAATTGTTCGTTGAGTAACGTGAACTTAATTTTTTGATGTATTGGCATAATTTTACAAAAAGCAAATAGTTTGCTGTAGTCATCTTTATATTTATTTTTAATATTCCGTGGTACCAAATTCTTTAAGAAACGTAGCTGTAGTGCGTATATTTGATCAAGGTGCGTCTTTGAGGTCCTACCATAGCTAGAAAGGCCATAGGATATTACCGATTCTGCTAACGATTTATATAACATTAGACGTGTTTGATATAAGGAATTGTATATTTGATTAGGTAGAATTTTGCTAGGATAGTTCTGAGTTTATCACAAACTGACGTTATATGATCTTTCCAAGTAATTCGACAGTAATTATCATCATCATCATCACCAGCCACGGAAGATGTCCACTGCTGAACAAAGGCCTCCCCCTTAGACCGCCACAATGAACGACAATTTGCTATTTGCATCCACCGGTTTCCTGCGACGCGAACAATGTCGTCGGTCCATCTAGTGGGAGGCCTGCCTACGCTGCGTCTTCCAGTTCGAGGTCGCCACTCGAGAACCTTTCTTCCCCAACGGTTATCGGTTCTTCGAGCGATGTGGCCTGCCCACTGCCACTTCAACTTGCATATTCTACGAGCTATGTCGGTGACCTTGGTTCTTGGGCGAATCTCCTCATTCCGGATTCAGTCGTGCAAAGAAACTCCGAGCATAGCTCTCTCCATAGCTCGTTGTGTGACTCTGAACTTTTCCAAAAGGCCAGCTGTTAAAGACCACCGTACCATATGTCATCACTGGCAACACACACTGGTTAAAAACCTTTGTTTTCAGGCACTGCGGAATTTCTGATGAGAAAATGTCACGTAGTTTCCCGAACGCTGCCCATCCGAGTTGGATTCTTCGGGCGACCTCTATGTCGAAGTTGGACTGACCTAACTGGATACTTTGTCTGTACTGGATATAAGCTTCTTGCTTGCTATAGTGATCGTCACTTTAGTAGTCAAACGAGATACATAATACGATCAGACGATTTGTGTTTATGGATTATCCCCGGATGTTATTATTATTTACCACAATGTTTCCTCATTCGTTTGCGTCATGCTTAAGCGCCGTCATAGTGCCACCGCATTGTTGCGTTCGTTCGACAAAGATGATCTTGGCCATACTGGAAGAGATTTTGTATGAAATAAGTAGTGCCTTTGTACTTGTATTATCATATGGGTTATTTTCTCTGTCTTGTGTTGGTGTGTACATAAATTGTTAAATAAATAAATAAATGAACGTGCAACCTTGCAGTCGATCATATTATCGCGCGACCTATTATGACATACCTTAGATATTATCTAACAGCAATACTCAACCTTTTTTACCCCTGGGCCACATAGTCGCTTCTGCTTTACCCTGCGGGCCGCATAGTCGCTTCTTCTTTACCCTGCGGGCCGCATAGTCGCTTCTGCTTTACCCTGCGGGCCGCGTAGTCGCTTCATCTTTACCCTGCGGGCCGCATAGTCGCTTCTGCTTTACCCTGCGGGCCGCATAGTCGCTTCATCTTTACCCTGCGGGCCGCATAGTCGCTTCTGCTTTACCCTGCGGGCCGCATAGTCGCTTCTTCTTTACCCTGCGGGCCGCATAGTCGCTTCTGCTTTACCCTGCGGGCCGCATAGTCGCTTCTGCTTTACCCTGCGGGCCGCATAGTCGCTTCTGCTTTACCCTGCGGGCCGCATAGTCGCTTCTGCTTTACCCTGCGGTCCGCATAGTCGCTTCTGCTTTACCCTGCGGGCCGCATAGTCGCTTCTTCTTTACCCTGCGGGCCGCATAGTCGCTTCTGCTTTACCCTGCGGGCCGCATAGTCGCTTCTTCTTTACCCTGCGGGCCGCATAGTCGCTTCTGCTTTACCCTGCGGGCCGCATAGTCGCTTCTTCTTTACCCTGCGGGCCGCATAGTCGCTTCTTCTTTACCCTGCGGGCCGCATAGTCGCTTCTGCTTTACCCTGCGGGCCGCATAGTCGCTTCTTCTTTACCCTGCGGGCCGCATAGTCGCTTCTGCTTTACCCTGCGGGCCGCATAGTCGCTTCTTCTTTACCCTGCGGGCCGCATAATCGCTTCTTCTTTACCCTGCGGGCCGCATAATCGCTTCTGCTTTACCCTGCGGGCCGCATAGTCGCTTCTGCTTTACCCTGCGGGCCGCATAGTCGCTTCTTCTTTACCCTGCGGGCCGCATAGTCGCTTCTTCTTTACCCTGCGGGCCGCATAATCGCTTCTTCTTTACCCGGCGGGCCGCAATAATCTAGCCTAAATTGTATGTTTAATCATGGATGAATTAGTTAATTCATCCATGGTTTAATATATTAACTTTCAATAAATAACATATTTGAAATATAGCACTTATTTCAAAATTAAGGGATTTTCCACTAATAGCAGATATTTCTTTACTTAAATTCTGTGTGCGTTTTAAGAGTAAGAGAGTGAAATGAACATTTATTCATTCGAACGACATTTTTTGCATTACTTTTGTACACATATCAATAAAATGCTACTCTCTAAAAATACTGTAATAGACTTCGGGCCGCATAGAAAAGGCTAGCGGGCCGCAGGTTGAGTAGGGTCCTATTAGGACGGGGCGCCCATTTGGGCGCCGAGGCTGGCCATTAGACGCTGTAGAACGAAAATCTACAGCGTCCAGCGGAGGATGGCACTGCGGATTGCACGAAGATACCAAACGGCGACCATACTGGCACGCTTTCCGCCCTTAGACATCCTGGCGGGCATGTATGCGAGGGTCTATGACCGGATCCGCATCGCCCGCCAGAGTGGCGGAGGCGAGCCGGTGGCGCTCGAACCTATAAAGCGGCAGGAACGACACATCGCACATGGCCCTCGCGACGTGGCGCGAGCGGCTCCAGCCGGAACACATAGCGTGCAAACGCGTCGTTGAGGCATTCCTGCCGCTTCTCGAAGCCTGGATTCAGCGACGGAGTGGACGACTCACCTATAGGCTTACGCAGAGAATCACCGGTCACGGTTATTTCGGTGATTATCTGCATAAGATCGGACGTGAAGCGACGACGAGATGCTTCCACTGCGACCAGTCTGACTCCGCCCAACACACGTTAGAGGCTAGTCCCGCGTGGTCGTTGGAGCGTCGAAACCTGGTCATCGGATCGGACCTCTCCCTGGGCAGCGTAGTGTCGGCTATGCTGTCCGGGAATGCGGCGTGGGGAGCGATGGCCGCCTTCTGTGACACTGTCATGCCCCAGAAGGAGGCCGCCGAGCGGGAACACGAACGCGCTGATCCTGCTCGGCGACGAAGGGGCAGGCCGCGTCAAACAGCCGCCCAACGTCTCGCCCCCCCAGCCCTGACCCCGGGATTATAAACAAAGGGTAACCTTCGGAGTCGCTGGACGTTCGGGGTATGGGCCCTTTGAGCGTCCATTGAGTACGGCGGCGACTCCGAAGAGGACGGCGGCGGGGTTGCGACCCCCGTCCCCGTGAGCACCGTGAATGGTTCCCGGGGGGCTACAATGCGCTCCCCGGTGGCGGGCTCAAAGGCAAGGTACTGAGGGGCCCCTGGTGCAGATCCTACCGGAGATTCCTGGGGTCCCCACTCTCATGTGCCGATGCGACAGCCGCGGGGGTTTTAGTGGGTAAGAATCCCACATACCCCGGTCGAGCCCCACAGCTCCCGTGGATCTTGGGAAGATTTGCTCCCACGTCAAAAAAAAAAAAAGGTCCTATTAGGACGCGCGATCATGCCATGCGACTGATTTGTCTAGTATTCGACGTGCACGGACGATCGTCTGATTGATCGAACATATTATAATAATAATATAATATTTTTGGGACAATCCACACACGGTCATCCGATCCCAAACTAGGCAGAGCCTGTACTATGGAAGCCAGACAACTGATACTAATACTTATATATATTATTTTTTTTGTAAATACATACATGTTATTGTTATTTGTTACCGTACATTATTTTCTGTTAAGTTTCTTCGTTGTTGTCTATTGTTGACGTGTTTGTTGGTAACATGATTTTGATAATAATGGGACGAATTCGGTAGGTAAGTAGGTCCAAATCGGTTTATAAATGACGGAGTTATGAGTTAACAAACAAAAAAATATAGTTGAATTGAGTACCTCCTCTTTTTGAAGTCGGTTGAAAATATCACCTATCTGGCAACTCTGTTTTGCTGACGGTCTGAACTGTCATTGCAAGTACAAACCGCCATTTTAGATTCGTTTCTTTAATGGCGCGTAACTATGTCAAAGTGCTTTGTGTCTTGCCTGACGAGGTACTGCTTAACAGCAGAAGTTAAATGTGAGCCACTGTGATTTTGGTTCGGTCATGCTCGCTATCGAAAAGTCTTTGCTTGTGGCGGCTTCGTGTGGCGGGTCACCCCCTTCCCTCTAATATGGTTGAGGGGAGTGATGGATGCTGCTCGAGTCAACTCGTGCGCGGGTGCTGCTTGGGGGGACTGGTCCGACTACTATCCCTATGGCCTTTTAGTTTGTTGTAGTTTTGTCTTTTTTTCTTTTCTCTCTTATTGTCAATGAACTAAAAAGTTAAAAATAATAAAATCGTGTTGCATTGTGATAGCAAGAGGAAAAAGAAGGTGCTAAATGTTCTTAATTATACCATCAAAATGTAACACGGTTTTGTTAGAGTTAATTTTTTAGTTCGTTTTATTAACAAATAATAAAAGCTTTATTTTTAAAAAGGTTTATTTTTCTTTAATTTTATTTTTAACTTTTTAGTATTTAGATCAATCAGACATACTTAATCCACATTCATAACAAACGGAACGAACTTTTTCCCCAAATTTGTTGGTGTTGCATATTCAAGCCAACCAAGATACTCGTCAAGACAAATCTAACGAGCCCAAACTCGATGGGGGTTGCGTCGTTTAATTACGGAGTTCCTATGGCCAGCTTCCAGGTTCATTATCAGACCCTGGTGTTACCATACAATATCAAAGTACTCGTCAAGACGAATCAGATGAGTCCAAACTCGATGGGGGTTGGCGTCGTTTAATTACGGAGTTCCTATGGCCAGCTTCCAGGTTCATTATCAGACCCTGGTTACCATATAGTATCAAAGTAGGTACTCGTCAAGACGAATCAGATGAGTCCAAACTCGATGGGGGTTGCGTCGTTTAATTACGGAGTTCCTATAGCCAGCTTCCAGGTTCATCATCAGACCCTGGTTACCATATAGTATCAAAGTACTCGTCAAGACGAATCAAATGAGCCCAAACTCGATGGGGTTGCATCGTTTAATTACGAAGTTCCTATTTGCCATCCAATTTATACATGCATGCAAAATTTCAGATCAATCGGAAACCGGCAAGTGGATCAAATTTAACTTGCAAGATTTGATTACAGACAACGGGACAGGTGAAAGTAAATAAAAGCTTGTAAAAATTGACCATTCAAAAGCGATAAGCCTATTTGAAATAAATAATTTTGACTTTGACTTGCTTGACGAGGTTCTACTGAAAGGCGGGACATAGTGGGACTTTGGATTGATCATGCTCGCCATCGAAAAGTCTTTGCTTGTGGCGGCTAGGCTTTGTGTTAGTGTGTGCACCTCGAATGTGGTTGTGGGGAGTGATAGCAACAGAAGCACATTGGCACTGATAAAATATATTTGTGATAATAACCTACCTATACTTACTATATTATACATTACTAGCTGAGCCGCGCAGCTCCGCCAGCGCTTTTATTGTTATTTTTCTAAAATGTTTTATGGATTTTCCCAATTTTTATATTTCTGGCCTAGATATGATACAATTTTAACGGCCAGAAAGAGATGCAGAAGAATAGTTTGCTAAATATTTTGAATATGGCATAGCTAGCGTTGGTTAAGCAATGTCAAGCAAGGCCAATCCATAGATAGCTGAAGTCCGGATTTTCTTGAACATTTGAACTGAGATTCCCTGTGCGCATGAAAAATATTGTTCTCGGTTGTTGTAGACCTTAGTCGTCGTTACTAAGGTATTCTTCAAAAATCGTTCTTAAGTTACCCTATAAATTTTAAATCATAAAAATTATTATTGTGGGTCATCCATAATAGATGGGAATATGCTACCGAGGACTTTTTTGTACAGCTAATAAAGACTAATATTTCTGCTGTACATTTTATTCACTTATAACCAACGCTTAGCCAGCGTTCGTCGATAAAGCAGCCAGACGACCAGTTTTTTGTCGACTTGTGTTACAAATATTGTAATTTCTTACAAAAAAAAACCCTTTTATCAAAATAAAAAATAGCCTACTTAATAGCATTTCAGAATAATGTAACTTCCTACTGGTAAAAGATTTTTCTAAATCGGATCAGAAGTTCCGTAGATTACCCTTTACTAACAAACTCTTTATCTAATTATTATATATTATATACCTATATAGTATAGAAGTAAGATAGTATAGATTAAAATTATATTGAGGTGTCTCATTTACCTATTGCGCTATTTCAATATGTCATAGTTTGTTAGAAAAATGACGACGATTCGTTTCCGCCTCCTACTGTATCACATCATGATGACGTAAATATTTCTTAGACATCAAGCAACAGGTTTTAACGCAATGAATTATCCTCATAATACATTATAATGTTCTGTCAGACGCGCGTTAGAAACAAGTTGTTGAATTTGTAATGAGGGAGCGACGTGTTGTGCTCGTGTTGTTGTGTTGTGTGTGTCAAGGGCTGGCCGAGTACCTGTCGCTGGCGGAGGGTGAGTGACTATCAGTACCAAATAAATATGTAGTACTATAGCTTGCGAGTACCAAGCATCATAAGCGAATGCTAGGAATGAACACGTAAAGGAATGGAGAGAGGCGTGAGGCCTAAACCACCCCAAAACTTTCTCTAGCACAAGGGTGGCCTGTGGGATTAAATTATTAAACTTATATAGTTCACAATTAAGGCACCTATAATAGGTGCACTAGGTGCACTCACGGGACATTTTGGTACTAATGAGCACCTTCACAGAATGAGGCTAAGTACTGTTGACACTTGCAGATTCTGCGAAGGTGAAAAAGAGACATATTGCTTGACGCTCTTGCGAAACGTAGGTTGAGTCGTGTGAGAGTAGCCTATCCAGATGATTATGTACAGCTCCAAGCTGGCGCAATTGTTGCGTACCTAAGGGAACTCTTCGACAGGTCAGCAATAAACTAAGGGCTAGGGCATGCACAATGGATTTAACTGGATTGAGGTGCGTTCCTGTGGTTTCCGGGTCCGTATTCATAGCCACCAACAAAAGAATAGGATAGAATAACTTGTGACTATAGCGATTTGGCTGGAAATCATCGTTTGGCCGAACGATAGGAACTTAGGATGTAAGCTAACATGAAAAGGAGACCAGCTGATCTAAAAAGGCCACATTTTAAACAATTCAACTAAAAGCAATTTATGTTTTGAATTTCAAGAATATCCATAAAAATTCTACTAGTTTTTGAAAAATGGTCACACATTTTATGTGAATCATACTCAATTCATTTATTAGCACTAATTATCAGACTCATATTTTCGTGTTAATGCCGCCATACCAAGAAATATAAAACTGTAACTTACTCATATTGTAAGACATTATGCGAATTCTCTGATTAGATGTGCAGACTTGCACTTGACTTGGGGTCCGTAAGAGTCGACTACGGGAGTAAGTAGGTACAAGAAGACGGGCAGCAGCGTCTTTCTCTTGGATGTATTGGAATATCGATCCCATTCCCAATGAGACCAAGCGTGGGACCACCCCCCTTTAATTAGGAAGAGGCATTTGTTCAGCTGTAACAGCTCAGTGGGCGAGCGCTTGCCTTGGAAACAAGGTGCGCAGGTTTTTTTTTTTTTTATATATAGGATACAGTAGATTAGCATCCGCAAGTTCCTCCGACATAGTTGACGGAGACATTGTCTAGTCTAAGAGTATTAATTATAGTAGTTAATTTATTTAGTATTATTATAAATTTATTATTTTATTGATATATATATATTATTAATATATTTTTATTATTTGTTTAATTTATTATTCGTATTTGTATTTTTTTTTTTGCGCAGGTTCGATCCCCGGCTCGCACCTCTGATTTCTTTAATTAATCATGTGCGAATCGTCTTTGTGCGATTGTTATTAGCTTTCGGTGAAGGAAAACATCGTGAGGAAACCTGCATGTCTGAGAAAGCCTAACCAGCTTTCGAATGACGTGTGAAGTCCGCCAACCCGCACTTGGCCAGCGTGGTGGACTATGGCCTAAGCCCCTTCATCTAGAAGGGAGGCCCGTGCCCAGCAGTGGGACATTAACAAGGGCTGGTATTATTATTATTATTTGTTCCGATGTGGACGTCTGCCAGCTGATGATAATTAAATCTATCTATGATTACACATCATCATCATCATCAGCCGGAAGACGTCCACTGCTGAACATAGGGCTCCCCCTTAGAACGCCACAATGAACGACAATTGGCTATTTGCATCCACCGGTTACCTGCGACGCGCACAATGTCGTCTGTCCACCTAGTGGGAGGGCTGCCAACGCTGCGTCTTCCGGTTCGTGGTCGCCACTCGAGAACCTTTCTTCCCCAACGGTTATCGGTTCTTCGAGCGATGTGGCCTGCCCATTGCCACTTCAACTTGCAGATTTTAAGAGCTATGTCGGTGACCTTGGTTCTTCTGCGAATCTCCTCATTCCGGATTCTGTCGCGCAAAGAAACTCCGAGCATAGCTCTCTCCATAGCTCGTTGTGGGACTCTGAGCTTATCCAGAAGGCCAACAGTTAGGGACCACCAATATTGTTACGAACGACAATTGGCTATTATTTTTATGGATTGATTGTAATTGCAGGAGACAGCTGCTCATGGCGGGGAGCCACCGGGACATGCGTGCAAGTAAACAGATGCTTGAGCGCAGACGAATATATTATTAAAAAGAAAGATCCGCCACCGGTAATTATTTATATCTTATATTGAGAAATCAGAGAGCCAGAGATCATATAGGCAACAGTCAGACCGTTCACTAAAATGACGCAATACGTTATAGGAATGGTCTGCAACAAGTATTAAATTACAAAGAAGTCCGACTTCAAACCAACAAAACAGGCCTAAAGTACTTTATGACTTAACGAATTTTACCCAAATTGGGTGAACCCCTCGGACCCGGGTGGTTCCGATCAGTGGCGTAGCTTGTCTTAGATGGG
This sequence comes from Furcula furcula, assembly GCA_911728495.1. NCBI lineage: Eukaryota > Metazoa > Arthropoda > Insecta > Lepidoptera > Notodontidae > Furcula > Furcula furcula. The sequence continues at coordinate 56,277,831 of OU452242.1, forward strand.
CCCCGTATCAAAATTTGTTGGGGGTCCCATATAATGGTACGACCTAAGAAATTATGTGGGAACATGGATTTTACGAATTGTTGCTTACACATGTTCGGGGCCCCTGTCGCCCGGGGGCCCCATATAATTTATACGGCGGTAGCTACGCCCCTGGTTCCAATATGCATCATGCGAAAACTCAAAGCGACGCCGCCATGGGGCCCGAGTGGATTCCGATCGGAACCATCCAGCGTAGACGGAATTCACTTTTTGTTTCCGTGGTAAATTTTTATTTTTTGTATGCTTTATGGTTTCCTCATAGTAGAATCATTGTAATAGCACCGTTTTTAGGGTTCCATAACTAAAAGGTAAAAAAGGTACCCTTATGGTCTGACTTCGTCTGTCTGTCTGTCAGTCACACCTATATATTTCAGGAACCACTGATGCTATCGATTTGAAACTTGGAACAGTTTCAGATCTTACTTACCCAACCTCATTGCAAATGAAAAAAAGTATATGTTTTCTTTAAATTATTATAAAATCGGGGGTGAAATGGATCATTAAAATTTCAAAGTGATACCTACTGTATCGAGTGGGGTATCATATGAAAGGGCTTTATTTGCACATCTCAAAACAGATTTTAATTTTGGCTTAAGTGACGAAGTTTTTGGCTGATAATTAAAAATGTCAAAAAAACTACCGTCCCCTTATCTCCGAAGTTTGTTGAGGGAAAAATCTGAAATAATTATGGGTAATACATGTCTATCTATATTTTACAGGAAAAATAAAATTATCTCTCTAAATAGCACTGTTTTTTAGTAAACCTAAAAAAACCTCGAAAACAACCTTTTAGTTTTGCGGTTTGGTTTTTTTGCTATCTGAGGTGTTGCATGAATAGTAAAATAACTTTAATAGCACCAAAGTTGGTATGGAACCCACGATGCGCGAGTCCGACTGGCACTTGACCGATATTTTTCATTTAGCCTTTTGACATTTTAAGTGTTAAGTGTCAACTTCAGTTACGAAAAGTGGGGGCGGGGCGGTCGCGGCCGAACGGACTAAGGGCTCCCACATCGCATCGCAGTTATGTGTGGGAGCCCTAAAAGTTGTGGTTACGGAATGTAATTTTTAAATCGTAAGCATCGATATACTATACCAACTAGATTAGCTGTCACGAACAAAATGACATCGAAAATGTGGTCGCGGTTACATATACTTACACAACTATACACGTACACGCAAAACAATAATATGTTCATATAAAAAGATAACTTACATACCTACTATAAAATAAGGTTCAATAATAATTGCAGACAATTGAGCGACAGCCGTCTCCGTAGCTCTTATTTTCGTGACCACTTTTCGGGTCGTGACAGCAAATCTAGTTGGTATAGTATATCGATGATCGTAAGTATTCTTTTATTTCAGGTGAAGTGTTTTATTATCTTGTTATAACATTTCAGCGGCTTAGTCATGAATTTCCAAAAAATAGGATAACATCATTATTGGTATAATAATAAAGCCTAATTGCAATTTAAAAACAATAAATTTACTTATTTGTGCAAAATTAGCAATCATCAGCAGCCGAAAAGTCCACTTCTGGACAAAGGTCTCTCCCTTATAAGGGAGGGGTTACCATAATCTCCACATTTGGAGGCGGCTTGATTGAAATTAGCAATGTAATTTGAAAAACAAATATTAATTCGCACGTATTCATTACATGTTCAAAAATTAATAAGTTAGTCATTTGTAAAGATGACATTTATTGAAACAAAATATTTACAGTTTATTTACAAACATGTACACTTAAACTAGGTAAAAAACTTCCTCGAAGTTGTCGCCGCACTGGGAGGGAAGGGTACCTAAAAGACTGGCGTCATTACCCCTTTGTATGGCCAAGCTTATACGTTGGCAGAAAAAGCTACCAGCCCGGCGGTCTCCTGAGACCTCGATTTGTTATTTTCCATATAAATGGTTTCTGTAATGTTGTAACGGACAATATGAGAAGTATTATAAAAAAGTTTTCGGTACGTAGTTTCTTACACCCTGTCTAAGGGACAGTCTAGTTCTAGTATCTTAAACCTACGCAATTACATTGTTGTGTACGGGCACTGTAGCTGGTGAAATTACAGGACACAAAGACTTAACAACTAATGTCTTAAGGGTCGGCAACGCGCTAGTGATTCTTCTGGTGTTGCTAGCGTATATAGGCTACGGTGGCTGCTTGCCATCAAGCGGGCCGTACGCTTGCTTGCCACCTTGATAGTATAAAAAAAAATTGTTGCAGATTTGCGAGTATCAAGGCAAGGAGTCGGTGATATGCTGCATCGACTGCGACCTCGTCAAGGACGCCAGGTAGCCACGTGGACCACCACCAGTACTCCAAGGGCCTTATAGCAGGGCAGTTTAACACGAAAGGTAACCTGTGTACTTACCAGGAGTGCACTAATCAGCAGACCACCCATAAGTAGGGTTTATACGAAGCCAGTGCGCTAGCGCCATTCCTTCAGACCAGCCACCGCTGGCCTGGCTCGTGTCGTTTAGATGTAGCCAATTCACCCTGGATTTTGCGGAGTGCACACGTTTGACATTTTAAAATAATGAATTCGCGGCCACCCCGTCAGTTGAAAACGAAATATTTAAATAAAGTCTTTTCATTATTATTAGAAGAGTTAACTAATATATTAGAGAAATAAATTATGAAGTAAGAACGACTTTGGACAAGAAAATGGCTAAGCGATAGACCCATAACTGCTTCTGCTTTGTTGCTAAAACAACTAAGATACTCTTGATTTTCGCTTTAACTTCGTCAATAGTCAGTCCTTCTATATTCATTCCTACACGAAGTTGTTCAAGTGCCGAAGCACGTATTTCTTGGGCGCTCTATTCTCGCCAGCGCTGTCAGCCAGCGCTGGCTTGGCTTGAAAAACTGTTTATATGAGGCCAATAGCAAGCCTACGTTACCCAAACAGGTGAGTGGTCACGTGACAATATTATTGACACGCTAATTAGTGCGCTCATTGTATATTTGTAAGACAGGTCACTTTTCGTGTTATACTTGCGCTGCTATATGCGTTCATGGTAAGGCCGAAGTATGTCTTGTACACACGGCTTCACTTCAAGCTCGACACCCTATGTTGAAAAGGGACATTCGGCACCCGTCGCACGCGCCGTCTTGGACGAATTAACAACTACATACTATGTGGTAGGGAGTAGGCTCAAGTCAGATGCAAGAAACCATCCAGGTAGGTACCATCGCAGTGTCAGATATTCTGCCGCCAAGCAGCAGTGTGTAAGCATTGCTGTGTTCCGTGATGAAGAGCACTGTAGCTGGTGAAATTACCGGACACAAAGAATTAGGTAATAAGTAATATCTTAAACTGTAACAGCTCAGTGGGCAAGCGCTTGTCTTGGAAACAAGGTGCGCAGGTTCGAACCCCGGCTCGCACCTCTGATTTATTTAATTAATCATGTGCGAATCGTCTTTGTGCGATTGTTACTAGCTTTCGATGAAGGAAAACAACAACAAACAAACAAACCTGCATGTCTGAGAACGAATGACGTGTGAAGTCCACCAACCCGCACTTGGCCAGCTTGGTGGACTATGGCCTAAGACCCTTCAACTTGAAGGGAGGCCTGTGCTCAGCAGTGGGACATAAACAAGGGCTGGTATTATTATTATTATTATTAATATCTTAAGGGTCAGCAACGCGCTATTGATTCTTCTGGTGTTGCTAGTGTCTACAGGCTGCGGTGACCGCTTACGATCAGGGGCGGGCCGTACGCTTGCTTGCCACCGTGGTAGTATAAAAATACATATCGCATCCGAACGATTCGCAGCATTCAACTTTTAATAGATCATAGTCCAAACAGTCTAGGTTGAGGTGTCGTTGTGTGCACAAACAACTGCCGCGCTGCCAGACGACATTGACGCCGTGTCCTCGCCATAACTAAACTATCCAAGAAAAATATAATCCTGCGTTTGCATGCGAAATTAATATTCGCCAAGTAATAAATAAATAAGTATGTAATTATTAGATTGCTGTGCTATGGCTTTAAGTGTTATTGCTTTGCATTAGAATAGTACCCTCAAATCTACGAGTATTTCCGTTGGGAACCAAGAAGGCGGACAGCAGCGTCTTTCTATTGGATTACCTACCACTTATTCTGCGATCCCCAACCCACCTGCCAAGCGTGGGGATTATGGCAACACCTCCCTTCTCAGGGTCTTTGTTCAGCAGTGGACGTCTTCTGGCTGCTGATAATGATGATGATGGTGATGACTATTTTTGTTTAATTTTCAGGTTAATCATAATAGACGATGGATACCGTGAATTGTTATACAAGAATGGTTATAAGCCGCATGATTGTAAGTTATATTTTTGCAAAATAACTATTTTATCCGACTCTCGCCGAAGGAGGTCAGGTTCTTCAAGTATTTAATGTATTTGTATAAAATTTGTCTGATTTTTTCGGTACCTACGTCCTGCGGTTTGATTTGTCTAAAAGTTGCATAGTTATATACTAGATATTACATATATATACTATATGTTATACAATGTGGGGAAGACGATACGACAATTAATGAAAAATCTGGTAATACCACTACACAGGAGTATTTTGGAACCGTCAAATAAATCCTTACGAAGAAATTTAAAAATGTTACTTTTGAACAAAATATACTGCAGAAAGACGTACTTAATCAAAATAAAACACCATTTGTAAATATTGGGCCATTAACCTCTGGTACGGGCAGCAATAGTGCGAGCGGAAATACCTACTCGTTCGTATGTTTCGACACGATCACACCGAATAGTCACCTCTCTAGTAATTATTTATTAGATTAATTACAATCACTTTTTCTAATCTCTTATTATGCATTCGTCTAGGAACGTCATTACGCACATGATGTTTAATTTATTGTCGTGTTATCCACCCCAGATGGTATACTACTATATGTTATATTCAGATTTTTTTGTAGTGCGTAAATTTTGCACGCTTAAAGGGTGTTGAAAAATAAAGATGCCGCTTTGTTGGTTTAACCTACCTTGATACGAAAATAACAAAATGACTTCACTTGAAATTATCTACAAGAAGCGCAATGTGATCATGGTCTCGTTACACGAATAGTAACATAACTTTGATACATCCAAAGATGGTATGGAACTCACGGTGCGCGAATCCGACTCGCACTTGACTGTTTTTTTTATGATATATAATAATATTAAGTACCCTTTCTTTCAGATTGCATAGATATTAAACATCACATAGGCTACACTGGTAAGGCTGTTGGAGCATATCAAAGGTCGTGGAAGGTGAACGAATCTAGGAAATGTCAAGAGCTGGTGCTTGCTCCTGTGTTCCTCGTCAGTCCGGCTGGCGGTACTGATGTTCAGAAAGGAGAATATCCTCACATGGTACGTACACAGGTGGAGTTCTTGTACACACGGCTACACATGAAGCTCGCCACACTATAAACCGATAACTACGCTACATACAACACAGGGAATTGATAACATTTCATATTTAGTTGGTGACTAACTACTTGGTTTTTTTTTGGCTTTTTATTTAGGAGTAAAATTAGATTGGCGGTATACTGTGTGTCCCGGAAAGGGTATATCAAGTCAAAGGATATGTATAGTATTGACAGTAACGATCTCAAAAAAAATTGGTGAAAATTTGGAGCTCACTGCACTACAACTGTTGACTTTTTTCATTATTTTCTTTCACAAATTGATAGCTTGTGGTTAAGACAATGCGTCATTACCGGCTTGATGCCCCATTTCTGGGACACCCTGTATACATATATGGCGTAGTCCGTGCCACCCACCGCTCCACACACACACACACGCACGCACATACACACGCACGCACACATACACACGCACGCACACACACGCACGCACGCACACACACACACACACACACACACACACACACACACGCGCGTACGCGTCTCGCACAAATTATGTCAGGCACTTTTTTATAATGAGATTATTTTAATTTGAAAAGTTATAAACCAAAATGATCATATTTTGATTAACTAAAAAATCACGGGTACTTACCATATTTATTCCTCTAGTGTACTTTAATAAACATAATAATATAAGGTTGTTAAAAATATGAAAAGTTTTGAACCAAAGGTCGTGAAAAAATCGTGAAAAAAGACGATTTGTTAATAAACATTAGGTAATCGTCCTCGTGTAAATGAGTACTCAGTAAGATTACTATAATATTGCTATTCGAAGTGGTGGCCGGGTTGTTCATCTCTCTCTCATTGATGATCATTCAATGATAGATAAATATCACAGGCGTTGCTGGGCTACGGCGTTGACTGGATGTCAGCGCAGTGGCTCTGCGGAGGCACACTGATCAGCGCCACCTTCGTGCTCACAGCAGCACACTGCATATCATCACCTCTATAGTAAGTAATACCTGCCCTTATGCCGCGCCAGGACAGGCTGACAGGCCGTGGGACCCGTCGCATCCGTTGAAGACTGTAGCGGCCTGCCGTCTCCCGTCCGATACATCGGGAGTCGGTAAGTTCGAAGACGCCGCGCGGCACGTGTCGAGGCCGGTGATGCGGGTGCACCCGACCCAGGGGCGTAGCTACCGCCGTATCAAAGATACGGGGCCCCGGGATTCAGGGGCCCGAACATGTGTAAACAAAAATTCGTAAAATCCATGATCTCACATCATAATCTCTTAGGCCGTACCATTATTTGGGCCCCAAACTAATTTTGATACAGAGCCCATCTTAGGCAAGTTACGCCACTGACCCGACCGCCCGTCGTTTGTAGCTATTCATTTCACCACGCGTTGCAGTTCTTGCAACGTCCGTCGCGGCCTGTTGTGGGTCGTGAGGCCGAGGCGTCCGACAGGCCACCCCAGGCCGCGTCGCGCCGTGGGTACACGTACGGCTGAGCCAAACGTTGCAAGACTTGATACGTCTGTTATGGCCTGTCGGGTTAATAGGTTGTGGGACCGTGGCATTAGCCGCCAGAACTCAACTTCCTACAAAGCACTGGCGTCCCTCAGCGGGGCTAAAAAGGCTACATTCAGCAGTTCACCTAAAAGCAATAAGCGACATGACTAACAAAATTTTATTTAGTCCGTCATGTAGATTCAAGTATTTTTTCTTTTGTTGATTAAACAAAAAAATACGAAGATATAGTGCTTTGAAATGCCGCGTGACGTCACACCGGTATACAATTTTTACTGAGGAGTGACGTTACAAGCCCCCACTCCCGAACTTAGACGCTGTATATCTTTGCCAATTTTTATTGATTTGTTAAATAAAAAAATACAATACAATACAAATATTCTTTATTGTACACCAAAAGAGAACATAAGTTTAAAGGATAAGAAGATTACAGTGTGACAATTTAAGGCGGTCTTATCGCTGAAGCGATCTCTTCCAGACAACCTTAAAATACGTGTCCAATATTTTTTGATAATCTAACTGACGGACTAATTCGAATTATTTTTTTACGCAGTCATTCATGTTTTGAATTTCAAGCATATCCTTAAAAATACTAAGTTCAAGCAAATCCTTAAAAAGACTTAAGCTAGTTTTTTGAGAAATGGTGACATTCTAGGTGAATCATACTCAATTATTAGCACTAATTAGCACACTCGTATTTGGTGTAAATGCCGCCATACGAAGAAAAAATTAACCGTAATTTATTCATAATAAGAGTCACTGAAAGTGACCTTTTCGGGCCCGCAGGAGCGCTATTCTCTTAGACTATAGAATACTTTCTTTATATGATCGAAGGCTATTCTTTTACACGGCCCTCCACTTTATGTTCAGCAGTCAGGGGCGTAGCTACCGCCGTATCAGCCGTATCAATGATACGGGGCCCCGAATAAAATGTTGTGTAAGCAACGATTCGTAATATCCATGTTCTCACATGGATATTACGAATATACGAATAATCTCTTAGGCCGTACCATCATTTGGATCCCCAACAAATTTTGATACGGGGCCCATCTAAGGCAAGCTACGCCACTGTCAGCAGTATTTGTTGATTGGCAAGGCCGGCCTGAAGTAATTACTACACATATTGTATTCTATTCGATTAGTGCCGATCGGGTACTTAATATATTCGGCATTCGGTTCAGCAGTATTTGTTGAAAGACAAGCAGGTGGCGGAGCCGGGTGGTCCTTTTTTGCCGACCGGCTGTGCCGACTAACATGTAGCGCTGGTTAAAGCCGGGCGGCCTTGGTCTCGGACTTTCATCTACATTATGTTCAATATTGCCGCCCGAGTGTGCCGATTTATGCTGGCCAACTCAGTCACAGCAAGACCATAGCCTGAAAAAGATTCGGTTGGATAAGAACAGGGCGGCCACACGGGGAGCCAGCGATTCCCACCACCAGAGATGGCCGTTGTGGTCGTATCGGCCAGGAGGGCATTATTATTATTATAGGTTCAATAAAATTGTGGTAGTAGTTAATATTATGGCCGGCTGGCCTTTTAGAGAAGTTCAGAGTCACACAACGAGCCATGGAGAGAGCTATGCTCGGAGTTTCTTTGCGCGACAGAATCCGAAATGTGGAGATTCGCCGAAGAATCCAGGTCACCGACATAGCTCTCAGAATCTGCAAGTTGAAGTGGCAATGGGCAGGCCACATCGCTCGAAGAACCGATAACCGTTAGGGAAGAAAGGTTCTCGAGTGGCGACCACGAACCGGAAGACGCAGCGTAGGCAGGCCTCCCACTAGTTGGACAGACGACATTGTGCGCGTCGCAGGTAACCGGTGGATGCAAATAGCCAATTGTCGTTCATTGTGGAGTTCCAAGGGGAGGCCTATGTTCAGCAGTGACGTCTTCCGGCTGATGATGATGAGTTAATATTATAAGGACGTTGTTGCCCGTCTTCTTGATTTTCCTTAGTCGCCCCTTAGACTTCCTTTTTAACACTAAATAAATTTACAATAGGTGGGAGGCCTGCCTACGCCTTCGTCCTTCTGCCTAGGTCCTTCGGAGTCGCTGGACGTTCGGGGTGTGGGCCCTTTGAGCGTCCATTGAGTACGGCGGCGACTCCGAGAAGGACGGCGGCGGGGTTGCGACCCCCATCCCCGTGAGCACCGTGTCAGGTTCCCGGGGGGCTACAATACGCCCCCCGGGCGGTGGGCTCAAAGGCAAGGCACTGAGGGGCCCCTGGTGCAGATCCCACCGGAGAGCCCTGGGGTCCCCCCTCTCGTGTGCCGATGCGACAGCCGCGGGGGTTTTAGTGGGTAAGAATCCCACATACCCCGGTCGAGCCCCACAGCTCCCTTCTTCTCCCAATCTTTGGAAAATTTCCCCCGCGTCAAAAAAAGTTCAGCAGTGGACGTCTTCCGGCTGATGATGATACCTAAACTAGGTAAAAAACTTCCTCCAAGTTGTCGCCGCACTGGGAGGGAAGGGTACCTACCTAAAGGACAGGCGGTATTACCTCTTTGTATAGTCAAACTTATACGTTGGCAGAAAAAGCTACCAGCCCGACGGTCTCGTGAGACTTCGATAAGTTTGGATGAAATTTCTTTCACCAAACCGTGCGTCTCATGAGACAAAGGCCCCATGGACTGCACCGCAAAGGGCGCAAATTGATAGCTGCAACCTAGCTGCATATTTGCGTCACTTTGCATCACTAAATATATAATAAAAATATCCAGTGGTCCAGTCACGTACGTGGGGCTGGGCAAAATCCGTCGCTCGGAAGAGCACGGCCTGTGGCAGCGGTACAGGGTGAAGCGCATCATCCCCCACCCCGACTACCGTCCCCCCTCCAAGTACCACGACATCGCCCTGCTCGAGACACACACACCGTGAGTTACTATTAACTATGCCAATAATAGGAGTATTTATTTAGTATTCAATGATTTTACACAGCAGGTGATTTTATACTGTGTTTTTGGTCCTACAGCGGCGTAGCTATCGACGTATCAGTTGTATCAATGATACGGGGCCCCCGTGATACAGGGGCCCCGAACATGTGTAAGCAACAATCCGTAAAATCCTTGTTCCTTGTCCTTAGGCCGAACCATCAATTGGGCCCCCTAACAAATTTTGGATACGGGGCCCATCTAAGGCAAGCTACGCCACTGGGACCTAAGTACCAGATTCAACGAGTTAATTTTGTTCAAATTTGGAAGATAGAACTATTATTCTTTGAACGACAGGATCCGAAATATATAATGATACTTTTTTTTGTAAATGCATATAGAATATGCATTTACAAAAAAAAAGTATTTAAATATTATATTAGTATCAGTTGTCTGGTTTCCAAAATATATAATTATTCTAAGACAATCTACACACGGGCGTTTGATCCTAAACTGGGCAGAACCAGTACTATTGAAACCAGACAACTGATACTTTGTTTTGCAAATACACACATATAGATAAAATACCCAGACACTTGGTGGGAATCGAACCCACGACCCACTGGGTAGCGGCCGGGGTATCTAACCACTAGACCACAGGCCCGACGTAATGCATAGTACAGGCTCTGCCTTGTTTGGGATCAGTTAAATATTATTATTTATTATTATCTCTCAGAAACTGCTAGTTCAAGTGGAAATGAGCAGGCCACATCATTCGAACTTCGAAGAACCGATAACCGTTGAGGAAGAAAGGTTCTCGAGTGGCGACCACGAACCGGACGACGCAGCGTAGGCAGGCCTCCCACTAGGTGGACAGACGACATTGTGCGCGTCGCGGGTAACCGGTGGATGCAAATAGCCAATTGTCGTTCATTGTGGCGTTCGAAGGGGGAGGCCTATGTTCAGCAGTGGACGTCTTCCGGCTGATGATGATGAGTAGAATTTAAATACTAAATTAACTGAGCGTTATTAAGTTAAAACCAAACTAGAAATCTTAATCTTCTCACCATCGATATACTATACCAACTAGATTTGCTGTCACGACCCGAAAAGTGGTCACGAAAATAAGAGCTACGGAGACGGCTGTCGCTCAATTGTCTGCAATTATTATTGAACCTTATTTTATAGTATGTAAGTTATCTTTTTATATGAACATATTATTGTTTTGCGTGTACGTGTATAGTTGTGTAAGTATATATAACCGCGACCACATTTTCGATGTCATTTTGTACGTGACAGCTAATCTAGTTGGTATAGTATATCGATGCTTCTCACGATTAAATTCACACATTTACATAATTAATCACTTAGTATTATAAATGAAAAGTGATTTTAAATTTATATATTATATGCCGCTCTTACAAACGTGAATTAGCGGTAAATCTCATTTAGCCATATTTTTATTAGATTATTTTTAATTTCGGAGCCTTAGCGCATTCTCTGAAGCTACTTAGAAACTAAGAAATTATCAGTTTAGATTTTTAATTTTCAGTTGAAAACTTAAATGATAACTCGCTTTAACAAAAATTCCCAATTTTAGTTCAATTTTGTAGTAACTTCCATTAAAGTTATGAGGCTGTTTATTTTATGCATAAATGTACAGTTCATAGAGATTTAACTGCAAGAAAAAAAAATCGTAGAAAACTTCTTGTTTTTTTTAGCAATGTTTAAAACTGATCCGGTCGCAATTTTGCAAAAAATCTATCTATACTTATAATAAAACTGTAACTGGTCCAATTCTGTACATTGAAGATATTTTGAAAATTATATTTGGTGGGCATTCTATAACCGATACTGAGGCCGAAAATGTATTTTTTTTTAATTTTTGTCTGTCTGTCTGTCTGTCTGTCTGTCTGTATCTCGGCTGAGCATCACGCCTAAACTACTGAATGGATTCAAATGAAACTTGGCATGATTTGAGATCTTACTACGAGGTAGGACATAGGATACTTTTTATCCCGTAATCTAGCACGGTTCTTTTGGGAGAGGGGATTAAAGTCAAAACGGGTACTTGGTTATACGCTTGGTCCGATTTTATCATTTTTTCTTTATAATATAATAAATATTAGTAAGAGAGTTGTTATCAAGGTTTTGTAATCGATCGGGTTAAGCAACGTTAGGTAAGGTCATTAATTAGATGGGTGACCGTTTAACGCCATTTGAACTAAACAGGTCCGTGCTTCGGAGAGCAAGTAAAAAGTGGGTCCCAGTATTTAACCGACTATAAAAAAGGAGGTTATGTATTCGATGCGAATTTCTGTTATTAAAAGTTTAGTTAACGTAAAAATAGCGCAGGCGGCGTGGGTCAGCTAGTCATAAATAAAATCGTAACTCAAAAACTACGAAAAATCATAGAACATACATAGGGGTGATTCAGATACCTCTCAACACGAGAAACCTAAAAAAAAAATTATGACGGCACTGTTCTGGCCACCCTGTATGTTTATGTTCCGTTAATGCGTTCCGTCCGTAAGAGGCAGCTAAGGGAAATCAAGAAGACGGGCAGCACAGTCTTTCTATGCGATCCCCAAGACGCCTGCTAAGCGTGGGGTTTATAGCAACCCCTCCCTTCTGGGGGGGGGGGATGCCTTTTGTTCAACATTGGCGTGTTCCGGCAGGATTTTTTTTACTTGCTATAAGCCAGTGCTTGACTGTATTCCCACCTGATGGAAAGCGGTCACGCAATCTAGGATGGTGAAGCACACTAGCTTAATGAGTACAAATAATCGACTTTTATACCCAATACAAAGTTGAATGTATTGATTAGCTTCGAATAAATTAAATTAATAATTAAAACTATTTAACGTTTGTCAGTGCGGCAGTAATTAAAATTAATTAATTCCATCCGAATATTAAAATTTACCATATTTTCATTAACATACCTAACGTTGATATTTGTCCTGCCGATTGATTTTATTTGTTTATTTATTTGTTTTGTTTTTTTATTTGTTTGATTGTTGATATTTGTATTTGTTTGTTTGTTTGTTTATTTGTTTGTTTGTTGTTTTGTGGGCCTGTTGGTTTAGTGGTTAGTGACCCTGTCTGCTACCCAACAGGTCATGGGTTCGATTCCCACCAAGTGTCTGGGTGTTTTATAAGTAGGTATGTGTTTACAAAAAAAAAGTATATATGTATTAGTGTCAGTTGTCTGGTTTCCATAGTTCAGGCTCTGCCTAGTTTGGGATCAGATGACCGTGTGTGAATTGTCCCAGGATATTATTATTATTATTTGAATCAAAATAATTTAAGAAAAAGCGCCCCACACTAATTAAATACTTATACTTTTAATAGAAAAAGCGCCCCGGGGCGCTTTTACTCTTTAATATTACTGGACGTACGCTACGGAACTTCCAGCGTAGCCGTAAATAACGGTTCGACATTTACTTACACTTATTTTATTTACGGTGCAGCACCTACTTACCTATAAAATTTGTATATTATTTTAAATTAACTAACGACATTTACGGATAATACTATATAGTAACAGTTTTAACCTAAGAAATATTTCAGGGTGACATTTTACTGGGCAGTTAAGCCTGCGTGCATTTATTTGGATCGTCGTAGCTTAAGTGACTTCAATGTCGCCCTTGGATGGGGCGCATTAGGACACAGAAAAGAACTGGCTGAGATCTTGCAAGCTGTAAGTATGAGTAGGTCAACATTAGCGTGCAATCATTGGATCCTAATGCTGGTCTAAACTAAAGTCAATATGGGTGAGTAAGCGCGTCCCCGAGACACGCCGAAAGTCTTCATTGGTGACCTCTGTTCATCGATATAATATTTAACTAGATTAGCTGTTACGGATAGCGCCCTTGTGTCGCTATTTATTTTCAAGCCACAGGCTGACTAAATTATTTTTGCCGATAAGAGTGTCGCTACTGTCTATACGAAAGTGTCAAACTACACGTCATTATAAAACCGTTAGTTCACATTTCTGCCACCAGCACAGATAAGTCAGCTACCCCCGTGTCCACATTTTAGATGCGATTTCGTTGGTGAATGTTTATCTAGTTTATATATTATATTAATGCCTCTATTGAAACTGGCTGCTCCTGTCAGCCAGGTTCTACAATGGTCACCAAGTCAACCAAGTTACAGTTGTGGGAATGTGGAAATTAGTCCCAATGAAAAAATAACACACAGTGAAAGAGGTGAAATTAGTCCCAATTAAAAAAGAACCGTATACGTCTTGTCAGTAAATGTTATTATTGTTTCTTTGAATTAGGCATATCTTTGTTATAAGGTGAGGTTACAAGAGTTCACGGAGGAGGAGTGCAAGCGCGAGTACCCGCCACACAGACATCTGGTGAACGGGTACAACCACACTACGCAGATGTGCTTCGGCAGACGAGATGAGATTATCGACACTTGCGGAGTAAGCTCAAATTTTCACCGTATAAAGGAGATGTTCCATTTTGGGCCACCACTATGTACACTACATGGAAAAATAGGAAAAACATAGGAGAGTTTCATAAAAATACTGGTAAATTAATTTGAAGCAGAGTAGAATTGTACAAAAATGATTACTTATGGAGTTATTTAGTATGTCCACCCTGTTTTTAGGGCAGCCATGACAGTTGCGTTTGACATTAGTTTACTACTTGACAGTTTATGCTATAGGTATGACGTTTTGTAAGATCGTTTACGTGAGTACATATTATTTTTCGGTGTTTTTAGTGATTAATAAGTTTATGAACATTAATTGATTGTTCAATTGCATTTGATAGTTCAATTGCAGTATGTTCACTGAGTCAGTTGTTGTCAAAATTACATTTAAGTTACGTATTTCCGGTCCATTATATTATTGTGTGGTGTTGCTACAGTAGTATTATATTCTCTTTTGTGTTGCTCTCCTTGACCATGATATCTTAAATGTACAAGAAAACGAAAAAATATTAAAAAAAGAGAACTTTACAAAACAGTTACTATATTGCATAGTTATATATTCATATAGTGTACAGGTTGCTGGCCCAGGCTCCATACATTTCTGGAACAACTCCTTTATCTTTATAAAAGACAGCGGGTCTAACTACCACCATCTTCGAGCTACGTTATTATCAAAAGTCAAAGTCAACAATATTTATTTCACTTATGTAGGCTTAACGTTTAGCACTGGAATGGTAATTTTTTAAAAGCTACCACCGGATCACAACGCGGCCACAACTGAGAAGATCCGGCAAGAAACTCATCGGGCTTGTCATTTTTTCACTTTTTTTTAAACATTGTTTGTCATGTTACAATTGGATCAACATCAGCGATAGTGTGTCCTGGCGTTCGAAAGATAAATCAAGAGAGAAAAAAATACGGTGTGGTGTCGTGGGACACCGGGTAGGAACTATTAATTTTAAGTTCTATTCGAGGTATAAAGAAAATAATTATTCGTGTGGCACGGTGTGGCTGGCTCGGTGTGGCGCGGTGTGGCACGGTGGGGCTGGCACGGTGTGCCACACCGAACCACACCGAACGACACTGCACGACACGTGTTGCCGTTTAACTAAAGTAGTAATAATGATCGGATGGTTCCACATAAATAATAATAATCTTTCGTTAAGGACGTTTTTTCCCGGTTAAAAAATATTAGTCAAGTGCGAGGCGGACTCGCCCAACGAAGGTTCCATACCATATTCGTCTTACACCTTATACTCGTATAGCAATTAAAACATACCGCAAAATTAAGTTTGTCGAGTTTTTTTTACGATTACTTAAAAACTGTACTTAAGTACTTACTACTTAGAAAGATCATTTTATTTTTATTGTCAAATATAGATAAATAATCGTATTAACCATAATTATTTACATAAACCAAAATTAAAACTTGTTTAGAGATTTGTCCAAACGAAGTCCTTACTTATGATACCCCAATCGATATAGTCTCATTTTGATATTTTGATGACCCATTTCGAACCCTATTAGAAAAAATGTAAAAGAACAAATATATTATTTTCATTTGGAATGAGGTCGGGTAAGTAAGATCTAAAACTATTCCAAGTTTCAAATCGATAACATCAGTGGTTCATGAAATATATAGGTGGGACAGACGGACAGACAGACAGACAGACGAAGTTGGACCATAAGGGTTCCTTTTTTACCTTTTAGGTATGGAACCCTAAAAATAAAGGAAACGGCTCAAAATAACATAATTGGACTGTGCCTTAAAGTCCTAGTCTTAAATTAGGCATATACTTATATAGTGCGCACGTGTAACATGTTTTCAATGAATATTTTGCCTGCTATGCGGTCTATTCCTAAATAGTTGAATGTCGTTAATAATATTACTGTTCCATTGGCAGGGCGATAGCGGGGGTCCACTGCACGTCAGTGGATTTCTCTCCCATCACGTCATGGGTGTAACGTCATTTGGCAAAGATTGCGGCATCACCGCGGGCGCGGGCATCTACACGCGCGTCAGCTTCTACCTGCCCTGGATCGAGAGCATCGTCTGGCCTGAAGAATAATAAACGTACAATAAAGCATGTTTTGTTTAATAAATGATATCTCAACAAACAACTATTTACTTAGTACTTATTGAGTCAATATTACAACCTATTTTTAACCGGCTTCAAAAAGAAGGTTCTCTATATTCGACGCGTATGTATGTAATATTGATAAAAATGCGTAATATTAATATATGTTAGTCTATGTGGGCTACTAAACAAATTTACCAAATTTTATGTGTGTATGCATGTATGTATGTATCTAGGTTTGTAGTTTCTGAGAAATCCGCGGCCAAACCTACATACATATATACATACATACACTCATAAAATTAGGTAAAAGAGATGTTCCAAAATTTATGGAGCCTGGGCTAGGACTTTGTACACTATACTCTAAAATAGGGAAACACACATAAAACAGTTTTTAACTATCCATTTACTTTAATTTGGCTTTATTTGCTTGTAAAACTTAAGAATTTTTACTTAAAATTGCAACACATAACAAAAAACTGGCGGAATAGTGTCACTGTCACGTGTCATTTTTATTATCAATGGCGTTAAAAGTTTTTTTATTACAGTATTCTTTGTATTTTTGTTTCTGTTTTCTCATACATCATTTTATTAATTAAAATATCAATGATAATTAATTCACTACATACAATACACGAACACAACCAACTGTAACAAGTGTGACAGCAGCAGTAGCTATTGACAGCTAGCTGGCTGACAGTTTAATTTGACATCAGTGAGACGCCATCTTAGAACGCCATGTTGAATATAGATATAAAATAAATGATAATTAAAATTACAACAATAATAGTAATTTAAACGAAATATTTATATTTTTCCCGGATTCTATGGATTTTTCTTGACTTTTTGAAGTGGTGTACATATTCCTAGCCCATTTTGCAACAACTCCTTTGTTTAGAAGCCCACATAGACTAACATATACCTATTAATATTACGCATTTTTATCAATATTACATACAGACGCGTCGAATAGAAAACCTTCTTTTTGAAGCCGGTTAAAATAAATAGGTATTAGCACTATCACGCAACTCGAACGTCTACGTTACAGTAACTTACTGAACACATCAAAAGTTTATATCTCTTAAACTACTAGACCGATTTTGATGAAACTTATACTCTACCCTAAGTTGAAAAATACTCTAACTATTGCAAAAAGAATTTTTGAAATCGGACTTGTAGTTTCTGAGAAATCCGCGGACAAACCGACATACATACATACACTCATAAAATTTGGTACATTTGTTTAGAAGCCCACATAGACTAACATATATTACACATTTTTATCAATATTACATACATACGCATACGAGGAAAGGGGGCAGGCCACCCCCTTCCCTCTAATATGGTTGAGGGGAGTGATGGCTGCTGCTCGAGTCAAACTGGTCTGACTACTATCCCTTTGGCCTTTTAGTTTGTTGTAATTATGTCGTATTTTTTTTTCTTTTCTCTGGCAAGACACAATATCGCTAATGTCGATTCATTTGTAACAAAACAATGTTTAAAAAAAAGTGAAAATATGACAAGCCCGCTGAGTTTCTTGCCGGATTTTCTCAGTTGAGGCCGCGTTGTGATCCAGTGGTAGCTTTTAAAAAATTACCATTCAAAAGTGCGTTAACCCTATTTGTAATCAATATTGTTGACTTTGACTTAACCAAAGTCTCGTGTACGAGCGGCAGTGCAATGCAGCTATCTATAGGCTGCAGTGCCGGATTTGCCATATAGCATATATAGTCAGCAAATGCTACGGGCCCCGCACCTTGGAGGGCCCCGCGCACAGTGGTGGTCCGAGAGGGGGGTCGTAGGGGTCATGACCCCCCAAAAACCATATTCGTACACGGCAAAATTGGGTAACAATTAACCCTAACCTAGTCTACGGTACAAGACCAACGCGGGGACCGTCAAATGTGACCTTGCTGAATCCAGGTGGCCCGAATAATAGTGCTGCCGTCGCCTATATAACGGTTCCCCGTACGATCGATGTCCCTCTATGGCGCGCCAGTGTGGGCGGACATCGTGACTGCCCAAACAGATCTCACTGCAACGACCACAGAGGGTCATAGTGGTCCGGGTGATATGCGCATACCGTACAATTTCGTGCAAGGCCACATGCGCGCTGGCGGGGGCCCTACGCAGGGGCTGCGAGGTGCTGGTGTTGACCGCAGTTTACTGGCAGAACACTGAAACGTGGAGCCGAGTTGGAGCACCTCCTGGTGATGTTTAGCGATGGCGAAGGGAAGCACGAGCATATCGGTAGTGCGCCCGGTCGTAAAAGACTGTGTGCACCGAAAATACGGCACGCTCACCTTCCGGTGGCTCATAGGCGGGTAGCCGCTGGGGGGACGAGTACACGGCGAAGCTACGCACTCTTACGTTGTTGACGTCCTATCTGAACGAACAAAGCGATTTGCTTCGCCATTTACAATATGTACCTACAAATAAGGACTGAAATTGTGTTTTTCCTGCCTGTTGCCCTGGCAATAAAATAATGTTTATGTTTTCAATGCGGGTTTTTATAAGCTAGAGTGCTTTACCATCCTAGATAGAATCGTCGCTTGCCATCAGGTGGGATTGCAGTCAAGCAAGCTCTAGCTCTTATATGGAGTTAAAAAGGTAATGAAGTGTAGCGTATAAATAGCAAATTTCTGTCTCCTTTTAACGTCTAAATGACCTCACTAAATAACAACAAAACCTATGCAAGTCAAGGGCCCCGCATTCATTTTTGCTACGGGCCCCGCGCTGGCTTAATCCGGCACTGATAGGCAGGCGGGTCTCCTAGCACCAGGCGAAATTCTAGCTTGTATTGTCACTAAGTTGAATATAGCTCCAAGCTGGCGCAATCGTGGCGTATCTTATGGAACCCTTCGATACCTCAGCAACTGAGTAACGGCTATGGCAGGCACAATGGTTCTCAGCCCTGAGCCCGGAGCTATAAATAACGGGCAACCTTCGGAGTCGCTGGACGTTCGGGGTGGCCCTAGGACGTCCATTGAGTATGGCGGTGACTCCGAGTAGGACGCCGGCGGGGTTGCGACCCCCATCCCCATGAGCTCCGTGACTGGTTCCCAGGGGGCTACAATGCGCCCCCTGGCGGTGGCTCAAAGGCAAGGCACTGATGGACTCCTGGTGCAGATCCCACCGAAGAGTCCAGGTGTCCCCTCCCATGTGCCGATACGACAGTCGCGGAGGTTTTATTGGGTAAGAATCCGACACACCTCGGTTGAGCCCCACAGCTCCCGAGGACCTTTTGAAGGTATTCCCCGCGAAAAAAAAACACCTTTGTTCCAGCTGGGTCGAAGTGCGTTCCGGTGGTGAAATAAAATAAAAGTTATTATGTAGACGCTTTAATATCAGTTTTGCTAGGCCACACGACGCTCTCAATCCAAGGCAAGTAGAAAGAAACTCTGGTGTACAAGGCCGAGCCGGCCCCGCCTGGTCCGCAAGTCCTGCCCAGTGACGTCACACCGAGCAGCGCGACGGTACACGTGGTAGAGTCTTTTGTGAAGATGGATGCTCCATTGTCACCCTGTAAGAGATCGCTATATTTATTTGCTGACAGAAACGACCACAACACGACAAGACAAGATCAGCCAACATCGCGGGTTATTAAGTACATGCGACGACCTACTAGCTTTCCATCTCTTTATCTCTCTCATAATCTGATAGGTCAGAAGTCCTTACAAAGATCGTCACTCCAACTAGCCTAAAGCCTTACTATTATAGTCTACTGAGCTCGATCCTCGCTTCTCTCATTCCGTTCCTGCCACTCGACGAAGATCATCCTTCCTCCTAGCCTGAGAGTGTCCTACACAACAGAGCTCGATCTTCAGTCATCCAGTTTCCACCTTGCGAAGATTATCACTCCACCTAGCCTGAGGGATTTCCACACCTATAAGCTGGCTTCTCGGTTTCTCTCTTCTACTTTCTACCACTTTCCGAAGATTATCACTCCATCAAGCATGAGGTCATTCTAAACTACTGAGCTCGATCCTCGGCTTTTCACATTCAGTTCCTACCTTACGGAAATCATCTCTTCATGAGTATATGGCTTGCTTACCTCACAGACATCAATCTTCTGACCTTTGCTCCCATAGCAAATTTGTATCGTATCATTGTATCCGTCCACCATTGTGGGTTGTGGTTGGTAGAATAAAGAACACTCCACATCACCGTACCCCTTCAATGAAGTTTCCGATACCTGGGGATTAAAATAGTTTTATGCTAGGTACCTACTCCTGTGGGGCTGTTCACATCGACTAATACTTCATTACTAGGTGGTAGGTTCCTTGTGCAAGGAACCGTCCAGGTGTCCACCACCGCAGTGTCAGATATTCTGCCGCCATGCAGTCAGCAGTTAATCGTACGGGGCAGAAACTTGATAGTGGCGCCCTCCCTTCAGTGTTTGAGAAATTACTTAAAAAAACTCAAATCTTAAATCGGCATCACAAGTTCTCCTGTGGTGTGGGCCTGTGTGGTGCCTTTTTCTTACAAGTCGAAAGTGAGCCAACCAGGCTTCCGTATGCTAGGCGCTTTGTGGAGCAAGTTTTTTTATTTTTAATCATATTATATTATGATTTTGGCGCCCCCTAAAACTGCGGCCAAGCAGCGTGTAAACATTGCTGTGTCCCGACGTGAAGGGCACTGCAGCTGGTGAAATTACCAGACACAAAAGTCTTTATACCTAATGTGTTAAGGGTCGGCAACGCGCTAGTGATTCTTCTGTTGTTGCCTAGGGTCTATAGGCTCAAGGCTGCGATGACTGCTTACCATCAAGCGGGACGCATGCTTTCTTGCCACCTTGGTATTATATAAAGGAAAGCTTTTCATAAAAAAAAAATGTGCGTGCGTGGAGTCCCTCCGCGCGGAAGAAGTGAAACTTCATTCTCGCTCAGTCGATCGGTCGGTCGGTCGGTCGGTCCCTCACTCACTCACTCACTCACACACACCCACACACACATACAGTCAAAACACACACACACATACAGTCAAAACACACACACACACACACACTAACTCAACTCAACTCCACTCAACTCCACTCAGAACTCCACTCTGAACTCCACTCTGAACTCCACTCTGAACTCCACTCTGAACTCCACTCTGAACTCCACTCTGAACTCCACTCTGAACTCCACTCTGAACTCCACTCTGAACTCCACTCTGAACTCCACTCTGAACTCCACTCTGAACTCCACTCTGAACTCCACTCTGAACTCCACTCTGAACTCCACTCTGAACTCCACTCTGAACTCCACTCTGAACTCCACTCTGAACTCCACTCTGAACTCCACTCTGAACTCCACTCTGAACTCCACTCTGAACTCCACTCTGAACTCCACTCTGAACTCCACTCTGAACTCCACTCTGAACTCCACTCTGAACTCCACTCTGAACTCCACTCTGAACTCCACTCTGAACTCCACTCTGAACTCCACTCTGAACTCCACTCTGAACTCCACTCTGAACTCCACTCTGAACTCCACTCTGAACTCCACTCTGAACTCCACTCTGAACTCCACTCTGAACTCCACTCTGAACTCCACTCTGAACTCCACTCTGAACTCCACTCTGAACTCCACTCTGAACTCCACTCTGAACTCCACTCTGAACTCCACTCTGAACTCCACTCTGAACTCCACTCTGAACTCCACTCTGAACTCCACTCTGAACTCCACTCTGAACTCCACTCTGAACTCCACTCTGAACTCCACTCTGAACTCCACTCTGAACTCCACTCTGAACTCCACTCTGAACTCCACTCTGAACTCCACTCTGAACTCCACTCTGAACTCCACTCTGAACTCCACTCTGAACTCCACTCTGAACTCCACTCTGAACTCCACTCTGAACTCCACTCTGAACTCCACTCACCCACTCACTCAGTGACGGCGTCACATGAGCGCTTTCATAACCTTAACAAAACGCCTATCGCCTATCGTTTAACGCGTTAAGGTGCTTCATTTAACGCTTGACGCGTTATGTGATAACATTTTTGGAAGTCGCATAAGAAGTTTCACTTCAAAAAACATCAATATGCAGAGCCGCTTGAGCAGGCTGAAGGGCCGAGTGACAATAATATGTGATGCTCGGTCAGGGCCGAACAGTTATAGTTGGGATGTTCTATGAAACTTCGCTAGTGCGATTCAGAAATCGGTGGCGCCATCTATCTTGTTGTATGAGGTACTCGCTTCATCGTTATACCACATGACATGCGGCGTCTATAAACATGTCTTTTCTACAACGCCATCTATCTGTTATTCAGGTATCGATGTGACTAACATTGATGTTTTCATGCTTGACATCGACAAATACCGTACAGCCTTAGAACACACGCATCGATAAACAGGCTATACTTACTGACTCTAAGGTTTCAGACAATCCTTTACCATGGCGAAGCTTACTCCATGCAACCGCTGTGGGCTTGTAATCATCGCTGGTAACCAAAGATATTGGCAACACTTGCACACTGAACACGATCCTAAAACAGGTATGGTGAGTGAGAGACATTTCTGTTGATCGCCTTAAGGACGATAATCGCTTGCACGGGCCAAACAAATATACGTGCGATGAGTTATGCAAATGAAGCCCATTCATATGATACCCCACTTGATATTGTAGTCTCACATTGAAACTTTGACCCATTTCGGCCCCCGTTTAAGGGTTCCTTTTTTACCTTTTAGGTACCTTAAAAACGAACTCTAATTTTCCATTCAACACTATTCGTACCCATTCGAATTCGTTTGACTGGAAACTATGTATCAATTGTTTTGTAGCGATGCGATGGCGAAGCTAAACGGAGGATCCACCGACCGAGCGAAGTGTGATGCTCGGTCAGGGTGGGGAATCATTTCGGAGTCGCTTCGTTCGGGGTGTGGGCCCTAGGACTAGGACGTCCATTATGTATGGCGGAGAGTCCGAGACTAAAATAGAGTGAGTGAAGACTGAAGTGACTTTATAATTTAGTGGCACTGTGGCAACAATACTATAAACGATGAAGGTTATAAAAACAACCTTCATGACAAAAATACTTTAATCAGAAGAGAAATAATAACAGGTAAGACGCAGATTTCAAAAAACATAAATATGTATTTAACAAAACAAACGCGGTAGGCGTTATAATAATTGTACAGCGCCATCTATTGTGGTAATGAGAACAACATTTTTAATTTTGTGCAAAGGTTTATTCTAAGGAGCATGTGTAAATTTCATAAAATGCAACCATAGCTTAGTGATATTTATAATGTAACAAACCCTCATAAAGAGCAACAGTTTACCGGTGGTCAGGGCCGAAGCCCCCAACTGTGTTGTTGTCAGGATGTTGTATATATTCTCCAAGTTGGAGAAACTTCACTTGCGAGATTTAGGATTCGGAGGTGGCACCATCTATCATGTTGGATGTGATACTACTCGCTTTTCATTACGTCGCTGTACCACATATGGCGCCACCTGGTTATGTTGAGTCGCCACAGTTTAAATTAATATTTACAATTTTAAAGACCACTTACGGTATCTCAGTTTCTAGTAGCGCTATGTCGTGGTACTTCGATGAAGGTCGGTACTCCGGGTGAGGGATGATCTGCTTCACTCCGTAACTTTGCCATGGATCCGGTAGAGATGTGTCGTTCAATGTGCCCATCACTATGTAACGAACCGGACCGCTGGGAAAAAGAATTAAGGTTTTATTTTCCAACGTATGGATAGTGGCCAATTGGTGGCCTTGTGTCTCTGATCTGGCAGGTGACTGTTTAGTGGGATATAATCAGTGCGTCTCCGTCATCGATATAATTAATATTTAAACTAGATAAACATTCAATAACAAAATGACATCTAAAATGTGGTCGCGGACTTATCTGTGCTGGTGGCGGAAACGAGAACTAACGGTTTTATTATGATAATGACGTGTAGTTTGACAGTTTCTTATCTAATAGACAGTAGTGACACTCCTATTCGCAAAAATAATTTTGTCAGCCTGTGGCTTGAAAAGATATACTTACCGACACAACTGTCTCAGGGGCAACTGTAACACATAATCTAGTTAAAACGTCCCAGTGTATTTAATTTAAAAGGAATTCGTATTCTGCATTCGGAGTAGATCCGTCGCAATATCCAAGATCCTTTGAATCAATAACAGATTTAATAAATAAATAACAGATTCATTATTTGGTATTAATGCTGCAATACGAACAAAAAACTAAACCGTAACTTACTCATATTATAATTCATCGAAAGTGGCCTTTTTAGACCAGCTTTAACAAATCTGACACCAAGTTGACCACAATACGACACAAAATAATTTCAAAAAAAATGTGTACTCACTGGTCGGGGCTGGACGTGCAGTTTGCAGAAGTAAGGATATAGTTCTCGCTAATCACTGAGCCACCGCACAGCCACTGCGCCGACGCTACGTTAGATCCGTAGCCCAGCAACACCTGGACATAAAAGTCTTCAAACAATTCATCATCACCAGCCGGAAGACGTCCACTGCTAAACATAGACCTCCCCCTTGGAAC
The DNA here is from genome assembly GCA_911728495.1 of Furcula furcula. NCBI lineage: Eukaryota > Metazoa > Arthropoda > Insecta > Lepidoptera > Notodontidae > Furcula > Furcula furcula. The sequence continues at coordinate 56,302,655 of OU452242.1, forward strand.
GCCACAATGATGTGATTCTATCGGTTACCGGCGACGTGAACTATGTCGGTTTTCCACCTAATGGGAGGCTTTCCATCGGTTATCTGTTCCTGGAGTGATGTGGCCTGTCCATTGCCAGTTCAAATTGCAGATTCTAAGAGCTATGTCGGTGACCTTAGTTCTTCGGCGAATCTCCACATTTCAGATTCTATCGCGCAAAGAAACTCCGAGCATAGCTCCCTCCATAGCTCGTTCTGTCTCTGAGCTTCTCTAAAAGACCAGCAGTTAAAACAGTTACCTTCAGGGTTTTTAAGAAAACCAGAGATTCAAACTATTTATAGGCTTAAAGCTAGATTTAATAAACGGTCAATTAAAAAAAAATAGTATCACCAGATAACAACGCGGCCTCGATTGAGAAGATCCGGCAAAATTTAAGACAAACTCTTTGTTCGATGTTTTTGGTCCATTAGGAAATTCCCATTATGATATAACTAAAAACATGGAAAACAGTTGTGTGACTGACAATCTACTACAACTACGACAAAAAAAAAGCAATAAAGTTGTAATTTAGAACCACAAACAAATCATCTATTCCCGATACTTTTTTCACTGAATCTATATTTATACCGCATGCAAGGGTTTTGAAATACTATAAGTATCAATTCAATTGCAAAACCATTTATTTCAAATAGGATTAACGCTAGCACTCTTGAACGGTCTTTTTAAAGAAAAAATGCTAAAGGAACTGCATCACAACGCGGCCTCAACTTAGAAGATCCGGCAAGAAACTCAGCTTACTTGTAATTTTTTCGCCGTTCAACACATCAAATAAGAGAGAGAGAAAAAACACGACGAAATATACAAAAAACTAAAAGGCCAAAGGGATAGTAGTATATATGTATATATACCGTATGTAACAAATTTGGCTTCCTTTGGTACGTTATGCCCTCATCACTGAATCCTGACGAACTTGAAGACCTGTAGTAACAATTCTGGGTGTCGTACCATCTGTACTCTAGCGTAGCCTTCATGTGCAGCTTGCAGGGATACTCCAACTTATCTAGGTAATCAACGAACTCTGTAATTAAACATATATAAATGTAATGTTGTCTTTTACTTACGCGAGTATTACACATTGAAATCAAACTACTTTTACGGATTATATCGCGGTTTATTTTAGATTTTACTATCCCGACGTTTCGAATGCTTTGCAGCACCCATGGTCACGGGAGGACTGAGATGTTGAACGTCCTTATGTCACAATAATAATCCTAATCCTAATTTCAATAGAGAAGATGGTTGGGTGTTACCACCGGCTTGGGATCCTGTGATAAATATAATTAAATCCAATAACAAGCAAATCACTGCACGACCTCAAGATACTGTAAGCTGTTACTGCGTAGATCGTACCAACAATAATAACTAAGAAGATCTGAGGGTACACCGGCATAATTGTGACATAAGGACGGTCAACATCTCAGTCCTCCCGTGACCATGGGTGCTGCAAAGCATTCGAAACGTCGGGATAGTAAAATCTAAAATAAACCGCGATATAAACCGTAAAAGTAGTTTGATTTCTATATATAAATTTAATTAGTAACAATTATAACATCACAACTAACCCGTTAATGCAAGAAATACCTACATTATACATACATACTTACCTATCTTCGTATACGTATTAAATACATATTTCAACCGCCGCGTTAAGACGTTACATATTAAGAAGTCATCGATATAATATATGAACTAGATAAACATTCACGAACAAAATGACATCTAAAATGTGGTCGCGGAGGTTGCAAACTTATCTGTGCTGGTGGCGGAAACGTGAACTAACGGGTTTATTATGACAACGACGTGTAGTTTGACAGTTTCATATAGACAGTAGCGACACTCCTATCGGCAAACATAATTTTGTCAGGCTGTGGCTTGTAAAGAAATAGCGACACAACGGCGCGATTTCTCGCTACCACTTTCTGGACCGTGACACCAAATCTAGTTTAAATATTATATCGATGTAAGAAGTATTATAGTTTATTGAATCGTATGTATGACATTTTATGAATCATATATAGATACGCAATTATACGAGCATATAATATAAAAAAATATTACGTCAGATTAAACGTCAATTATATTAACGGGCCTAAGATGAAAATGAAATTGTTGATTTCAAATAGGCCAAAATTAGTACTTTCGAATTATCATATTCTATAGAAAAAAAACTACCACCGGATCACAACGCGGCCTCAACTGAGAAGATCCGGCAAAAAACTCAGCGGGATTGTAATTTTTTAATCTGTATTTTTTCATCTCTACATAGTCACTAGTCTAACGAGTCGACGTATAATGACTCCACGTATCATAATTATAAAATCCATCAAGCTAAATAGGCCGAAGGTCGTGCCAAAGAAATAGACATTTTCGAAAAATACAGCCCCCTTTTTGGTGCAGTCGGACACTGCACACACAACATTCGAAAACTTTAAGATCCGTCCACTGCTCAACAAACTCCCACCTACCTAAGAAGGGGGAGGTTGCCATAATCCCCACGGTTAACAACGGTCACCTTTAATGATACAACATTAATTTAATAGGTATTGGTAGCCACCGTGGCGCAGTGGGAAACCGCTTGCTTTGTAAACCGGAGGTCGCGGGTTCGAATCCTGGGGGGGCAACAAATTTGAGTAGTTGTTCCTTACTGGCTAGGACAATGCAGGCCGATCACCTGATTGTCTGTAAAGTAAGATAATCCATGCGTCGGATGGGCATGTAAAAAGTCGGTCCTGTCGGATTATGAGAGGTATTATATAAAGGAAGAGAGAGTGCACTTGTGTCTACGCAAACGCTTGTGCACTATAATATCTCCCGCGTACATGGCTGATCTTGTGAAAGGTTGGCCGCTGTGGTCGTTTCGGCCAGGAGGACATTATTATTAATTCAATAGGACGTATCAACAGGCGTCTTGGACTTCGCAGTATAGGTGGTAGATAATCCAATAAAACTGCTGAACAAAGATTTCCCTTTACAAGGGACTTAAATAGAAAGAACCATGAAGGAACGCTTGTCCTGTATACACGCACCGTCGCTCATGCTGATCTAAATGTAACAACACAAACACTGTCAAACACTGTTTAAAAACAAAGTGACAAGGCGGCTGGGTGTCTTGCCGGATCTTCTCAGTTGACGCCGCGTTGTGAGCCTTCAAAAACGGCTATTTGAAAAAAAGCAATTATGAATTTGTGATCAGGTTGGAATTGCAAGATTGGCCGCTGTGGTTCGGATAAGGTTACGCGTCGTTGAGGCATTCCTGCTGCATCTCGAAGCCTGGATTCAGCGACGGAGTGGACGACTCACCAACAGGCTTACGCAGATAATCACCGGTCACCGATTATCTGCTTAAGATCGGACGTGAAGCGACGACGAGATGCTTCCACTGCGACCAGTCTGACTCCGCCCGCTAGAGGCTTGTCCCGCGTGGTCGTTGGAGCCGCAAGACCTGGTCGCAGTCATCGGATCGGACCTCTCCCTGGGCAGCGTAGTGTTGGCTATGCTGTCCGGGGATGCGGCGTGGGGAGCGATGGCCGCCTTCTGTGAGACTGTCATGTCCCAGAAGGAGGCCGCCGAGCGGGAACGCGAACGCGTTGATCCTGCTCGGCGACGAAGGCGCAGGCCGCCCAACGTCTCGCTCCCCAGCCCTGAGCCCGGGGCTATAAACAACGGGCAACCTTCGGAGTCGCTGGACGTTCGGGGTGTGGGCCCTTTGAACGTCCATCGAGTACGTCGGCGACTCCGAGGAGGACGGCAGCGGGGTTGCGACCCTCGTCCCCGTGAGCACCGTGGCCGATTCCCGGGGGGTTACAATGCGCCCCCCGGTGGCGGGCTCAAAGGCAAGGTACTGAGGGGCCCCTGGTGCAAATCCCACCGGAGAGACCAGGGTCCCCTAGCTCCCGGGGATGTTTGGAAGATTTCCCCTGCGTCAAAAATAATGTAAAGGTTGGATTGACCCGTGGGGTCACCGGGTAATAAAAGCACCCTCCAATATCAGTCTTTCCGTTGGGTGTCCGTAAAAGGCAAGGAAAATAAGAAGATGGGTAGCATCGTCTTTCTATTGAATTACCTTCCACATCTACTGCGATCCCCAAGTCGCCTGCCTAGCGTGGGGATTATGGCAACCCCTCCCTTCTAAGGGGGAGGCCTTTGTTCAGCAGTAGACGTCTTTCGACTGCTGCTGATGATGATGATGATGATGATGATGATGATGATGATGATGATGATGATGATGATGATGATGATCATGATGATGATGATGATGATGATGATGATGATGATGATGATGATGATGATCATGATGATGATGATGATGATGATGATGATGATGATGATGATGATGATGATGATGATGATGATGATGATGATGATGATGATGATGATGAAGGTGGGATTTAATAAAATATGAACCATACTATCGCCGGCGACGCTGCCAGTCTTCTGTAGCATTCCAACGTGAGGATTGAAGACGTCGCTTCTGAAATATCAAGTTATAAACATTTAAATTCTGTTAAGACAGGTTAAGGACACCAGAATAATAATAATAATATTCTGGGACAATCCACACACGGTCACCTGATCCCAAACTAGGCAGAGCCTGTACTATGGATACCAGACAACTGATTTTGTAAATACATACATATATAGATAAAACACCCAGACACTTGGTGGGAATCGAACCCACGACCCGTTGGGTAGCGGCCAGGGTGTCTAACCACTAGACCAACAGGCCTGCCAACGTTGCCCCGTTAATTATTATAGTTTACTAGATGACCCGCGCAGCTCCGACCGCGCTCTTTTAACGTTTTCGGATGCTCACATAGACTTACATGTTCTATAAATATTAGGCATTTATAATCTCCTTTTTTGAAGTCGGTTTAAACGCGGGACCCACTTTTTTACTTGCCTTCCGAAGCACGGAGACGCTTAGTTCAAATGGCATTAAACGGTCACCCATCTATGTAATGCCATTGCCTAACGTTGCTTAACCTAGCGGTATAAAATATACTTTAAGACGGTTTAGGCGTATAATGGCAGTTTCTTAAAATGGCAGATGAGTCTACGAATGGTTTATTCTCAAAATCGCAGATTCTATAAACGCCACATTCTCAACATGGCAGATTCTATAAACACCACATTCTCAAAATGGCAGATTCTATAAACGCCACATTCTCAATATGGCAGATTCTTTAAACGCCACATTCTCAAAATGGCAGATTCTATAAACGCCACATTCTCAATATGGCAGATTCTTTAAACGCCACATTCTCAAAATGGCAGATTGTACAAACGCCACATTCTCTTTATTATAACCATCACACAAATTAGGCACGATCAATATTAATATAATCTTTACCAGGTGGTAAAAAAATAAAAGTTTCTTGTGCAAGGACCAGGTCCAGGTAGGTACCACCGCAGTGTCAGGTATTATGCCGCCAAGCAGCAGTGTGTAAGCATTGCTGGTGAAATTACCGGACACAAAGACTTTACATCTAATGTCATAAGGGTCGGCAACGTGCTAGTGATTCTTCTGGTGTTGCTAGCATCTATAGGCTACGGTGGCTGCTTACCTGCCGTACGCTTGCTTGCCACCTTGGTAGTATAAAAAAACATCACTCACGTTTTGGTGCAGCCGTGCCTAATTTGTAATCAGTGGGCCAAGAAAGGCCTGATTAAGAATTTAATCTAAACGGAATTTATATTCGAATTCTCCAGCAGATCCTTCGCAAATCCTGTAATTTTCGTAAAATGGTCACACATTTTGAGTGAATTATACTCAATTCATTAATTAACACTAATTAGCACTTTTGCCTTGCCGAAAAGCAGTTTAACCCTAGGTTTAACGTTCAAACCTAGGTTTAAACTCAGGAAACTGTTCCTTAAGCTTGAGTCTAAGACCAGGTTTAACGTTAAAATGCTTTTCGTAATAAGACGGTTGGTATCAATACTACCATACTAATAAAAAATAAACTAACTACTCATAACGTGGCCTTTTTAGACATACAGTTTAGGTTTAGTTTTAGTTTAAAAACAATACTGCTGGGATATACTCGTAGTTAGGGTGAATTGGTAACCCTTATATGGGAATGATAGACGCTATTGCCCGCAGATGGCTTCACCAGCTGATCCACTTTGTGTTAAGTATATCCAATTTACCTGTAATCATATTTCGAGTTCGGGTCTGCGGAGCAATCTATACAGCAAATCACAGGCACTTTCTCGTCGAAGGCACAAATCTAGGGACAAATATATATAAGTATGTTTTAAGGGTTCCATATAGCTAAAAGGTAAAAAAGGAACCCATATGGTTTGACTTCGTCTGTCTGTCTGTCACACCTATAGATATATTTCAGGAACCACTGATGCTATTGATTTGAAACTTGGAATAGTTTTAGATCTTATTTACACAACCCCATCGCAAATGAAAAAGAAATATTTCTTCTTTTACTTTTTTTGTAATGGGGGTTCTAAATGGGTCATCAAAATTTTAAAGTGATACTCGTACTACTATACCGAGTGGGGTATCATACGAAAGGATTCATTTGCACATCTCAAAACAGATTTTTATTTTGGCTTATGTGAAGTAGTTTTTGGCTGATAATTAATAATGTCACATATCTATAGGTGTGACAGACAGACAGACGAAGTCAGACCATAAGGGTTCCTTTTTTACCTTTTAGGTATGGAACCTCAAAAATTACCAAAATAATACCAACTAAAAATACAAAAAAACAGACTGTCACTATTTTATTGAACTTATTGGTAGGATAAATAATAAGGATGAAATCACTCGAATAAAAATTGTATCATAGAATCAAAAAAGACTTCGAGATATTATTATAACAATTAGGTACTTACCGGTGGGTATTCTTTATTAAATTCTATATCATATTTTGCTTTTCCACATTTGACGATGTTCACGCACGTCCCGTTCGCACCCTTCCACACACATTTTTTACCTTAAACAATGAGGAAATAATAACCTCTCATTATAATATACATACAAACTTACTCGTATCTAATATATAAAATTCTCGTGTCACGGTGTTTGTTGCCGAACTCCTCCGAAACGGCTGAACCGATTTGTATGAAATTTTGTGTGCATATCGGGTAGGACCTAGGACTGAGAATAGGTCAAAAAGTACAAGGAGAAGGAGGAGTAAAAGTTCAAGGAGGGTGCAAGAGAGGAGGGAGAGGGGAGGGGATTCGAGGAGGGGGTGATGGGTGTAAGGGATAGGTGGAGCTAGACGGGAGTGAGGGAGAGCAAGGTGGGAGAAGAGAGAAGGGGGAGAGGTTTAGAGAGGGGACAATGGGGAGAGGGAGAGGGGGAGTGTGACGGGCTACGGAAGCGGGAGGGGAAAAGTCAGAGGAAGTTAGATTTTTCTTATAAGAGAGAGAGAGAGAGAGAGAGAGCGATGGAGACAGAAATAAATCAAGGAAGGATGGAGAATAGGGGAGTAAAATGTAATAAAAGCGCGGGCAGAGTCTGCCCGCGCTTTTATTACATATTATTATTTTTTTGTTTTTATTTGTTGGTTATGCAGGGCGAAAAAATAAAGATTGTGTAAGTTAACCCTTTGGAGCCCGGGCCTATTTTTTTAGAGCCAACGGGCCCCGCCTTTTTAAATGAAATTAATTTATTAGCCGACCTCCCGAACCTTGGACCTCCTGTTGATGTCCAAGGTTCGGGTTGTGCAGTTCCGAAAAATTCTTATCGGCTCTTACCGATGCCGTCATATTCGAGACTACTACTACTCTTTAGAACTATTTGAAAACTGTCCACATTGAATGCTGTCTATTCTATAGTCAAAGTCAAAGTCAAAATATCTTTATTATGTATAGGCCCCACGGAGGCACTTACCTTACACAAAAATCATAATTACAAACTAAGTAATAATTAACTTATCATAATAACCACCAGATCGCAACGCGGCCGCTACTGAGACGATCCAGCAAGAAACTCAGCGGGCTTGTCTTTTTTGTCCATATTAATTATAATTACACATTTAATTACACAGATTTAGTAAGGATCGAGCGTATTTACAGGTATATGTTCAACGGTGAGCTTGAAACATACAAACTAAAAGGAAACCCTGGTCTGCACAGTCATTACACTACCCGTAGACAAACTGCACGGCCACACCATATACTAGGCTACATATACAGCTATTATGCCGCTGCTCATATCCATAGCATTCTTAATCAATTATTGTGCACCCATCCATGGCTACAGCAGCGTTTACCATAAGGCAGAATCGCAATCAAGCATTCGCTTATATCGAATAAAAAACTCACCTTCCCGTAAGTCCAAGTATTCACATTTTGCGTAACAAATAAATAAAATTGTAATTATTTTTATATGATTCACCATTATTATTACCGGACGGCCGTTTAATACGGGACCTGTTACAGAATGAGTGACCAGATTAAAATTGATCATTATGCTAGCCGCCATGCCAAATTCTGCTAAATTCTGCTAAACATTTTGAAAAAATGCTAAGATCCTGCTAATTCATGTTTATTACCAACATTACCCATCGAAAATCAATAAAAACACTAAAATGTATAAAAAATATTAAATAATTTTATAAGAGCAGGCATATTAACTGACTGGTGACTGTCCAGAATGTCCAATAATACTTTTTTTGTGCTATTATAGGAATATACGTATCTTCTAAAACCTTTATAACTAAAAGACATGTCATGCTTGAACCCTATTTGATATCACATGCTTTATAAAAAGCAGTATCTATTACGTGGTTTGTGGAACTATCCAAGTAAAATTCTGCTAAAATTCTGCTAAGCCCCAAAATGAGGGCTCAATTCTGCTAAAATAGCAGAATTCTGCTAAATATGGTCACACTGAGAATGACCGTGACGAGGCATTGACATTTGCAATATTAATGTCGGCAACACACTATGCTATCGTGTTGTGACGTGACACATCAGAAGCATATCGATCGGCGACATACATTTAAGGTGCCGTTTCACTGAAGCGAAGCGGGGCGGAGTGGAGCGGGGCGGAGCGGAGCTCCATTGGACATCCCTCCAGCTCGAGGCCACGTGTTCATATATGTTATTTGACAGACGGCTCAGCTCCGTTCCGCCCCGCTCCGCTCCGTTCCGCTCCGCTCCGTTCCGCTCCGTTAACACTGTTTCCACTGAAGCGGAGCTGAGATTTCGAGCACTGCGATTAGCCAATTCACGGTCAGCCTAGCTTCGCTCGAAGCCAGCTAGAGACACTCTGCTTACGCTGATTCGTGGTCGCCATACTCGTAAGAGAACCTTAAAACCTAACCTTGGCTCTGTGCATGAACCATATTCACTAGGTGGTAGGTATAGTACAAGGGACCGTTCTGGGCCCCAAGTCTGCTATTTTATAAATTGACATTTCAGTACACACTATTGACACCACAATAGCGTCTCAGTGGTGTGACACACTGCCACTGGTATGGTTATTTTAGCAGAATACCAAAGTCACCCTCGTCATTGATTCTCAATAGTGTGACGCCGGAATGATAATTGTATGTGATTTTATTAAAGTTAGCAGACTTGGGACTATCACTGCAAAGACATATATTCAGTGGTGGACTAAGCCTGTCGGGGGCCCGGGGCGGCAAAAAGTAATGAGGCCCCCCGGTCAGAAAGTGACGTATTTTGCCTGATTGCCCCAGAAGAAGGGCTGTGTTTGTCAGTATGTATGTATCTCTATTACTTTAGCACGGCCTACAGCCTAAACTTAATGGGTTTGGACCTGTGTTATGTATGTCATATGTATGTCATATGTCTTTGTTGTGGCATAGACTGGGTGGAAACGTTAATTATAGTGATATTCTTCTTAGTAGTGACCTCATGACTGGAGAACGTGTAATGCAGCCTTTTGCCACCACTCATTTCTATTCTACTCGAACTTGAGCTCCATACATGCTTTCCTGTAGCGTCGTTCTCGTAACCACTGTAATAGTGTCTGTCCATTGTAGCGGCATGCGTCCTCTGCTTCTCCTGCCGTTCATTTGGCTTATCACGATAAGCCTCTCTAGGCTGTCCGATTTTCTCCTTCTTCCGCGCGGAGGGACTCCACGCACGCACATTTTTTTTTAGTTTTATCTTTCGTACGACAAAACACTCTGTCGCTCATGGTATGATTGTAAGAAGGAAAAAATGTCAAGCCCACTGAGTTTCTTGTCGGATCTTCTCAGTTGAGGCCGCGTTGTGATCCGTTGGTTGCTTTAAAAATACTCGCTATTCCCTGCTGAATAGACCATAGGTACCACAAGTTCGGTCGGTCCAACTTCGACAAAGAGGTCGCCCGAAGAATCCAACTCGGATGGGCAGCGTTCGGGAAACTACGCGATATCTTCTCGTCGGAAATACCGCAGTGCCTGAAGACGAAGGTTTTTAACCAGTGTGTGTTGCCAGTGATGACATATGGTACTAAGACGTGGTCTCTAACGGCTGGCCTTTTAGAGAAGTTCAGAGTCACACAACGAGCCATGGAGAGAGCTATGCTCCGGATTTTCTTTGCGACAGAATCCGAAATGTGGAGATTCGCCGAAGAACTAAGTTCACCGACATAGCTCTCAGAATCTGCAAGTTGAAGTGGCAATGGGCAGGCCCTCAGAGTAATTAGAATGGAGCTAGTATCGCGTCGAGTCGCCGAACAAATTTTTCGTGGCACTTTTGCGGGGTGCGGGAGGCGAAGTAAACACACACAGATACAATTTCACGCATACCCACACTATAATTAACTCGCAACACATTCAAAAATATACGCACACAAATAAAGAATGACCTGAAAATATGAACAAAATTTGGCAGAGGGGTTAGCGCATCATGCTATCTCCAGTGGTATCTCCTCTAAGCGGCAGGCCACATCGCTCGAAGAACCGATAACCGTTGGGGAAGAAAGGTTCTCGAGTGGCGACCACGAACCGGAAGACGCAGCGTTGGCAGGCCTCCCACTAGGTGGACAGACGACATTGTGCGCGTCGCAGGTAACCGGTAGATGCAAATAGCCAATTGTGGGTCATTGTGGCGTTCTAAGGGGGAGGCCTATGTTCAGCAGTGGACGTCTTCCGGCTGATGATGACGATGACCACAAGTTCGGGTTTCGTGTTCGGGGGTGAAGGGCTTAATAGCTGGTGATATCTATTACAATGTGATAATTATTTAGCGATTTGGCTACACTTATTCCGTCTATACTTATTTTTAACCGACTTCGTTCTTAGCTGATATTAATATAACCAATATAAAATCTTTTAAAAAAAAAATTGAACCGACTTCAATATCACTGAAAAGTATAAAATAATTTAAATATTATTGAAGTTGGTGTTAGCGTACCTGCTGTGTATATTTGGCACCAACTTCAATAATATTTAAATTATTTTATACTTTTCAGTGATATTGAAGTCGGTTCAATTTTTTTTTAAAAAGATTTTATTTTAAACTTTTTAGTGATATTTTCATATATAAAGATTGAACCATCGAAAACCGTAAAATTATCTAGGTAGGTTATGATCACATTATCGTCTACATAGTTTTACATAATTCATGTTTCTTCAGAAAAAAATATCCGGTCGTAATGAAATTTGCATGGAAACATCATAGTAGTTTACTCTCTCGAATAAAAAAAGAATCATCGAAATCGGTTCATAATTGTCAGAGCAATGTAATGGAGAACATCAGTTTTATGGTTTTTACCAGATAAATTCCTCCACATCGTTCATAGTCCTCCAGGAAGTTCTTATCCGGTTGTAATAAAATTCATACATATTCAATACAGTGGTTCCTTCTTTCGAATAAAAAAAGAATCATTGAAATTGGTAAATATTTGCCAGAGTTATGACCATTTTTGTCCGACCGAGCGAGTCCGAGCGACTAAAACGTCATCTATATAGGCTTTCTTGCAGGTCTCAGTGCGCAGTCACCATTATTGTTTTTTCAGGAACTACTTATTACTAAGCAATAATTTTTTTATGGGACCCAATTAACGGATTAAAGAATGGATGGAAGAAAGATTTTTTCAAATCGGTTCATAATTGCCAGAGTTATGCGCGAACATACATAGAAAAAAAAATATATATATATATATACAGACGAATTGAGAACCTCCTCCTTTTTTTGAAGTCGGTTAAAAATAATTTATGCTAAAGTTATAAGGAAAATTAACACAAATAAATTACTAGTTTAAAAAACTAACAGTACACGCTTTTATAAGGACTACTGCACTAAAAAGCAATAAATAAATTATCGAAACCGTTCTTTCTTTCTTTCTACCCCGTGCTTGTAATTTATGGATTATATTTATGTGTAAAGGCGTGGGGCGCCTTTTCTCTGTAAATGATTACAAATGATTGTCATGTGAATACAAATACTTAGCGTTCTTGAAATTTTACAGAAATGTTAAGCTGTTATTCAGAAAAGGCGCCCCACGCTTTTACACATAAATATAATCCATAAATTACAAGCACGGGGTAGAAAGAAAGAAAGAACGGTTTCGATAATTTATTTATTGCTTTTTAGTGCTGTAGTCCTTATAAAAGCGTGTACTTTTAGTTTTTTAAACTAGTAATTTATTTTATACTTTTTAGTCTTAGCAATATTCGCCTAAACTACGGATAAAATTAGTCCAAGTATTGATTTGTTCGTAGCTTGAATCGTAGGCAGGTTGTGGCAAAACATATTTTAACTAAACTAGGTATTACGCATAGGTATCTGATTGAGTTTAAGAAAGCACTACGTATTTACCCTTTAAACAGTCGAAAGTACGCTAAAAGTCAATAGCTTCCCAAGTAGTATTCAAGGGTTCCGTTACCAACCTTCCGGGTCCATCAACAGGTCCACGTTATTAGGCTAAGTGAATATAACTCCTTTATACAAATCAAATGAGTCCAAGCTCGATGGGTTTACTAGTAGCCAATCCAGGGTTCCGTCAACCACCTTCCTGTTCCATCATCAGGTTCTAATTATTGGGCAAAATGAATAGAACTCTTTAAAACAAATCAAATGAACCCAAACTCGATGTGTTTACTAGTAGCCATTCAAGGGTTCAGTCACCCACCTTCCAGTTCCATCATCAGGTCCTCATTAATGGTCAAAGTGAAAAGAACTCTTTAAAACAAATCAAATGAGCCCACACTCGATGTGTTTACTAGTAGCCAATCCAGGGTTCCGTGACCCACCTTCCTGTTCCATCATCAGGTCCTGAATAATAGTTAATGTGAAAAGAACTCTTTGAAACAAATCAAATGAACCCAAACTTGATGTGTTTACTAGTAGCCAATCCAGGGTTCCGTCACCCACCTTCTCCAGTTCCACCATCAGGTCCTCATTAATAGTCAAAGTGAAAAGAACTCTTTAAAACAAATCAAATGAACACAAACTGGATTAGTTTACTAGTAGCCATCCAAGGGTTCTCTTATCTACCTTCGAGCCCCAGCATCAGATCAGCTCGATGATACCATATTATTGTATTGTCACCGGTCCTTGATACATGTGCAAAATTTCAAATATGTTGGACTTGTAGAAGTGGGTCAAAATGGCATCGCAAGATTCCATTACCATCATACATACAAAGTTACATACATACATACATACATACAGGTCAAGCTAATAAAAGCGTGTTAAAAAAAACTAAAAAAATACTGGCTGTATTATTATGATCGCAGGATTTCGTTTTTTCAAGGTCATTTTCGTTAATTGCACTATGTTCAATCCGAATATCTATTAGCAAAATATCTGTTGGCTAAGCAACGTCAGGCAAGGTCAGTTCGTAGATGGGTGCGCTTAGTACCTAAAGTTTTAACCGAACCTCTCCTTCCTTCGGAAGTGTTACAGACTTCCGGTTCCTGCTTACACTAGCGCAACTAATATAACCCTACGCGACTCGCAATGACAGGTGGCTCCCTGGTCGGCCTGCCTACAATTCGTGGACGCCACTCGAGAACCTTTCTTTCCCATCCGTTACTGGTTCGCGCGATGAGCAGGGGATTAGTAAGAATCCCTCCCCGACGGACCCACAGAGTTCTGGGAACCTTTAGAAGGTTTCCTCAGCATAAAAAAAATACGTAATTTGTGCAATGGACCGTCCAAGTCGGTATGACCTGCGCACCAGTGCACCTAGCGGTTACTATCAAAAACTAGTAAAATGTATGAGAGAAAACTGTCAGTTTTGATCGAGATCTATCGGAACTCGTACTAGACCCCTAGGGTGCCTACAGGAGACAAGTCGTTATACTACAATGCGAAACGCTGTACAGAATAGAAAACCAAATAGGAGTGAAATATCTCTTCGCGTGACGCTCTTAATAATAGAATAAAACAAAAGTTATTATGTAGACGCTTTATTATCCGTTTTGCTAGGCCACACGACGCTCTCAATCCAAGGCAAGTAGAAAGAAACTCTGGTGTACAAGGCCGAGCCGGCCCCGCCTGGTCCGCAAGTCCTGCCCAGTGACGTCACACCGAGCAGCGCGACGGTGCACGTGGTAGAGTCTTTTGTGAAGATGGATGCTCCATTGTCACCCTGTAAGAGATCGCTATATTCATTTGCTGACAGAAATCACCACAACGACCAATTTTTCACAAGATCAGCCAACAACGCAGGTTATAACTAGTAGATAATTAAATACTTGCGAAGACCTACTAGCTTTCCATCTCTTTTTCTCTCTCATAATCTGATAGGACGGAAGATCTGTGACGGAAGTCCTTACGAAGATCGTCGCTCGAACTAGCCTTACTATACTACTGAGCTCGATCCTCGCTTCTGTCATTCCGTTCCTGCCACTCGACGAAGATCATCCTTCCTCCTATCCTGAGAGTCTCCTATACAACAGAGCTCGATCCTCAGTCATCCAGTTTCCACCTTGCGAAGATTATCACTCCACCTAGCCTGAGGGATTTCCACACCACTAAGCTGGCTTCTCGATTTCTTTCATCTAGTTTCTGCCACCTTATGTAGATCGCCATTCCAACTAGCCTAAAAGCTTACTATAGGTACCTACTATTGAGCTTGGTCGTCGCTTCTCTCATTCCGTTTCTACCACTCGACAAAGATCGTCACTCCTCCTAGCTTAAGAGCTTCCTATACTACTTAGCTCGATCCTCAGTCATCCAATTCCTGCCACCTTGCGAAGATTATCATTACCTAGTCTAGCCTGAAAGCATTCTACACCAATAAGCTGGCTTCTCGGTTTCTTTCATCTACTTTCTGTCAAATTGCGAAAATGATCGCATTTATCATGAGGGTGTTATAAACTACTGAGCTCGATCCTCGGCTTTTCACATTCAGTTCCTACCTTGCGGAAATAATCTCTTCATGAGTATATGACTTGCTTACCTCACAGACATCTATCTTCTGACCTTTGCTCCCATAGCAAATTTGTATCGTGTCATTGTATCCGTCCACCATTGTGGGTTGTGGTTGGTAAAATAAAGAACACTCCACATCACCGTACCCCTTCAATAAAGTTTCCGATACCTGGGGATTAAAATAGTTTTATACTACTCCTGTGGGGCTGTTCATAACAACCTAATACCTCATGACTAGGTGGTAGGTTCCTTGTGCAAGGAACCGTCCAGGTAGGTATCTTCCTGGACGGAGTGTCAGATATTCTGCCGCCAAGCAGCCCCGGATCTACGATTTTTTTGAACCGGTGCAGAAACTTGATAGTGTCGCACCTCCCTTCAGCGTTTAAGAAATTACTTAAAAAAACTAAAATCTTAAATGGACCTCACATGTATTTTTCTTACAAGTCGAAAGTGAGCCAACCAGGCTTCCGTATGCTAAGCGCTTTGTGGAGCAAGTTTTTTATTTTTAATCATATTATATTATGATTTTGGCGCGCCATGAAACTGCCGCCAAGCAGCGTGTAAACATTGCTGTATTCCGGTGTGAGGGGCACTGTAGCTGGTGAAATTACCAGACACAAAAGTCTTTATACCTAATGTCTTAAGGGTCGGCAACGCGCTAGTGATTCTTCTGTTGTTGCCTAGCGACTGCTTACCATCAAGCGGGCCGCATGCTTTCTTGCCACCTTGGTATTATATAAAGGAAAGCTTATCATCATAAAAAATAACATCAATATGCAGAGCCGCTTGAGCAGGCTGAAGGGCCGAGTGATAATAATATGTGATGCTCGGTCAGGGCCGAACAGTTATAGTTGGGATGTTCTATGAAACTTCGCTAGTGCGATTCAGAAATCGGTGGCGCCATCTATCTTGTTGTATGAGGTACTCGCTTCATCGTTATACCACATGTGACGTCTATAAACATGTCTTTTCTACAACGCCATCTATCTGTTTTCCAGGTATCGATGTGACTAACATCGATGTTTTCACGCTCGACATCGATAAATACCGTACAGCCTTACCACACATGCTAAACAGGCTATACTTACTGACTCCAAGGTTTCAGCCAATCCTTTACCATGGCGAAGCTCACTCCATGCAACCGCTTTGGGCTTGTAATCATCGCTGGTAACCAAAGATATTGGCAACACTTGGACGCTGAACACGATCCTAAAACAGGTATGATAATAATAATAATAAAAACACTTTATTGTACACCAAAAGTTACATGTAAATTGAACAATACGTTGAAGATATCAATGTACAAAGGCGGCCTTATCGCTAAAAAGCAATCTCTCTAACTAGAAAATGAGAGTGAGAAACATAATGGGCAGTTGATGGTATGGTGGGTGAGAGAGATGTCTGATGATCATCTTAAGGACGATAATCGCTTGCACTAGCCAGACAAATATACGTGCGATGTATTATACAAATGACGCCCCTTCATATGATACCCCACTCGATATTGTATTCTAACATTGAAATTTTTCGGCCACTAAAAAGAAAGTACGAAAAAAAAAAGATTTTTCTATCTTTTGCTATGTAGTTGGCTAAGTAAGATCTAAAACTAATCCAAGTTTCAAATTGATAGTATCAGTGGTTCCTGAAATATTAGGTGTGACAGACAGACAGACGAAGTCACACCGTATGGGTTCCTTTTTAACCCCCGACCAAAAACGATAGGAGTTATAAGTTTGACGCCTATGTCCGGAAGACTGTCTGTCGGTCTGTCTGTATGGATTATGTCTATGGTATCGTAGCGCTCAAGCCAGTGGACGGATTTGAATGCGGTTTTTTTTATTATTTGAAATCTAGTTTACCTTTTAGGTATGGAATCCTAAAAACGAACTCTAATTAACTCCATTCAACACTATTCGTCCCCATTCGAATCCGTTCGACTTGAAACTAATCTATTGTTATTTTTATTGAAACTAACAAACATGTTCACCTAAAATAGGTAAAAATCTTCCTCGAAGTTGTCGCCGCACTGGGAGGGAAGGGTACCTAAAAGTATTGTTTAAAGTATATATTGTTTAAATTAATATTCTAACGACAACTCACGGTATTTCGGTTTCTAGTAGCGCTATGTCGTGGTACTTCGAGGAAGGTCGGTACTCCGGGTGAGGGATGATCCTCTTCACTGCGTAACTTTGCCATGGATCTGGTAGAGATGTGTCGTTCAATGTGCCCATCACTATGTAACGAACCCGACCGCTGGTAAAAAGGAATGTGTTTTTTTTTCGTCGTATGGTTATTGGCCAACTCGGTATCAAAGTTGTTCAAACTGCCCTTAAGTCTCTGATCAGGCAGGTGACTGTTTAGTGGGATATGAACTGAGCGTCTCCGTCATCGATATACTTAATATTAAACTAAACATTCATATCAAAATGACATCTAAAATGTGGTCGCGGACCTTAGACTATCGCGGACTTATCTGGTGCTGGTGGCGGAAACGAGAACTAACTGTTTTATTATGTTATAATAATAATAATATTTCATTTTCCTAAAGTTTTGTTTTACATTTTTATCCGAGTTACATTTACATTTTTTATCACAATACTGTACTTATCACTAGTTTGACACTCAATCTGATCTACAATATAATCTTTAATACAATATCTTTAGAGTAGTTGCTTGGCGATGAAACGTGAATGATATTCCTTTGGTCTCCACACTAGGTAAAACTTGTCTCGTGGGGACCTGGTACAATTCCAGTAGTTTAGTCGGTCAGAACATTTAACCAGATTTTATGAAAAGTTATTTCTCTTCCCGATGGCCCAATTATTTTACTCTAGCAAATTATTAGCAGATATTAGAATATTTTAACAAAACTAAAATTATTATTCTTAATTATGAAACTAAAAATAATTAATTAACTAAATAAACTTATTTTATAAATGTACTATTGGTGCTGAATTGAGTGGAGCACTATTGTATGTTGTGTATTATATTGTATGTCGTCGGAGTATTTGTGTGTGTTTGTGTGTGTGTGTGTGCGTGCGTGTGTGTGTGTGTGTGTGTGTTATTGACGTGTAGTTTGACAGTTTTGTATCTAATAGACAGTAGTGGCACTCCTATAGCAAAAATAATTTTGTCAGCCTGTGGCTTGACAATAAATACCGACACAACTGTCTCGGGGGCGTTATTTCTGTGTGCCACTTTTCGGACCGTAACACCTAACCTAGTTAAAATGACCCAGTGTAGATCATAAGTCATTTATTCATTTGTATAACATAGGTGTAAGTATTATGTAGGTCTTCATGAATGCAAGTGAAACGCTATGTTATGCCAGACGGCGTACAAAAGTGTTGTTAGTAAGTAACTAATTAATTAAATAGGTATTATTATTATTAGTTTAGGAAGTCGATTAAAATAAGTAAAATTTAAATTACAAATGTTGCTGCTATAAATGTCAAAGAATTAAGGTAAATATGAAAAATTTATACAATCTTCTATACTATAATAAAACTCAAAGAACACTTTTTCTGTACATTGAATATTTTTCCAAAATTTCTATGTGGGGATACTATACTATCGACATAGAGGCCAAAACAATTTTTTTTGGAATTATTGTCTGTCTGTCTGTCTGTCTGTCTGTCTGTCTGTCTGTCTGTCTGTCGTTCTGTTTGTCCAGGTATCATTTGAAAACCCGTGGATGGAATTTGATAGGACTTTCACTGATGTGTTGTGTAGAAGTCGAGGTATAAATTGGTATATAAAACATCACGCTATGTTTCATAGGGGCTAAGCAGTGAAACATTACTTGCACATATTACCACGTAATTTCCTTTGTATGAGAATAGGGTAATTATAGACTGATCAGTTAATCATTAAGATATGTATTATTACGCTATATACAATAGGGACTGAGCAGACATTTAGTTTGCATAAGATATGGCATTGGTGAAGGGTCAATTTTTGTAAAGGGTAAGCCGGTCCGGTACACCCAGGACATTTTCATTAGATTTCTGTATTGTTCTAAGTACTTTGCTGATAGCAATATGACATTATATCTTAGAAAAGTTAAAATCTGTAAATCCCGAGCGGATCCAAACTAGATTATGTATGTATTACAGTCGCAACAATAAAAGATGCGGAAAACTTAAAACTTTCATTATCGAATATCATTAGACAGTAATTTACGATGTTAGCGTGATTTACATTATGAACAGCGCCATCTATCGGTGAAATTGAACATACAATAACTATAGAACTTTAATCTATATAATATTATATCAAAGAAAGTCGTGTTAGTTACACTATTTATAACTCAAGAACCGCCTAACCGATTCGGCTGAAAATTGGTGGGGAGGTAGCTTAGAACCAGTAAACGGACATAGGATACTTTTTATCCCGGTAGGTTAAGGTGAAGCAACGTTAGGTAAGGTCATTAAATAGATGGGTGAACCGATTTGTATGAAAGTGTGCATATCGGGTAGGTCTGAGAATAGGTCATACACTATATTTCATACCGCTAGGTTAAGGTTAAGCTAAATAAGGCAAGGTCATTAAATAGATGTGTGAACCGATATGTATGAAATTATGTGTGCATATCGGGGAGGTCTGAGAATAGGTCATAAAGTATATTTAATGCCGCTGAATGCCGCTGATACCATGATTGACGAGGATATATAGAACGAGAGGAGGGTGCACGAGAGGAGAAAGAGGGAGTGGGGATTCGAGAAGGGGGCGATGGGGTGAGGGATCGGGGGAGTTAGGTGGAGTAAGGGGGGAGTGAGAAGGAGCAAGTTCGTAGAAGAGAGAGGGGGAGAGGGTTCAGAGAGGGGATAACAGGGTAGGAAGAGGGGGAGTGTGACGGAAACCGAAGCGGGAGGGGGAAAGAGAGAGGAGAGAAAGAGCATATAATTAGATTTTTTATATAAGAGAGAGAAATATGGAGAGAGATAAATCTAGGGAGGAGGGAGAAAAGGGGAGCAAAATGTAATAAAAGCGCGGGCGGAGCTGCACGGGTCAGCTAATAGAAATGTCAAAGGAAATAATGGCTTCGTTACAATTTATATCAGGTATTTAGAAATTCTTCAACTGTGTAATAACATTTTTCAACTAAAAATATTTTAAGTTGTTTTTTAAATTGTGCTATGTTTAGGCATTTTAAGGCATCAGGTATTTTATTAAATACTCGCGGTGCCATGTTCAATATACTTTTCCGAAATAAAGCAGTTTTACATCTACAATTGCACAAGGCGTTTCTGTATTGACTGCGTAATGGAACATCTCGTGCCGATGACATTTTTTGAAATAAATGTAAATTCTTTTTAACAAATAATGAAACTTCTAGAATATAAAGGCATGGGACAGATAAAATTTTAATTCTTTAAATAATGGCACACAACTATCATCTTGTTTCAGACCACACATTGAACGTATGCATCTTTTTTGCGCTTTGAATACTAGTTCTCTATCCGTTGAGTTGCCCCAAAATATAATACCGTAACGTGAGTTTGAATCGACTAGTCCATGATATGCAGTTAATAATGCCACTCTATTAACTTTTTTGGAAATTTGGAAAAGCGCGTAAGCTGATTTGTTCATTTTTTTGCACAGTTCATCGATATGAGATTTCCAATTAAGGTGACTGTCTACATATAGACCTAAAAACCGTGTGACATTCACTTCTTCTATATCAGAATTACTATGGTTCACACAAATTTTGGGCGGTTCTATTCGTTGGTAAAACTGCATAATTTTAGTTTTATTTAAGTTAATTACTAGATTGTTTTCCTTTAACCACATTATTATATCATTGAGTGTATTATTAATGTCATTTTCATAATTTATAATATTGTTGCATTTTACTATGGCAGTGCTATCATCTGCAAATAGTATCATCCGCTGCTTCGTCACATTAGGTAGGTCGTTAATATATATTAGAAACATGAGCGGCCCAAGAACACTGCCTTGTGGTACTCCATATTTAATTAACCTAACTTCAGATAAAGTTTTAAGTTCTAATATTGTTTTAGTGCATACTTTAACTATCTCTGTACATTGCATTCTATTACTAAGATATGACTTCAGTAGTTCAAGAATGTTTCCTCTAATTCCATAACAATATAATTTATGTAGTAAGGTTTTATGATCCACGTAGTCAAAAGCTTTGGTCATATCTGTATACAAAGCACAGACTGGTCTCTTATTATCAACGTTACACAATATCCTTCGCAATATCCAAGATCCTTTGAATCATACTCAATTTAATCATTAGCAGATTCATATTTAGTATTAATGCTGCGATACGAACAAAAAACTAAACCGTAACTTACTCATATTATAATTCATCGAAAATGTCCTTTTTAGATCCCCAGGGGTTAGGGCAACTTTAACAAATCATAAAAATATTTTTGTAGACAAGCTTGTTTATAATACGTCAGTGGTACTGATCAAATTGAGTCCAAACACCGTCGATCTACTGTAAGTTACTGAAGAGTTCCGTTGCCTACCTTCCGTCTCGAAGCTTGACAGGAATGCAAAATTTCAACTCAATCGCACATCGGGAAGTGGGCCAAATTTAACTTGCAAGATTTGTTTTTACAGACAACGGGATAGGTGAAAGTAAATAAAAGCTTGTAAAAAAAATACCATGTGTACAATTCACACGTGGTAGAAGAGACACCTTAAAAAAACTGTCGCTTTTTCGTTTCATCGACTTTCAAATCACAACGATGCTAAAGAAGTTTTCACTTCAATGATGTGTACTCACTGGTCGGGGCTGGACGTGCAGTTTGCAGAAGTAAGGATATAGTTCTCGCTAATCACCGAGCCACCGCACAGCCACTGCGCCGACGCTACGTTAGATCCGTAGCCCAGCAACACCTGGACATAAAAGTCTTCAAACAAATCATCATCACCAGCCGGAGGACGTCCACTGCTAAACATAGACGACGTTGGAACGCTACAAAGCATGACAATTGGCTATGTGATTCCACCGGTTACTGGCTACGCAAACAATGTCGTTTGTACACATAGTGGCTTTCCATTAGTTATCTGTTACTCGAGCGATGTGGCCTGCCCATTGCCACTTCAACTTGCAGATTTTAAGAGCTATGTCGGTGACCTTGGTTCTTCTGCGAATCTCCTCATTCCGGATTCTGTCGCGCAAAGAAACTCTGAGCATAGCTCTCTCAAACTGTCTACCAGGTTTTCGAAAAATAACCCTCATAAAAATTTCCTAAGTAACAGAGTGGTTAAAGCCTGGAACAGCCTCCCAGAAGAAGTTGTCACGTCAGTTAACACCAACCAATTTAAAAACCGGCTTGACTCATATATCAACAACCGCAACAGTACAACTTAATAGAGAAGAACAGGATACGGGCTACTATCAGTTGTTCCAACTGCTTGCCTGTTAATTAATAATAATAATAATAATAGCTCGTTGTGTGACTCTGAGCTTATCCAGAAGGCCAACAAGGCTTTTACTAATTGATACGTAAAATTTCGTTAATTTATAAACCTCCGTCGCACAAATGAGGGTGATATACGCTTGTGTTGGTCACTCTGGGTCGGAGCAGCTCCAACACAAATAGATGGGTTTGAATAGTTTACGAAATTACAAACTGGTTTGATTAGGATAATTCTTAGTTAAGTACATGTAAAAGAAATATGACCAGCTTTATAATAAAATAAACGTCAAAAAATTGAATGTGGAATTATTTGTAGCTCTTGTAGCAAGTAAATTATAATCAATAATTATTAAGGGTGAAAAACGGCAGTGGTATTGATCAACCCTTGAAAAACTGACAAACAAAATGTCTTACAAAGTAGGTTCCATAAAATAACGGCAACGGCGAGAAAGAGGCAAAGTGAATATTCAAAAGATTTTAAAATGACAAATCAGGAGACCTGGCATTCTAATGACTAGAGGTGGGGAGCGCCAAAAAATGAACTAACTAAAGTTACTAATTTTCAATACATGTTGTCTGATGATTACAAATTAATGTCAATTGAAAAAAAAAATACTTGGCAACAAACTCTCGGTCGGTCCACGTAGTGAGGCTTCTCGTTAGCGAATATTTTCTTCCTTCTGACCACAGAGACTAGGGAATCTGAGCATTACCAATATTTGTGCCCCCCTTTTTAAGATGGCCAAGACGTGGGTCCCGAATTTGGCAGTTTTTGTTAGAGGTCGGAGCCCAAACAAGTTTGGGAACCACTGCCTTAGAATATAAATCAAGATATAGAATGCTTACTTCAAGTAAGAACATATAGCCACGAGTAAGAACATCAAAATACATAAATATCAGGTACACGACGATAGGTACTAATGCTGTATTTATCGACATTACCGCTTGTGGCAGATCAACCCCATCGCTACTTACTTATCACTTAATCAAACTCAAACTCAAACTCAAAAATAGTTTATTTCAAATAGGCTTAACGCTAGCACTTTTGAAAGGTCATGTATTTTTTTTTAAAAAAATCTATCACCGGATCACAAGCGGCGGCGTTCTGAGAAGATCCGGCAAGAAACTCAGCGGGCTTGTCATTTTATCACTTTTTTTATTTTAAAATGTGTGTCATGTTACATGTCATGTTAATATTAATATAACTCTTATAATATAACTTTAAATACTTCAATTCACCTGCCTCCTAGAGGAAAATGTGCCTACGCTTTCTATAAGGGGAGCATAGATAAACGCATGTAGATACCTACTCTATTCATAATTATAAACTATATGATTTATACCGTATGCAAGAAATTTGGCTTCCTTTGGTACGTGATGCCCGCATCACTGAATCCTGACGAACTTGAAGAACTGAAGTAACAATTCTGGTAGTCGGACCATATGTACCCTTGAGTAGCCTTCTTGTATAGCTTACAGGGGTACTCCAACTTGTCTAGATAATCAACGAACTCTGGAATTAAACATATATACATTTAATAAGTAGCAATTATAAAAGCACAATAAACTACATATTTTTTAAAAAATAAAAACCGACTTCACAACAATATATTGAGGTCGGTGCTAGCACATTAGCACCAGATGACACCGACTTCAATAATTTTCGTTATTTTATACAATACAATACAATACAATAATTCCTTTATTTCCATAAATGTTGTACACCATGATGAGAATTCCCTGACTTCTGCGCTAGTAAAAACTGTGTTACAGAAGCCAGTGTCATCCCTATGTTTTTGAACACTATTATTACATCCAAACAGTTTGTCTGGTTTATACAGACCGGTACATAATCTACCTAATCAACTTAATAAGGAATACAATAGAAAAAAACTCATTTATATTAATATAAAAAAAAAACTAAAATTGATTGTACGTGTGTGTGTGTGTGTTTGTGCATGGATGTTTGGGTGTGTATACTTAATGCGTTTTACTTGCAATCAACGGGTATGAGCCTTTCAACAGCACTGTAGTCCAAAGATTTTAACCAGGTAAATATTAATTTCTTTACTTCATTATTTGTATATTTTTTTATTTTTAATATTTTGTTACATTTATTATATATAAGTGGCGCTAGAAAATTAAAGTGTTTCTGCCCAAGAGAGGATTTGACTCGTGGAACCGGGCAGCTGTCAACTCGCTTTTGCAATACAGGTAGGGTTGGAATAACTTTTTTATGGTATCTTCTAAGCACTTCATACACAAACATTTTCCTAATAGATAATACACCTACATTTTCATAAAGGGTGGCTGTAGGATGTCTGAAAGGTAACCACAAAAGTACTTTCAATACTGCGCGCTGGGCTCTTTCTGCATTTATAATGATAGTTTTGCTTGCGCCTCCCCAGGCACAAATGCAGTACCTAACTATGCATTCACAAAGAGCTTGATAAGTCTGTATTAGAAGCTTTATATTAGCTACTGTGCGTAGGTTTTTAAATACGAAAATCATTTTCCTAATTCTGGCAACCGTTAGTAGTATATGCTTTTTCCAGTTTAATTGGTCATCAACTGTCACTCCTAAATATTTTATTGAATCCGTTCGTACTAGTTCTACACAGGTGCAGTGGGAGCGTTCTTCTCTTTGATTACATGGAAATGTGTGCAATTTAAGGTGACGATGGTTTGTAGGTTTTCCGACGACTGTCTTACTAAAACACAAATACTTTGTCTTGTCGGTGTTAAGGGATAAGAGACTGTTCTCTAACCAAACTGTGACAATTGCGAGACTATTTTCTGCAAGTTGAAATACGTTATCCCAGGTCTTTCCGTGGAAGATCAAAACAGTGTCATCTGCAAACATAAGTAATTCTAGATTGCACAAATCCGCTATTTTACATAAATCATTCACATAAATCAAAAACAGCGTGGGGCCAAGTGTGCTGCCTTGCGGAACACCATATTTGCAGAAAGAGTCCTCACTTTCATATCCCGCTACTCTTATACGCTGTGATCTGCCCGATAGATAGTCTGTAAACCATTCTAGAACTACACCTCTTATTCCCATATTCTCAAGCCGTGTTAATAAAATCGGAATAGAAACTGTGTCAAATGCTTTTTGGAGATCTAAGAAGACGCCCATACATTTATCTCCTTGGTCTAAATAAGATACAAGAGTTGTGACAAGTTTCAAAACTGCATCCTCTGTGGATTTACCTTCCCTAAAACCAAATTGACAATTACTAAGCAGTTTATTTTTTTCCAAGTAGTTAATTACTCTTTTATTAACAATTTTTTCTATAATTTTTGATAAAGTTGTTAAAAGAGAAACAGGACGGTAGTTAGTCAAAACATGCTTCTCTCCAGACTTAAATATCGGACAAACCACAGCTTTTTTAAAGACGGACGGGAAAATGCCAGTTTCTAGACTAAGATTGCATAAATAGGTAATAGGTACGGCAAGTGAACCAATATTTTGTTTTAATATATCTGACGTAATTTTATCCCACCCAGGTGCTGTATGCGATTTTAATCCTAAAACAATATTTTTCACTTCATGTGGATCTGTTGGTATAAATGATAACGATCTTAAAGGTGCATAATCTCTTTTAGCTAGGCGTGCTAGACTGGATTCACTGGTTTTTATTTTGTTAAGGATTTTATCAGCAAGTGCACCCCCAACAGTAGTGAAAGTCATTTACTGCGTTGAGAGAGTTAGTGGGAGAAACATCGACTGCAAGTAGTTCCTCAGAGGGTTCTTTATTTTTTTTTATTTCACAAACTTCTTTTATAATTTTCCATGTTTCTTTTATATTGCCGTGATTTTGATTCAGTTTTTGTTGATAATATTGCTTCTTTAGATTTTTAATAATATAATTACACATATTTCTATACTTCAAATATTTTTCCTTTTGTTGGACATCATTTGGAGATTTCTTAGTTTTTATATGTAAACGATCGCGCTTTCTTATACATTTAATTACCCCTTTTGTTATCCAAGGTTTCAAAGCTTTATATCGTTTGGGGATATTTATAGTCTGGGTATTGGCCACGATAACATTTAGCAATTTCATCGTTATTATTTCTGCCGCAATATTGGCACTACTAGTACAGTAAAGACTGTCCCAGGATAATTTGTCAAACTCTGCTTTGATTACTTCATAATTAATAACTATTTTAGAATTACAAATCATTTTTCTTTTAATAGGAGTATTATTAATATATAAGAGAATAGGTGAATGATCTGTTAACTGTTGCTCAAATACAGCAGTTTTCCAAATTGACTTACATTTAATCATAAAGTGATCAATGCAATTATTATTTCGAGTGGGTCTTGTAATGCCTTGCTTTAGGCCATAGATAGCCATTAAGTTTAGATAGTCTTGCGCTGAAGGTGATAAGTTCTCAGATAATATATTTATATTTATATCCCCTGTGAAAATAACATTTTTTGTGCGTGCATTACTTAATACTTTGTCAACCGATAACAGGTAAGTGCTCATATTAACAAAACTAGGGGGGCGGTAGGAACATACTATTGTGTAATCGGGTTTAATAGTAATAATCAAGCAATTCCCTTCTGAGAATTCTGGCTCATCAACACTAACGTTAATATCCTTCCGGACATATACAACCACACCATCGTTCTGATTCAAGCTAACTTTCGTCCAATATTTGTTGTAATTATTCATATCCGGAGGGGGGTTATTTATATTCGTCCAACATTCCGTCAATACAACAACATCCAAAGAAATATTTAGATTAGAAATGAATGCTAAGAACAGGTCAAAATTACAATTGATACTTCTGATATTCAAACTAAATATTGTTAAAGACCTATTATTATTACCGTCATGATTTAATAATTGGGATACAAGTCTAGAATCACCTATTGATAAGCATTCAACCTGTTCTGGTGCATCTATATGTTGTTGTGAATCCAAGTCAGAAATTATATCGTTTGTAAAATTAGCCATAGATATTGTTTTGAAGTAATATTAAAGAACTGTCTAATGATCTCCATAATTTTCCATATTGGGTATTCCGAAGTATTATTATATTAATATCGTTTAAATTAGCATATTTTATATAATCGGTAGCAATATTAGCATATAAGCAAAAATTTATAGATTGGTGTTTGCACGGGCATAAGTGGGTGTTATTTAAGTAGTATATGTGTATCAATGTGTGTAGTATGTGAAATGTGTAATATGTAGATTTTTTTTTTTTATTATTACTTAAATGACTAATAAATAAGGCATGCAGCGATAAACTTAAAAATAAAAGTAATTTAAAATGTGAATAAGCCATTAAAAGTTCTAAATACAGTAACGCGGCAAATGAAATACAGTTGCAGCTACATAAATGTAAAGTGATGACGACTCTGTAATTTAGTCATTTTGTTGATCTTAATTTATTTAGCTGATCTTCATTGTCTATGCGATGGAGGGTTGCTCCTTCACGTTCGCGCAGGAAAACTTTTCCGTGGGCAGTCCAGCAAAAATTATAATTATATGACTTAGCAAAGTCACGCGCCAAAAAAAATAGTCTTTTCGCTGTGCTAGTGAGACATTCCGATATGTAAATAGCTTTAGGGGCGCCTTCTATATTTATTTGCTTTGTGTTCAATCTGTCCTTATTGCTTTTATTGTATGTTCTGACGGTTGCTATCATTTTCTCTTTCATCATGACAGTAGTGAACTCAACCATAATACTTTTATTTTCTACATTCTTCGTATTGACGCGATATATGTTTCGTATATCGGTAGTTGCAACTGCTACTCCAACTTTCTTTCCTACATTACTAACTATCTTTAACAATTCTTCCTTATCTTCTCCCTTTTTAGTGGGTATATTCCTAATTTCAATAGATGCCACTTTTTGATGTTGTTCTAATCGTTCTATCTTATTTTCGAGCGTTTGTATATAAACCAACTGATTTTTCCTTTCCTTTTCGACTAAATTCAACTTTTTTTCGATTTCATCGTATTTTTTCGATAAATAGTCCACAGAATCGATTATTTCCTTATTTTGTTTTTTTTATTTCATTGACAGTACCTTGGAGCGTGTCAAATTTATTTTTGTGCAGTATATTAAAATCAGACATCATTTTCTTCATTTCCATCATAAATGTGGAGAGGTCATCACCATGAGGCCTTTTACGTGAACGTGTTTTAGAATTGCTGCATTCAGTTTCTGTATCAGTAGCAGTAGCTGAGCTTATATTGTCGGTTTCATTATTGTGCTGAATAGCCGGCGGAGTTCTCTATGCTTTTTAGATAATTTACTTTGAAGTCGGTTTTTTTTTAATAGTTTATTTGACACTTTTTAGTGACTTTTATTTACCAAAATAGGTATCGAACGTCTACGTTGCAGTAACTTACTAAAAACATAAAAAGTCTATATCTCTTAAACTACTAGACCGATTTTGATGAAACTTATACTATTCTCTAAGTTGAAAGGTATTCTAACTATTACAAAAAGAATTTTTGAAATCGGATAAGTAGTTTCCGCGAAATCCGCGGACAAACCTTCATACATACATACATACGTACACTCTTAAAATTTGGTAAATTTGTTTAGAAGCCCATATAGACTAATATATATGAATATTACGCATTTTTATTAATACTACATACATACGCGTAATAGAGAACCTTCTTTTTGAACCCGTTAATGCAAGAAATACATTATACTTACATACCTACATAGTCTAAGATACCTACGTATTATATACATATTTCAACTTGTCTCGTTAAGACGTAATTTATTAAGTATTATTTAATTAAATCGTATGTATGGCATTTCATGAAATATAGATAAGTAAGTAAGTAGGTACGCAATTATACGAGAACATAATATAAAAATGATTAAGTACATCAGATTAAATGTCAATATCCCTTAACGGGCCTAAGACGAAAATGAAAATGAAATCGTTTATTTCAAATAGGTCAAAATTAGCACTTTCGAATTGTCATTATTTTATAGAAAAAGAAACTACCACCGGATCACAACGCGGGATCTTCTCAGTTGAGACCGCGTTGTGATACGGTGGTAGCTTTTTAAAAAAGTAATTGACCGTTCAAAAGTGCTAGCGTTAAGCTTAATAAGCCTATTTAAAAAAATAATTGTGTATCTGTGTTCTGGCTGGAATTGCAAAATATTGGCCGCTGTAGTAGTAAGATAGTGGTTTTAGATAGCATCCTCCCATACATTCCCCTTGGCTGGCAAGGGAAAACAAGAAGACGGGCATCAGCGATCCCCAAGACGCTGGGATTATGGCAACCCCTCCCTTCTAGGGAGGCCTTTGTTTAGCAGAAGACGTTTTTCGGATGTTGTTGATTATAATCATGACGAAAGTGGGATTTAATAATATATGAAACATACTATCGCCGGCGACACTGCCCGTCTTGTGAAGCATTCCAACATGTGGATTGAAGACGTCGTTTCTGAAATAACAAGTTTTAAACATTAAAATTCTGTTTTAAGGCAGGTTAAGCACACAGAATCCCCCGTTAATTAATATAGTATACTAGCTGACCTGCGCAGCTCCGCCCGCGCTCTTGTTACGTTTTCGAATGCTCAGCCTCACATAGACTTACGTAAGATGTTATTTAAATATTACGAATTTTTAATCTCCTTTTTAACCGGCTTCAAAAAGAAGGTTCTCTATTCGACGCGTATGTATGTAATATTGATAAAAATGCGTAATATTAATATATGTTAGTCTATGTGGGCTTCTAAACAAATTTACCAAATTTTATGAGTGTATGTATGTAGGTTTGTCCGCGGATTTCTCAGAAATTACAAGTCCGATTCTGCCTTTTATTTTAGCAAAATAGGTCAGCACTATCACGCAACTCGAACGTCTACATTACAGTAACTTACTGAAAACATATAAAGTTTATATCTCTTAAACTACTTTTTAAACTAATTTTGATGAAATTTGTACTCTACCTTAAGTTGAAAGATACTCTAACTATTGCAAAAAGAATTTTCGAAATCGGACTTGTAGTTTCTGAGAAATCCGCGGACAAACCTACATACATACATACATACATACACTCGTGAAATTAGGTAAATTCGTTTAGAAGCCCACATAGACTAACATATATAAATAAACTATTTAAAAAAAAAACGATTTCAAAGTAAATTATCTATTCATTTTTTTTTTTTGGGAATGATAGACGCTGTTGGCCGCAGATGGCCATTACAGCTTCACCGAACAATAGTAGGCGAGCGCTTAAAGCGCTCTAGCCTTAACGGCAGAAGTAGCGACGAGCTCAAGGGCACCTCAGGGAGGCACGGCCTCGGCTTGGGCTGTCGCTTAAGAGAGGGCTGAGTTTACCACCGGTTCACAACGCGCCCCCACTGAGAAGAACCGGCAAGAAACTCAGTGGGGTGATGCACGTCGTTGCGGTCGCATACGTACGACCCTTCGGCCTCGCCGGCGAGACCGGTGTCTGATAGCTAGTGTAGCATACGGTTGTCGGGGAGGGGTCGGCGCATCCCGGTCCAATAGGACCGTCATGGGGTCAGGAGGGTCGAGCAGTACGTGCCGTGGTCTGCGGCGCGAGTCAGAAGGACTAGCGGCGTAATCGGCGGCGGCGCGGAGTAAACTGTTCGCGTGACGGGACGCGAATTCAAAGTAGCGCTTCGACGCTTCTTTGAGGAACTTACGAAGGGGATCTAATTTGAAATCGGAATGCAGATCTACGTTCCGCATGTACCACGGGGCACCGACGGCGCGACGGAGGAAACGATTCTGGATAACCTGGAGGCTATCGATATGGGTGCGGGCGGCGTGCGCGAAAACTACACTCGCGTAAGTCATGATAGGGCGAATGCAAGCTTTGTATAATGTCAACTTATTTCTAAGCGACATTTTACTCCGCTTGCAGAGAAGGGGATACAGGCGACCTAATACGAAAGCCGCTCGATTGCGGACGGACCTAATGTGCGGGCCGAAAGTCATGGCGGAGTCCAAGGTGACTCCGAGGTACTTAACCTTCCTAGTCCAGGATAGGGCGATTGAATAGGGATATTGCGGCCAGTCGTCTGCTGGGCCGAAGGCTCCGCGCGGAGAACATATTGGCGGGTCCCCGGGAGAAGACCACCACGGCACTCTTCTCCGGATTCACCTCTATGCGCCACGTACGAAACCATTGACCCAGGGCGTCGACTGCGGCTTGAAGAGCACGCGTCAAATAGGACATGTTCCTATGGGAATAATAGAGAGCGGTGTCATCCGCGTAAAGGGTGAGTTGGACTCTGTTCGAACGAGGAATGTCGTTCGTAAACAGGCTGAACAAGAGGGGAGAGAGCACAGAGCTCTGGGGGACTCCGGCCTGTATAGGATGGGGAGAAGAAAACGTACCTTCGACCCGGTATCGAAAGGTACGATTCGAGAGAAAGTCTCGTATGATGAGTACGAGCCTATCGGGGACTCCTAACTGGAAGAGCTTGTATATCAAGCCGTTGTGCCAGACCTTGTCGAAGGCCTTGCCAACATCGAAGAATAGGGCGCCCGTGTAGACGGGCTAGCACCGACTTCAATATATTTTTGTTATTTTATGCTTTTTAGATAATTAACTTTGAAGTCGGTTTTTTTTTTAAATAGTTTATTTAAAGTCGGTTTAAAAGCGGGACCCACTTTTTTTGCTCGCCATCCGAACCACGGAGACGTTTAGTTCAAATGACATTTAACACTCACCCATCTATGTAATGACCTTGCCTAAAGTTGCTTAACCTGGCGGTATGAAATGGGAGCACCTGTTTCGGTGAGTGCAGCCGTGCCTTATATGAATAAGTTAATATGAGTGTGATTATAAATGAATTGAGTTAATGAAATGATTCACCTAAAATGTCTGACCATGATGAAATGATAAAAGATGAAATGACAAATGACATTTTAGGTGAATCATTTCATTAACTCAATTCATTTATTATCACTCATATTTGATGTTAATGCTGTCATACGAAGAAAAATTAACCCATAACTTATTCATATTATGATTCACCAAACGTGGCCTTTTTAGCCTCGCACTCTAGTTTTAACACAGGCACACAGTCTACCCTCGTGTCGACGATAGTAAAATATTAACTTAAAACTATACTGCTGGAATATATGATGAATTGGTGACCCTTATATGAGAATGATAGACGCTGTTCCCCGCAGATGGCCATTACGGGTTCACCGGGCAATACCTGCTGACCCCGCGAGCGGTATGTTTTTTGGCCCATAAATCATACATACTCTCTAATAACCCTCCGCCTGGGACATTCGGGCAAAAAAATATGTACTAATAAAAAGCGACAAACCTAAAACCAAAATAATCAGAAAATCTTTAGAAGTGTGTACTTAATTCCTAGATCTTACGAGATTTGGGTATGTTTTTTTAGGAATTGGTATGGCTTTATTTATATATTATGTGGAGTGAAAATTGAATCCCAATACTTTAAGCAAGAGCAATAAAAATTAAAAACGATAAAATATATATATTTATTTCTAAAATGGCGGTAACAGCGCAAGTTCGAACCCCGGCTCGCACCTCTGATTTATTTAATTAATCATGTGCTAATCGTCTTTGTGCGATCGTTACTAGCTTTCGGCGAAGGAAAACATCGTGAGGAAACCTGCATGTCTGAGAAAGCCTAAATAGCTTTCGAATGACGTGTGAAGTCCGCCAACCTGCACTTGGCCAGCGTGGTGGACTACGGACTAAGCCCCCTCACCTTGAGGGGAGGCCCGTGCCCAGCAGTGGGACTTAAACCAGGGCTGGTATATTTATATTATTAGGTATTATATAAATGTTTCACCACTTTTGTATTTCTTTTAATTACCTAGAATATGGCTTTAATAAACATAATGAAGTAAAAGGAAAAGATAACACGTATTTTTTTTTGTTATCTTTAAATTATGAAATGTCCAGAAATATCGAAAATATTTTTTGTTCGTATTTGTTAAATAGTTGTCACACGGGAGTTATACTCTTGGCTTCGGAATTATCTGTTTTATCCAATATGCTAATAAAACGATGACGACCGATTTTTAGGTCGAAAAACATACTGTGCCCCGGTACATTATGATTTATTTATTTACCTAAGTATATCCGAATTACCTGTAATCATACTTCGAGTTCGGGTCTGCGGAGCAGTCTATACAGCAAATCACAGGCACTTTCTCGTCGTAGGCACAAATCTAGGGAAATACGGACAAATACATATACTTATGTTTTTTTTTGTCATATGGTTAGTGGCCAACTCTGGTTAGTAGACTAAGTCGGAAATTATTTTTATATTTTTTGTTATTTTTTTCCCGCGCATTTTTTTCGTTCGTTTACCTGTCATGCATTTAAAAAAAAAAAAATTATAGTAGATACTTGTTGAACTTACCCATTGATAGGATAAATGATAAGGATAAAATATCTCGAATAAATATTGTATCTAAGGCTGCCTGTCCACCGGAGCGGAGCGAGGCAGTGGAGCGGAGAAACGGAGAAATATCAACCAATAAGATTGCACAAAAACTCCGCTCCAAAACCGGTGGTGGCTCCGGTGGACAGGCAGCCTTAGAATCAAAAAAGACCTTGAAATTTAACAATTTCTTACCGGTGGGTATTCTTTATTATTTTCTATATCATATTTTGCTTTTCCACACTTAAAGATGTTCACGCACGTCCCGTTGGCACCCTTCCACACACATTTTTTACCTGAACCAATGAGGAAATAATATTATCTCATCAAAATATAAGTACATAAGTATCTTCTTCTAATATATAAAATTCACGTGTCGTGGTGTTTGTTACCAAACTCCTCCGAAACGGCTGAACCGATTTTGATTGAAATTTTGTGTGCATATCGGGTAGGTCTAAGAATAGGTCATAAAGTACATTTCATGCCGTTGATACCATGATTGACGAGGATATATAGAACGAGAGGAGGGTGCAAGAGATCGTGGGTGATGGGGTGAGGGATATGGGGAGTTAGGTGGAGCAAGGGGAGAGTGAGGGGGAGCAAGGTGGGGGAAGAGAGAGAGGGAGGGGTTCAGAAAGGAGACAACGGGGAGAGGAAGAGGGGTAGTGTTACGGGGACCGGAGCGGGAGGGGGAAAGACAGAGGAGAGAGAGAGCATAGAATTAGATTTTTCTTATAAGGGAGAGAGAGATGTAGAGAGAAATAAATCAAGGGAGGAGGGAGAAAAGGGGAGCAAAATGTGATAAAAGCGCCCTGCGAACGATTATGTTTACATCCACCGAAAGCGCACGTGCCTTCATTTTCCATATCGGGAAATACAACCAAAATCAGGAGCCGAACGATTAACAAATCTTGAAGCTCATTGCAATTCTTAAATTCATTACTTTAAGCAAAAGATTCACAGTTGATTGCATAAAGTAAAGGTTTAAAATACCAATCATTTGAAAAAAATAACAATGATGATTAATGAATTAAAATTAAGTGAGATTGATGTTGTTAGTATTTTTTTGTCATTCATCATAAGCTAGTGCTTGCTAGCAGACCCACCTGTTGAAAAGTGGCGATACCATCGAGGTTGAAAACGTCAAATAAGTGTATTTTAGTTGCGTATTGGACCCATGGGGTGCCGGGTAGAATTGCATCCCCTCATCTCCTCTCGTTAAGAAGGCGGTAAGAGGCGACTAAGCGAGAACGGGAGGACGGGCAGCAGCGTCTTTCTTTTGGATTTATCTTCCACCTATACTGCGATCCCCAAGCCGCCTGCCAAGCGTGGGGATTATGGCAACCCCTACCTTCCAGGGGACAGGCCTTTTGTTCAGCTGTGGACGTATTTACGTACTAGTAAAAAATAATTTCAAATTTCACCCAAATTAGTGCAATCGTTACAGAGATTATCGGTAAACATCCGTATTCCATCTACAAACTAAGATTTATAATGATAGATATTAGGATAGTTTATTGAGGTTAGTACGATAGGTTACTGATATCTTTTATTACTTCTGAGACAAAATAAATAGCTTTTCAACTAAATTACGTGTTTTAACAGACGGGTCTTGGGTCGATTGCCACCAAGTGTCGGAGTGTTTATTTATTTAGGTATGTATTTGGAAAAAAAGTATAGTAAGTATTAGTATCAGGTGATATACACTGGCGAGCAAAAAAATCGACTCAAGCCATCTATTGTTACTTATGTCCCTTTAACTAAAAACCAAAAAAACCTTTAAGTAGATACCAGATATTTTGGTACTACCTTATAGCTGAATACCCTCTTAAAGAAAATCATCCAAAAGTTTCCCAATTTTAGATAATTTTCCAAGAAAAGCGTTACGAAAGGACAACAACCCCATATTTAAGCTTTGAGCTAGTCGCTATTCGGCCGTATTAAGCGCTATAAAAGGGCTAGAAATGTGCAATTTCTTATTAGTCTTCTATCACACCTCAAGCACTACACATCTCCAATATTTATCGCTGAAAAAATACCCGAAAAATGGATACCTCAGCCGAAGAAGCAGCTCAAATGGTGGCTTTGATTCAAAAAGGAAAGAACTAGCGAGAAGTTGCTCGTGAGCAGAATATGAGCCAGTCTGCTGTGTCAAGAGTTTACCGGAGGTTCCTTGCAGAAAACAAGTGAATTGGGAAGCGACTGGTTCCTTCCAGAAAACAAGTGAATCGGGCAGGCGGCGGTGCACCTCGGAAACAGACGATTGCTATAGCGTTAGCACCTCTCAACGAAATCGACGTCTCTCTGGCGCTAAGGTCCAACAGCAGCTCAGATGAACAAACAAGAGGAGTAGCTGATAGTGACTGGACAGTCAGAAGACGACTCAAGGCAGGTCTTCTCACCACAAAAAGACCAGCCACAGGTCCGAAATTGACCGTAGGGCATCGCCAAGCCCGTCTTCAATTTGCTCGAGAACACGTGAATTGGAGCATTGGCCAATGGCGCTCTGTATTGTTCTCGGATGAAAGCAGAGTCTGCCTGTATAACAGC
This sequence comes from Furcula furcula, assembly GCA_911728495.1. NCBI lineage: Eukaryota > Metazoa > Arthropoda > Insecta > Lepidoptera > Notodontidae > Furcula > Furcula furcula. The sequence continues at coordinate 56,339,362 of OU452242.1, forward strand.
GATAGAAGAGGACGAGTGTACAGGAGGCCAGGAGAGCGATATGCGCAATAATGTATCGAAGAGACAGTCGGTTATAATAAGGACAGGCATCTCGTTCGATGCTAAACTCGACCTGGTTTTCATCGAAACTGGCGGTCGAGGAAAAGGGTTAACGGCTCACCGGTATATGGATGAGATTTTAGAAGTCCATGTTGGTCCCTATGTCGAGTCCATTGGGGAAAACTTCGTGCTGATGCACGATAATGCTCGACCACATGCCGCAGCCTGTGTTCGCCAATATCTGCAAGAGGCTGGCATACGCACCCTGAATTGGCCAGCGCGTAGCCCCGACCTGAATCCCATCGCGCACATCTGGGATGAGCTAAAAAAAAAGTTCGAACCAGAGATCCTGGTCCTGCGAGCATCACCGAGCTACGCAAGGCGTTGAGGAAAGAATGGCGAATCACTCAACCGACGGTGGAAAAGCTCATCAGATCGATGAACAATCGATTACAAGCTGCCATCAGGGCAACAGGGGGTAAAACAAAGTAATGATTAAGAAATAAACTTTATTTAAAAAAGATTTTGATTATAATTTGCCTTTGTCTCTTTGACAATAAACACTTGAAATACCCTTATTTGCAACAGTTTCCCTAAAACACTGAAAATCTCGAAGAAATCTGGAATAATACGAAGATATTTGGTATCACTGTAAAGCTAGGGCTTGTGCCTTTACAATGGTGTAATAAAAGTACCTACATATTTTTTGGGTGTATATTTAGCTATGGATGCCTAAGTAGCCGTGAAGGCCTTGAGTCGATTTTTTTGCTCGCCAGTGTACTTATATAAGTATTATCAGTTGTCTGGTTTTCATAGTACACACTCTGCCTAGCATAGTAGGTAAGCAAAGTTTAAAAAAATGCCAATTCCCGGAATCCAAAAATTTTTTTCCCGATTCCCGGGAATAGAAAATGGCCGGGAGAACCGAAACCCTAGTCTGCATAGTAGGTAAACTGCACGGCCACACCTTATGCTAGGCTACATTACATCTACTATGGCTCTGCTTACATTCATTACATTAATAAATTATTGTGCACCAATCCATGGCTACAGCAGCGCTTTCCATAAGGCAGAATCGCAATCAAGCATTCGCATATATCGAATAAAAAAACTCACCTTCCCGTAAGTCCAAGTATTCACATTTTGCGTAACAAATAAATAAAATTGTAATTATATTTATATGATTCACCATAATTATTATTACCGGACGGCCGTTTAAGATGGGACCTGTTTCTACAATGACCGTGACGACACACTGACATTTGCAATGTTAATGTCGGAAACACACTATGCTGTCGTGTCGTGTCGTGACACATCAGGAGCATATTGGCGATATACATTTAGGATGCGTTCCCACTGAAGCGGAGCTGAGCGGAGCGGAGAAGTGCAGTGAAAACTAGCGAATGTTTCCATTGGAGCGAAGCGGAGTGGGGCGTTGCGGAGCGTTATTTATTTAAATTTTTGGAAAACGCGTTTTGGCCATGGCGGGTGTCTAAGAAATATGTTCAAGAATAACATATATTTTTCCTGTTACCACAAACTGTATAGATTTGGCTAGAAATTGATTGAAAAAAGCCTATTTGGCTCTGGTCAGCCTCTTAAGAAGCGTCGTTATGTCGCAGCGCAGCCAGAGCGCTAAACATTGACATAATGTGTAAAGCTGTCATGCCATCATATGCCACGACACGACCGTGACAGAATAGTGTGTTTCCGTCTTAAAATTCGAATTGAGAGGTCCGTTGGTCTAGTGGATAGACACCCTGGCCGCTAACCAATGTAGCATGGGTTCAATTCACACTCAGGACATTTGTGTGCCTAAACATGTTTGGCTTGAATCTGGGTGTCATTTATCTGTAGAGGTAGGTATGTATTTACAAAAAAGTAAATAAGTATAAATAAGTAAATAAACTAAAGAATATTCTGGGACTATCAACACACGCTATGGAAACCAGATAACACTTGGCGGGAATCGAACTCACGACCTCTTGGGTAGCAGCCAGGGTGTCTAACCACTAGCTAGACCAACAGGTCCGTTAAAAATGCGTTTATGAATAATACTTTTTGAAAATCATACTATAGCGAGCCTATAAGTAGGCTCATGATGGTGATTTTCAAAAAGTATTATTCATAAACGCATTTTAGCACTAAAACGTTCTTTAGCTATGTTGTAAAGTTATAGAGGGCAGACCCCTACTATAACAGTGCTATAAGCGTGATATAAGGTAAAAAATGGCTGACTTTCAACAGCTGATTATTAATTATTAAGAAAATTACATTTGTGTCAGTGTCACATCCATCAGTTAATTTTTTTTCTATAGTTGAGCCTCATTGGGAAGGCAAAGAGTTCTAGCCCATACAGGATTCATATCCGTTCAATTTCGTAAGAAATCAAAATAGCAGTATACACACTTTATTTTATTCAGTACTTAACGTTTATTATTATACAATTTAATATATTTTAATATAACTTAGTTTATTTTAGGTTAGTTATTATTACGCGCTTGATACAACATTACCAAACAAACATTAACAATCAAATAACAATTACAATGATCGATGGATATATGACGAATTCCGCATGGGCGTCATAAATACAATAAATAAATAAATATTCTGAGACAATACACACATGGTCATCTGTTCCCAAACTAGGCACAGCTTGTACAATGGAAACCTGATAATTGATGCTTATACTTATATAGGTACTTTTTTTACTGTAAATACATAATTAAATAGATAAATAACACCCAGACACTTAGCGGGAATCGAACCCACGACCTATTGGGTAGCAGCCAGGGTGTCCAACCACTAGACCAACACGCCCGTCAAATCGACAGTCGTCATCGTTTCGTAAACAATAAAATGTTTTATAATCTATAATAATGTCTATGATCACACCTAGGCGGTGTGTAGACACATATTATCTGTGGGCGATTGGGTGTATGGTCATGAAGAAATAGGGTCAATTTCTTCATGGTGTATGGTGTACATGAAGATATAGGGTGTATTCGGCACGGATTTATATTTTACTCTAATTTACAAACGCTTCAATGGAGTGTCGATAGTGTGTCAGTTGGATAATTTTACACATTTGACAGTCTACTAATTTTCTAAGACCAGTGTGGTGTGTCAGTAGCTTGTCATAGAATGGGCCCCAAGGCTGCTAATTTGAATAAAATTAAAGCTATCGACACACTATTGAGACCTAAAACTATAATGGCGTCTCAGTGGTGTAACACCACTGGTTATGATTATTTTAGTAGAATACTGAAATTGTAAAGCCGTGTACAGATTTACGAAATGTAGCATGCAATGTAACATGAAAGGAGCATTTCACAAATATGGACGCAGGGCGCGCACGAGCCGAGCATGTACGTGCTCGCATCTGTCTCCGGCATGCGCGCGGCGAACATGGCTCAGTCTGTTGAGAACACGCGCGCACGTACAGACACACACAACCCGTCCACACTGGCGCTCCGCGCACTCTGCGCGGCCCTATCATGACTTACGCGAGTGTAGTTTTCGCGCACGCCGCCCGCACCCATATCGATAGCCTCCAGGTTATCCAGAATCGTTTCCTCCGTCGCGCCGTCGGTGCCCCGTGGTACATGCGGAACGTAGATCTGCATTCCGATTTCAAATTAGATCCCCTTCGTAAGTTCCTCAAAGAAGCGTCGAAACGCTACTTTGAATCCGCGTCCCGTCACGCGAACAGTTTAATCCGCGCCGCCGCCGATTACGCCCCTAGTCCTTCTGACTCGCGCCGCAGACCACGGCACGTACTGCTCGACCCTCCTGACCCCATGACGGTCCTATTGGACCGGGATGCGCCGACCCCTCCCCGACAACCGTATGCTACACTAGCTATCAGACACCGGTCTCGCCGGCGAGGCCGAAGGGTCGTACGTATGCGACCGCAACGACGTGCATCACCCCACTGAGTTTCTTGCCGGTTCTTCTCAGTGGGGGCGCGTTGTGAACCGGTGGTAAACTCAGCCCTCTCTTAAGCGACAGCCCAAGCCAAGGCCGTGCCTCCCTGAGGTGCCCTTGTGCTCGTTGCTACTTCTGCCGTAAAGGCTAGAGCGCTTCAAGCGCTCGCCTCCTATTGTCCGGTGAAGCTGCAATAGCCATCTGCGGTTAACAGCGTCTATCATTCTAAAAAAAATAAAAAAAATACATTATCTAGACTTACTAATATTCAACGTGGGAAATAAATGCATTTTTAGTCAAACATCCACTAGATCATACTAAATTCACGGTGGTAGGTAGGTATTGTACAAGGGACCACCCTGGGCCCCAAGTCTAGTATATTATAAGTGACATTTCAGTGACACACTATCGAGACCACAATATCGTCTCAGTGGTGTGACACCACTGCCACTGGTATGGTTATTTTAGCAAAATACCAAAGTTGCTCTCGTAATAGAACTTCCATAGTGTCGCTAGAATGGTAATTGTATGTGATTTTATTAAAATAAGTAGACTCGGGGCTCTGGTAGGTATCACAGCAGTGACATATGTTTTACCGCCAAGCAGCAGTGTGTAAACATTGCTGTGTTCCGGTGTGAAGGGCACTGTAGCTGGTGATATTACATTGTGATCATTATTTATCGATTTGGCTATACTTATTAGCACTGTGCGTTTGGTCTATTTTTAGTTTTTAACCGATTTCATTCTTAGCTGAGATTAATATATCCAATAAGTCAAAGTCACACGTTCAGGATCGCACCCACCATTATATCAGATTTGATAAACCTCAAATCCTTGCAAAAGAACACCGATTCCTACCTAGAATGATTCGTGAGGCTATTGAAATCAAAAAACATCCTAATTTCAATAGAGAAGAAGGCTTGGGATCCTGTGATAAATATAATTAAATCCAATACCAAGCAAAACACTGCACGGCCTCAAGATACTGTAAGCTCTTACTGCGTAGATCGGACCAACAATAACTAAGAAGACCTGTGGGGTACACCGGCAAAGGACGTTCAACATCTCAGTCCTCCCGAGACCATGAGTGCTGCAAAGCATTTGAAACGTAGTGATAGTAAACGTATGTAATCTAGTATCTAACATAAACTATAAATCTAGTATCTAACATAAACCGCTATAAAATCCGTAAAAGTTGCTTGATTTCAATATTCAATAAAATAATTTATGCCAAACTTATAAGGAAAATGAACTCAAAAAAACAACGAAATCCTACGACCATCATACTCGTAATACTGGTTTTCAAGGACATTTAAGTTAATTGCGTTATGTTCATCCGAATACCTATTAGCAAAAGAGCTGTTGGGTAAGTAGCGTCAGGCAAGGTCAGTTCGTAGATGGGTGCCCGCTAACTAACGTTTTATCGGTTTTAACTGAGCGTCTCCTTCCTCGGGAGGCAGTAGCGTAGCTTGTCCGAGACGGGGCCTGTATTAAAAGTTGGGGGGCCCAAACGAAAGTAAGACCTAAGAAAAGTTTAAGTGAGAACGAGACGAGGATAACATTTTCTGAATGTTTGATTACACCTTTTCGAGGACCCTGCAGCACGGGGGGCCAAAACTACTTTTTTTTAATTTATTTAAATGCGTTCTTACCACAGCTTGTAACAAAGAGAAGGGAAGAACCATAGAGTTAAGTATTAAGAATAGAGTACGCGTTTGTCTACGGTCCCATACACAAAGCGTAGGCAGATTTTCCTCTACGGGGCAGGTGAATTGAACTATTTAAAGCTATATTACAAGAGTTATAATGATATGTAAGTGATAAATAGTAATAGGTTTGATCTGTTACGAGCGCAAATATCGATAAATACTGCTAACGGTATAGTACCTATTGTCGTGTACCTGATATTTATGTATTTTGATGTTCTTACCTGTGCCTACGGTTCTTACTTGCATCTAAGCATTCTATAGTACTTGTACTGATTATTGTTCTGTGGGAAGAACAGACACGCCATAGAGTATACAAACATATTTTTTTAAATATTTAACACCCAGCTATTTGCTCTAATACGTAAAAGGCCACCAACAGTCGTTAAGCCAATTCAGAGACCTAACGGTAGCTTGAAGAGCTGGTCAGCCACTAACCAAACTATCAAAGCCAATGGTATTATATACAATAGATATGCCATTAGCGCACGAAAACTAAAACAACGAAATTCAACCAAATTGGGTGCACTAGCGATAATATCTTGTTTACACAAATTTTGTTTGGCATTACTTAGGCTTGGCATAAAGACTCTGTCCGTAGTTTATCCGGTAACGGTGGGCCCTCAATCTTCTATGTGAGAACTGAGGGCCCAATTTTACATACTATCTCGCTTATTTGATTTTCACATATAACTTACTTAGTATCTTTTGAGATATTTTAAAACTCCCTTATGTGTTCGTAATTACCCTGCCTTCTTCCCCTATCTTTTTGTTCCAAGTAGTTCTACACGATGACGTATTGGAAAAATGGTACTTTATTCGTGATCAAATAACCATTTTAAAATAACAATGAGTTCACTTCACACCACCACCAATTCTTATTTATAATATATATACTGATGGCTGTTTCACAAGTCAATTGATTGATAATATAAAGATTATGTGAAAGTGTTTTGTGTCTTGCCTGTCGAGGTACTACTTAACAGCAGAAGTTAAATGTGAGCCACTGTGATTTTGGTTCGGTCATGCTCGCCATCGAAAAGTCTTTGCTTGTGGCGGCTTCGTGTGGCGGGTCACCCCCTTCCCTCTAATATGGTTGAGGGGAGTGATGGCTGCTGCTCGAGTCAACTCGTGCGCGGGTGCTGCTTGGGGGGACTGGTCCGACTTCTATCCATTTGGCCTTTTAGTTTGTCTTAATTTATTGTTTTCTTCTTTTCTCCCTTGCTTTATGTTTCGAATGGCAGGACACAATATCGCTAATGTCGATTCATTTGTAACAAAACAATGTTTTAAAAAAAAAAGTGAAAAAATGACAAGCCCGCTGAGTTTCTTGCCGGATCTTCTCAGTTGAGGCCGCGTTGTGATCCGGTGGTAGCTTCTAAAAAATGACGATTCAAAAGTGCTAGCGTTAAGCCTATTTGAAATAAAGATTTTTGAGTTTGAGTTTGAGTTTGATATATCTAGGGACATTCCACACACGATCATCCGATCCCAAACAGGCACAGCCTGTACTATGGAAACCGGTTTTTTTTTTTTTGTAAATACATACTGCTAGATAGATAAATAACACCCAGACACTTGGTGGGAATCGAACCCACGACCCATCGGTTAGCAGCCAGGGTGTCTAACCACTAGACCAACGGGCCCGTCTATATATATAGCGACGAATTGAGACCCTCCTCCTTTTTTGAAGTCGGTTAAAAACCGGTTCCCACCATTTGGGTGCGCTGAGACAAAGTACCAAGTAACACGGGTATCAGCTACCTACTCGTAACATAAATAAAACACAAATACCGTTATATATTATGTATGTTTATTCAAAAAACTAGTTGCTAAACATTACATTTAAGTTAGTATGTACAATCAACTTATAATAAAGAACAATAAAAATACGTGAACACTAAGGGTGACAAACATCATCATATTGATGCTAATATTTTTCATCTCTCCTGTTCGGAAAGTTTCATTTTCATGAGTTAATAGCCGGGTGGAAAATTTTTTCAGATGGGGAAAAAACAGACAGACCTGATCGAAAAATCGTAAGATAAGCATCTCAGCAAAATTTTTAAAGAAACTACTTCGTAACTGGCTTCTATATTTAGTTCATAAACTTCTTTAGCGGCGCTGTGCACTTATTTTGTAATGGGGAAAAAACATAAAATTCGCGTCAGGACATTTGTGACCGTAAGACCGTAAGATTTTTAATGTGATATAAATTGTCATGTTTGTGTACGATAGCGCAATAAGTGAATCGTAATTGAAAAAAGCTAAGGTGCGGTTCTAAGTTCGTAAAAAATAATAATATTTTATTTCCGCCGTTAAACAAGGTTACGTTGTTAAATTTTGATGAGGTGTCAAATGCGATCTATTACATTGGCCCTTTTTTTTTTGACGCGGGGGAAATCTTCAAATACCCCCGCGGCTGTCGCATCGGTACATGAGACCCAGGTCTCTCCGGTGGGATCTGCACCAGGGGCCCTCAGTGACTTGCCTTTGAGCCCGTCACCGGGGGGCGCATTGCAGCCCCCCGGGAACAGTCACAGTGCTCACGGCGTAGACAGAATATAACCAGACATCTAGCTAGCGTGCCGCCGATAAGGACAGAAAATAATCATTCGTATACATAACACACGTTACGGATATTTATTCAAATGCGCCTATTATGTAGTTTAAACGATATTTCATAATGCAATTCAATTTAAAACTCCAAAGCTAGGTCGTGAACTAGAAAATTTCATGAGTACTCGAAGAAAACGCACCGTCGATGCGCCAGATTTTGAACACACGCTGAGGGACAAAAAATCATATGCTCTGTTTCTTTCTATCACATATAATATATATAAATGCATCCTTTTCTTGCGCGAATGAGAAAGAAAGTGCCAGCTCTCTATTGGTTTCTTTCTCTAAGGCTCACGGGGACGGGGGTCGCAACCCCGCCGCCGTCCTCCTCGGAGTCACCGCCGTACTCAATGGACGTCTTAAGGGCCCACACCCCGAACGTCCAGCGACTCAAAAATTAAATTGGCCCTACCTCAATCAAACAAGAAACGCAGGTTTCTCAGAAAATTTCAAACATACATATGCCCGACAAAACATTGAGTTTGTATTTTTCATATTGTTTTAATTTTACTTTAAATTTTAACTGATTATTCTTAATATACCTGTTTTACATTTTACTTTCCTCACAGTCGAATGGAAAAGTAGAGTGTTTAACTCAGGTGAAATTACTCAATTTCACCCTCGCTATTGGCGCTCACTTCGTTCGAGCGCTATAAATATCTCGGGTGAAATGGGTCACTTTCAACCCTTCCTTACACGAGTAAAAATGGAACTAGCATAATTTTTATATTTTAGTGTATAATAAATATTTAAGGCTTGCTTAAAGATAAATAACAAGTATAAATTATGAAAAGCACAAAAAGCCTGACTGCGAACATTCAAAATGATCTTAAATTACATGATACATACACATGTATATATTTCAACTTGTCTCGTAAAGTCCTTACATTTGATATCTATATTTAGGATTGGAAGTAAAATAAAATACAAATGGCGGATTATAATACTATTTCAAATGTATATATATATTTAAGTATATATAACCTATCACTCCCACAACTAAGACAAATCTTACGACATATATCTTAAGCCAAAATCTATTAAGCCATTTATGCTGAAGGCCGTGCCTAAGAAATACACACTTACTTACAAAGATACATACCAGTGGCGTAGCTTGCCTTAGCTGGGCCCCGGATCAAAATTTTTTGGGGGGCCCAAATGATGGTATGGCCGAGATTATGTGAGAACATGGATTTTACGGATTGTTGCTTACACATGTTCGGGGCCCCTGTATCCCGCCGTATCAGCCGTATCATTGATACGGCTGATACGGCGGTAGCTACGCCCCTGATACATACATACACCGAAAAACATAGCCCTTACTTCTGGTGCACTCGGGCAAAATGATAAAATATATACCTATATAATCTACAAACAATTTAGATATTGAAAATGCAAAGTTAACTTTTCTACGTTTGGTGCATAAACTCACTCACAAAACATGACTTCATTGAGTTGGTACCTATGGCAAACGACCCTTTTTTTCGCGGGGGGAAACGTTCAATAGGTACCCGGGACCTGTGGGGGGTCAATGTGGGATTCTTACCCACTAAAACCTCCGCGCATCGCCACATGAAAGGGCCTATGCCTAGCCTTAAGGACCGCCGTACAGCCCCCCGGGAAATTATTACGGTGCTCACGGGGACGGGGGTAGCAACCTCGCCGCCGTCCTCCTCGGAGCCGCCGCCGTACTCAATGGACGTCCTAGGACCCACACCCCCTAACCTAGGCCTAAACAGAGCTGCATTGCACTGCCGCTCGTCACCAGACATTAGTTATTAAGCCTTTTGAGTCCGATAAGCCCATCTGCTACAGTGCCCTACCCAGCAATGTTCTACCCTAACATGATAGCTGATTATCTCAATATCCTTCATGGAAATATCCTTCAATCTGTCTTCAAGGATATTTCCATAAAGAATCCATGGAATTCTTTATGGAAATATCCTTCAATCGGTCTTCAATACTATAGTGACCAAACAACTATCTGATGTTAAATAGGTTAAATAGATAGAATTTCTTGTTCAACATTTTTTTTTGTCTAACACTTAATATTTTAAGACATTAAATTCATATAATATAATAATATTCTGAGACCATACACACATGGCCATCTGATCCCAAACTAGGCAGAGACTAGTACTATGGAAACCAGACTACTGATACATATACTTTTTTTTGTAAATAGACATAGATAAAACACCCAGACACTTGGTGGGAATCGAACCCACGACCTGTTTGGTAGCAGCCAGGGTGTCTAACCACTAGACCAACAGGCCCAATATTTTTATGAAGACAGCATTCTAGAGTATGGAAGACATATGCAAAAGAGATGTTCCAAAATGTATGGAGCCTGGGCTAGGACTTTGTACACTATACTCTAAAATAGGGAAACACACATAAAACAGTTTTTAATTATCCATTTACTTTAATTTGGCTTTATTTGCTTGTAAAACTTAAGAATTTTTATTTAGAATTGTAACACATAACAAAAAACTGGCATGGCGGAAAAGTGGCACTGTCATGTGTCATTTTTACTATCAATGGCGTTATAAGTATTTTTATTTCAGTACTATTTGTATTTTTGTTTCTGTTTTCTCATACATCAGTTTAATAATTAAAATATCAATAATACATACAATACACGCACACAACCAACTGTGACAACTGTGACAGCAGCAGTAGCAATTGACAGCTGGCTGGCTGACAGTTCAATTCGGCATCAATGAGACGCCATCTTAGGACGCCATGTTGAATATAGATATAAAAAAAATGATTATTATAATTAAAATTACAACAATAATAGCAATTTAAACGAAATATTTATATTTTTCCCGGATTCTATGGATTTTTCTCGATTTTTTGAGGTGGTGTACATATTGCTAGCCCATTTTGCAACAACTCCTTTTTAGCCCGCAGGTTCGTAATCTCACACTCCGTATTGAGTAGACCGTCTGTGTTGTTAGACTCGCGCTGCTTGGCGGCAGAATACCTGACACTGCGGCGGTATCTACTTGGACGGTCCCGGGCACAGGGGACCTACCACCTATAAGTTTTGCAGCTAGTTATCCATTACCATTTTTCCCCTTTCTATTAACCAATAGACTACTACTTTTCTGTCCAACTGTACCTCCTGTGCTTTTTCTCGTGGTCTGGATCTGGTTCCATTTCTGGAAAATTTTGATAACATTAGTACCATTTTAATAACCCATAAGTACCCAAATTCTATAGACATATTAATTTGCATTTAAAAACTGTAATAAGGTTATTCAGTGGCTCCGTACACACAAAAAGACTTTGCCTACCCTACGATTTCTCTAAATAATCTTAATTTAAAAATATTTTGTACTGACATGGTATGTATTAATGTGATATTTTTAAATGTAAATGGATATGTCTGTAATGTTAGTTCATTTAAGGATATATGTGGTGGCACACTAACAAATAGCGTAAAGTACAGATAACTCGCAGATATTTTTGCCTACTTTCTGTGCACGCCACTGCTTAGAAGGGGGGGGGGGGGGGTGCCATAATTCCCACGTCTTGGGGATCGCAGTATAGGTGGTAGGTAATCCAATAGAAAGACGCTGCTACTCGTCTTCTTGTTTTCCCTTAATCACCTCTTCGGACTCCCAACGAGAGGAGATGGAAGGGTGCTATTCTTACCCAGACATAACACGGGGGAAAAAATTAACCTTGTTTCATTCCCAATATTGGGCACGGGCCTGCCTTCATGAGGAAGGGGCTCAGGTCATAGTCCACCACGCTGGCCAAGTGCGGGTTGGCGGACTTCACACGTCATTCGAAAACTAGTTACGCTTTCTCAGACATGCAGGTTTCCTCACGATGTTTTCTTTCACCGCAAGTTAGTAACAATCGCACAAAGACGATTCGCGCAGGATTAAAGAAATCGGTGCAAATCGGGGTTCGAACCTGCGCACCTTGTTTCCAAAGCCAGCGCTCGCCCACTGAGCTGTAACTGCTTAAATATAATTATAACTAGCGGCCCATCCCGGCGTCGCACGGGTGGACATTTTTGTCTAGTTATAAATATAGCCTATGTTACTCAGGGATAATGTAGCATTATAATGGTGGTTTTTTTTATATTGGTCTAGTAGTTTTTTAAGTTTATTCGTAACAATCATCCAAAAATACAAATCTTTCCTCTTTATAATATTAGTGTAGAAGTGTAGATGTAGATGTATAAGTGCAGATGTGGATGTACAAGTATAGTGCAGATCTAGAGGTGTAGATAGTGTATATTATATGTAGATGTACAAGTGTAGATAGTGTAGATCTAGAGGTGTAGATAGTGTATATTATATGTAGATGTACAAGTGTAGATAGTGTAGATCTAGAGGTGCAGATAGTGTATATTATAATTATGTAGATGTACAAGTGTAGATAGTGCAGATCTAGAGGTGTAGATAGTGTATATTATATGTAGATGTACAAGTGTAGATAGTGTAGATCTAGAGGTGTAGATAGTGTATATTATAATTATGTAGATGTACAAGTGTAGATAGTGCAGATCTAGAGGTGTAGATAGTGTATATTATATGTAGATGTACAAGTGTAGATAGTGCAGATCTAGAGATGTAGATAGTGTATATTATATGTAGATGTACAAGTGTAGATAGTGCAGATCTAGAGGTGTAGATAGTGTATATTATATGTAGATGTACAAGTGTAGATAGTGCAGATCTAGAGATGTAGATAGTGTATATTATATGTAGATGTACAAGTGTAGATAGTGCAGATCTAGAGGTGTGGATAGTGTATATTATATGTAGATGTACAAGTGTAGACAGTGCAGATCTAGAGGTGTAGATAGTGTATATTATATGTAGATAGTGTAGATGTACAAGTGTAGATAGTGCAGATCTAGAGGTGCAGATAGTGTATATTATATGTAGATGTACAAGTGTAGATAGTGCAGATCTAGAGATGTAGATAGTGTATATTATATGTAGATGTACAAGTGTAGATAGTGCAGATCTAGAGGTGTAGATAGTGTATATTATATGTAGATGTACAAGTGTAGATAGTGTAGATCTAGAGGTGTAGATAGTGTATATTATATGTAGATAGTGTAGATGTACAAGTATAGATAGTGCAGATCTAGAGGTGTAGATAGTGTATATTATATGTAGATGTACAAGTGTAGATAGTGCAGATCTAGAGGTGTAGATAGTGTATATCAGATGTAGGTAGTGTAGATGTAGATGTACAAGTGTAGATAGTGCGGATCTAGTAGTGTAGATAGTGTAGATGTAGATGTACTATCGCGGACACGAACGGTGTACCAGTTTTCAATAAAAATCGTTTGAACAACGTTACGAGCGCTTACCCCGCCCGCACGTATTTTGGGCTGGCTACTGCATGCGACACCGTTCGTGACCGTGAGAGTACCAGTGTAGAAGTAGATGTGTAGATGTAGAACTTGTAGAAGCGTAGATGTAGATGTACAAGTGTAGATAGTGTAGATGTAGATGTATAGATTAGAGTAGATAAGTATAAAATAGATTGATGATTATATCACCTGTAGTCTCCTCGACTTTACTTCGACGTCTGGTTATATGCTGTGGTATTTTGAACAGCTCCGAGTCCTCATGTGTGTGTGCTTTCACATCGGGAACCGTTGTATCGCATGCCCTTCGCTCCTTAACTGAATACGGCTTGATCGGGTTACATCTTATAGTTCCCTTATTATTGCCTTTGTATTCAGACTCTGGGTCTTCGGTTTTGATGTGAATAGTGCTGTTTTCCACTAGATCTGAAATCAAGTTTAACATAATATAGGTTTAGTGTTAAAATACCAAAGTCATTTAGCTTAAATTAGAAAGAGAATTAGAAACCTTGGGGTACCACTTAATTAAAGTGGTGCTGTGCGATTGGATGTTGCTGCTATATACTTTTAAATAGGCTTACTAGCCTGTACGCACTTATAACTTACCACTAAGAGCTAACTCTTCGATATCCACTTTGATATCCATAAGTTCAGATTCAATTCCTTCCAAGTATTCGTCTTCATCCTGCATCGCCTCCTCGTCCCTTATTACCTCCGCATCCCTCATATCCTCCTTATCCCTCACCGCGTCCTTTTCCTTCATCACCTTCGCGTTCGAAGCACATACATCGGCTGTTTGTTTGTGTCCAATTATAGATGGTTCTGATCTTTTCGCTTGATCAATCTCTTCAAATACTGCAGATTTATCTGCAAGAAATGCCTAGTTTCAGATTTCGAATTATAAGTAGAAGAAGCGAAACGCAAAAAAGGGACCCTGTGTCAGATGTAGCGCTGTGCCTGCACCGAAAGGGACGAAAGATGATATACAGGTTGAATTTTTCGATTGGGCGTAAATGGCATAAAGTATAAGGAATAGCAAAAAATTAAGGTACTGGCCCGTATTTGATGAAAACTAAAACAAAATTGGATTTTTGCAAAATCAATATAACCTAGCCAGAAATCGAACCATCCCACCTGATGGAAAGCGCGCCGCAATCGGAGATGGTAAAGCATACTAGCTTATTAAACGAATATTCACTCGTGGCCTTGAAGACACCCACCGTTTTTAGGGTTTCATACCTAAATGGTAAAAAAGGGCCGTTATGGTCTGCCTTCGTCTGTCTGTCTGTCACAACTATATTTTATTTGAAACTTGGAATTGTTTTAGATCGTACTTACCCAACCTCATCGCAATAGAAATAAATATACTTTCCCTTTTAGTTTTTTTTTTAATTGGTAGTCAAAATGGGTCATTAAAAATTTTAATTGTATCTACTATATCGAGTGGGGTATCATATGAAAGGACTTAATTTGTACATCTCAAAACAGATTTTTATTTTGGTTTATGTCACGCAGGTTTTGGCTAATAATCTAAATGTTAAAAAAAAATACCGTCCCTTATCTCCGAAGTTTGTGGTGCAGCCCCTCCATTCTACGGGCGAGGCCTTTTTTAAGCCGTGGACGTCGATCGGCTGAGGACGATATTACACTGCAGTGGTCATACACCTGTAAAAGAACTCCTAGACTATAATACTTACTTACCATCTCCTGCTAGTTTGATCAACACATCCTGAGACTCTAGTACTAGTCTTTTGAAGTTGGTGGCGTCCCGAAGCCGGAAGACGCAAGACTCGCATATATGGTCCTCTTCTAATGAGCCACTGGGCAGTTCAATCTGAATAAAACATGTAACCATAATATTTTCGTTGTCATTTATTTGTGTGAATAGCCCCTTTTAGGGTTCCATACCTAAAAGGTAAAAAAAAATATGGTGCAACTTCATCTGTCTAATGTAACATGCCGGACTCGCGCATCGTGGGTTCCATGCCTACTTTGGACCTATTGAAGTTATTTTGCAATTTGGTACAGACACTTTTGATTATAAGCCAAAAACTACATGACAAAAATCTGTATTGAAATGCGCAAAAGAAGCCCTTTCTCTTCACTTTCCATATGATACCCCACTCGATATATGTAGTAGTTTCACATTGAAATTTTGACGACCCATTTTTTCTTTCACTAGCGGTGGGGGATGGTAAAGATCAGTGGTTCCTAAAATATTTAGGTGTGACAGATAGACATACATACATACAGACAGACAGATAAGGGTTCCTTTTTTTTATCTTAGACTTATGGAACCCTAATAAACATATCACTCACCGATATTGTAAAGCAGTTGACTATCATATCTGCGTACACCTCGACTGCTCCTTCGTGGTGCAGTTCCCTCCACATGTTCTTCAAGTAACCGTAGCTGAGACAACATCTGCATCTACCAAAATGTGTCTGCGAGGCACTGACCGAGGCCATATTTGTTGGTGAATTTGTCGGTTCCAGTTCAACAGCATCTGGTTCAACTTTAATGTGCTCTGAAAATAATATTTAAGGCGGCTGTTGGTTTGGTGACTAGACACGTAGGGAGTCTGCTAATTTGAATAAAATTATTGACAATTGACATTCTAGCGACACACTATTAAGGGACCGTACACACAGACCGGCTCGGAGAGCTGAGCAGATTATGATTGCAATTAAAATTGAGTTTTGGATAATTGTAACAAGGTTTATTTTTACATGTCACTTCTTTTGTTAGGTTGGCTCGTAAGCATTCCGGTCCAATAGGACCGTCATGGGGTCAGGAGGGTCGAACAGTACGTGCCGTGGTCTGCGGCGCGAGTCAGAAGGACTAGGGGCGTAATCGGCGGCGGCGCGGATTAAACTGTTCGCGTGACGGGACGCGGATTCAAAGTAGCGTTTCGACGCTTCTTTGAGGAACTTACGAAGGGGATCTAACTTGAAATCGGAATGCAGATCTACATTCCGCATGTACCACGGGGCACCGACGGCACGTCGGAGGAAACGATTCTGGATAACCTGGAGGCTATCGATATGGGTGCGGGCGGCGTGTGCGAAAACTACACTCGCGTAAGTCATGATAGGGCGAATGCAGGCTTTGTATACAGTCAACTTATTTCTAAGCGACAGTTTACTCCGCTTGCAGAGAAGGGGATACAGGCGACCTAATACGAAAGCCGCTCGATTTCGGACGGACCTAATGTGCGGGCCGAAAGTCATGGCGGAGTCCAAGGTGACTCCGAGGTACTTAACCTTCCTAGTCCAGGGGATAGGGCGATTAAATAGGGATATTGGGGCTAGTCGTCTGTTGGGCCGAAGAAGACCCCCGGGAGAAGACCACCGCGGCACTCTTCTCCGGGTTCACCTCTTTGCGCCACGTACGGAACCATTGACCCAGGGCGTCGACTGCGGCTTGAAGAGCACGCGTTAAATAGGACATGTTCCTATGGGAATAATAGAGAGCGGTGTCATCCGCGTAAAGGGCGAGTTGGACTCTGCTCGAACGAGGAATGTCGTTCGTGAACAGGCTGAACAAGAGGGGAGAGAGCACGGAGCGTTGAGGGACTCCGGCCTGTATGGGATAGGGCGAAGAGAACGTACCTTCGACCCGGTATCGAAAGGGGTATCTTGTAACAAGTTGTACATAGTCGTAAAAAGTAAGTAGTATGGTGTCAATTGAAAGTCGGTTGAGTGTTAGTTGAATGGTATTGGTATATAAATTAGTGTTGCCTATTAAAATCTACCCAAGATGCCTGCCGAGTGTGACAATTATGACAACCCCTCCCTTCTAAGGGGGAGGCTTATGCTCAGCGGTGAACGTCTTTCAACTGCTGATGACGATTAAAATCTACCATGAGTTGCTTTTTTATTCAAACGAGCGATTGAATGACGTGTCAGTGTCTTGCCAATGGTCTGATACAATTATTAGACTACCAAATGTATAAAAACATACGTACATCAAGTCGATATGACGGCTCCTTACCGGTCCGAGCTGTTAAACTCTGGAATAGCCTTCCCCTTTCTATACGTAAAAGCCCTTCTCTGCCCATTTTTAAACACAGAACAAAAGAATATTTCCTTTCAATGTGATTTATACAATAAAATCAAATGTATGTACTTATGTATTATTATAAAATATGTATTATTTATCTATCATCTATACTTATAATAAAACTGTAACAGGTCCATTTCTGTACATTGAAAATATTTTGAAAATTATGTTTGAAGGGCATTCTATAACCGATACTAAAGCCAAAAATGAATTATTTTTTATTTTTGTCTGTCTGTCTTTCTGTATCTCGGCTGAGCATCACGCCGAAACTACTGGATGGATTGAAACGAAACTTGACATGATTTGAGATCTTACTATGAGGTAGGACATAGGATACTTTTTATCCCGTAATCTGGCACGGTACTTTTGGGAGAAGGGATTAAAGTCAAAATGGATAGTTGGTTATACCCTTGGTCCGATTTTATCAATTTTTCTTTATAATATAATAAATATTAGTAAGGGAACACTCATAGAGAGTTGTTATCAAGGTTTTGTAATCGATCGGGTTAAGCAACGTTAGGTAAGGTCATTAAATATATGGGTGACCGTTTAACGCCATTTGAACTAAACGGGTCCGTGCTTCGGAGAGCAAGTAAAAAGTGGGTCCCAGTTTTTAACCGACTATAAAAAATGAGGTTATGTATTCGATGCGAATGTCTGTTATTCAAAGTTTAGTTAACGTAAAAATAGCGCAGGCGGAGCTGCGTGGGTCAGCTAGTTATATATATTTTTGTATTTATTATGTATATTTGATATCATAATATATTAGTTTATGTTTTAACGTGTATATATGTATTGATATACCTATGTGTGTTATTTATTTGTCTATATGTATGTTTATTTTAATGTAACTTAACTTACATCTGTAGGTACACTTGGTTTTACCCGATAACATTTTGTCTCCATGCCCGGGTTTGCTGGAAGAGAACTCACGTTTTTGAGTTAAGCTCGCCCTTTGTGATACCTTTGTCTTTTGTTAAGTGTTTTTGTACTGTTTTCTGTTTTTATGTGTACCCAATAAAGTATAATAATAATACTATCGACACTAGGGGCCCTGGCAAAACCCAATCATCATCTTCACCAGCCGGAAGACGTTCACTGCTTAACATAGGCCTCCTCCTTAACACGCCACAATGAACGACAATTGGCTATTTGCATACACCTGTTACCTGTGACGCGCACAATGTCGTCTGTCCACCTAGTGGGAGGCCTACCTACGCTGCGTCTTCCGGTTCGTGGTCGCCACTCGAGAACCTTTCTTCCCCAACGATTATCAGTTCTCTAAGCGATGTGGGCCTGCCACTTCAATTATGTCGGTGACATTGATTTTTCGGCGAATCTCCTCACTACGGATTATGTCGCGCAAAAAAACTACAAGCATAGCTCTATTCAAACCTTATACTGCATAGATAATAATAAGACCCAATAGATAGTAAAAAAAGAGTATATAAGTATATTTGTTTCAGTTGTCTGGTTACCCTAGTACAGGCTCCGTCTAATCTTCTGACCGGTGATTTCAACAGCTACAGTGCCCTTCACACCGGGACACAGCAATGTTTACACACTGCTGCTTGGCGGCAGATCTGACACTGCGGTGGTACCTACCTGGACGGCTACCTTGAACAATGGACCACCACCTTTTGGAAAATATGCTGTTTTCGGACACGCACGTCGTTCTCGGTCAATGACCTACTCGCAGTCTCCTTAGCTTAAACCATATCTACCCAATACCTTTACCTTGATGCGGTTTGAGCTTTGGAACGTTAGAAGTTTTCTTTGGCTCTGCAATACTTGATTTCAAATGAGCTTGAGGTTTTGAAGCTGAAATTTTAAAAAAAGGTACTTACACATACTATATGTAAGTACTGGTGACTGCGATTCCAACTGATGGAAAGTAATGACGGAAGCGGACTAAGTTATCGAACTCAATATATTTTCGTTATTTAATGCTTTTCAGATCATTTTCTTTGAAATCTGGTTTTAAATCTCTGAAAATATATTTTATAATAAATATATATATAGTCTATGTCACTCCCACAACTACTCTAATAACTTATATTGCGACACCCAGGCACTCTCTCGAACCCTCCCTTCTTTAAACCCATCTCTCACCCTGTCACCCTCTCTCTCGCACCCCCCTTCCCTCTCTATTCCATTCTCGCACCCTCCTGTCAGTCCCCCCCCCTCTCTCGACCTCAACTCGAGCACATTGTGTGATTGTTTATAAAGAGTGTTAAACTCTCTGTCTGATTATTGAGGGGCATTATACATACAATGAATTTTTAAGATAGTAAGGGCTCCTAGGGAAGTTTTCCTGTAACTATAGCGGTTAAGGTACCCACCCTTACTGTTCTGTCCGAAATATCCGCTTTTGTTGAATATCTCTTAATTTATTTTTCTTTAAATGTATGTACCAGCAATAATTTTGATATTTGACTGGGGTTTGTTTTAACACTCCATATATTGCTCCATATATATAAAGACAACAAAAATCCAGTCTCTCTAAATTCCATTATTAGTCCTGTTTATTATAATTTGAACTTTTTTTTACAATACAATACAATACAAATATTCTTTATTGTACACCAAAAGAGAAGATACAACATAAAAGGGAAAAGTAAAATTACAGTGTGACAATTTAAGGCGGTCTTATCGCTAAAGCGATCTCTTCCAGACAACCTTGGGGTACAGGACAGAATATGGAAGGGTAGGTGTGTCATACATAATCAGTACATAAATATATTATATATATATATATAACATATATAACCATACATATATATATATATAACATAATATAGAAATGATAAATATACATTATGATTTTTATTATTTACAATCTGTAAAATTTATTTAAAATCACTAAAATTACATGTGAATAGCGTATAATTTGAAAATTTACCTGGCCAACCCGTCCACATCAGTGATGGTACAGCGTTCGCAGTAACCCTCCCACTGCCACTTCGGTACTTTGAGGCAAAATGTGCATGGCACATTCTGAAGTTCCTATGCACCGCATTCTTGTCCAAAATCCGATCATCAGCCATAAATTTTATCCAAGCCTCAAATCTCACAGGGTCAGAAGCCGGGTTAGGAAATTTATGTAAGACAGTATTCTTCCGATCTGGTAAAATACAGTAAAAGTATGTGTCAACTGTGAGATCTTTTCTATATAATCCAGCTTTAATAGTCTTGTGTCCGGTAATTTCACCAGACACATAATTATAATTATGTGTCAACTGTGAGATCTTTTCTATATAATCCAGCTTTAATAGTCTTGTGTCCGGTAATTTCACCAGCTACAGCCTTCACACCGAAACATAGCAATATTTACACAGTGGTGTTTGTAGGGTTACCAACTCTCGAAAGGACCAACTCAGGAGAATTTTATGAAATCGAATAGTGGGGGGGGAGGGGGGTGTTAGAAGGTTTGTGACGAAAATCTCAATAATTTATTAATTTCTAAATTTATATGTAGGTACACTTGTCGGTTTTTCACCACAAAAACATAAAAGCTTTTCCTTGAAAAATCGAAAATTGTTAGTATTTGTAACTCTACTTTTCTACTTTTAACACACATCTTTCGATTTCGTAGACTCTTGTATGCCTTCCACTGTAGAGAGCGAGGTGCTACTTACTATACTGTATTGTGTGTAGAGGGTCTGGTGTAGAGGAGGCATGAGAAACCACCGAATTTACCTCCAACGAATAGACAACGTCGACGGCGAGACGAACAGGTTTACACCGTACACCGGTAGCGACGAAGGCGTACATAATATTTAGGAAAACCGGAGAAATGATTGCACTCCGGGAGTTTGGGAGATTAACCATTATTACCGGAGTCTCCCGGGCAATCCGGGAGGGTTGGGAACCCTAGGTGTTTGGTGGCAGAATATCTGACACTGCAGTGTGTACCTACCTGACCCCTATTATGTAACTCATTTGACAAATAAAGTGATGATCACTATAGCAAGTGACCATCAAATAACTGTCCAATTAATCATTCGGTATTGCACTAACTTGAGTGACCAATAAATTCCAATAGTAAAACACTTTCTGTTGACATCAAAGTTCAGTGGACAACTGAAGCTTGATAGACACTTGGGTGGCTAAAGATACGAATAGCCCTGCAGGACGATCTATTACACAAGGGGCCTAACCTAGTACTTCTCTAGGCTGCTTCAGTATCACTAATTCATAACCCTGAATTTATAATTATAGATAGAAGTTGGTTACCTACCCATGGCTGCAATTTTGTTTGTGTACCTATGCATTTTAAATGTATTTTTTTTTCACGAATGTGGCTTAGAGACAGAAAACAGACTGTTTTTATAGAGACCGGTGTAAAATACTATGTAAATACAGATGATAATAACAATAAAACCATACCTTTGTTGCAATTTGAAACACAACACTTTGTGGCCATTTTATAAACAGGAGAATACATTTATATGTGGGAGAACAATAACACCAAATAACACTGCTATTCTATTAATAACGGTATAGGAAACCTATAACGATGAAATAGGCAAATCTCTTATGATTGAGGACACCCATAAAATCATCGATATATATATTATAACGATGCATAAAATCAACATAAAAATTCTTATATAGAATGTACTCTGTGCTGCAGGGGGAGGAAGGAAGGAAGTCGGAGGAACACAGAACACTATTAAAGGCTTATTACACCGTCAGCTATTTAGCACTGAATTCAGTGAAGTGTAATCGCATTTAGGAAGTTAGGATTCTATATTCAGAGGCAAGGATGGTTTCTAACTAGAATCCTAATTAGAAACGCATTTAGGAAGGTGTAATCGCATTTATTTCAACTCAGTCGCTTCGTATGTTAAATATGTATTGTGATTTTTGTATGATGATGAGAAACAATAAAGATATATATATATATTTATAGATAAGAATAGTATATACTGAAATTCGTGGCTCTCCGCGCGTGAGGACGTTGCTGCTTTGTTATCAAATTTTGGCAATCGCAGGTTAAGCAGCGGTAGGCAAGGTCATTACAAAGATGGGTGACCGTTTAATGCCATTTAAATCAAGCGTCTCCGTGCTTGGAGGACATGTAAAAGTGGGTTCTAGTGTTTAACCGACATCAAAAAAAGGAGGTTATGTTTTCGACGTAAATGTATTTATTACAATTAAAATAATGAGATACTCATACAGTTAAATTAATATAAAATTTTGACTATCGATCAGGTTAAGCAACGGTAGGCAAGGTCATTATAAAGATGGGTGACCGCTTAATTCTATTTCAATTATGCGTCTCCGTATTAAAACTATTCTATTGTTAAAAAATAAATAAAAAACTATATTAATTGTTGGCTTAATTAAGCCAACGGCCAGGGTTAGGCAAAGGTCAATATTTTGGTGTCTGGACAAGACTGGCGCCATCCTTCGTTGTAAACGACACGTCTGACTTCGTCGCGTGCTAACGGGTACCCTATATTCATAGTACTCTGTGCTAACGGGTAACTGATTCAGTCACTGACTTTAGGACAGTGTGATGATCACGTGATCAGAAGCTTCTAAATCTGATATTCAGGATAGTGTAATAACCACGAAGATATAGGGTCAAAGTGGAGGCAACACTCCCAAATACATGCCTGAGGTCAACGCTATCCCTTTCATGGAGGTCGGATCTCTCGTTCTAAGAGGGTAACCTTGATGTTTCATGAAAAATCAGGACATCATCTTAATTTAGTCGCATACGACTTACTTGGTTTGTTTAAGCTTTAAGTTTAAACCGATTAAATATGTCTAGTTGCTTCCGTTTACCTCTCAAAATACGACGGGACGAAAAACCGACACGACCGTTGAGAGACCAGGCGCAGGACCTACATTTTACATATCTATCTGACGCATGGAGCATCTTACTTTACAGACAATCAAGTAATAAATAAATAATAAGTTAATGGTTGTGAAAATAAAAGCATATGAAGTTATGATAAAAAGAAATTGTATTACAAGATCATTTATTCAGTACGTTTAACGATCTCCAATTAATCACAAGATATTGAATAGCATTTTCCATTATATGCAAACAACTAAAACAGCTTGTAACCCACACATTAGACGATAGAAAAAGCATTTGCAGTAAATTTAGGTTTCCATTGGACCAACTGCAGATCATTGCAGCTTCATAAAATTTCTTTTCGAATGGATAGTCATAATATTCCTTCGCTCAATATCTTTAGGAAATCTACAAGAATATAAAAAAATGTATTAATATTGACCACGGGTAAATAAAACAGTATGTATAGTGACAGATATAGTGACAGGTTAATAAATAGTGACATAAGGAAACGTTGTGGTATGAAAGAAGATGTTGTGACAAAAATTGAGGTATGCTGAGATGGTTTGGTCATGTCGAGAGAATGAATGAGGAACGATTGACGAAAATAGTGTATAAGGCGGGTGTGAATGAAAGTGTTGGAAGGGGTAGACTTAGGCGGACGTTTCAAGACCAAATCAGGGACGTCTTGAAAAAAGGCCAGGTCAAGAGTACCCTAAATCGAAGAGCATGTATGAAGGGAATAATGAAAGTGGACGAAGCGAAACAAGTATGTAAGGATCGTAGCAAGTGGAAAGAAGTGGTCTCTGCCTACCCCTACGGGAAAGAGGCGTGATTATATGTATATTTATAGAATGATATAGGTACTCTCGCCGATACGACCACAGCGGCCAATCTTTCGCAAGATCAGCCATCAGCCAGTGCACAAATGCTTGCGTAGCCACAAGTGCACTCTTTCTTCCTTTTACCTCTCACAATTTAGTGATACGAAAGATCAACACGACCGGGGAGAGGTCAGGCGCAGGAACGAATTTTATATGCCTATCCTATAAATATATTATAATAATATGTTTAAAACTACATACACACTTGAACATACAATATTTTTTCCATATCAATCCTTTGAACTAAATACCTACATCGTATATTTTTTATCATAAAGTGGCGGTAAAAAAATCCCCAAAACGGAAAGTCTTCAAAAAATCTTTACCATGGTTACTCTATGAAAACAATGTAAAATATTTTAAATTAGATAATTCAACTACAAATTAATAGAATGTTAAACCCAATACTAACAAACGAACTGAAAACGTGTTATGTGCCTATCGAAAGAAGAACTGATCGAAAATATGGTGCATAATCCAAAGGGATCATCGGTAGGTACATTATTGAACAAATCGGACTTACGAGTGATATTCGGTATCATCTAAGGGGTACAACATATTTTTGCAACTAAGTACTACACATTTTATCACCATTCTTATTAGTTTAATTCACTTTATCTTGAAATTATGGTATTTAAATGTTGGATCGATTTAAATGACAGACAGTTTCATGCTGACAATAAGTGCCAGTGTTGCCACAAAATACGAACCCTTAAAATCGGTATTTAAAATTGCATTTGAGTACAATTGGCGAAAACACAATAGAGCATTATTCTAATCGTACTCGCAGAACAATACCAAAAAAAAACATTATTAGACATGATTGTCATCGTATTTTATGTTTTCGGGTGGAAAACAATCTTTTGATGTTGAAGTAGAGCATTTCTATATTAGGGTATCCATTTCTCGGGTAATTTAAATTATTACATGGACCACACATTGGACCACTTAGAAAGAGAGAACCGGCCTCAATGTAAGGGATAGCGTATGCCTCAATCAACTATTTGGAGTTTGGGCTCCACTTTGACCCTATATCTTCGTGGTAATAACTACCTACTTGAGTTAGAGGAAACTTAGGAACCTATGTAAATTTAAGTTGTGCCATCTACCGTTTTCTTCTGATACTAATTACTGAGATTTATGAGTTGCTTGTACTAAATTGTCACAAGAGGGCGTGACACCAGGGTACCCATTATTTCGAACTTTATTTCAAATAATTACATATCCAAATTCATAATAGTAAATCGTAATTATTTGAAAACATGTTAATAATAATAAAAAGGTGTCAAAAATTATATAAAAACAATAAATTGAGTTAAGATTTTTCAATATGGCATTATCATTTAAGACGTTCAATACAAGCCGACCCATTTAACTTTGCCGTGACAGTATCGCTATAGGGATGTACGTTACGATTCGATTTTTATGAAGATCGATTCAATAGAATACGATCTAGCGTTTTTTTGAATCGATTCACATCAATACGATCTTCATTCGCATCGATTCATAAGTTAAGTGAATCGAATCCTTTAGATCGTAGGTATTATAAAACTAAGACGTTAGATAGATTACAAACGAATGCCGACACTATAATTATTTACATTATTGGTTTGTAATGTTTATGACGGTACAAAGCGAAGCAAGTCGATAGGCAAAAATAATGAAACATGATGCAGGTTGTAGTTCTAAAAAGTCCTCGTTGATTTTATTTTGCTTTGGTCGTTTGTGGCGTACGTATCACCGTGTTTTAATAATTGTGCTTTTCTCTCTCGCTAACATAACATTAAATGAAAGTCGCATTATACTGCTGCCGGAAAGGCTTTCAAAATTATTATTTTAAAAAAGATTGGACGTGCAGGATTGGCATTTATAATTTCGAAATTGTTTCCTTTTAAAAAGCTACTTTTCAAGGCCAATGTTTTTTTCCCTATTTTTTTTAGTAAATTTCATTAAAATTTATATTTAATAAAAAGAAATGTTTTGTTCAAATTATTGCAAATTTTGATTTGATTTTTGAATCGATTTTTAGGAGATCGATTGAACAGAATACGATCCGATCCAAGAATCGATTCAGAGGCCTACGATCCATTACGATCCAAAAAATCGATTCAAAGAGAAAAATCGTGCATATCGCTACTGTCTATCCAACACTGCACGTAATTTGGTTAGTTCTTAATTTTGCCACCGGCATAGAAAAATCTGTCAGTATATCATTGGAGAATTTCGGCTATCTGTCAACTTCACTTTGATTATATAGACTTTAGAGGAAGAAAACAATATTATATTCTGTCTACGATATAGACGTATATATAATCAAAGTAGTGGTGTGCCGATTCCATTATTTGACTAATCGATTAATCGATTATGCGAACTAATGTTATCGATTATTAATCGATTTTGTTCGATTACAAGTCTGAAATTAAATATTTCTTCAAATTGTCTTTTAGTGATATAAAAAAAAAACAGAACTTAATCACTTTGATATATAATAAAACAAGATGTAAATTTAAGATCAAACAGAACATAATCGCTTTTTAAAAAAAAAACAATATCGAAATTAAATAGAACATATTAATCAAAAAATAAACAATATTTAGGCGTCGGCGCACACTGGGCGGTTATGAAGGTATGACAATAGTACCCAAAACTCAAATTATATATCTTTATTGTTTCTCATCATCATACAAAAATCACAATACATATTTAACATTATGATAGAGATGGTGTCTGTAGTAGGTAAAACCTGTATAACAGATCACCAGGCCAACTAATTAATTCTAAAATTGTTTACATTTAGGTAATAAAACAAAAAAAGAAAAACAGTTTGATACAATTAAAGAAAAAATAGGAAATAATAAAAATAAAGGAAAAATAAAATAAAGGATATGGAGATGAAAAATGATGGTGTGAGTGTGTGAGTGTGCAATGAACGTAATAATAATTGCTAGGCTAGAGGTTTCAACAAATTTTCAGTTTCATTGTAATCCAGACTTTGCAGCCATAAACGAACTTTATTTTTGCAGCATGCTTTGGTGAAAATTATTAAATTAAAGGTATGATTTTTATTTTGTATGTAGGGTAACTATTCTATGATGTGAGCAATATTTAGATTAATGAGAAGTTAGTCATTTACCGGATTGACACACTTAAAGTGTACTGTGTTACCAGTTTATTGAATTTCTGTGATTCAACGCAACGCAATCAATATTTTTTCATATTTGTGATGTTTACATTAAAACATTATTATGTCAATAAAGATAAATGTTAACCCTATTTAAAAATTACTTTAATTTAACTAAACATTAAATTATAGTCGGAGATATGATAGTCTTTTGGAGATTGTATGAGGTAATATTTTACGGCTTAATATTTAAAAAAAGTGCAACAGGCTTTAGAAAATATATAAGCAGTAACAAAAACATAATTTTCGGGATTTCCTACCCATTCAGTACTAAACTTTTTTACAGGTGACGGGGATTCCCTTAGCAAATAGGGGTTACCATAACTTAAATGGTTTTATACCAATTATCGATTATTATCGATTATCTAAATCATAATCGATTGATAACAATTATTTTGATAATCGATTATTAATAATCGATACCGCACACCACTAAATCAAAGCAACTTCATTTCAAATTCAAAATTCACAATCTGCTTTGGTTGGCGTGTGCGTGTTTATCAGTATTTTCAGTTTTCCAGTATTTATTTTTCTAATTTGTGCGTCGAGTTTATGCAATTTATGCTGAGATTGTGAACTTTTGCGAAAAGACGCTGGTATTTGTGTTGTGATAATGTTTGTTAGTGAACATTAATCTAAGATGCCTAGACGCTGTGTTTTTGGCTGTCAGCCCCAACGTAAGTTACATTTTCGTTCTAATGACTACTCTAAAGTTTTAAAGCCTTCCTCTTGTCTCTAAACTACTAAATTTAAGCTCTGCAAGCGTTATTTTCATAATACCTACAAGCTAAATTTCAGGCTAATTCGTAACTCGTGAATGTACCAATTTCTTGATTATAATTACAAGTTTGTTAGCCTTCAAGTTCAGTGAATTTGGAAACAAAATTGAGAAATTATTTTAAGAATTGGTGCGGGTGTTGCTTGGGGTCAGCAAGAGTCAAGTGATGTGTATGACATTGCTATTATTGTGTCTTGAACACTCCATGACTAATTGCCGCAGCATACAGCTGTCTGTTTTTTAGGCATATAGAATCAAAGGTGACAATGTGTCCAATTTGTCAAAAATTAGATTTTGATATGATCTTTTAGATAATTTAAAATAACAATACTTAGTTTTACGTTTTGGTTTCAAAACGACAATTACGCGTGAAAATCCAGTTTGAGATAACGGGTTACTATCAAATCCGGCATTCCTTGAGAAGTTTAGAATCAAAATCGACCATATTCATCCACCAATCTATCACAGGCGCCCACTGTTTTTTTTTTGTTAGATTCAAACATGACTATCTGTGACTGACTTGGGATCAAAGATGGGAATCTGCATCAAGTTTGGTAACAAATACGGCATTATTTAACTTTTAGGTATCATATCAGGCATTTTGCAGAATTTAAACTTGGTAGATTTGACCAATATGGTCTGATTTAGACTAAATCCTATGCTACTGTATAATTTTGACAATACTTCATCACCATTAAGTTAGAACCAACACAAAATCTAAAAAACGTTTCTATTGAATTGCCGCCATTTATACCAAATGCAGATGGTCGGTTTTGATTATATACGACTCTTATCATCCGTATGAATTCAATTTAAAACTTATTGTAGTTATATGAAAAATCTTTTTTTCTTTCAGATAATATAACGCACAAACTCCCAAATCCGAATCGTTTTCCTGAACAATATAAGGCATGGTGTAAGGTTATTGTAGGTGATGAAAACTCTCAACTGGATCACAACATGATAGTTTGTGATCGGCATTTCACAGACCAAGAGCATAATCGTAATCATCGGTTGTATGCTTTAGCTGTGCCATCATTATTTATTGGTACATCAGCATTAATTTCTGAAACAGAGCAGTTGGCACATTGTTCTACAAGTAAGTGACAATATAGTTTTTAAATTACTGCTTAGTTAATACATATAGTGTAAGTGTCCTGTACCTTAATAATATTATATCCCAGCTACTTCAAAAAATACCATAGTACAGAATCTGCCAAGTTTAACGTTAAAACAGCCACACAAATATTTAGCCACAAAGTTGCTGTTGCCACCTTAACCCTTTTAAAAAGTGGGAGCCTACCAGAAGAATACCGGTCATTGATACCATTTGTATCATTGATTGACAATTTATTTGATTCTTTAAATGTCAGTAAGTAGTCCTGATGGAATAACACTGATTCCCTGGAAGAGGGGACGGGCTCTTGTTTGGTATGCCACTGGATACACTGCAGGGGGAGGAAACTTAGGAACATTGGTGACTTTTTATTTTATGTTGCGCCATCTACCGTTTTCTTCTGTTGATAATTTATGCGCTGCTTGTACTAAATTGTCTCACAAGATGGCGTTACTCCACCACCCCATTATTTCGAATAATTACATAACTAAATTCTTAATAGTAAATCGTAATTATTTGAAAACATGTTAATAATATTAAAAATGTATCAAAAATTATATAAAAGCAATAAATTGAGTTGATTATGATTTTTCAAAACATAATTCGTTCGTCAATACAAGCCGACCAATTTATCTTTGCTGTGACAGTGTCGCTACTGTCTATCCAACATTGCACGTCATTCGGTTAGTTCTTATTTTTGCCACCGGCGTAGAAAAATCGGTCGGTATATCTTTGGAGAATCTCGGTTATCTGTCAACTTCATTTCAAATTCGCAAACAGCTTTAGTCGGCGTGTGCGCGTTTTTTTTTATTTTCAGTTTTTCAGTATTTGTTTTTCTAATTTGTGCGTCGGAGTCGAGTTTTTTAATTCCTCCGCCCCCTTTTACATAGTTTATGCGGAAATTGTGAACATTTGCGAAAAGACGTTTATATTTGTGTTGTGTTAGTGTTTGTTAGTGAACAATAATCTATATGATGCCTGGACGATGTGTTTTTGGCTGTCAGCTATTGATATATTAGTATATAGTTGGTGCAGGACAATTAACAGGATTTTATCAAGAAAAATGACTTATGCGAACGATGGTGAAGATGAATTTAAAATTATTGCTCAAAAATACCACAACAAACATTGTAAACATGGTAATAAATAGTCTCAATTCAAATAATTATAGTTATTTCTTGTTTTTTTTAGGATTTGGTAAATATATAACCAATGTCAGGTATTTTATACATCAACATTAGAATACCTATTTTTTATATTAGTTTTATTTACAGACTGTAAACTTGGCTCTTTTCATAATTGAATATAAGTACCAATCCTGAACAAGTCCTACCTACCTATACCAATCTAGCTGCTGCACTCGGAGTCCGTGCATCATTATCTCGTCTCTTAATGTAGATTTTAATACAAAATCTATAATAATAGACGAGATATGATTCATTATAACACTTCTGAGTGCAACCTTTAGGCTAGTATCCTTTAAGAGTTGTGCACCCTAGGTACCTGTACTTGATATTAGTGCTGGAAGAAATTACTAGATGGCGCCACTTCATTCGCATGATCGTTCCTTCCTCCAAGCATGATCGAGGTCACACGACTCACAGGCAAGACAACTGAAACACAGGACTGAAATATCGCCAACTTTCCTCTCTTTTTTAGATGTATATTATTTTACTCTTGGCGCAGGACCACACACAGTGAGAAACACACACAGTGAGAAACACACACACAGCACGGCTATGTATGACATTGACAGCAAGAACCATAGATTTATAATAATATAAATCTATGGCTAGAACATTGGAGGAAGGGATAGAACCTAGAACAAAATACTTATATAGGTAAAACGCTTCTTGACCTAGAACATTGGTCAGCTAGACATAGAGACATACACGCGCAGGTATACCTGACAGGTATACCAGGGTTATTGCGTATCTTTAACCACCCAAGTGACTATCAAGCTTCAGTTGGCTACCGAACTTTGATGTCAACCGAAACCGAAAGAAAATCATACAAAGCAAACTAAAATCCGTTGCGTGCCGTGCGTGCGGTGCGTCCGGCGCCTGCCAATGGACGCGCACCTTTAGTGTTCTGTGATCTCTCTTTGATCTCTCTCGTATCCGTAGTCTATCTTCATCAGTGTTCCCAACTCTCAAAAATTTATCCCCCTAAGCTCCAATCAAAAACCCCTAAAACCCCTAAAACCACCAAAATTTCTAGAGATTCCCCCTAAAAAAAAAGATTGTTCATAAAATAAATAATTGAATATTTTTAAATAAATAATACATTAAAAATGATAAAATATTTATTATATTCATTAAATGACCAATAAATTTTAAACAATCAATAAATAATTTCATTCAAACACCATTTTTTGAAATTCTTTATTTATAAATTATCGAAATTTCAACTAGAGACATTTGCCCACTGTTTATTACTTAGTTAGATGAAGTTATAAAAATCCCTAAAAATACCCCTAAGAATATAACACCCCTAAAAAAATCTCATCCCACATTCCCCCCCCTAAATTAGGGGGGAAAACCCCTAAGTTGGGAACCCTGAATTCTTCATGGTAGTCTTATCCGTAGCCCGTCCGTATCCATGACGAATGACCACCAGATGTCGCTTTTAACCATATTATTTTGTTGAATTCTTGGAGAAAAGTTGAATTGATAGAAGCCGGAATTTAGAGGAGATACCACTGGAGAGCGCATGATGCGCTAACCCCTCTGCCAAATTTTGTTCATATGTTCAGGTCATTCTTTATTTGTGTATCTTTCTTTTTGAATGTGTTGCGAGTTTATTATAGTGTGCGTATGCGTGAAATTGTATCTGTGTGTGTTTACTTCGCCTCCCGCACCCCGCAAAAGTGCCACGAAAAATTTGTTCGGGGAATCGACGCGATACTAGCTCCATTCTAATTACTCTGAGAGCCGGAATGACGTCTGTCTACTAAAATAAAAACTGTCACACAGACTGGTTCAGTTCATGGCATTTTGCGGATTTAGGGATGTTGGAAAAGCCAAAAAATATCGATATATCGAATATCGATATTTTTAAAATATATCGTTATCGACTTCGATATATCGAAACAAAAAATATCGATATATCGGGAACAAAATTGTATCTTATTAACGGAACAAAATAAAAATGCTTCTTGAGTGGCAATGCCTTACAGCTGTCTATTGAAAGACGTGTCGCTTACCATCAGATCGGAAATAAAGTCCACAAAGCAACTGAATTTCAACATAAACTTAATTATTTAGTAATTAAACTATTTAATTGAACTCAAACAAATATATAACAAGCAATGTATCTACGCATGCAACCAAAGATACTAAATTAACAATACCAACCAACGATCGAACGAAATATTTTTTGATGCAATCAAAGATAACGCAAAAGGTCTGTCTGTGGTAAGGGCTAGAGGCAAGACAAGAGGCATAACATAAACTTAAAAGAAGCTTAATGCTTGACTAGAGATAACCTTTCTTTTTTCTTTCCTTTTTTTGTGTAGTTTGTACAAGGATGGCTGGCTTCGTTGTAAAGAAATTACAGTCGTCTTTTTACCGCTAATAAATTTTTTTGAAAAATAAAACAAATCATCTTTTCCCAAAAATAATATCGTTTTTGATACGTTTTCGATACTTAATATTTTATATCGATGTATCGATATATCGAAAAAATATATACCGGTTGGCACCAACACCGACAACGACGTCACGAGTCGTACACACATCATCAACACACAGACACCGGTCTCGCCGGCGAGGCCGAAGGATCGTACACATGCGACCTCGACATGCATCCCCTCGCTGAGTTTCTTGCCGGTTCTTCTCAGCGGGGGCGCGTTGTGAACCGGTGGTAAACTCACACTCTCTAAGCGGCAGCCCAAGCCGAGGCCGTGCCTCCCTGAGGTGCCCTTGAGCTAGTCGCTACCTTTCTGGGCTGGAGCGCTCAAAGCGCTCGCCCTCTCGTCCGGTGAAGCTGTAATGGCCATCTGCGGCCAACAGCACTACTCCTACACAAAAAAAAAAAAAAAAAAATATACCGGTTGAAAATATTGATATATCGAAAGAAAAAATATCGATATATCGATGTATCGATATTTTTTCAACAAGCCTATGCGGATTTCTTGTTTACGAGTGTTCTGTGACTGTTTTCGCTTTTTACCTGGATTTCGAAGTGGCTATCTTTTACGTTGACCTGGAACTGTTTAAACGGACACCGATATTGCTTGTGATTTGTTGATAATTGGTTTAAATGTCGCGATGCCTTTCATAGAGTGTCTCATACCTTCCTGCCGTAAAACAATTTACGATGAAACGTTATTCAATTTTCCTCGAAACGAGTCACTGCAAAAAGAGTGGTTGGAACGAGTTTCCCCGCATTGTCCAGTTGCCCTTGAGCTGTCGACGGAACAATTGAGAAATAGGAAAGTTTGCATAAGGCACTTCGAACGAAAGTTCCTTATTGGCCAAAAAAGGCTTTACTTTGCTTGTCCTACTTTAATTACCGAAGAGGAAATCACAGCAGGACTCTCAGCAAAGCCTATTGATTTTAAAGGTAACAATATTTTTTAATAATTTAAAATATGTACCTATCTATTTTTGTATACAATTTCTATGTTTAATATATCTGTTTTATAATTTTAGCTGATACTGATCACATATATTCAATATCAACTGCACCATCGGACCACACATATTGTAAGAGGCCTCTTTGTGAACCCAGTAGTTCTCAAATCCCTAAGATTAAAAAAATTGATAATCAAGCAACAATTGATGCTGATCAGAGTGCTTTGCCATCAACATCCAAACAAAATCCTCCATTACTAGGTAAGTTGGTTGTGTCATACGTTATATATAAAAAAACTATAGTTAGGCCCAATTACTATAATAATTTATAGTATTTATTTCATCTAAGATGAAAATTTTGAATATCTAACAGTGAATCATGGACCTACTAAACCATCAACCACTGAAGTACCTACCTCAAAGACAACTGGTAAGTAAATAAATGTAACAAAGGATAAACTTATCAATTTAAGTAGATATTTACAAAACATTTGAATAGTATGTAATATTTTTCCAGAAGCTAACTCACCACTTTTATTAAAGAAGAAAATGTGCTTGATTGCTGGTTTAAAATGCTTGACCCCTAAGTGCAAGAAATTATACAATAAATGCAAGAAAATCATCAAAGGAAGAAAATTATTTAGTGGATGCAATAACAAGGAAGTTATTGAAAATGCCACCAAATTAAATGAGACCAGAAGTTTTCAAAACCTAGTGGAAAAACTTGATTATACTCAAAAAACCTTTAACATGCAGTTGAAAACTGCAAGTCAAAACAAGAAAGCCCACCGCAATACATTACAAGAAAAATTGTTATGTCTGGCATGCTTCAAGCAAAGCCCAAATGGATATAAACTACCTACTTGAAAAAATGTTTACATTACCTAGCAAAAGGATACAATACATGCCTTTAAATACTGGCATAAATGTAGAACTTTTTCGTGCACTAAAAACAAAAATATCCAATTGGAATACAGTAAAAAAAAATTTTTTGCATAGTATTTGATTGAGGTACAACTATCCCCTGGGGTACATTTTATACCCTCATCAAATATAATACATGGGTTTATTCCAGATAAAGAGAATCCTATATTTGCAGACCATGCTCTCGCTTTTATGGCTAGAGGAATATGTGGGTCATAGAAACAGCCCATAGCATACTATTACTGTGAAGGCACAACACCAACAATGGGTTTAGTTCAAATTATTAAAGATTTTGTACATGCTGTGGTGACCATTGGTCTTGAACCCTTGGCATTTGGGACCAAGGGATGACCAACCAGAGTGCATTAAGCTTTAGGAGATGACAAGAGAGCAGCTAAAAATGGGGTAGCATGTGGTATGTATAACTTTACCTCTCATTACTACTTTCTTACACGGTCTGAGTAGACTACTTTTAGTAATAAAATCCTAGGCATGTTGTGTTCTCCGCTATCCAAACAACGAAAAAATACTAAATGTATACGTCATTATCTTGTCCCTCTTAGAAATGGGTGGTCTTACAATATTTTAATTAAATTTTGTGACATTTCTGACTGTTCATATTAATGTAAATGAAAAAAGATAATCTAAAGTATATAATTAAAGTAATGAAATAAATCTATATAATGTCTTCCTGGTGGATACAACCACAGAGGCCACTTTTTCGCAAGATCAGCCATCGGCACGGGAAATGTTCCCACTGTGCCATAAATCGTTTTAATGTGACATTAAATAACACCTCGTTTTTATTTGCAGTTGATACGATTTACATAAATGAGTGCAATATAAGTGTTATATATGACCCTACCCACCTACTAATAGGGATCCGCAATAATTTATTAAATAAGAATATACAGTTTGAAGGCAAATTAGTAAAATGGCAAGACATTATAGACATATATAATTATGATTTTCAAATTGGAAGTATAAGAATGCTGCCAAAATTTACAGTTGAACATTTGTAGTACCAGAAAAAATGAAAGTAAGCCATTGTACCCAAGTTTTAAGCGAACGAGTAGCAGCCACCTTAAGATACACTGCATCATTTAGTGAGTATAGTTATATGTATTTATAAATTTAGGGAGAGGGGATTCGAGAAGGGGGCGATGGGGTGAGGGATCGGGGGAGTTAGGTGGAGTAAGGGGGGAGTGAGAAGGAGCAAGTTCGTAGAAGAGAGAGGGGGAGAGGGTTCAGAGAGGGGACAACAGGGAGAGGAAGAGGGGGAGTGTGATGGAAACCGAAGCGGGAGGGGGAAAGAGAGAGGAGAGAAAGAGCATATAATTAGTTTTTTTTTATAAGAGAGAGAGAGATGGAGAGAGATAAATCTAGGGAGGAGGGAGAAAAGGGGAGCAAAATGTAATAAAAGCACGGGCGGAGCTGCGCGGGTCAGCTAGTTACTTATAAAACCCATGGGCTGCCGGGTTAGAATTGCATCCCCCCATCTCATCTCCTTGGGTGACGCGACTAAGCGAGAACAGGAAGACGGGCAGTAGCGTCTTTCCTTTGAATTTATCTTCCACCTATACTGCGATCCCCAAGCCGCCTGCCAAACGTGGGGATTATGGCAACCCCTCCCTTCTGCCTTTGTTCAGCAGTGGACGTCTATCGGCTGATAATGAGACTTATAAAACTTATGATAATTATGTAATTCATAGTTCTTTCACATCCTACCTGTGCGCACGATAAACCTCCGAGGCACAGCAGGAAACTGCTTGATTTGTAAATCGGAGGTTGCGGGTTCTAATCCCGGAACAAAATCTTTGTGGTAGTTATTCCTTACTGGCTAGGACAATGCAGTCTGATCACCTGATTGTCTGGAAGTAGGATGATCCATCGGATGCATAATTCATTGGATAGAATTGTGAAAAGTCAGTCATGCATCGGACCTCTTCCTGATTGTATCCGTCTCGCCTCTCGTGTAAAGGATGAGAGAGTGCACCTGTGTCTATGCAGGCACTTAGTGCACTAGGGAATATTAGATATTATAATATCTCCGATGTAGATGGCTGATCTTGTAAAAGATTGGCTGCGGTAGTTGTATCGCCCAGGAGGAGATTATTATTATTATTCATAGTTATTCAGTGGCTTGATTTGATTACCCTTCATACCTGAGTACAATAATGTTACTCTGTTGACGGGCCCATTGGTTTAGTGGTTAGACACCCTGTCCGCTAACCGATGGGTCGTGGGTTCGATTCCCACCAAGTGTCTGGGTGTTATTTATCTATTTAAGTATGTATTTACAAAAAAATATGTATATAAGTATTAGTATCAGTTGTCTCGTTTCCATAGTACAGGCTCTGCCTAGTTTGGGATCAGATGACCGTGTGTGGATTGTCCCAAGATATTATTATTATTATTGGCATTGGCTGAATGTTTCAGAATAGTGGTAAATAAATACATATGTGGTAGTTTTTGGCTAATATTGTATTTTAAATAGAAAAAAATGTTCACTACAGGTCAACGAACTGATGGAAGTGCAGTCAGTGCCACAGCTGAAAACATAGCATATGCAGTGGAGTTTTTTGTGACCTACTTTTTAGCAGTTGCAATGGGTCAAGAGCCGGGCGAGCATCTGGAAAAATGATAGGTGGCGGTCTCAGAGTAATTAGAAGTGGTATCTCCTCTAAGGTGGCGGTCAAAATAAATCCAACACATAAAAGTTTTTGGGACAAAGCACTAAAAATTATTAAAAAATATAGAAAATTCGGAGGCACAAAAAATAAAATATGTAACAACATTAGAAAACTGGGTCACTACTTTAGAAATTATGAAAAGACTAACAGACATATTGTGTTCAAAGGGTGTCTTTTTCTTTTATACTAGAAATTAAAATCAGGACACCCTTGAAAAGTTTTTTGGTCGAATTCGATCTTTGAATTACTTATAGAAATCATAATCCAGACTCGTACACATTCCAAAACTCTTTTAAATCGTTGATTATGGCAAACATGCTAAGTGTTCATTCAAATCTTGGAAATTGTGAGTAGGACATAGGGGCAACAATAATAAATTTATAACAGTTGTTGTCTACATGTCCTCCAGAAGACATAAATAATGAAAGCTTTGTAAACGTAAGCCACAATATCGCAACACAAAGACCTGCAGGGAATCCTCAAACCACTAGCAATAAAGTATATTGTAATGCTCGAGGATTTAGTGCAGGTTACGTGGTAAAAAAATTGAGTAGACAAATTAAGTGTTCTCAATTCCGAAAAACGATGGTGGCAAAAGACTTAACAAATATGCACACATTAATATAATAACTTATAGAGAACGAAAAAGTATAAAAAACAGAAATTGAAAAAAAAAATTGTAATAGAAAAAAAAAATAATAGAAAAATTGTAAAATTGTAATTGTAAATTTAAAAATTGTAATAAGTAGATAAGTTAGATTTAGATGTCGCTGAATAAATGTTTTTCTTTCTTTCTTTAAAATTTAAAATATCCGTCTACTTAAGTTATTGTGGCTTTCTCTGTATTGATAAATTTAACAAATGAATACTTGGCTGTAAATTGTCATAAAAAAAGTTTAATAGAAAAAGTATAAAATAATTTAAATATTATAGAAGTTGGTGTTAGCGTACCGGCTGTGTATATTTGGCACCAACTTCATAATATTTAAATTATTTTATACTTTTTAGTGATATTTTCATACATAAAGATTGACCATCGAAGACGGTATAATGATCTAGGTAGGTTATGATCACAATTTATCATCTACATAGTTTTACATAACTCATGTTTCTTTTGAAACAATTTATCCGGTGGTAATGAAATTTGCATGGAATCATCATAGTAGTTTACTCTCTTGAATAAAAAAAAAGAATCATCGAAATCCGTTCATATTTGTCAGAGTAGTGTGTTGGAAAACATCAGTTTTATGGTTTTTAGCAGATAAATTTCTCCACATCGTTCATGGTCCTCCAGGAAGTTCTTATCCGGTTGTGATAAAATTCATGCAGATTCATTACAGTGGTTTCTTCTTTCGAATTATTAAAATTGGTATTTATATGCCAGAGTTATGACCAGTTTTGTCCTTAAAAAGCGACATAAAGTCACCTACAAGCATATCTGCAGGTTTCCTGCACAGTCGCCATTCTTGATTTTTCAGGAAAGTACTTATTCGTAAGCAATATTTTTTTATTGGACCCTGTCAATGGATGGAAGAAAGATTTTTTCAAACCGGTTCATAATGGCCAGAGGGTCAGAGTTATGCGCGAACATACATAAATATGCACAACGAGCCATGGAGAGAGCTATGCTCGGAGTTTCTTTGCGCGACAGAATCCGAAATGTGGAGATTCGCCGAAGAACTAAGGTCACCGACATAGCTCTCAGAATCTGCAAGTTGAAGTGGCAATGGGCAGGCCACATCGCTCGAAGAACCGATAACCGTTGGGGAAGAAAGGTTCTCGAGTGGCGACCACGAACCGGAAGACGCAGCGTTGGCAGGCCTCCCACTAGGTGGACAGACGACATTGTGCGCGTCGCAGGTAACCGGTGGATGCAAATAGCCAATTGTCGTTCATTGTGGCGTTCTAAGGGGGAGGCCTATGTTCAGCAGTGGACGTCTTCCGGCTGATGATGATGATACATAAATATATATATATATATACAGACGAATTGAAGAAATTCAACCCATTTCAAAAAAGGAGGTTCACAATTCGTCTGTATTTTTTTTTTATAGCTCTGTTTTATGGGTTGGACAGGGTTGGACCATGCCCACTCATTAAGAAGAGTTCAAAGAGAATTTTATAAATGTAACAGTAAGATTACATATTTTTTAATGATGTAAGGCGATTAATCAAATATTGGGTGGGAGAGTCTAGCATAAAAGAAATTTACGAGATCTGGATGCTGTTCAAACATTAGCGTATAAGAAGTTTTTGAAAAATATAAAAGTAAGAAATAAATACATACAGTTGTTTATTCTGTTCACTCGTTCAATCCCTTGCATGAGAAAAACCCAGCTTTTCTAAATATTAGGTTTAAAGACCTATCTATCTAATCTAAATATTAAATGTTTAAAATGGATATGGGTTGTAAATCACTATTAATTATATCGTTATAAATTATCGATATCCAT
Organism: Furcula furcula; assembly: GCA_911728495.1. Lineage (NCBI taxonomy): Eukaryota > Metazoa > Arthropoda > Insecta > Lepidoptera > Notodontidae > Furcula > Furcula furcula. Next base: position 56,379,485 of record OU452242.1, read on the forward strand.
ATGATCTCGTAGTTGTATTTGTATAAGAAGACGGGCGGAAGCAGCGTCTTTTTTATTAGATTATCTACCATCTATACGACGAACTGAAAATGACAGCGGGACCCCTTTGGATAAGAGTAGCGGCAGACAGAAAGCAGTGGAAAGAGTAGGAGGAGGCCTTTGCCGTAAGGCACACCGAAAAAAAGAGATATTTTGTAGTATAAGTTTCGATTTTACATTTACTGTACATAAATACTATACTGTTAGGTATAGGTAAAACGGGCTGGTTTCCGCAACTCCGTCACTATACTGTTATTATTACAACCACCGCTGCGCTGGCGCATCAGCACATGAGAGAGGGGACTAGGCCCTCCGGTGAGATCTGCATCAGGAATCCCCTAAGTGCCTTGCCTGTGAGCCCGCCGACGAGGGGCGCATTATAACTCACCGGGGACATGGGTCGCCACCCCGCCGCCGTCCTCCTCGGGAGTCGCCGCCGTACCTAATCGATCGACGTCTAGGGCCCATACCCCAAAACGTCCAGCGACTCCGAACAATGAAGTAGGTACTATCCCTACTTAGAAGATTGTACATGTTTTATAAAAATGGATATTTAGGATACAGCTCGAATAGAAGGTGTCCGTCAGGATGACCGGACCACAGCACGGATCCACGTGAAACTTTACCAAGATTTAGTACCTATTTTGTACTATTTTGTACCTATGTTTAAATATTTTGTACCTCAGTAATAACAAAGTTATTTAATAAATAAAGTGGGAAGCCATTCTGACGTCAGGATGGCTTCCCACTTTTTACTTTGGGTACTTACGGTCCATATATTGCTGAAATCTTTGCATAATAATTTAGTACCTTTTTTGTACCTACGATAAATATATAAATACTTAATGTATTCCATTTAAGAATTACTTTTATTTCATTATAAACAATTATATATGGAGCATCATTCATCTGACATATTATATTTCACAAACCATGTAGTCCCCTTTCCTGCATCCAGGCAGAGGAGTAAAACCCATACATTTGTTAGTTCTAACGTTGACGATAAAAACTTCTGCCACCTTGATTCTCTGGGAACTTAAACTTTGGCTACAGTTTGGGTCGGATGCGTGGACGGCCGCGGGGCGCGTGAGCGACCGGTTGTGTATGTGTCCTGGGCACTTACCTACCGTAGCTGAAAAACACTATTCTCAGATTGAACGCGAGGCGCTGGCTATAGTGTTTTAATTCGAAAAGTTGCACCAGTATTTATATGGGAGACGTGTTACATTGCTTACCGACCACAAACCGTTGGTGACTATTTTTGGGCCTAAGCAGGGGGTTCCCTCGATGGCTGCGAGTCGGTTACAGTGGTGGGCTATTAGTATAGTAAGTATTAAATCATCACCACATACATACGACATAGAATATGTAAAGTCAAACAAAAATGGAGCAGATGGGTTATCACGATTGCCAGCTTTGACTAAAACTGTCGTTGTTGGGTAAGTACGATCGAAATTACAAATCGATAGCACCAGTAGTTCCTGAAATATATAGGTGTGGCAAGACAGATAGAGGAAGTCATACCATGCACAGCCATAAGGATTCCCTTTTAAACGACTTCAAAATGAGTAGTTCTGTATTCAATGCGTATGTATGTAATATTAATAAAAATAAGTAATATTTACATAATATGTTAATCCATGTCCACAAAATTTATGAGTGATGAGTATACCAATTTCATGAGTGTACGTATGTATGTAGGTTTCTCCCCGTATTTCTTAGAAACTACAAATCCTATTGCGATCGAGCGATATCAAAATTGGTTCAGTAGTTTAAGAGATATATACTGTTTAAGTTTCCAGTAAATTACTCTTGCATAGCCAGCCATAGTTATTGCAAGTCATCATAAGTGTACTAGTTTATGTTGTTATTAAAAAAATGTTTTTGTTGACTTTTTCCTAGTAATATTTTTTAAATTAATTTCCTGAAGTTCGCAAGCATATGAGAATGTGCCCGTTACAGATCGTATAAGATTATATACTATATTGCTAGAATTAAAAAATATATTTTGTAATGATTTCTGATATTTACGCGAATATTACACATTGAAATGAAACTAATTTTACGGGTTATATCGCGGTTTATTATTGATTTTTATTACCCGACGTTTCGAATACTTTACAGCATTCATGGTCACGGGCGGACTGAGGTGGTAGCTGTCCATATGTCATAGTTGTCTTAGGGTACCCTCAGGTCTTCTAATTATTATTGTTAGTCCGATCTACGCAGAAAGAGCTTACAGTATCTTGAGGTCTTGCAGTGGAATGCTTGTCTTTGGATTTGACTATATTTATCACGGGATCCCAAGCTGGTGGTAGCACCCAGCCATCTTCTCTATTGAAATTTGGATGCTTTTTAATTTCAATAGCCTCACGAATCATCCTTGGCAGGTAGCGCTGTTCTTTTGCGAGGATTTGTTGTTTGTCAAATCTAATATAATGGCGGGTGCGATCCTGAACATGTTCACAGACTGCAGACTTCGTATAGCGTCAATGTTTAACGTCAGCTATATGTTCTTTTACACGGGTTTTTACCGATCGTTTTGTTTGCCCGATGTATGAGAGCCCACAGTCACAATCCAGTTTGTATACTCCTGCATCTTGTAGAGGTATATGGCACTTGACTGATGGTAAAAACTGACTAATCTTCTTTGGTGGCTAGAAAAATGTTTTAATTGAAGCTCGCTTTAAGATATAGCCAATCTTGTCTGTTACCCCTCTAACATAAGGCAATACAATCCGTAATCCGATATAATCCGTAAAATTAGTTTCATTTCAAAATAATATATTCTGTATAAAATGCTATTCTATAATGAATAATTTTTGATTTATATATTTTTTTATTTATGTACTTTTATTTATATAAAGCTAGCCCATGCAGCTCCGTCCGCCTAATCATCTAATTTACTGCACAACTGTTTGGTTTTTATTCGTCTGACAATGTAATGTGGGTGTTTTCAAGGGAGTAAATATCCAGAGGCGTATTGAGGAATTTGGCGCCCCGGGCCAATAGAATTTGCCGCCCCATACATTAGTATGGAAAAAGAAACTAGATTTTAAAATATTACAGATTTACATGTTTTTTTACGATGGACCAAACACGCCAGATCAATCGGGTATACTTTTGTATATAAATAATAAAAATTTTATTTATGGAATTCACTCAAATTTCTGCTTCTGGCAGTGCCAGATTAGCCATTGTGTAAGAGTTAGCAAATTTTAAGGGCCCCGCGCCTTGGGGCACATACCTATAGCAAAGAAAAAAAAGCACATGTTCATACTATCTATTTGAAATACTTACGTCAAGTAAAATTATCATTCTTTCTTTTCTAGTTATTCTAAAAGTGACCATTGGCCGCATCATATTATGATTTTGCAAGTTGATAACACGACAATACAGTACTTACAGAGAAATATCTAGATGCCTATATTGTCTTTAAGTCTATCCTTTCCAAGGAAATTAAATAGCCTCTAAGCTTCAAGCTGTTCGTATAACCCGCCCTTTTAGAATAGTTTTCTGTTGATAGTCTATTGGCTACTTTCTTATTAGAAAGTAACGCCTGAGTCACCGATGCCCAATACGGATTCCGAGAGTCTCAGCCAAACGTGATCCTTCGTGTCAAGGCCCTCTCGGATAAGGCAGTGTCTCAGGGGCGGTGTGTTGGTGTCTCTCGACGCCAATGCTTTCAACGCACTTCGATTCAGAAGAGTAACGGAGGCCCTACGATACCACCAGATCTGTCGCGGCTCCTGCCGAATTAGAGTGATAGTTGCCGTCCCCTATATACCGGGGCAGTATGGCCGATGTTCCTCTATGGTGCGCCAGTATGGGCGGACACCCTGACTATCCAAACCAAGACCCCGTTGTAACGAAAATCAAGTATAAATTATATAAGCACAAAAAGCCCGACTGCGAACCAACAAAATGGACAAAATTACATCTAGTCTAGTTAAGACCTTTCAAATACACTTTATTGTAAGTACACCAAAAGTTACATGTAAATTGAACAATACGTTTAAGATATCAATGTACAAAGGCGGCCTTATCGCTAACAAGTAATAAGTTTTAAAAATTAAAACCCGACTACGGATAAAATCGCAGTCTAATAATGTGATCTTATAATAGCCTATAACCAGCGGACAATCAAGACGCTTCTAACGACACCCTACTTGTCAAATTATGTTAAATAGATTAGAAGATATGCGGGAACATGATCATACATACATACATTCTTGTTAAAATCATAACCCTCCCTCCGTTCCGTAGTCGGATAAAAAGCAATCTCTTCCAGGCAACCTATTACCTATTGATACCTATGTATTATTTTTATTTATTACATATTGATGATTTGAAAGTAAAAAAATACAAATAGGCGGCTAACGGCCGTCATATTTTTTTGGAAAAATATATTGCCTATGTCACTCCCACAACTAAGCAGCCCTCGCAGTCCATCAAGCCCTTTAGGCTGTAGGCCGTGCCAAAGAAATATACATACATACATACGTACATATTCTCGAAACACATAACCCTCTTCCTGGGGCATTCGGGCAAAAAAGTAGTACTTAGTGTAGCAAATAAAAAGCAAATTTTTGTCTTCTGAGAACGTCTAAGTGACCTTACTCTAACAACAGAACCTAAGCAAGTCAAGGGCCCGCGTTCATATTTGCTATGGGCCGCGCACTGGCTTAATCCGGCACTGGCTTAATCCGGCACTGGCTTCGGGACATTGTATCCAATTTACACAAAATTGCAAAATTGGCGGTTACTGCGTTACACGAACTTTAGCGCTTTCTTAATTCGCTTAACATTTAGTGGCATTTTGGAATTAATTCCAAATAAGAATACAAAAAATCTTTTTGAGTGTCAACGAAAAGCAGTCCCATTTAGGTAGATAGTAGGTAAACTGATATTGAAGATTGAACTATTCATTTTTATTTTTTTGTTTACAAAGTTTATATTGATACCTAATTAAACCTGGTCACTTCATTAATTTTATTGAAAACGCCTGGCGCAGGCGGTGTCACCCACGCCGGATCCGTGGCCTGCGCCGCCCCACCGTCTCTCGTTGGTTATGTACAAAAACTACACGTGCAACAACGTTGAAAGTGAAACACCCCGAATATCCGACTATTTCAACCAAATGAGATTTAGTCTATGTTAATTATGTACTAGCTTTTTGAATCCTTCAATCATCTAAAACCAAAAAGAAAGACGCACATAGCTAAGCGAGGTGCGGCTCGCGCTGCCGCCCCTCGAAGCCTGCCGCCCCGGGCCATGGCCCCCTTGGCCCTAGGGTAAATACGCTCCTGTAAATATCCTTTTAATAAGTTTTGGATCAGATGGGTTTGCAGACAGGCTAGAGCTTATGACTACAAAAAAGACTTGCCGCCATATTTGATGGATGTCTAGGACCCACCCTCGAAATTTTCCAGCAACTCGGAAGTGCAAAACTTACCTAAAGTAGGGCCAATTTAATAGATCACATTTAATATCTGTCAGTTTCTTTTGTCATTATTACAATAAATATGTATGACGGGCCTGTTGGTCTAGCGGTCAGACACCCTGCCCGCTACCCGATAGGTCGTGGGTTCCATTCCCACCAAGTGTCTGGGTGTTATTTATCTATTTAAGTATGTTTTTACAAAAAAAAGTAAATATAAGCATTAGTATCACTTGTCTGATTCCCATAGTACAGGATCTGCCTGGTTTGGGATCTGATTACCGTGTGTGGATTGTCCCAGAATATTATATTAATATATGTAATCGTAATTGAAAAAAGTTAAGAAATTGTGCAGTTCTAACTTCAAAAACAGGTACTTCAAATAATATTATTTGCCTGCCGTTACGACGTTACGTTGTTAAATTTTGATGAAGTTTCAAATGTGATCTATTAAATTTCATCAGAGAGGGTCGAATGTAGCACATGATTGTTACTGCATGAATTTGTGCCGTGATGGAGAATTACGAAACGCTAAGCGGGGTCGGAATACCCTAAAGAAAATACTGAATACTTGCTCTGTTTCGCAGGATAGGGGACTACATGTTACATTATAATATGTCAGACAAATGTCAGATGAATGATGCTCCATATATAATTGTTTATAATGAAATAAAAGTATTTTTTAAAAGGAATACATTAAGTATTTATATATTTATCGTAGGTACAAAAAAGGTACTAAATTATTATGCAAAGATTTCAGCAATTATGGACCGTAAGTACCCAAAGTAAAAAGTGGGAAGCCATCCTGACGTCAGAATGGCTTCCCACTTTATTTATTAAATAACTTTGTTATTACTGAGGTACAAAATATTTAAACATAGGTACAAAATAGTACAAAATAGGTACTAAATCTTGGTAAAGTTTCACGTGAATCCGTGCTGTGGTCCGGTCATCCTGACGGACACGAATAGAAGATGTTAGTATTGTACGTGCATGTACTTAATATCAGTTTTTTTTATACTTATGTCATTTGATTAGTGGCTAAGCTGGTGTTAGTATTCAAGCTGCCCTTAGGCTCTCTGACTGCATAACGACTAGAGTACCTACTGTCTTTTTTCGCGGCGGAACTTTCAAAATGTCGCCGGGAGCTGTGGGGCTCGACCGGGGTATGTGGGATTCTTACCCACTAAAACCCCCGCGGCTGTCATCGGCACATGAGACGGGATCTGCACCAAGAGCACCACAGTGCCTTGCTTTTAAGCCCGCCGCCATGGGTTGCATTAGCCCCCCGGGAACCAGACACGGTGCCCATGGGGACGGGGTCGCAACCACCGCCGTCCTCGGAGTTGCCGCCGCACTCAATGGACGTCCTAGGGCCGGAACGTCCAGCGACTCCGAAGGTAACGACAAGACTGTTATTGTTTTAATTTCAAATGTATCTTTCTTTTGTGTGCAATAAAGAGTATTTGTATTGTAACGACTATTACTGTCTACAACAACCAGGACCGACTTTTTCGCGCGCTCTGAAGCAAATCCGGATGTTGGCTATCTATGGATTGGCCTTGCCAACACCGACATAAATAAAAGTAAATACATCAACACACAGACACCGGTCTCGCCGGCGAGGCCGAACGGTCGTACGCGTGCGACCTCGACATGCATCCCCTCGCTGAGTTTCTTGCCGGTTCTTCTCAGCGGGGGCGCGTTGAGAACCGGTGGTAAACTCATATTCTCTAAGCGGCAGCCCAAGCCGAGGCCGTGCCTCCCTGAGGTGCCCTTGTGCTAGTCGCTACCCAAACCCTTCTGGCTGGAGCGCTTTAAGCGCTCGCCCTCTTGTCCGATGAAGCTGTAATGGCCATCTGATTCTGCGGCCAACAGTACTACACCTACAAAAAATAAGCCTTGCTGCATAACCGACGCTAGCTTATACCATAAGTACCTATACAAAATACTTAGCAAACTGTTCTTCTGGATTTCTGGATCTCTTTTTGGCTTTTAATATTTTATAATATCCAGGCAGGTTTAAGATATAAGAATTCTTTATATTCGGAATATTCATAAAAATAGTTTAGAAAAATAACAATAAAAGCGCTGGCGGAGCTGCGCGGGTCAGCTAGTACTTGATAATATAATTTATTTTGCAATACTACTTGACACTGGCGAAATCATCGATAGTTATAATTGAAGGAAGCCTTAATTTTGTAAAAGAAGAAAAAAAATACCTAGAAAGATCATAAATAGCTCCATCTAGTGCGTTTAGCAATGTACTTTTCAACATTTATACGAAGTTCTTTGAAGATATAACACCATGGGGGCAGGGTATGCCTTGCGTGGAGGAAGGACCACACAATACTATTGGAAGGACTCTGAAGGGTATGCAATCTTACATAGTATGTACTTGCATATGGTTAATATGGATGGTACCTACTGGTAGGAAAGTGTGTAAAATTAAAAAGTACCCAAAAGCATTGGTAACAGAATATGACTTAAATACGTTACAAAACTTATTCAGAGATGGCGCATTCCGAAGTCTCCGTCACGGACGGAAAGGGAACTAAGTACCTACGTACTTTTCAAAATGGCTTCCACCCGGTGATTGCGCCCGGACGTCGCCCGGAGCTGTTGTCATTGTCAGTGTTTTGTGTTTTAATATCATTAAGCCCAGAGAACATTTGTTGATTCCTTCGTTAGTGTTTTCTGCAGCTAAGCCCGTTGAGTAGTGCTCAAGCTTCTCTGTTTCTGAGTTTGTACGATTGTGCTTATTGTGTATAGAGACAGGACTCATTCATTTCTCATTCAGTGATATTTGGTGGTTTTGACGAAGCTAAGCATCATGTCAAACACTAAATGCTGTGTTCCTGGATGCAAAACTAGCCCAGGTATGTAATTGAAACATATACGCGACATTAGTACTTCATAAAGATATCTTTAGCTGATAATTTCAAGTCACCTTCCCTGTCCCTTAGCTGGTTACGGTCTGCCGCAACAGTAGCATCGAGTCATCTTGTAATATACTACAATATTTTATTGACTAAAATCTACTACTGACTGAGTATATCTCAGACAGAAAGTTTTAACATTGTTACTGCCTTTCACTCACAAACTTGCTGTCATATGCAAATTAACTTTTCTATCATATAAACAAGCAGTCCATGCCGGACCATTTATTGTAATAATCAGAAAGTGTTCTATGTGTAACATTACTCACTAAAAATGTATAAAAAAGTGGCTTCACGAAGTTCCAAGCAATACTGTGTATTCACCCCTTTATTATTGACAGAAAAGTATCTTTCAGTATAGTTACTTGTAGCATGAATCTAACAATTGTAAATTTTATATTTTTAGGTTCAAGTGTGACTTTACACAAATTTCCAAACCCAGCAAAGAATCCAAACTTATTCGAAACATGGGTTAGTGCAATTGGTGGTGATATATTGGAAATTGAAAAAGACCACATTTTCAAATACCGTCGTGTATGCCATCAACACTTTAAAGAAAAATATTGGTGTCGTAATAATAGAATCAGCAATATTGCCGTACCAACATTAAACGTGCCAGGTTAGTAAAAACTATAATCTAATTAAGAATGTACACAAATACAAACATTATTTTTTATACTTAGGTATAGTCTCTATATTGCGATAGAAATTGTCTGAACTATAATAACCAGTGCAATGGATTAACCATTGCATTGGTTATTTTTCATTGCATGTTTAACTGTTCGCAAAATCTCCAAAGTAAGTTTTAAACTGACAATGAGTAACACTCGAGCTATTATATTATATTATTTACAGAGTAGTATTTCAATGCTCATAAAACTCAAAATGCATATTAAGTTGATGCAAATAAAGTTGCTGGCGCTGCTAGTTGGTAATATATGTATCAAAGTCAAAATCATTTATTTCAAATAGGCTTAACGCTAGCACTTTTGAACGGTCATTTTTTTAAACAGCTTCCACCGGTTCACTACGTGGGTTCAACTGAGAAGATCCGGCAAGAAACTCAGCGTGCTTGTCATTTCTTCACTTATTTTTAAATAGTGTTTGTCATGTTACAATTAGATCAGCATCAGCGACAGTGTGTCTTGTCGTTCAAAAGATCAAATAAGAGAGACAAACAAAAAACTACGAAAGTATAAAACAACTAAAAGGCCAAAGGGATAGTAGTTGGACCACAAAGCAGCACCCACGCGAGCAGCAGCCATCATTCCCCTCAACCATATTGAAGGGAAGGGGGTGACCTGCCACACGAAGCCGCCACAAGCAAAATCTTTTCGATGGCGAGCATGACCGATCTAAAATCACAGTGGTTCACGTTTAACATTTAACTTCTGCTGTTAAGCAGTGCCGCCTCCCTGTAACACAAATCACTTTAACATATTATTCATGTCATATTATTCATATAACCGTGTGTGGATTGTCCCAGAATATTATTATTATTAGTGGTGGTAGGTTCCTTGTACAAGGACCATCTAGCAGGTCTAGCACGACTTGCAATCTTGACAGATCGGTGTGGAGTATGACGTAGTTTTCAACACCGAAACGTCAGTTCTCCATACAAAAATGTGAAATGCTACGTCATAGTGACGTCATGTGAGTATGACGTCACTTGTCTGTCAAGAATTGCACATCATGCTAAGCCTGCAGGTAGTTACCACCGCAGTAGCAGTTTCAAAACTTTTTGATAGATGGCGCTACTTCTACGTTTCTCCATTAAACTGATGAGATATAATATCTCTATTTCTAGTTCTATACAAAAGTAGGTAGGTAATCAATGGTGCAGGGCAGGCGCAAGCCCTTTCTCCAAGGGCAGGCCCAACCCAAAGAAGACGAAATAGCTTTTTTCTATGATTAGCCTTGGTCTATCTATGTAACTCTTAGAGGAGATATAACAACAACATTCTAATTACTCTGAGATGTAACTATGACGAGTATCCGCTATTTCCAGTATTGACAGATACGAAATCAAAAACGAATCAGGGTAACACATCGATATACTATGGGTAACAACTTAGGAAAAAATGTTTCAAGCCTAGGGGTTTTCGAGTATAATATTCTAGGGAAATTGTGAAATCATGAAATATTTGATCTACCTGCGAAGTTATTTGAAAAAAGAAAATTATTTCTATGTTAAATTGATGATTGATCGCAATTTGCAATAGTCTTCTTACTCATAGCCTTTGTTGTCATGTTCTTTTTTTAACATACGATAATCTATACATAAAATAAAACTGTAACAGGTCCAATTCTGTACATTGAAGATATTTTGAAAATTATATTTGCAGGGCATTCTTTATCCGATACTGAGGCCGAAAATGTATTTTTTTTAATTTTTGTCTGTCTGTCTGTCTGTATCACGGCTGCGCATCACGCCGAAACTACTGAATGGATTCAAATGAAACTTGGCATGATTTGTGATCTTACTACGAGGTAGGACATAGGATACTTTTTATCCCGTAATCTAGCACGGTTCTTTTGGGAGAGGGGGTTAAAGTCAAAATGGGTACTTGGTTATACGCTTGGTCCGATTTTATCAATTTTTCTTTATAATATAATAAATATTAGTAAGGGAACACTCATAGAGAGTTGTTATCAAGGTTTTATAATCGGTTTGGTTAAGCAACGTTAGGTAAGGTCATTAAATAGATGGGTGACCGTTTAACGCCATTTGAACTAAACGGGTCCGTGCTTCGGAGAGTAAGTAAAAAGTGGGTCCCAGTTTTTAACCGACTATAAAAAAGGAGGTTATTTATTCGATGAGAATGTCTGTTATTAAAAGTTTAGTTAACGTAAAAATAGCGCAGGCGGAGCTGCGTGGGTCAGCTAGTTTACATATAAAAAGGCACGTCCAATTTAGACTATTGTGATTAATCAAATATAACTTACATATCATTATTAACCGACTTCAAAAAAGGAGGAGGTTCTCAATTCGTCTGTATATACAGGTTGTTACAAAATACCCCGTAAAAAATATACCCCAAAAAAGTAAAAAAATATTATTATTTTCACTGATGTGCAAACCCTAATTCAGTAAAAATAAAGAGTAAAACTACGCAGAATGTACTACATTTCTACCTAATTCGCGGAACGACAAAAATTTAAAAGAAAAAGAAATTCAACATGACCTTTTTTGAAGCCAGTGCTTGAGTATAACGACATCCTTGTATTGAGATAGCACATCTATATAATATTATATGAATGAATAATAGAAAAACGATTAAAGTATACAATTATTAGGTAAAATAGGTACGTAGGCCTTTCTGTTAAATAATCTGGTTCCCTGACATGACAGCTTACTAGGGTTGACAAAATTTTTGGCTTTGATAATTAATTATATTTTTTACGGGGTATTTTGTAACACGTTGTATATATATTTTTATGTATGTTCGCGCATAACTCTGGCAATTATGAACCGATTTGAAAAAATATTTCTTCCATCCGTTCTTTAATTCAATTGGGTCCCATAAAAAAATATTGCTTACGAATAACTAGTTCCTGAAAAAAAAAATAATGGTCACATGCGCAGGAAACCGGCAGGAATGCCTTTATGATGACTATGTCGCTTTATAAGGACAAAAATGGTCATAACTCTGGCAAATATTTACCAATTTCAATGATTCTTCCGAACATACATAAAAAATATATATATATGTACAGACGAATTGAGAACCTCCTCCATTTTTGAAGTCGGTCAAAAAACCATAAAACTGATGTTCTCCATTACATTACTCTGACAATTATGAACCCATTTATGAACCGATGATATTTTTTTTATTCGAGAGATTAAGGCACTATGATGATTCCATGCAAATTTCATTACGAACGGATATTTTTTTCTGAAGAAACATGAATTATGTAAAACTATGTAGACGATAATGTGATCATAACCTACCTAAATCATTTTACCGTCTTCGATGGTTCAATCTTTAGGTATGAATATATCATTAAAAAGTTTAAAATAAAAACTTTTTTTTTTTTAAATTGAACCGACTTCAATAACACTGTGTATAAAATATTATTGAAGCTGGTGCCAAATATACACATCAGGTACGCTAACACCAACTATTTATTAAATTATTTTATACTTTTCAGTGTTATTGAAGTCGGTTCAATTTTTTTTTTAAATGATTTATATATTAATTAATTTCATTTTATTAACATATTTTATGTATTTACAATACCCCTAAAATATACTCCTAAGAAAACCCCTTCACATGTTTTCCTAATTATAGGGGTAAAACCCCCAAGTTGGAAACACTGATAGTTGCCATAGTTACGGAGGCGCGAGTGACACAATATAATATATATATAGAGAGTATATTTTGTGCGAGCGATGACTAATATAGGTCTGGTCCAAGGCCAATCATGGAAATAAACCTTTCGCAGCAAAGCGCGTTAGCACGATATCATCCGTCTATGAGCGCGCGCTTACACGGCCACGGGTACTCGGACCCGGCTTGGGTACCCGGTACCCCTAGTAATCTTGCCAAGAAAAAACTAGACGCAGGAGAAAATGATGCATGACAGTTGTTCTCCCTCTCCCCTTCGCAACCCCCTTTCACGCCTGTGCGTGGCTGGCTGGGCGCCAGCCACCATATTATTGTTAATTTGCATTTTGATTGTTGTTAGCTTAGAATAATAACGCATAGAAACCGTGAACATGTACGCACAGTGAGGCAAGTAAAACCGAGCCAGAATGGCTCAGTAGCGAACAGCCCGCATCAGTGCTTATAGTCGAGTCGTAGGGCTAGCAGCTCTCGATATTTTATTTTAAAATGATGGTTTGTGCAATAAATGGAAATCATAGTACATTGGAAAAACTTAAGAAACATTGTAACATAACAATTCACTTGCAAGCATTACGTTTAATCTAATATTTTAACGTAAAACAATCGCCAAAGTGAAAACAATAAGTTTAAATTTCAACAGACGACATTATATGAAATGTTGCCAATAAAAGGAAAATTGCCACCCTAAATTTGCTTATTAAGAAAAGATTTATTTAAGTACTAGATGATCCGCGCACGCTTACGTTTTCGAATGGTAATAAACGGTCACCCATCCATGTAATGACCTTGTCTAACGTTGCTTAACCTAGTGATATGAAATATACTTTACGACCTATTCTCACACCTAACAAGTATACATAAAAAAAATCATAAATATCGGTCGAGCCGTTTCGGAGGAGTGCGACCACAAAAACAGTGACACAAGATTTTTAGATCGTAGATTTGTTATTTCAGATCTTTTAAATTAAAAAGTAATTCATCACTGTCAGCAATAATAGTAATTTTATTCTAAAAATTAAATAATGACCTCAGTAAGAAGCAATTCCATTTTCCCTAATTTTGGGGAAAATCTGATTCCCCTAACAACATTATTTTCTCACTTGTGTGCGTGTCGCAGAGCGTCAATACGCGCGACTTACGCCTACATCAATGATATTGTGCCTCAAACGAGACAGTTTTTTCGGATGAAACTATCGTTCTAGGCGTTATTATTCTAAGGTTGTTAGTGTTTGCGTTTGTTCTGTGGTTTGCGTTGATTTATTTCCGTACCTACCTAATCCATAATTTTTTATGCATGTGCTGCATTTTATATTTCGCGACGCGATTGTGTAAAATGAAATACTCAAAGTGCTCTGTGCCGGGCTGCAATAGTATACGACAGAAAATTAAATTGCACAAATTTCCCAAGTGTGAGAAAAGACTCCAAAAATGGTTACATTCCATCAATTCTGATGTTCTTAGTAGCTTAAGTGTGGCAAATCTTGTTCGGTTTCAAGTTTGTCACAAGCATTTTGAGCAGAAGTTCGTGACTGAGAAGTCCGGCATTCTAGCGAATGCATATCCCACGCTATTCTCACCCGAAGAAATAGCCACTGGGATTACTTTAAAAACTGTGGAAGATGCTGGTAAGTGTATTAAAAAATTTGAGTATTTATATTAGAAATTGTTAGGTAAGTACATCAAAGTTGCTATTATTCTGTATTACATAGGTTATCTAAATATTATAATTTTCAGATAATATTAGTTCAAGTGAACATAATTACTTTAGGAAGAGGCACTTTGACCACAATTACTGTAAACATAGTGTAGGACAAGGAGCTACATCAGCATCAGGTTAGTATTATCCACTGAAACCTTGAACGTAACAAAAAATCTTAAACCTATGACTGAAACGGTTGCAAATATATCATCTGCAATGGTTTAATAGTGCATGTGTGATGTGTAAGCATTCGCCTTTCTGCAACTGATCTGCCTATAGACAACTGACTACTATCACCTCAGAGTAATAGAAGTATTTACTCTGAGACTATCACGCATCACTGGATACATTGGTTATTTAGTCTCCTGGGCCCAGTAATTTCACCAGTTAGAGTGCTCCATAAACACACCAGAACACAGGCATGTTTACACACCGCTAATTTTCATGCAGGAATTCTAATATTACTATTGAAATATCAGAAGTCTGTTTTTATCAGAAGTTTGAAAATTTCATGTTGTGCACTGCTGCTTGGAAGAATATCTGTCAATATCTCTGAATATCGGTCAGAATATCTGATAATTGGGCACACTTGCACAAGGGATCTACCATCCCTTAAGTGTCAAAATAATATTACTCGTATTTTATTACACTGTTTCTAAGCACGTTTCAAGGTTCAGCTTACAAAAAAAAAATACTATTTTACCCTACTGCAGGGCAGGCCTTACAAAGTGGAAGCCTTAGTCCAAATATTTTTGTCGGTTAAAAAAAAACGTCATATGTCATTTTCCCTAGTCCCTAATCACAGATCATCAACCAGCCAATCAGCAGCCAGCTTTATAGCTTGACTTGATCCTCAAACAGATTACAGAAGGAAGCTTCATTCTTTCATTGTTTTGGTTGTTGTTGTGAAATGTGAATGTTGTTATCTTTCCTGTGCCTCTTACGAATTTTTCTTGGTGCCTTTTCTGCAAGTTTGTCGAGCTCGAACTCGCCCTAGCTGCTCTGACTAGGCGTTGATTTGGTGCCCTAGTTACTAGTTATGTGTGCTGAGAGATAGAGATTCGAATATTCGTGTAGTGATTGAGAATTGAAGACCGGACTTCTAACCTAGTATTAAAATGTCTAAAAAGAGTTGTTGTGTGCCCGGATGTAAGAAAACTGAAGGTAAGCATGAATATAATTCACCAAGATATATAAAAGCTGTAGAGATACGTAATTGCTTTTATTGTGGTCAGTATTCTAAAAATAATTATAATTATTTCTAAGGTACAAGTGATGTCCTACACGTATTTCCGAATCCCTCAAAACATTTTGAGAGGTTCACTAAATGGGTGCTAGCAATCGGTGGCGATATTGTGGGATTATCAAATGAACAAATATTTAATAATCGGCGAATTTGTCATGCCCATTTTGAGAAGAAATATTCGTGCCGAAATGACAGATTATCCAATATAGCAATGCCAACACTTAACTTGCCAGGTTAGTTCAATGTTTTAATGACTCAACACACTCAAACAAAAATAATACCAGTCAAGTGCGAATCAAACTCGCGCACCGAGGGTCCCATTAGTCCCATATCTATTAAAGTAATTTTACTATAAGTACATGTAACACCTCAGATAGCAAAAAAAACCAAACAGCTAAATTAAGTTTGTTTGTGGATTTTTTTTAAGGATTATTATAACCTGTACTATTTTGAAATATCATTTTATTTTCTCTGTAAAATAGAGATACACATGTATTATCTATAATTATTTCAGATTTTTCTCCCTTCACAAACTTCTGAGATAAGGGGGTCAGTATTTTTTTTGACATTTTTGAATGTCAGCCAAACACTATGTGACATAAACCAAACTAAAAATCTGTTTTGAAATCTGCAAATGTAGCCCTTTCGTATGATATCCACTCAATACAGTAGTCTCACTTTGAAATTTTGATGACCCATTTCACATTTCGATGCCCCATTAAGTAAAGTAAAATAATATATTTTTTTTCATTTCTTCATTTTTCAAGTATATTTCCTAACATGAATGAGCTTTCTTCATAAAATTATGTGCTGATGTTTTGTATTACAGGACCTCTAGCAATTCCAACATTTTCATTGATAACACCTCCACAACAAAAGATACAGAAATTCTCGTCTACATCTAATGGTAACATACAGGTTTCACACTTCTATTTCATTTTTTAATATTAGTTTATCTAACTGAAAATTACTTTCAGGTTTGACTCCAAAGTTGTTTTCTCCAGTAATGGAAGGCCAGAATATGATAAATGAAAACTTAGGTAAGTTGATGTATATTAAAAAGAAAGAGTATACTGTAAGTTTGCCCTTTTAGTAAATTTATACAGGTAAAAATATCTGTTAAAATCTGACTGTCATGTAAAAAAAATTTCATTTATAAATAAGTTTGTGGCACTTATGGGAATTAATAGTTTTTGTTGGCAAGTACTTACACATTTTGGCATAAATAATAATCATATTCAAAGAAAATTATCTCATCATCATTAGCAGCCGATAGACGTCCACTACTGAACAAAGGCCCTAATTTGGCACGCAGCTTGGGGATCAAAATTATCTTTATAGCATTAAATAATAAAAATAACATTCAGTACTAGTTAGTGCTGGTATTCATTATCATGCTATGCTTACCACAGACTGCAATAATATTTGTCTCACTGTTAAATACTTTTTTTTCATTGCGGGTAAGCCTTCAAAAGGTGCCCAGGACCTGTGGGGCTCAACCGGGGAAGGGGTATTTGAGATTGTGGCTGTCGCATCGGGACATGGGAGGGGACAACAGGGCTCTCCGGTGGTATCTGCACCAGGGTCCCCTCAGTGTCTTGCCTTTGTTGAGCCCGCAAATGGGTGGCGTATTATAGCCTCTCCCAAGAACCAGACACGGTGCTCACGGCGACGTGGGTCGCAACCCCGCCGCCGTACTCAATGGACGTCCTAAGGGCTCCAACGACCATGCGGGACAAGCCTCTAGCGTGTGTTGGGCGGAGTCAGACTGGTCGCAGTGGAAGCATCTTGTCTTCACGTCCAATCTTATGCAGATAGTCACCGAAACAACCGTGACCGGTAACCATCTGTATAAGCCTATAGGTAAGTCGTCCCTGTGTTTGACGCGGGGGAAATGTTCCAAAGATCCCTGAGAGCTGTGGGGCTCGACTGGGGTATGTGAGATTCTTACCCACTAAAACCCCCGCAGCTGTCGCATCGGCACATGAGAGGGGACCCCAGGGCTCCCCGGTGGGATCTGCACCAGGGGCCCCTCAGTGCCTTGCCTTTGAGCTCGCCGCCGGGGGGCGCATTGTAGCCCCCCGGGAACCTGACACGGTGCTCACGGGGACGGAGGTTGCAACCCCGCCGCCGTCCTCGGAGTAGCCGCCATACTGAATGGACGTTCTAAGTGCCCACAACCCGAACGTCCAGCGACACCGAAGGGTCCCTGTTGATACTAGTCCAACCCAAACCCCTTGTGGCATATACATTATCTAGACTTACTAATATTCAACGTGGGATATAAAAGCATTTTTAGTCAAACATCAACTAGATCATACTAGATGTTTGGTTTTTTTTACGAAAGGGTTAGCACAGATACGTATATTGTTGTATATGTAACCATTGGACTTGTCCAGCTTGTCCTTGTCTTTTGCCAACAATACCTTTTTCCACTGATCAAATTTTTCCTTTGGAAAGTGGTGAACTTTTCCTGAAAGGTAAATACATTCGTGTTTTTACGTGAACTCATAACTGTTGAACAAAATTTACCACTGAAAACAAAAAGTAATTCGTGAAAAACATACCTTTGGCGGGAGACACCCAAAATAGCATTTTGAAATTATTTATTTGGAAACAAATCGAAAATAAGGTTCAGTAAACACAGCGAGGCTTGGGTCAATCGTATGAGAATCTTAACAAGGATCAGCAAAGAAATGTTAGCAGATAGTCGGTCATAAAAGATCAAAACAGTTCACCTTCACCATACCAGATAGCCAGATACCATACCACATCAACAAATAAAAATGTTTGTTTTGTTTGAAGTTGTTGAACTAGTCGTGTGTAGTTCACGAATGAATCCTTCAATTGGACTACCTACTTCAGTTGGTTTACTTCCTTCGTTCTCTAGTTCAGTTACAATTCATCTACTTCATAGTTCAGTTGTTTAGTCCACCGGGCGCGAACGATCAGGGGGGCGATTCTCACTTACTTCGAATCGACTTCGATTTCGAATCTGCAATACGAAGCCTATCTCTACTAAGAAATCTCGTAACTCGAAGTGATTTTCTCGAATCTTGTATTCTGGGCAACAATCGAAGTAAACTTCGAAATAATCTCTATTCGAATGAGGAAATTGTTGCCATTATGAAAGATAAATGTCCCGCGAGTCATTCCGTTCAAGTAGTTGATACGGTTTTTTTACCGGATGGGATGTTTTTAGTAGAAAAACATATCTTTAAAGTGGTTCACGTCTATAAAATGGTAGAACGACATTTTGTACGATTTTTCACATTATTTATCACAAATTAATGAGTAATAAATACACAAAGCTGTGTGTTCTTACCATAGATTTTTTATAAATCTATGGTTCTTACTTAGTAGTCTGTGGCTGTATGATCCTAGTACCTTTGCCTGTCTTTCGGCAAAGTAAAATTAAAACAAAAATAACATATGTTTATGTATTTATGTTTACGATTTTGTTTTAGTATGACGGAAAGGTTATTTATAAAAAGATAAGTTTTAATATTGTTGTCCGTATTCTTAAAGGCGTTTATGTGATGTTTAGGTGTATATAATCTTGTCGGCATAATGATTTTATCTTAATTGGCTGTCGATCGCAGTATCTCTTATTTAATAGTCTGTGTTGTTGATTGTTTGTTTGGTAATGAATTAAGTATTAATCAAGTGCGAGGACTTCGTAAAGTGTAGTTGTACTTTAATAAACTATCCAATAATGTTATTTTGAATAAAATAATCAAGGAATACGGTACTCATCTTAAAATTATAATCATATATATTATACGACAAGGTTTGACATTTGTTGTGATTCGAACTCGAGATGACGATTCGAATGGTCTTGACCAGTCGAAGCAGTTCGAGCGGCTAGCGTTCGAAATAGGTTGGGCTCGACATGTCGAGAATACAATTACGTGATTTTTAGTCGCCAATAGTTCGAATTCGAATATTTTTTCGAATTCGTGATTGATTCTCGCACTTTCGAATCAATCACGAATTCGAAAAAATATTCGAATTCGAACTATTGGCGACTAAAAATCACGTAATTGTATTCTCGACATGTCGAGCCCAACCTATTTCGAACGCTAGCCGCTCGAACTGCTTCGACTGGTCAAGACCATTCGAATCGTCATCTCGAGTTCGAATCACAACAAATGTCAAACCTTGCCGTATAATATGATTATAATTTTAAAATGAGTACCGTATTCCTAGATTATTTTATTCAAAATAACATTATTGGATAGATTATTAAAGTACAACTACACTTTACGAAGTCCTCGCACTTGGTTAAAACTTAATTCATTACCAAACAAACAATCAACAACACAGACTATTAATTAAGAGATACTGCGATCGACAGCCAATTAAGATAAAATCATTATGCCGACAAGATTATATACACCTAAACATCACATAAACGCCTTTAAGAATACGGACAACAATAATAAAACTTATCTTTTTATAAATAACCTTTCGGGCATACTAAAACAAAATCGTAAACATAAACATATGGTATTTTTGTTTTAATTTTACTTCGCCGAAAGACAGGCAAAGGTACTAGGATCATACAGCCACAGACTACTAAGTAAGAACCATAGATTTATAAAAATCTATGGTAAGAACACACGGCTTTGTGTATTTATTACTCATTAATTTGTGATAAATTATGTGAAAAATCGTACAAAATGTCGTTCTACCATTTTATAGACGTGAACCACTTTAAAGATATGTTTTTCTACTTAAAACATCCCATCCGGTAAAAAAACCGTATCAACTACTTGAACGGAATGACTCGCGGGACATTTATCTTTCATAATGGCAACAATTTCCTCATTCGAATAGAGATTATTTCGAAGTTTACTTCGATTGTTGCCCAGAATACAAGATTCGAGAAAATCACTTCGAGTTACGAGATTTCTTAGAAGAGATAGGCTTCGAATTGCAGATTCGAAATCGAAGTCGATTCGAAGTAAGCGAGAATCGCCCCCCTGATCCGAAACACGAACGATACGCAGTGCGGATAGATAATTCTGTCTCGCTCTGTTGTACGTACTGAAGTGATTTTTCTACTTCACTCAAACTTTGACTCGGTTATGTAATACAATCGTTCGAGAACGACATTAGGCGTGCTCTTGCTTTAGCTGTACATTGCTTGTTATTTAGAAAAGCTGATATTGAACTACCAAGCAAAATGGCAATGTACAGTTTATAAACACATTTGCACGAGCTTGAATATAAAATGTAGCAATCATAAAAGCGCATTGTTTTCATTCGTAAGTATCTGAGTAGTTATGAAAACTGTAAAGTTTTTAGAGTATTTTGAGCTTCATGACATGATGTTACGAGAGTACGGGACTCTTTAGTATAATTGTTACAGTTTACTGTTCATCTGAGATGAGTTGTGTGCATTGAGATATAATGTACCAATTGTGCGGGAATACGTTTCCAAATGGCTTAATTATTTAACTTTACAAAAACAGAAAATTAACGGAAGTTATATACCTACTCATGTCTCAATTCATGCGATAAGCTGGTTAAAAAGTATACTGATGATTAATAAATCAACCATTTCAATATCTCTCATTGAATTAAGAACGAAAACCGAACAACAGACTAAATCATTTCTGTTGAGCTACTGGACTAGATTGAACTATTGAACTAAAAGATAGATATACTTCACAGCAGTGAAAAGATATGTATATATCTTTTCATTCAAGTGACACATTCTGCGCAAGGCTAGTTAAAACTAGCCTTGCGCCGTAGAAATTTCTCTAAGTTTGAAACCGAATTAAATCGATACATAATCGAAAGGCTTATTTATTTCCCGGATTGGCCTTGGTCAAAGAGAGAGGATGTAATCAATCAAAGAGGATTTAAGAGGATGTAATAGATAGATGTACCTATGTAATGTTGGACCATGGCCTGCTCTTATCAGTGTTGCCAGATTGGCCCCTGGGGGGCCGATTCTCGGCCTTTTCGAAACTATGTCGGCCTTTGGCTGCCATCGGCCCTTCATCGACCTTTAAACCTCCGACAGCCAATTCATCGAAATCATTGATTCGGTTGACTAATTCCTATTCTAAAAGCATAGCACTTTATATAAAACTAGCTGACCAGCGCAGCTCCGCACGCGCTTTTATTACATCCTTTTATTTGCTCCCCTTTTCCCCTCCTCCCTTGATTTATTACTCTCTCCATCTCTCTCTCTTATAAATAAAATCTAATTCTATGCTCTCTCCCTACTCTCTCTTTCCCCCTCCCGCTTGGGTCCCTGTCACACTCCCCCTCTTCCTCTCCCCGTTGTCCCCTCTTTGAACCCCCTCCCCTTTTCTCATCTCCCACCTTGCTCCCCCTCACTCGCCCCTCGCTCCATCTTAATCCCCATTATCCCTCACCGCATCACCATCTCCTCGAATCCCCTCTCCCTCTCTCTCCTCTCTTGCACCCTCCTCTCGTTCTATATATCCTCGTCAATCATGGTATCTGGGATTCTTATCCACTTGAACCCCTGCAGCTGTCGCATCGCCACATAAGAGGGGGACCTGGGCCCTCCAGTGGGATCCGCACCAAATACCCCTCAGTGCGCATTATAGCCCCCTTAAACCTGGCACCACGATCGGGGGACGGGGCTCGCAACCCGTCACCGTCCTCTTCGGAGGCGCCGCCTTCACCCATCTATGTAATGACCTTGCCTAACGTTGCTTAACCTAGCGGCATGAAATTAATATACTTTACGACCTCCGATTAGCTCAGACCTACCCGATATGTACACAAAATTTCATTCAAATCGGTCCACCCATATATGTAATGAATGACCTTCCCTTATGTTGCTTAACCTTGCGTTATGAACAACGTTCACAGCTATTTTTTTCATTGGTGTACATATTAGTGAAGTTTACGTTATATTGAATAAGGGACAAATTCATGCTAACAACAATTTATTAATAGTTATTTATATTATAAAAAGTAAAGGATAAAAAATGTTTATTGTGGGTTATCCCTAAAAGATAAACATATACCATCGCGGACTTTTTTGTAGACCTTGTTAAGGTGTACAATACTGTAGTACATTATTTTGACCATTCTCATAGGGTTCTGCCAGCGTTTGCAATGTACGCGCAAAAAAATGTGTTTATTTACATCACATTAGAAACCTCTAAAATTATCAGTGTTTCTCTACTTTATTATGCATGTATTATACATATAAACCTTCCTCTTGGGTCCCTTTATCTATTAAGAAAAACCGCATCAAAATCCGTTGCGTAGTTTTAAAGATCTAAGCATACATAGGGACAGACAGACAGCGAGAGCGACTTTGTTTTATAATAAGTATAGATATAGATAGAAGAAATAGACATGTCATACGTTCTAAATATTAAAGATTAAAAATTAAAGAAGAAATAGACATGTCATACGTTCTAAACATTAAAGATTAAAAATTAAATATGAAGAATGGGCTCTTGTAAAAACAAAAAATCGAAAATTTTCGATGTCTTTTTTTGGTATACATCTCTTTTTTCCCGGTTTATACCGTTTCTGATAGAGAGGACCCCCCCCCCCCCCTTTACCCCATAAAACAAGGGGGTAACCCTTGTTTTTTACAAATATTATATAATTATATGGCATAAAATGAGGAAAATTTCTCAGAATTAAAAATTAAAAAAATCGAAAATGGCTCCGCAACTTTTCCTTTCCTTAGTGCACCTCTCCCTGCCTCCCCCAACCCCTTCCCGTCCCTCAATTCAACGGACGTCAATGGAAAGTCTTATTTAGTACGGCCTTTACTGCCTAAAATCAGCCCCTGCCAGCACTGCATTCGGTTGCATTCGGCCCATTCTTAAACTAACTTTATTCTAATCGGGAATTAACGCGATTTACCTTATATTTTGGCTTGACGTTTCGGCCGGGTTGCACCAGCCGTGGTCACAAGCAGACTGGTTCAGCGAGACGGCTCCGTGCGCGAGGCAGAAATATCTTCGTCTACCCCCGTTCTTTCACTTGTAACGTTAAGCCCACTACACATTACACTCACAGTATCTGTATATTTAACCGCCGGCAAATAGCGAGGTTTTGTCATTTTGATCACTGGTTCCCATGCAGCTGATAATCTAAAGCCATCTTCCCGGTTGAAATTTTTATATTTCTTTATTTCAATCGCTTCACGAACAACTCTAGAATAAAAGTGTCGATCGGTGGAAAGAACTTGTGGGCGATGAAACTCAATCCAGTGATTTGTATTCTTTACAGCTGTGATATGCTCTTTAACCCTTTCTGCGATAGTCCGCTTCGTTTGGCCTATAAAGGAGCTACCACAACTGCAATTTATTTTGTAGACACCTGGTGTTTGTAATGGCAGGACATCCTTTGCAGTACCTACAACGTTGCTTACTTTGGACCCAGGTATGTACACAATGGGTACAGAATATTCATTAACATACCATTCTTAAACGGTCTGCTGGCAACATTAGCTCTTATGTGACAGCATTAGTTCCAAATATTCCGTTTTTGCCGTAGACAGAATATAATACAGACATATACCAAGCGTGCCGCCGATAAGGACAGAAAAATAAGTACATACTAAATTTAGAGTTGCCACGTAAGGGAAATTTTACCCTTTGTGTAAAGCAAATACGGAGGTTGTTGTAAATTATATTTTCTTTCCTAACCAAAAACCACTTTTTTGACACAACATTTACTTTTCTTACATTATATCGTCTTAATCTATGACAGTCTGCAAAAAGTACGAAAGTGATTGTTATAATAATGTCCTCCTAGCCGAAACGACCACAGCGGCCAATCTTTTACAAGATCAGCCATGTACGCAGGAGATATTATAGTGCACAAGTGCTTGCGTAGACACAAGTGCACTCTCTCTTCCTTTATATAATAGGTACCTCTCATAATCCGATGGGACGGAAGACCGACACGACTGGGGAGAAGTTAAGCGCAGGACCGACTTTTTACATGCCCATCCGACGCATGTGTGGCGTATCTCGGATCACGGTTTCGGAACGCCAAAGGGGCTGTCAAAAAGATGACAGCGCGCTAGTATCTATGGCAGAGACATGTTTTAATTATTACGATTACTCCACTGTATTATAAGTTGTTCTCTCTCAATTTGATTATAAGTGTTTATTACCAAAGCTCGGTGTTTTAATTTGACGGACAAGAGTCGGGCATACGTCCTATCGCAAATCCCGACACATGGATCATCTTACTTTACAGACAATCAAGTCATCGGCCTGCATTGTCCTAGCCAGTAAGGAACAACTACTCAAATTTGTTGCCCTTCGCAGGATTCGAACCCACGACGGAGGCTACAAAGTGAATGTACACTTAATATCATATATGCTGTAGCTAAGGTCTATTCCACATTGTTCACCTGGGTGATATCACGTGGTGATTAAAGTGGCTAAGAGCTGTAGATAATACTTAGCCTCATACAAAAAAGTTAAGAGATAAAAACAATAATATGCTATTTCCCAGAGAGGTAGGCAAAAATTGGCTTTCTTATAACTTAATATAATACATACTATGGCCATTTACCGGGTAAGTTTTAGTAAATTTCTCCAATATCCAAATCTATAGTACTAGTATCTTGGGACAATCTACGCTTGACCAATGACCACCTGATCTCAATCTACGCAGATCCTTTAGTAAGGTAACCAGATAAATGATTACAAATTCTTGTAAACTGTATAAATACATATTTAAATAGATAAATAACACCCAGACAATTGTTCGGAATCCTTCGGAATCGAACCCATGTCCTATTGGGCAGCGGCCAGGTCCCTCAGATCGTCGAACAGCCGTACATCGCCGCCGTCCGCGGCATGTACTGCTCGATGGGTCGAGCAGTACATACAGCCCGACCCGATGTCCGTCCTCCTGGACCATGACACAACACCAACACCGACAACGATGTCAAGAGTCGTAAACACATCAACACACAGACACCGGTCTCGCCGGCGAGGCCGAAGGGATCCGTACGCATGCGACCTCGACAGGCATCCCCTCGCTGAGTTTCTTGCCGGTTCTTCTCAGCGGGGGCGCGTTGTGAACCGGTGGTAAACTCATTTTCTCTAAGCGGCAGCCCAAGCCGAGGCCATGTCTCCCTAAGGTGCCCTTGTGCTAGTCGCTACCCAAACCTTTCTGGCTGGAGCGCTTTAAGCGCTCGCCCTCTTGTCCGGTGAAACAGTACTATTCCTACAAAAAAAAAAGTGATGATCAATAAAGCAAAGTGACTATCAAGCTTCAGTTGTCCACCAAACTTTGATGTCTACTGAAA
Organism: Furcula furcula; assembly: GCA_911728495.1. Taxonomy (NCBI): domain Eukaryota; kingdom Metazoa; phylum Arthropoda; class Insecta; order Lepidoptera; family Notodontidae; genus Furcula; species Furcula furcula. The sequence goes on from OU452242.1 coordinate 56,405,482, forward strand.
GTGTGTTTGGTATTTATTGGTGATTCAAGTTAGGCAATGCCAAATGAATCATTTGATAGTTATTTAATAGTCACTTTGCTTTACTGATCATCACTTTAGTTGTCAAACGAGATAGGTACATAATAGGGGGGGGGGGGGGGGGGCAAATTAAACAAACTATTCAACGTCGGTACTATTTATTTATAATTCAGACAAATTTACCAATAAATTGTAACCAACAACATACATACAAATATTTAAACAACATGCATATAGTAAAAGCACGATTAAATGTACAATGACCATTGTGCCTATAAATAACTAATGAATACGTCCTGCGCAGCCTTGGACGAATTACGCGCGAATTATTATTGGAGCGCTTACGTTATTTCTGAATATTTAAGCATTCGGGAATAACTTTTAGCAACCTAATTAATTATTTTTGTTGCTGCTATCCACAGTATACAAATATCCTTATTTGCAAGAAATCATAAAAATAAATTCGGGAAATCTGAGAAATTCTTCTAAGCACCCAGCATGTGGGATCGTGTATGATGCACTTAATAATAATTTACCACATATTTATGGTAGTCTCTCTTTATTACACTGGCAACACTGATAATAGCGATAAATAAACTGAAAATTTTAGGTTATGGATGAAAAATAAGAATTTATCGATCTTACACGTAACTTTCAAGTAAAATAGTAACTAATTTAGAGCAATAAGATCTAAATAAGTCGTTTACATGTATTAGTTTCTAAATGTAATCTCTAAATTGGCCATAATAATTCACGTTTACCTGTGAAACGATACTCCACTAATTTTACGTTCACTGTCGCTTTTACAGCCTATAATACTGCACTGCACGATTCTTATAGGATTTCCACAACACACAGTAATGTCACAGTTAGTTTTTTATTGAATTTTAAGTTATTTATTTAATACTAAAACCACGATAAAATTGTCACGGAGCAAAGTGGGAGCAAACGTCAAATTTGTTTCGCACCCACGGCGCGGAAAAATTGAACACATGCTGAGGGACAAAAAATCATATACACTGTTTCTTTCTATCACACGTAACCTACATAAACGCATTCTTTTCTTGCGTGAATGAGAAAGAAAGTGTCCAGCCCTCTATTGTTTTCTTCCTCTAAGGTTTTGGCGTTAATGTCGCACTAGACAACCTGGAGCAGGGCTGCCATTTGTACGATTTAAATAGTATTTGTACGATTTTTTGACAAAATACGTACGTACGACCTAAGTATCGAAATCGTACGGAAAACGTACGATTTTTTGACTATTTACATTTTGAGAAGATAAGCGACAAATATATTACCTAAGTATAAATATTATAGTAACTTTTACCGGTTTTAATCTGTTCTACTCGACTAAAAGGATTGATATCGGTCATTCTTTTATTATGTAGAAGATTTATTGAAATACAAAATAAAATGATAGTGATCGTAAAGATGTTGATCTCTAGCATCTCAGTCCGATATTTTAGTACGTCGTGTGTGAGATGTTGTTTTGTGGGCATCGATATAATTTGTGGGAATCCGATCGGACATCGCGAAAATAAGAAATAGTTTATCAAATGAAACCGTGAATGACCTTATTGGCAATGCAATATATTAAAGCCAGCGGCGGAAATTGCACTAATTTCAAGCCAAAAGACGACTTAATATGATCCAATTTATAAACACGGAAAGATCGTATAAAACAATAATACTTTAAGCTTTCAGTACTTACCTACTAGTCAACTTTATACAAAATAAAAGGAAGATTTAAAATTGTACGATTTTTTTTTCATTATTTCCTTGGAAATACGATTTTTTTAAGACTGGTGTACGATTGCTGCATTTTTTTACCTGGCAGCCCTGACCTGGAGTCACGAATTTATATTTACTTGTGCCTGAAGTAAACAAACCACAGATTAGATACTAGCTAGCGAAACCATAGTATTACTATGATCTGTGCCTGAAACAAACAACAGCGTCCGACTTGTCACTTGGTCATCTAATATCTTGAATTAAATTGTTGTCATTGTGTTAGCGAGTTGAGCGTTTTGTTAGTTTCTTGTGAATTTCCTTGCATTTTGCCGAGTTGAGATTTTTGAGACGCAAATTCTCCGTTATTTACAACAATACCGATTGTGCTGTTATTCTAAGGTGCTGGTGATAAGTGTTACTTACGTCATGGGGACCCAATATAAATGTTGCGTTGGTGGTTGCAATGCAACAAATAAAAGCCACCGGCTTTTTTGTTTCCCCAAGAACGATAAACTTCGTAATGTTTGGCTATCGTACCTAGTGCCCACAAACTCCCTCCTCATTTTACTTACGAAAGAACAGCTACTCAGAAAACGTGTCTGTGAAAAACATTTTGAGAGTAATCAGTTTGACATTGAAGGCCGAAGACTTCGGTATTCCTACCCTTGTCTGCTTACCAGTAAAGAAATAGCTCACGGTGCACCTCTTAGTACAGCAGGTGAGTTATTGTTTCACTATATTATTGTAAATACTTAATGTTCTCCAGACTGTATTCAACCATGGCGGTCCATCTTTTTTAACCGGCTTCAAAAAGAAGGTTCTCTATTCGACGCGTATGTATGTAATATTGATAAAAATGCGTAATATTAATATATGTTAGTCTATGTGGTCTTCTAAACAAATTTACCAAATTTTATGAGTGTAAAATATGTGTGTCAAAAATTCTTTTTGCAATAGAGTATTTTTCAACTTAGGGTAGAGTACAAGTTTCATCAAAATCGGTCCAGTAGTTTAAGAGATATAAAATTTTTATGTCTTCAGTAAGTTACTGTAACATAGACGTTCGAGTTGCGTGATAGTGCTGATACCTATCTTGGTGAAATAAGTCACTAAAAAGTGTTAAATAAACTATTAAAAAAAAAATGAAAACCGACTTCAAACTAAATTATCTAAAAAGCATAAAATAACTAAAATATATTGAAGTTGGTGTCAGCTGGTGATAGTGTTAGTTAACATGATTAGCTAGCACCGACTTCAATATATTTTCGTTATTTTATGCTTTTTAGATAATTTATTTTGAAGTCGGTTTTCATTTTTTTTTTAATAGTTTATTAATATTATTAACCATCTACACAGGAGATATTATAGTGCACACATTTTTGAGCATGCACAGTTGCACTCTTATCCTTCACTCATAATCCAATGGGATAAAAGACCAATTGCAGGCGCAGGACCTACTTTATATGCCCATCCAATGTATGGATCATCTTACTTTTCAGACTAAAACAAATTTGTTGCTCCCCACGGATATTGAACCTGCTTCCCTCGGTTTTACCTGCTCACTAATATACTACACTACACTATTGTTTTTTAATACAGTATTCTTAATACTTTAGTAGCTATCATTATTTCCATTGCAAGTGTATTTGTTGTAGTAGGTAATAATAAATAACTATTACATTTACACTAATCTTCTAAACTCAAGTATAAGTACATACTAGACAATGTGAAATTGATGGGACCATTGTATAGTAGTTAGACAACCGGCCACCACCCAATAATAGGTTTTGGTTTTGATTCCCACCTTGTGTCTTAACCTTACATATTTATCTGTATAAAGATTTATATCAGTTTGTTGGTTGCTATAGTATTTGTGTGGATTGTCCCAAGATATTATAGTACTGACTCTGTCTTGTTTGGGATCTGATGAATGTGTTTGGACTGTCCCAGTAGAAAAAATAATTAAGATTTCTTTAGATTAAGTAACATTAAAAAAAAATACTATGTTTCAGAATGGAATGTCAAAATTGAACACAATTATACCAAAGAGCAAGTTGAGGCGGATGTTATTGGACCTGAGCCAGCGATAGAAAAGATTGGTGTGTATTTAAATCCCTTATTGGTGATTTAATATAATATCTAATAGTTAGGCTAAATGATTGCCTGCCTTAAGCCAGGTAGAGGTAAACATTTGTGTGAACAGCATAAAATACTGATACACTTCTGTAATTGTTTTATTGTATTTCTTGGTGTTAATATGGATATTTTTTTAGAGCATAACTACTCCAAATATCAAGATGGGATTGCTGCCACAGAATCACCATTAGTGACTGCAGAGGCAGGTGTGTATTTTAACCAACTTCAAAATAAAGGAAGATTTTGTTTTTATTATTAGACTGAGTACACCATTCTAATGATTCCCTATGAATTTTATCATGACAGGACAAGTCTTCTGGAGGAACATGAATGATAGGGATGAATATGTGTGGTACAAACTGTAATAGCTATGTCCTCCAGTACATTAATCTGACAAAATGTTGAAAAGTAAGTACTTAGTAAACAAATATGAATGATGTAAAACTACATACAACGGTAGCCACTGACGATACGTCCATTTGGAATGCTTCCAAATGGAATACTTCCGAATGGAAGCACTCCATATTCTACGCACATTGACGTACGTCCATTTGGACGTACGCACAGTCACTTCGAATGTCGCACGCTATATGAAAAACACGTGGCGTGACGGGTAAGAATAGCATCCCCCCATCTCCTCTCGTTGGGTGACGTAAGCGGCGACTAAGCGAGAACAGGAAGACGGGCAGCAGCGTCTTTATTTTGGATTTATCTTCCACGGTGGAAGATAGGCGGCTTGGGGATCGCAGTATAGGTGGAAGTTCCACCTATACTGCGATCCCCAAGCCGCCTGCCAAGCGTGGGGGTTATGACAACCCCTCCCTTCTAAGGGGGAGGCCTTTGTTCATCAGTGGACTTCTATCGGCTGCTAATGATGATAATAATAATAGTTTTTTGACGGGCCTGTTGGTCTAGTGGTTAGACACCCTGGCTGCTACCCGATAGGTCGTGGGTTCGATTCCCGCCAAGTGTCTGGGTGTTATTTATCTATTTATGTATGCATTTACAAAAAAAAGTACATATGTATTAGTATCAGTTGTCTGGTTTCCATAGTACAGGCTCTGTCTAGTTTGGGATCGGATGACCGTGTGTAGATTGTCCTAGAATATTATTATTATAGGAAATAATAGTACAGAGGCTCTGCTTATTTGTAAAGACATATTCCAGAAAGCCTGCGATAACATTAATGCAATCCGGGGATTTTATTTATACGTTTCATAGACTCAGCCACAGAGCTCTTATAATCCAGCACATGTGCCACCGTCAGCGCCAAAGCATAAAATGAGAAGAAAATTTCAAAAAAATGGACGCGGTTTTCCCATTCACATACAATTCGGACGTCTTCCTGGCGCACGTTTTTCGCATTGACTGTCGGCCGCGGACGACTGTCAATGCGAAAAACGTTTGGATCCATCCATTTGAATTGGACGCATGGATTTCAATCCGTTTGGAAATCCAAAGCTGGACGTCGTCCAATAAATTGGCAAACGTTTTTCACATTCACGGAACAATTTTGGAATACGTCCACACCATTTGGATTGATGGACGTATCGTCAATGGGCACCTTAACACATGATCATAACAACCTACCCAGATCATTCTACTGACTTCAAGGTTCAATCTAGGTATAAAGTACTAAAAGTAAATGAAATAAACATAGTAGATATATATGCTAACACAATCTTTATTTTCTAGGTAGGTACTTCTTAGTGTGGTGTCTGTTGTAGTCAGTTTTTTTTTGTAGTTAAGTTTCCTATGCAATATGCTTACTTAATTTTAATGTTGGACTTCTTGTTTGGCCTTATTCCATTGAATCGAGGCCCAACACGATTCTGCCAATCTCAGCGTAGTAAACTTACACTTGCGGGGGCATCATGAAGCTTAAATATACAGCTTCTTGGGGGGCATGGATGTAATATGTACCACGTTCAACGCAAAAACGCTCCAGGGAATACTTTAGGTACCTATTCTATTTTATAGTGTTTGACTATTTGTACTGTTTCATATTCTAAGATTCTGACTGACTTGTGTTTAGGAGGTGGAGGGGGATTTTTTTCAAATGTTTGCAACATCTTGGTTTACTCTATGGTTCAATCATTAAAATAGGTTCGGCTCCTAGTATTCTGTCTATAGTTTTATAGTCTATTCTTGAATGTGAAGAATTTACATTAAAGATCCCTCCCATAGATCCTCTTTGGTGAATTTAATGCACGTTTTGTTTACAAAACAACGTTATTTCCTTTATTTCCGTGTTTCATAAATAAATTCAGACGGCTTTAGAGTTTTGTGTTGATAGGAAGTGTTTGTTTGAAATTCCGCTTCTCTCAAATTAAATTCAAACCATAAATTCATCATATTTTGTAGATAATGTTTAGAAAGTGTTGCGTGCGTAAATGCGATAGTTTACGAAAGAACGTTATACTGCATCAATTTCCCGCGTCAAAAGAGAATAGAATGCGGTGGTTACAGTGCTTGGGTTATGTAAATAGTGACGAAGTGAACACCACTAACATGTTTGTTTGCCATAAACATTTTGAGAAAAGATTTGCAAAACCATCGTCATCCCGTCTCAAGACTGAGGCGTATCCAAGTTTATTTTCCGAATTGGAGATTTCTTCTGGAAACTCATCAATGGCCAGTTTAACAACAGGTAAGTTATCCTAATTACCTAGTGTGATGTCTTGAGAAACGGCTGTCTGCCACACTCACAAAGGTCCATTAGCATTGTATTCAAGGCATTTTTTATTCTGAACGTCGCGAACGAGTCAACTCTTGGAGCCGTTTATGTGCCATTAATAAGTAGCAGATGCTCGCTCACTATAACAATCAAATAATACAGTATAAGCACAGATTAATAAGTATAAGGTATTAATTTTGTTTGAGTATCATAAATTGATATATTTTAAGAGGTCATGGATTCAATTTCCACAAAGTGTCTGAGTGTTCATCTATTTAAGTATGTATCAGTGGTCTGGTTTCCATAATATAACCTCTGCCTAGTTTGGGATCAGTTGATTGTGTGTAGATTGTCCTAGATAGTATCCTATTATCATTATTAAATAACTGCATTAGTAGTAATTAACCCTAATTGATGTTTTTGAGTGTCGCAGAAAGTAGTAAAATTTGTGCTTATGTTTGATTTTTAAATGGGTTTCAATATATTATTTTAAATGTCATTTGTTTATGTTACCCCATCTATGTTGTTGCTATTATGCAAGAATAATTAATTGATCTATGTTCACAACCATAAATAATAAAGTCCATCTGATCAATATGACCAAAACAGCTAAATCTTGTATGTGTTAAACCAACTATGTGAGAGATGTTATACTGCCCAAGTGCGTGCGTAGATACAAGTGAACTTCTCCTTGTAGACTGACATGACTTGGGAGAAGTGCAAGATTGACTTTACTACACCCATCCAATACATGGTTCATTGTGTTTTTCATACAATCAAGTTGTAGGCTTGTAATGTCCTAATCGGTAAGGGACAACTGTACTATATTGTTGCTTCCCGCAGTATCCGAACCCACAATCTAGGAATTCCTAGATTGTGGGTTCGGAAACAACACAATCGGGGTGTACAATTGTAAAGCAAACAATATTCAGCTTTGTAACAAAATCTATTTTACTAATGAACCAAATATTACCAACAATTTATTTTGTGCTAATCCAACCATTTCTTTTTCTTTCTAGTTTCCAAGAAGACACACTGTGATCACAATTACATAAGGAAGATCCATTATGATCATTCATATTCAGAATGTACACCTAACATATTGGCTTTCTCTGAATGTAATGGTATGTAGTAGTGATATACTTAAATTTGCTTTTTAAATTTTATGTCTTGTTCTATACTATAACTATAATATTACATACATATGCGTTGAATACAGAACCTTCTTTTTGAAGCCAGTTAAAAAAATAAAACAACGCACCGTTTTACCCAATGGCTTGGTTTTTACCATAGATTTAAGATTTTTCACATACCTTTGGTTTTTACATTGGGGGACAAATGTTACTCGCGTCCGCAGGAATAACACACCAATACCCTGCACGTGTCCCCTGGGTGGTGCTAAATGAGTAACAAACTAATTATGAGGCGAATTATAAAATTAGGATCAGAGATTTGTTACATAGGGCTATAGAGGGAACTTGTGGGAACATTTTCCATACAGACAATCATATTTTAAAAAAATATCATTTGTTGCACGATGGAACTCTATTGTAAAACATTGATGTTTATGTCTGATACATCGATATTTTGAAAAATTCCTATTTGTCATATGTCGTTGACCTTCTATCGGATGTTGATAATCATGTAATCATACACGTTTTTAGATAAGAATAAAATAATAGTATAAATAAACACTCGCTTTTATAATTTATACCTACTTACAATTAGTATTTACTACTAAGTAAATAGAACTCTTTAAGACAAATCAAATAAGCCCAAACTCGATGTGTTTACAGTCCAGGGGTCCGTCGCCCACCTTCTCCAGTTCCATCATCAGATCCTTAATAATGATTCAAGTGAATAGAACTCTTTAAAACAAAACAAATGAGTCCAAACTCGATGAGTTTACTAGTAGCCATCCAAGGGTTCTCGTATCCACATTCGTGCTCCATCATCATATCAGCTCGATGACACCATATTACTATATTTTTTTGGGAGGACAGTCACCATCGTCATCGTTCAGGAAGTCATCTGAGGCCTGTTGGCCATTACAGCTTCACCGTACTTAGCGGAGCGCTTAAAGGACTCCAGCCAGAGCCATATTATTGTATTGACACATGTGCAACATTACAAATGATTCTAACGTGTAGATGTGGATGAAATTTGAGTAGCATGATTCCACCAGAACAAATTACATACATACATTGCAAGTTAAATAAAAGCTTGTAATAAAAAAACTTACTTACCTACAAAAAAATCAATTTGTAAACTATAAAAATAACAAAATACGCACCTACTCCAGCGAGCGTCAAGTTCCCGTTCAATGAGTATATAAGTATTAACACTTCCGCTGCTAAGCAAAAATCGGGCGCTCGGCGTATGCGGTTCAATATAGACAAAGTGAGTTTTGCGCACAGCCGTTTGCTCAATCAACGCGTGTGCTAACCGTCTAACACGTTCGAGTCGGGCGTGTCGCGATGGCTATGCGCATCGACTCACTAGTCTAGTCGGCCGGTGGCATTACGTGTATGCGGCTTCGACTAGACAAGCGAGTTCCGCCGAGACACGACGGCTATGCGACTGGTAGTGGCCAGGGAAGTCGAACGCGTAGCACAACGGGTGTGCGAATTAACTATCGAGGGGAGTCTGTCCAACTAAAACAGCAGTGCACATTGCCTCACGTGGCTAGTTTATAGTTTAGTGCTTTCAGTTCGAAAATTTAGGAATCAATGTATTTGTGTACCTATTCAGTTTTAATTCAAATTCAAGATTACTTTATCATTTCGCATAGCCCTTACGAGAGCACTAATCAATACAGAATGTAAAAAAACACGTGTCCGATCCGCGAGGGTATTATTCAGTGTATCAATACAAACACATGTATATAACTCATTTGTTATTTATCCCAATTTTTTTTTTCTATTTTGTACCAAAAATACAAGATCAGATTCGTTTTTCTGGAACAAAGTAGGAAAAAAAAAAGAGATATCCAACAAATGACTTATATACATGTGTTTGTATTGATACACTGAATAAGACCCTAACGGATCGGACACGAGTTTTTTTACACCCTGTATACTATATATCGATGGCACTTATACATTATTGTCAAGTTTTTTTGAAATACCACAGGATCACAACGCGGCCTCTACTGAAAAATTTTAAATTAAAATTATGCTCTATTATTATTACCAATAATGATAATAGACTAATTTTATTAAAAAAAGTGGATTATTTTTTGGAAATTCATGAAAAAGCCGATGAAAAATTTCAACACTAGAATGTTCAGAATCATGTATTAGATCCCTGGTATCGGTTTTCGGTACGATGTCCCTTACACCCCGTATAAAGGAAATGTGTGGGGGGTTATTTCGAATTTCAAATGATGATGGTGATGAAGATGTGAAAGATGATGATGATGATGATGAATGGTGGTGATGATGGTGATGAAAATGTGAATGATGGCGATGATGAATGGTTATGATGATGATGAAGATGTGAAAGATGATGGATAGTGATGATGTGTGATGATGGTGATGAAGGTGTGAATGATGATGATCATGATGAAAGGTGATGTGTGAGGATGATGGTGATGAAGATGTGGATGATGATGATGAATTTTGATGATGGTGTTACAGATGTGTATGGTGATGATGAATAGTGTTAAAGATGATTAATGGTGACGAAGATGTAAATGATGATGAAGATGATGAATGGTCATGATGATTTGAATGATGATGAATGGTGATGATGTGTTATGATGGTGATGAAGATGTCAAAGATGATGATGATGGATAATGATGATGTGTGATGATGGTGATGAAGATGTGACTGATGATGATCATGATGAATGGTGATGTGTGGTGTTGATGTGATGATGGTTATGAAGATGTGAATAATGATGATGATGAATTTTGATGATGGTGTTAAAGATGTGTATTGTGATGATGATGAATAGTGTTAAAGATGATGAATGGTGACGAAGATGTGAATGATGATGATGATGAAGATGATGAATCGTGATGATGATTTACATATGTAGTCTTGAAAAAAGACACGATATACTTAATTCAATTTGTAAATAAAATTCGTTGATCCACCGATCGGTTATCGTAAACGAAAAGACTAAACTAGTTTATGCCCAATTAGATCACAAAGTATAGAATGGATCTATACTGTCTTGTTTTAGTCGAATGTAACACTTTCGCTGCTAAGCAAATATCGTATGCGCACGACGTATACGGCTCAATATAGGCAAGGTGAGTCTTGCGCACAGCCGTTTGTTCAATCAACGCGTGTGCTAACCGACTAACACGGTCGAGACGGGCGTGCCGCGACGGCTATGCGCATCGACTCACTAGTCTAGTCGGCCGGTGGCATTACGTGTATGCGGCTTCGACTAGACAAGCGAGTTCCGCCGAGACACGACGGCTATGCGACTGGTAGTGACCAGGGAAGTCGAACGCGTAGCATAACGGATGTGCGAATTAACTATAGAGGTGCGTCCGTCGAACTAAAACAGCAGTGCGCATTGCCTCACCTGGCTAGTCGTAAACAATAGTGCTTTCGGTAGGTGCTAGTTTTCAAAATAAAGTAAATATTTAAGCATCCATGTACTTTATATTCAGTTTTCGAATTGTTATTGTAAACTACGTTAAATAATTATACTTATCATATTTATTTATATCAATCAGAAGGTGACGGTTGTATAGAAGTCTGGTCAAGTGGTTCAAGGGAATGGTCTTTTCATCGGCCTGCATCTGAACTTGTCTGATTCACTTGAATTACTTATATGTAGTTGTAATTTATATATAAAATCTATGTAACCTCTACATATATTCACACTTTATGCAATGGACCGACCAAATCAACAGCGGTGGGTGGTCCCTTGCATGAGTGTACCGATTCAGCAAACAGCGAGATATGGCGACATGACAGCCACCACGACCTCTCTCTCAGGAGCGTTTCCTGATTACTGAAAGCTCAGACTTAAAGCATTTTGTCGAAAATTTTAAATTCGGGAGACCTGCCCTTAAAAAAAATATAGTGGCATGTGAATAAAGTGTGTCATTAGACTACTAGTTTTGAGTTCATAATTTGAATATTACGATTAGGAGTGTTCGTTATATTAGATAACTGAAAAAATAATCTATTATTTATAAATAATCAAATCTCTTATTATTTATTATCTTAGGCAAGCGTTATTTTTTATCCGTTATCTAAATTACATAGATATTGTACGACCACCACAGCCGCCTGCCACGACGCGCCGATGTTACTAACGAATATATTAAAGGCTTATTACACCGTCCGTTATTTAGGAAGCTAAATGAGTTAGTCACTGAATTCAATGAACTGTAATCGCATTTAGGAAGTTAGGATTCTAAATTCAGAGGCAAGGATGGTTTCTAACTGACTAAATCACTTAGAATCCTAATTAGAAACGCATTTAGGAAGGTGTAATCGCATTTAGTCACTGAATTTCAACTCAGTCGCTGCGTGGCTCTCCGCGCGTGAGGACGTTGTTATCAAATTTTGGCAATCGCAGGTTAAGCAACGGTAGGCAAGATCATTGCAAAGATGGGTGACCGTTTAATTCTATTTGAATTAAGCGTCTCCGTACTTAGGAGGACATGCTAAAGTGGGTTTTAGTATTTAACCGACTACAAAAAAGGAGGTTATGTATTCGACGCAAATGGATCTATTTTATTGTACAAAAATTAAAAATAAACGACTATAAATGCTAGGCAAATGCCAATTTTTGGTGTTTGGACAAGATAATTCTATTATACATTAGTGCGGTAATGTACTAATTTAACTTTGTAGGAATAATTCTATTATACATTAGTGCGGTAATGTCATTACGCACGCGTGTCTTATAGCTATGTTTATGACCCTAAAAACGATGTAATAAGGCTCACTTTACGAGCAACTGTGTTGAAAACTTTATTACAGTCGTATGCAACGCAGAGCAAGTAGCTAGTCTCATCAGAGCTAAATTATAACAAATGCCCTGGATGTTATGTTCGTTTTCTTCCCGGATCTTCTCAGTTGAGGCCGCGTTGTGAACAGGTGGAAGCTCTTTTTAAAAAAAAAAAACATGACCTTTCAAAAGTGCTAGCGTTAAGCCTATTTGAAATAAACTATTTTTGTGTTTGAGTTTCTAAACGAAACGGAATTTTATGTCCATGTAGTAAAATATCATAATTATATGAGTACACTGTGAAGTAAAGGAGCTATAATTTAACGATAACGCTTAAACTAAGGTGTAAAATTGAATTTGAAAAAAAAAACTCTATTGCTGTATTTTGATTGACCATAATCGTACGTATGTACACGTAAACATTATCTCTCTCCAACTTAAGAGCTGGGTTCTTGTCGGTGAAGCAATTTCCACTCTGCTCTATTATATATCTTCATTTTGACCTCCTGATACGACATTCCACCCACTTTTTCTGCTACCTGCTTGATAAAACTTCGTCTGGGTCTTCCTCTTCCCCTTTTCCCTTCTATTTTAGTAAACATTATATATATTATATAATCGTACGTGTATACGTTATTGTAGCCTTAAGACATTAAGGTCAATTTGACAATAAACTTGATTTTTTGATTGGGTTATTGTAATGTCGGCGACTACTATTGGCAGATCGATATGTCTGTTATTTTTAATAATGATAATTATTTAATAATAAAATAAAGAATATTAATATTAAGAATAATGCATAAATTAAATGTTATTGAATATAACGACCAATACTATACACTATTCCCGCGGGTTTGGCAGAAGGTTCATCCGCATGATGTAGGGCTAAGGCATGCAACCTCGACATGTTCTCGTTGAGTTTCTTGTTGGTGCTAGTAAATGAATCATGGGTTTTCGAATTGAGCAATATGATTCGTTAGAAACATTTTTGTTTATGGCTGTATTCCCGAGCGTTTCCAAACTCGAATAGGAAAATAATACCACTTCTCTTGAGCCATAAACCTGTTGATAACTAATAAAATATTTGCAAACCCCGTTACGACTTTTGTAATCAATAGTTTACTTCTATTCTATTTGATTGTTAAAAGAAAACGTTTTCTCGCGTAAGTATGTACATTTTAGTACCAGTATGTATAGCCTCCAGTAGTAGTAATAAAACGCCACTGTTTAAATAACAAAACAGAAGCACTAATGAGCACCATAAACAAATGGCGGTATTTTTTACTAACGAATTAGGGTGAAAGTGCCGGTAATAATTGTGTACACATCGAACAATAGAGCATAGCTATTTATACGTCGTAACTTCCAAAACTACAACACTGGTTTACTTGCAAATTTACAAAAAAAAAAGTACTTATAAGTACTTAAATAACTTGGTCTTTTGTGTTTATATATTCATGCAATAGTTTAGTTGTTGGTCATAGAAAAAACAGTTAACAATACCTGCATACATTAGAAGGATTCCAATTATTATTTGAAACAAAACTTGTGAAATATTTAATAATGTTTGAACAACACTCAAATAGCTACCTACCTAATTATAGTCTTATTGTTGGTTTTATGGTAATAAAAAAATCTAAATATGTTATTTAAGAGTACCGGATCATCATATCAATATGTTACTGACCTAGTTTATTTAGGTACCATCGGTAGCAAACAACATAGTAAGTAGATAGTTAATTCTTTATTGTATGTGCAACCAACATGAAACTAACACACACGGTTATTTGATCCCGAACAAGACAGAGCCTAAACCATGGTGACCAGGCAACATTTGGCTGGCCTGTTAGTCAAGTAGACACCCTCGTGATTATCCTATCCTATAGGTCGCGGGTTCGAAAAACACATACACTAATGTTCGTCCCACCCAGGACAAACATTTGTGTCTGTTTGTCTTATTAAGTATGTCTAGTAACACCTAGATAAGATTTACCTATATAAGAGTGTAATCTATCTTCTATCTACCTATATACCTACTATAACAAAACTCAAAAAGCACTTTGTCTGTACACACTATACTATATTACACTATACTTGACACTATACTATCGACATAGAGTTTTTTTTGCATTTATTGTCTGTCTGTCGGTCTCTCTGTTTGGGTATCCAGGTATCATTTGAAAACCCGTCGGTGGATTTTAATAGGACTTTCACTGATGTGTTGAGTAGAAGTCTGGGCATGAACTAGTATATCACGCTATGTATCATAGGGGCTAAGCAGTGAATCATTACTTGCACATATTATCACGTAATTTCTTTTGTATGTGAATAGGTCACTTTATAATTTATAAAACTGATCATTTAATTATTAAGATATGTATTATTACGCTATATACAATAGGGAATAAGCAGACATTTAGTTTTCATAACATAAGGTATTTCGCAATATATCGCATGCGAATTGTGGCCAAGTGGTTACTGAAGCATCTTACCAGCGCAGTAGGTCCCAGGTTCGAATCCGACTCTTTTATATTTTTAATTAGTTGTTTTTTGTGGTGGTTTCAATTTATTGATGGCGTCATAGTGTAAAAAAATATAATGGTTCCATTAAATCTGAAACTTCTGTACCTACTATGTTGATGTGATATATTATCATTATTTAATATATCAAAATTATTGAAGTAAATCTTAAAATTCAAAAGATAGGTAGGTAAACTAAGTGTACAAAAATGTATAAGAACTAATTGACCACTTATAAATATAAAATTTAACATACTCCATTCTCTACACAATATGTACAAACTTTATGTAAGGTTATTTATGTAGTCTTCAGTTTTGCAATCAAGCTGGAGCTAACAACGACTTTAGTCAGTGCCTACCATTTCACTCAGTAGGTGGCATGTACGATATGGTTCCGCTTAATGTATTTCGTATAAATTACAAAAATCTTATCACTGTACCTACTTACATCCTTCTGGATCCGTAAATTTATATAGTAAAAGTCTTTCTAACTATTCTTAGCCACTCTAAACCATTTATCCCACTAGATGGCGCTATACCATTTCTAAATCGCGATATGGTTTCGTTTAATATAGATTCGGCTCAATAGATTACTTAGTAGATTTAATATACTGAGAATGCAGATTATGGTCTCGCTTAAAGTATTTCATAATAATGTATCATGTATCAAATTTTTTATCGCGGTACTTACAACATAAGCGCAGGCGCAGCTGCGCTGGTCAGCTAGTTGCCTGCCAAGCGTGGGGATTAATTATGGCAACCCTTCACTTTTAAGGGGGAGGCCTGTGGGTAGCAGTGGATGCCTTTGGGCTGTTAATGACTAATGAATGCGATATCTTTTGCAAGAAACCATCCAGGTAGGTAGTGTGACACATTCTGACACCAAGTAGCAGTGTGTAAACATTGCTGCGTTCCGGTATGAAGGGCACAGTAGTTTACTTTCGAAATTACCAGACATAGGCAGGTGTGTCGCTTACCACCAGGTGAACGACTTGCTTGTCTCGTCCATTTATTGAATAAATAAAACTTTAATGAGTTAATATTTACTTTATTCTGAAACTAGAACCTTCTGAAAACACTATTGTAACTATAAACTAGCCATGTGAGTCAATGCGCACTGCTGTTTTAGTTCGACGGACGCACCTCTATAGTTAATTCGCACACCCGTTTTGCCACGCGTTCGACTCATCTGGTCACTATCAGCCGCATATCCGTCTTGCCACGGCGAAACTCACTTGTCTAGTTATTGCGCACAGCCGTTAAACTTGGCGGACGCACCGCGTTAGTTGAGCGCACTGGCGTATTGCTTTAGCGCCGAACTATACAGGCAAGTTGGCGCGCACAGCCGTTACAATTTCACGGACTCACGGCGATAGTCGATGCGCACTCGTGTTCCGACATTTCGTTGGACTAGACAGGTGAGTAATTGCGCACACGCGTGATATTTTCTTCGACTCACCGCTATAGTTTTCAGCAGCGAAAGTGTTAAGAGACCCCACTCCATACATTGTTCCTAGCTAAAGCACAGCCGCATTTCATCGCCAACTATGAAATAGTTCATATCATTGCTACCAACGTACCAACCAACTAAGGGGCAATTCTTTTTTTATGTATTGATAACTAGGCTTTTAAGCCAGTCTTTTTATACTTTTAGTGATGTACCATCAATAGTATTTTATCGAAATTATACCAGAGTGTCAGGCCACTGTTCCCGATTGAAGTTGTCACATAAAAACACTTGACAAATAATAATAATGTAGGTAATAATATCTTGGGACAATCCACACACGGTCATCCGATCCCAAATTAGGCAGGAGACCAGGCAACTGATACTAATAATTACATACTTTTTTGTAATTATATACTTTTTAATAGATACATAACACCCAGACACTTGGTGGGAATCGAACCCATGACCCATTGGGTAGCAGTCAGGGATAAAGTTTCCGTAGAATAATAGTCTATAACTTTCTGTGTCAAGGTTTGAGTTGGCTTGTTTGTACGATGGTTTAAATTTAAACCACCGGACCGTAGGGCATGTGAACTTTCGCAATTTTTGCGTGGTCTAAATATAAACCATGAAGAGTATGGCATAAAAATACATATAGGTATCTAACTTAATATTCGATATTTTTATCGATCGATATTTCGCTTCACCTTGCAAGAAAAAAAATGGCCATCGATTATAGTAGATGATTTTGCCAACAGAGTGTTTATCCCGTAGACGAGATACTTCCTCTAAGGTGTGATGATACAGGGAATTGATGGTCTTGGTGATGATGGACTATTTTCGATATTTTTTTTATAATGGGTATAGAGAGCCGACTTAACCATTCCTCTTAATGCTAAATGATCCCACCGACATCTGTTATCGCAATCTGGAACTAATTTTATGTAGGTACCACGCGACTGGGTCACTAACCTCTATTGCCTGGTTAGGTACCTACTTTTTTTCGTTGTATCGTCGTTGAGCGTGCAAGACCGCGGAAGAGCAGTTTGTAAATACCTCATAACTAAGGTTTGATGATTTTACAGGCGATAAAAAAGTTAATATTTTACCCATCTTTATATATATAATTCTACTATACGTGTGTATGTCACTGAATTCCTCCTAAACGGCTGGACCGATATTGATGAAATTGTTTGTGTGTGTGTTCAAGGGGATTCGAGAATGGTTTAGATTCACAAGTGAAAGAGCGCGAGCGGACCTGCGCGGGCCAGCTAGTTTAATGATATTTTTCTAGAGCTAGTTCCTTGACAGTTTATTTCATTTCGATATAAATAGATTTATTCAGATTTTTTAATATTACTTCAGCCAGAAGATGTTTCAAAGATTTAGCAGATGGCCATGTAAAATTGCTAAAAGACTTACTCCTTTTATACATCGACATTGATATATTTAATCTTCTATCGAGAACCTACGCCTAGATTTCTTTAGTGTCTGCAGATACCTACTGCATGTTAGTAAATATTTTCGCATCTGTCATTATTTAGTGAGCTTATAAAAAATATTTGATTTGCTGAAATCCTCAGCTTGTTCTAATCTTGTTTTGTAAGAGTGTATCCTCTTTGTCAGTCTTCCTAAGTTCATCTTTAAAATCTTCGCTCTATCTTCATTCTTTTTTTTTTTAATCTTTATTTATAGTAGTCACAGCAGATGTGTGAAGTTGGCTGCAAGACGCTGCGCAGGAGCTATTTTTGTGTTTTTGTATAACTTCAGAGCTTTGTACGCCACTATCCCTGTCTCGTTCGTTGACGTTGTCTTGAACGGTACTATCACTATGGGTAGAATGCGATGGTAGAAATTGTTCATGACGCTATACATCGTTGTTTTTGTAGCGTAAATAAACCAATAATGATAAGATTTAATGTACAATGAGCCTATAACGAATGTTTACGTCCTTCGCAGTCATGGCCAAGTGATTCGAGCGCTTACGTCAATACCACAGTCTATAAACCAATACAGTCGTCCAACGAAGCCGTCTAGACAGGGCAATCGTGCGGGGTGTGAGGGGTGAGACGCGGGTAGGTGCGCCCGAGCTGCGTACGCTGTTGCCGCCCGAATTAGTAGATCGAGCTTAGTAACCGACTTCAAATAAGGAGGAAGTTCTCAATTCTTCGTGTATGTATTTTTTTGTAAGCAGTTATAATGGTTTATACTACCTGTGCTGGGTGAGAGAGATATAGTATTTTACACATTTTCAATTCCAAAATGGCGTATATTTTCTTTTTTTTTTTTCAAAAAAATGTTATTGGTGTCAATTTCGAGGTTTCTCGTGGTGCTGATTACGAAAATGACATCGATTTTGAAATCGAAAATATATACGTGACATATTTTATACATTTCATTAACAGAAATTTCAATTTTTTTTTTATACAACCAAGGTGGCAAGCATGCATGCGACCCGTCTGATGGTAAGCAGTGTTCGCAGCCTATAGACGCTAGCAACACCAGAAGAATCACTAGCGCGTTGCCGACCCTTCGGACATTAGATATTAAGTCTTTTGTGTCCAGTAATTTCACCAGCTACAGTGCCCTTCACACCGGAACACAGTAATGTTTACACACTGCTGCTTGGCGGCAGAATATCTGACACTGCAGTGGTACCTACTTGGACGGTTCCTTGCACAAGGAACCTACCACCTAGTAAAATCGAGTAAATATACAAACCTCAAACATCAAAGGCGTCGACCCACTGTATTAGTTTGTACACTGTGTCAATACTGAGTATTTAAGCATTCAGTGCCATATTTTGGATGAAATTTAGTAGGTGACATGTCTATAGTTACGTATTATATGGATGGAGGTAACCTGTACTTCTGCTACCATATTCGGAATGGCAGTCAAGAAAGGTCCTATTTTTCTCTTTCAATAAATATATTTATAATTTCAATTATGTTACCACAGTGAAGACTACATATTTCGGAATAACTTTTTGGAACCCAATTAACACTTTTTGTAGCTGCTATCCACAATTTACAAATATCCATATCTTCGGAAAATCTAAAACATAAATTCGGGAAATCAGAAATTCTGCGCTGCACCCAGCATGGATTTACCACTAATTTAGGGTAGTCTCTTCTTTATACACTGACAACACTGATTATGTACGGTCAAGAAATAGTAATTATGGATGAAAACTAGAATTTATCAATCTTACACGTAACATAGAACTAATTAAGAGCAATAAGATCTAAATAAGTAGTTCATAGTTTATACATTATATTAGTTCCTAAATGTAATCTCAAAATTAGCCATAATCATTCAGTGAATTCACAAGAATAGCATTTTATGTGATATTTTATGATAATATACTTATAGTTATAAAATTTATATATTATTATTACATGTAATTATGAAATTGCAGTTATCGCATTAGGTATTTTTATACTGTTATGATAGTTGTTAAATAGTACATGCTGAAATAAATAAATAAACGTTTACCTGTACGATACGAGAACGATATTCCACTAATTTTACATTCACTGTCACTTTTACAGTTTTTAATAATGCACCGCACCATTCTTCTAAGATTTCCACAACACAGTTAGTTTTTAATTGAATTTTAAGATAAGATCGTAATGTATTTTATTTTAAAATTATCACGGATGCAACCTACTTAAACGCATTATTTTCTTGTGTCAATGAGAAAGAAAGTGTCCCAGCTCTCTAGGGATCCTTCCTCTAAGTATCACAGAGACTCTTGAGAGTATATGACTTGGTATGTATACTAATCAAAGACTTGCACGCAAAAAATACATTTGAAAATTAAACCAAGCGCAAGAAGCAGAACCTTGTGTTCTAGAAAATAATCAAAATAGCACGACAGCAGTGCTGCGACCGCGCTATACTTATTGTCGCGCTGCAGCCGTGCTACAAATTTCAAGTCACCCTTAAATAGGTAGACTTGCAAATGTAAATTTTAATCATATCTAATTTTCCCTATCCCAAAACAGACTGACTGAGGTAGTTGATATTACCTGTAAAGGCGGTTGTTGATGTTGAAGGCTGATTCAACAGGAGTTCCGAAGAAAGCGTAGGTGGAATGGTATGTGATGCTATTGTATCTAAAACATAATAAAATACATTAAATAATCTCCATGAAATACAAGACTGACACATTACATGACTGTCCTGACAGTAAATCAATTTGGGAATTGAACTCTGAACTTTACAATTTGAAGACATCCTGACCAAAGGTGGAAATTATATTAGTAATATACTTGATACCCTGGGACACGGTCAACTTATTCCAAACTAGGCGGTACAATACCTGATACAAATACTTAAATATCAGCAGGAAACAATACAAACAGACATGTTTATGCACATAAATGTTTGTCTAGGTTGGAAATCGAACCTACAAGCTATTGGGTAGAGGCCAAGGTTTTTAACCGCTAGAACAACAAAATATATAAAAATGCCCTGAATTTATAATATAAAATTATAATTACCATGTAGGTGAAGTGATGGAACTGCATAGAACTTCAAACGGTTGTTGCGGTTTTTATCTTCGTTAGTGAAGTGAATGTCACAAATAACCTTTTTTGTATAATAATCATAATCTGATTCATTTTCCAATTTGTCACCAACAATATTCACCCACTGCTTAAACACCTCAGGTTTGGTCCGTATGTTTGGAAATTGATGTAAAGTAATACCTGAAAAACAAAATAATTACATATATCTAAACCCAAGACACCATGCGAGTTGGTGGAAATCTTAAATCTTGACGGGAATACGTAGACTAAAAGTTTTAGGTGTAATCATAAAGGAATGTTAATTATGTTATTTTATTTGTATTTATTATTATTATTATGATCTGCAACAAGTGATGAGTGAAGTGACACACAATTAAAATGATCATACTCAAGTATCGCGCTATAGGCTTTCTCAGTTACAGACAACCACAACTAACAATACAGAAACTTGTAATAATTAAATTTTCATTAACAGGATTCATTGTAAAGTTCAATTAATATACAAATAATGTCAACAACACAAAGAAATCAAGGAGTTGTTAATTGGAGATAATATGGTAAAATTGCCCTGGGGGGATGATAAGGAATTATTCTGACAGGAATTGCATTAAGGTCAGAAACTGTTTGTTGTAAGAAACACTGGTTAATAACAAAAGGTGAACCCAATCCCTATTTCACGGGATTTAACCTTCACATAACTTACTGTGGACGCAGTTCGTAACCTACCTATCTACCTAATCCAATAGGTAAACCTACCTATTTCTCTTATTAAGTCGGGATATTTCCCGGGAAAAGTGGTTAGTAAGTGAAAATTATAATAATGTAACTCTATTACTTACTAGTATTACGGGAACATCCTAAAATGCAACGTTTAGGCATGATGATAACTTAACACACGGTTTTAAAAATTGGTTTCGCGAGAACTGTGAGATTCATTTGTTGTCACAATTCTAACACACTAGATCTTGGAGGATCGACTACGCGGAAAATTAACACAAAAATAAGCAAACTTCAATCACGCGTATACGCAAGCGCAGTCGTCCACCATTTTGAATAATTAAATATTATTATGTTGCTTTGCTTGCAATGGAACAACGAATATTAATTTATGCTCCATCTGTTGTCTGTAACGGAAACTTTGAAAAGTTTTTTGGATTGGATTTCTAGATGGCAGTGATCTAAAGAAATAATATTCCAAATTACGCCCCCCACCGTGAATGTCGCAATTGCCATAAAAAAGAACAAGTTCAATTTGTCTGTCAGGGTTCCCAACTTAGGGGTTTCCCCCAAATTTAGGGGGGAAAATGTGCGATGGGATTTTTTAGGGGTGTTATATTCTTAGGGGTATTTTTAGGGATTTTATAACTTCAATTAACTAAGTAATAAACAGTCGACAAATGTTTCTAGTTGAAGTTTTCGATAATTTATAAATAAAAAATTTAAAAAATGGTGTTTCGGAATGAAATTATTTATTGATTGTTTAAAATTTATTGTTCGTTTAATGATATTTTATCATTTTTAATGTATTATTTATTTTAAAATATTTAATTATTTATTTTATAAACAATAATGGTGGATTTAGGGGTTTTTGATTGGAGCTTAGGGGGATAACGTTTTGAGAGTTGGGAATACTGATTGTCTGTCAAACGTCACCGTGACAGGCTCACTCTGTTACTTGAAGGTTACTTGTGTAGGTAAGCATTGAATGAAACATTGGTTGGCATCTCTTCCCAATCGAATAACAATAAAGCCCTCATTAAAACTAAATCACGAACACCAAATATGTATAAAAAAATGTGTAAACATGCACGAAAAGAAGTGTTGTGTGTCAAACTGTAATCAAACAAGTAAGTGCCGCATTAACTAATTAAAATTGTAAATAAGCTTTCACAGTTTGTATTCAACTTATAACTTTGAGAAACCCGGTAACTTCGCCAGCTAACATGTCCTTTACAGTAGAACACAACCAAGTGTACTAATACATTTTGCTGGCTGCTTTCCCACAGATAACTGACGCCCAGCTATGTTGGTAGGACCAACGCTTCCTAAGTTCACTATGCATATTTAACAGTTTGTTTTTCTGAAGTCCTTAGAAATGTACTTCTACAGAATTTAAACTAAACGTTTGTAGATGTTACAATTGAATATACCTACTTAATATTTTAAATATGTTAAAAATCCAAATTAGTAAGTACACTATAAAAAGGGTTTAAAAGTTTTGCAGTCGATTTGAATTAGGTATTCAAATTACAATTAGATTAGGCACACTGTGCACTAATTTTTATGACCATTTTATGCTTTGAGTGTTTTTGAGTCAAAGTACACCATACAGTTGTAATCGGCCACCCATGAATGGTCAGTCTTAGTTTAATAAAGATATAAATCTGTGGGGTTCTCAGCTGCCAGAAAGTACTGTAAATTATGTATGTTTCAGGAGCTGATGACACTACTTTGCATATATTTCCAAATCCAGAAAGGGATTTAGATAGGTTCAATAAGTGGATTATTGCAATAGGCGGAGACCTCATTATTCGAGATCCCAAATACATCTTCAAAACTGGAAGGGTTTGTCATAAGCACTTTGAAGTTAAATATCATACCTACAGTAAACGGCTCACTGGAAATGCAGTTCCAGACTTGTATTTGTCAGGTATTTGTATTTATTTAACCCTTTAATTATACAGCATAAATTATAATGTTACTACTTGGATCAAAATAATCAAGAATCATCATCATTGAGAATGTTATTATTTTAGTATGAGTAGGTATTGGCCATGACGGACCCATTGCTCTAGTGGTCAGTGACCCTGTCTGCTAACCCAACAGGTCGTGGGTTCGATTCCCATCAAGTGTCTGGGTGTTTTATCTAAATAAGTATGTATTTACAAAAAAAAATATAAGTATTAATATCTTACAGGCTCTGCCTAGTTTGGGATCAGATGACCGCGTGAATTGTCCCAGGATATTATTATTATTTAATTTTTAGGGTTCCATACCTAAAAGGTAAAATATAATATCAACCCTTTTGGTGAGACTTTGTCTGTCTGTCTGTCACACCTATATATTTCAGAAACCGCTGAGGCTATTGATTTGAAACTTGGAATATTTGTAGATCTTACCCAACCTTATCGCAAATGAAAAAAATAAATATATTTTTTTAATCAAAGTTAAGTCAAAATGTCTTTATTATGTATAGCCTTTCCTTGCGGAGGCACTTACACAAAAAAACATTATTTACGTACTACCACCGGGATCGTAGACAAACTATTACGGATAGTTCGTCTGAGGTTGTGGCAAACAAACAGTACTTCGGAAACCCGAGTACTCTCCGAGGGATTGTCGGTGGCATCAAGTAATAATAATTAAGCCCTTTTATTCCGAATTACATGCAATTTAACATTTTTGATTTTATGAAATTTATTTCTTATAATATGTCTCGCAATTCGGCGTGCCTCTTGGCATAGGCCTCCTCCAGCTCTCTCCATTGAGCTCGGTCTTCTGCAACTCTGGTCCAGTATGGTCCTAGGGTTAGACGGATATCATCACTCCATCTTGTTTTTGGACGCCCCTGTCTTCTTTTGTCCCCTCTTGGATACCATAAAGTTACTTGTTTGCTCCATTTATTTATTTTGCAACGTAGCATATGTCCAGTCCAACTCCATTTTAGATGTTCTATTCGAGTTATTATATCTGTTAAGAAGGAAATAAGAAGGAGGACAAAAGTCCTCCTTCTTATTTCCGAATTTCGGATTTTGTCACTAAGCCTGATACTCAACATGCTTCTTTCCATTGCTCTTTCTGTTTTAGCAAGTTTTTCTCTATGTTTATCCGTTAATGTCCATGTCTCGCAGCCGTATGTCATGCAGGGGAGAATACAAGTGTTAAAAGCCTTTCTCTTGATATGTATTCCTAGATCTTTATTCTTCATTATTTCTTTTAAGGACCAGTATTTCTTCCAACCGCAGGCTATTCTTTTGTTTATTTCCTTGGACATGGGGTCTTCAGGAGATATAATTTGTCCTAGATAAACATATTCTTTCACATACTCGATCTTGGTTCCGTAGACCTCTATGTTGCTTTCTGTTGAGTTGGTCATTAGTTTTGTTTTATCTGTATTTATTTCTAGACCTACTTCTCTGCTTTTCTCTGCTATATCTTTTACCATGTATTCTAGTTTCTTAGGATCTTCTTCTAGCAGAATAATATCATCTGCAAATCTCAAATGATTGAGGCGGCTTCCATTGATTATAATACGGTGGCATCAAGTGCCTGCTGGCTTTTCTCGAGGAGTTTGGGTGGATCAAGTGAATCTTCCCACCCGTACGCAAAATACGCGCTTTGACGTGGAGTTGCGGAAACCAGCCCGTGATACCAATACCAATACAAACATCACTGAGTACACCACACCACACACTACAAGTGAAATGGCAGACATTTCACAACAATGATCTGCCGTATAAACGTAGTTTTAAATCCTCTTTGGTCTGCTGTGTGAAACTGATATTTTATCTTGTGTTTTCATATTTTTTTGCTGAGTAATTTGTTAAATTAAACTAGTTTTTGCGTCGACTGTTTCCTCCTCAGTAATACGGGTAAATCGATAAACAAAGAAAGAGCGATTTTTAGTGAGAAAGAACTCCTTTAAATTATCTTTGAGCTACAAAAATCTGTGTGAAACCATGTCTGGCACTCACCGATCGTGTGAAATTTGCGGAATCAAAGAAAGACATTGTAGTGAAAAGCTATTCTTTGCGAGATTTCCGCTAGATAAAGACCGGTAAGTTCTAATCTCAATATCATGTCACTTACGAGCCAAACGTGCCAATCTTACCAGCCAAACCCAGTTATTTGGTGGGTTTCAACTGTACAATAGTTTAATTCATTTTATCTGATAATGACGACCTGATGATGGACCTGGAAGATTAGTGACGGAAACCTGGGCTACTATTAAACCTATCTGTATGGTGCAACCATGCATTTCTTAAGTCAGGATTTTATTATTGTCATGTAAATAAAAACATTTTGACGGTCTGGTGTGTTTGAACCATAGATTTAAGATTTGTTTGAAGAGACAGAAAAGAAGCTTTTTTTATTGAGAAAGACCACTGCGCGCTTTAATATTATATGGGGTAGAAAAAGATAGTCTATTTTGTATGGGCCCCAGATTCTTTAAACTACTGAACAGTGTACTAGGGCTAAAGAACATACATATTTTTGAGACCTACTATTGACTAAGGCGTATTACACCGTAGATGTTACTTACTCATACATGCAAATTTTATTGAATTGAATTTGTAGGGCAATAAAACCTGAACATGTTTGCATGCCTTGCTATGTAGAACATGGTATAGCTCATATTTATATTTTTTGTATTGTACGTACATTGCATAAACCTGAATTCTATGCAAATTATTTGGATTCTTTATTGCCTCACACTGCAAAACCAATTAAAAACAAACAAAATTGTAAATTCAAATGGCTAGATATTTATTTAATGGTTCTTAGTGCAGTATTTATAAAAGCATGTATTTTTCGTTCCGTACCTGTAGCACCCCTGGAGGATACCCCTGGGGGTGCCACAGGAACTTGATTTTGAACCCGTGGCACCTTCAGGTCAATTAGTGCAGTGCTTTTGAATGTATATAAGTATATAAGTACTTGGTATTAAAACTATGTATGCATAACTTAAGATTTAATTTTACCATAATGGGAACCCATGGAAGTAGTTACATTGTGACTACGAAAAAGGTGGAATTAACGCTTTTGCTCGGATGCCCCAGGAGGCATATGTTTTCTTCAAAAGTTAGTTTTTACCAAAATGGTTCAAGTTGTTAAAAAAAATTGAAACAAAAGTAAAGTCTAATCAATAATTCAGTAGAGTAAACTGACAATTGCTAATGTCACTTTGTAAAATAATATTGCCATATTAATAGTAGTAGTGATGTTCCCAGTCTATAGTGATTCAATCACTTGCTCAAAGTTAATGAGAACATATCTAATACTATCAATAATTTTAAATAGAAATTATATTTAGTTGTCAATAGATGATAACTTTTTATAAATCTAATGTCGCACGTACACCAAGTCGGTGGGAATAAGTTGACCTTGGCTTTACACACGCTACGACACGCCGTCCTCTTATTTATCATTTCCCTTCTAACTTCTGGTCTGAGTGGACGAATGTTTCTTTTGCTCACAAGTACTAAGTGATCAATAGCAAACTGGTAACACATTAAACGTCAGTTTACTCTACTGAATTATTGATTAGACTGTAGAAAATGTAATCCTCTACAATATTTATAATAAATACAAATAGCATAAAACCTATAAGAGACAAGGTATTTGCTATAAATGTGTAAAAAAAACCTTTTTGATCTTGAAATATATGTAGTCGCGGTCACCCTCCGATAAGTAGGTTTTGAGACAAGTTTTAGGGTGTCAAAATAAAGGTTTATACAACTTTATAGCTGACTATCTCTCATTCTGAGATACTTTCCCTTATTTGACTAATTTTCCTAGACTAACACCCAAACAAGTGGACAGCAATAATGACGATTTTCTAGTGTACATTCAGTTGCAATTTCTGAACAGAAAAATATCATTAAGCCTTTACAGAAATTGAGTTAAATAAATATTAAAATTAGACTATTAAAATTATTTTGTCACTTGTCCATCTGTCCCATCCCTATTCGATTGGTGCATTCATGGGAACTAGTAAATAGTACCCGTGATACCGCTAGTACACCGTTGTATGGATTTGAGAACCTGGGGATACCTCAGGTCTAAATCCAGGTTCCAGTGGTGCCACGGCTCTGGAATGGTATTTTCATAGATTGGTAGTTTTATAATTCATTAACTTTATTTTAAGTTAAAATCCCTAATTCCTATTTAAATATATTATTTTGATCTTGCAAAAAACTTGTTCATTGCCCGTCTTCTTATGTTTTTCGAGAGTATGTATGTAGATTTCTTTGGCACGGACCACACCCTAAACGGCTTGATGGATTTTGACTTATATCTTTAGATTTGTCTCAGTTGTGGGAGTGACATAGGTTAAATATTTTTTCAAAACAGTCGCCATTTTGTATTTTTTTTTTACTTCCAAAAACATCAATAAGCGTGTCAAATGAAAGGTCTTAACGAAAAGAGTTTAATGCATGTGTATAATATATAGCATGTAATAATGTAATATAAGCCCATTTTCTTTGTTCGCAGTTGGGCTTTTTATGCTTTTATAATTTATACTGTTAAAAATGTATATTATTCTATTTCAGCTGCGCAAAGTGGATAAAGTCAGTTGGTAATGAAGATCTTGCTTACCTTCCTATTGAAAAACTGCATGGTTCGCGACATGTCTGTGGAAATCATTTTATTAAAAGGGACTTCACAAAAACAAAAACACGTTTGAAGAAACATGCAATGCCTACAATAAACATAAAATCTGCACCACTCACAGACAACATTATAGCTGATTTTTTGCAAATAAATTCGCATGGTAAGCACCTGCATAAACAGAATTTAGCCATGCCAAACATTTTTTTTATAAGTTCAGTGCCTATCTTAGTGAGCCAGCAAGATAAGGCACCAAATGTCATTAAATTAATTTTGAAAAAGTTCAATCAATTGCCTATTTGGTTTGATAGTCTGAATATAGAGGGGTGGAAATGGAAAAAAAAAAACAAATGGGTCACAGAGGGAAAGTACATTAAATATATATCAAATTCAGTGTAACGAAACATACTTTTGTTTTTAAAAATAAGCTTAATCACATTCATACATTTTTTAAATAGCTTATAGTGACATTCTCTTTTTGTAATTTTAGCTAGTTCTATTTCGGGCTTGAATAATCTGTTATAATAAAGACTGAATGCAGTTCAGAGATCCTCTAGGACGCTGTCAATCAAACTGGTTTTGTGGTTAGGTTGGATCCAGGCTATAATATCTTTCGGTTGGCACAATATGGGAGCTGGCTGCGTATATATAGTTTTGTATGAAGTTAAGTCTCTTAACTGTTATATCATCTTTGCTACATTAGATAAGATACTGTCAAAAAGTGCTCATAGAGTAAAAGTATCGGTATCGAAAGGAAAAGTACTCGATATCACAGTGTCGATACTTTTTTCATGTCCCTAATTTTAGTACATACCTAAAAAAATATAATGCAATCTATAATTAGAATAATTGTAAAAATAAATTATCATTGTACATAATATAATGATAATGTCATGTCAGTTGACTCATAATAATATATTTTTTGTGTGTAGTTGTTATCCATGTTCAAACAACCGTCCTTGGGTTAATCGAGATTTCTCTCGCCCCTGTGAACTGTGAATTTGGCAAAAATACTAAGCATTCATCATGCCCAGACGTTGTGAACTCGGATGTAAATACAACCCGGGTAAGTGTTTTAGCTGGGGAGGGATTGATGCTAAATATGGATTTACTCGAGCGTCGTCGTGCGGACATAATAGATTTTGTAGATTCCTTGATGTTTTAATGTTCCCCGTTTCAGCCGGCCCGGGTGTGGTCAAACCGGAGCACCGGCCCCGGACGAAAGTTTCAGGGGGCGCCAAAATCATAATATCATCAGCAGTCGGAAAACGTCCACTGCTGGACAAAAGCTTCTCCCTTAAAAGGGAGGGGTTGCCATAATCCCCACACTCATCTTGGGGATCGCAGTATAGGTGGGTAGGTAATCCAATAGAAAGACGCTAAATCATATAATATGATTAAAAATAAAAAATAACTCTCTCCCTGTCTGGAAGCCTGGTTGGCTCACCTTTGACTGGTAAGAAAAAGGCGCCACACTGGCCCACGCCACAAGTGAACTTGTAATGCCTATTTGAGATTTGAGTATTTTTAAGGAAATTCTCAAACGCTGAAGGGAGGGGCGCCCTGTTTCTATTTCAGCCCCGGTTCGAAAAAATCGTATATCCGGGGCTGCCTTTCAGTGGTGTGGAAAACTACTACAGGTTTTCAAAAGTCAAGTATGAACCCTGTTTTTTTTTTGCCAAATTTTCAGTAATACCATCTTCTAATCACTATATTTACAACTAGCTGACCCGCGCAGCTCCGCTCGCGCTCTTTTTATTCGGAAACCTTTTTGGGCTCATGCACACAACACTTTGCAGATCATGACATGATCAAATGCATAGTTTACGATTCTATAAAGGACATACCGACAAACATTATTTTTTATATAATAAATATGTATATATGTATAGAAGATAATTTTTCTTTTTAGGTGTAACATACCATCAGTTTCCACATCCGCTAAAGAATCTTGACATATTCGAGGCTTGAGTTAAAATAGTTGGTGGAAAACTAAAAACTCCAACAGATACTGACTTTTACAGAAAGAGAGTAATCTGTGATGTTCATTTTTCTGACAAGTCCCGCAATCGATGTAAACGTTTGAATGCATTGGCTGTACCTAATATTCATCTTCATGGTAAGAAACTAGTACTGGTAACTGGTAAAACCGGCTCTACACTCGCGGCGCGAACGGCCGCGACAACGCGAATCACGAGTGTAGATGTTGTTCACGACTTCTCGTTCGCGCTTCGCACCGTTCCCCGATCAGTGTCGGTTTTTTGGCCCGCGACAAAGGGTTTGTGGCACGCGAACGTGAACGCATCCACACTCGCAGTTTTCCGCAGAAGCGTACAAGACATCGTAGGGAGTGGCAGCAGAAATCACGTCGTCGTCCATCATAGTCGCGAACAAGACTGTGAAGCTTTGCGAGTGTGGAGGGACACAGTTCTCGCGCGGATCACGGTGTTTATTCACGGCGTGAATTCAACGCGAGTGTAGAGCCGGCTTAACAATTTTTAAAACCATTTGAAATTTCTGATTGATCTGAATTTCTATATAATTATAGCAATCCACATGCTGTATACCTTGTAATAGTGACTAGCTTAGCAGGCAGAGTGACTAACCACTAGCCCAATGTGCCTGACCCGTCCAAATACAGTATGTAACAAAAATATCTGTTGGATCACTGGGGGGGGGGGGGGGGTATTATGGACGGGGACTCCGAGGAGGATGGCGTTCCCTTCAGCACCGCGACTGTTTCTCGGGGAGCTACGATACGCCCGCCGGCGGCTGGCTCAAAGGCAAGACACTGAGGTGCATCTGGTGCGGATCCCACTGGAGAGCCTTGGGGTCCTCTCTCATGTGCCAATGGGACATAGAACGGTCGAGCCCCACTGCGCCCCCGCGAAAAAAAGGCCGTTCCAGCAGCTAAACCTGGCTCTGCATCTTACATAGTTTGGTCCTTCGAGCCGGATGACGCTTGCTGAGGTCATACGGCAACTGCCGTGCGCTAGGTGAAAACATTTTCCATAATTTCGTGGTGGATAATTCAATAAATGCAAATAGGAAAATTATATGTGTTCTATTAACTATGCGTGATAAAAAGCGCACTGCAAAGAAATTAACCCGCATAACAATATATTAAGACGGGGGTCTAGTACGAGCTCTCATAGGTTTACGAGCTCGATCAAACTGTCGGTTTTCTGCCGTGCATTTTACTAGTTTTTCATAGTTGCCGCTAGGGGCGCTGGTGTGCAATGTATGGAGAACACTTACAGTTTGATCGAGCTCGAAAAGTATTAAAACTCGTTCTAGACTCCCGGGGAAGATGTTCTTTATTTTTTTTTTTCTAGTTTAGACTCGTTATTTATTTTAATTTCACTTACCTAATTATTTAGTTGATTTTACCTTACCGATAATCCCTTAATTACTAATATAACGTAAGATGTAATTAATTTATATTTTTTTTTAGGAATTTGTTGCAGTTATGTGTGTTTAATCATAAACATGTACTTGTTTCTTACAGGAATTCAAAGAGAATGTTCAAAGAACTTGGTTCTGAGGTATCACTAATCCTCTAATAAAAAATATTAAACTAAATTATAATTTTGTTTTTATTTTACACCTACTTAATCCTTAAACTGATCCTTCCTAATATCATATTTTATTACTTTTATTTGGAAATAACTAGATTATTTTTTGATAGATAGAAGAGTTAATACCTCTAAAGTTTGTGTCAAGTTCTGTAAGGCGGCGCTTCAGTCAATTTTTGACTGAGTCTCCTTTTTTTTGTCATAAAATAGGCTCTGTGGTTAATACGTTTATCGCTTATTTACTTTGTCTGGAGAAATCTATATTTTGCGTGGTGCATTATTATACACAACGTTACAAATGATGTCAGACAAGTAAACCTGAAGAGTACGGAAAATCCCCACTCGCGAACTGTTGAAACCCACGATATAGAAGAACAATTCGTAAAAAAATAGCTGATTTTTATTTTAAACATACTTACAGCTAAAGACCATCTAGAATATATTCTAGGTTAGGTATCCGCTATTTTGGAATCGTTTATGCGCTATGATCACGGTATAACTGATTAAACCCTTTAATACTAAATTAACACAAGCCTTTCATGTGCATCGCCATGAAAGTTTAACAACAGCGTTTTTTTTAAAGTTTTCAACTAGATTAAACTAACCTGTCAATTTAAAAAATACGAATCCTTTCTTTCATTTAAGATTGTCCATAATGGCATGATAATGGCCTAAACAATTTGATAATAGTACTGTTGAAAACAATAAAAAGTCAATAGGTACCTACTTAGTGTAATATCTAATTTTTATTTCCTTTTGTTATAGGTACACTTGCTAGAGAAAATAAGAAAGAAGATATATCCGATCAAAAAGCTGGTAAGTTTTTATTTGTATAATTTCTTTAGAATTAAGTTATGAAAAAAATACTTAACCAATCATAATCCAAATAAAAAAATCGATGTTTTGATTATTGCTTCTCTATGCAGCAAATTAACTGTTAAAGTTTTGCGATGTTGCGATTAGCTAAAAATCCGGTGATTTTAAATCATCGAATCATGAAGTTTTCAATGAAGCGTTATAAAAATAAGTTTGTAGGTAATACTTTCCAACTATAGTGGAATTTAGGGAAAGAAACATCACTAGTTAAACAGTCAAACCGCGCCAAAATTGCAGCACCAGAACAGAACATTGATCAACTTCAAGCAGAGCTTAGAAACTCCATACAATATGAAATACTACTGTGTTCTCCAGAGTGATTTTTTCTAACTACATATAAGTAATATCAAAAAATCCTCAAAGGACTCGTCATGGGCCCGATTTTGATGAAAACCAAAACTGAATTTATGAAATAGTAATGTAGGACATAAATGGTAAATTTCTAACACTACTTAAATATTACATATTGAAATATCAGCCAGGAAAAAATTAGAAATTCTTAGCCAGGAATCAATCCAATTGATTAAAAAAAAAGAAATTTAATTTATTATTACACCATCCGATATTGTCGCTTGTAAGGATCAAATTCTGGAAAGCAACTAATGACATTTATGGCAAACTAAAGGAATAAGATAAATTTTAATCAACATATTCATTTACACCACGAACTCGTTGAGTAGCGCAGTCTTCTTCACATTATGTTTTAAAAAACATTACTTAGTTTATTTTGTTTTTGTATCTCTGCCAAAGTAAAATAAAAGCCATCTTTTAAATATATGAAATTAGAACTTCGCTTTTATTCGACTTCTAGTTTTGGCAACGATATAAATATTTAAAGTAGATAAACATTCACTAACAAAAACACTAACAATTCTGTGATTTGAAGATGACACCCAATCAATGGTACTATTTGATCTAATGGAGAGAGACAGACATGTTTTATCAATAGGAGAAGTAATAAAGTAGGTAGTAAGTACTAAAATGGTGTTTTTGTTAAAAATGATCTCTTACCTTTAGTTTGCCATACGTCGTAATTTATAAGGTTTTGATCCTTCAGAACTGGCTACATGGTTGCCAACAAACCATCCTGACCAGCAAGAAATGTAGCAAGACTAAAAATAAAACCTATCGATAAACATGCGGCAAGTGCATACTAGCGGCAGGCTTATTCCACTTTTCCCCCTTAAAAATCCCCCCTAGGGGGGAAAAGTGGAATCTAAAAATAAAAGTTCAGAAATCCCCCCTGCTCATCCAGTTTTCCCCCTTAAGGGGGAAAAAGTGATTCCAGTTGTTGTTGGGTTCCAGTTTTCCCCCTTAATGTCCGAAAACCGTTGAGGTATAATATGATATATCTATATTGATTTATTTAATACAAGTGCATAATATGTTCTAAGGAATATATTATCAAAGAGTTTTTTTTCTTAGATGAATTGTAATGTCACACTGTAACGATCTATCTGCATGTTTCGTTTGCTTAACTTTAATTTATCACTCTGCTGCACTTAATTGATAAGGTTGTTTTTCTATAGGTGGAGACTTGTAAATGGCCTTCCTATCATTATCATAATATACTCTTATATCTGTATTAGCTGTAAGTCTTCCTAAAAGTAATAAAATAAATAAAACACGTGCGCCCACGCCGCAAAGGATCCTAAACAAAAGAACTTTTTCCTAGTTGGTCAGTTACATAAAATATTTTTAATATGTTATTGTTTGCAACTCATCACAACTAATGCAGGCAGGGGTAATGGTAGCCCTCCTGGGAGGGAGGTCATTTTAATTTATATTTATGTATCTAGTTAACGCTTAGTTCTGTTACTGAGTGCATCATAGCTAGTTTTAGTCTTAACATAAGGCTTACTGGAAGACCAAATTATGAACGGTTGGTATGTAGCCAGCCAGAGCCCAGATGACGACAGTAGCAAAAAATTTCGCCAATACATGCTCCAACAATGGCTAAAAGACGAGAAATTTATAAATATCTGGTGGGTCTTTGGCGAACGTCACAGGACTACAAACCGTACAAACTTTTAGAAGCGTGGCATAAAAAAATAATGGAATTGTATAAAAAAAGCCCAATCTCACACAGCTTTTGAATTGTTTGTGTGAAGATGCATCAGTAAATGAAGTTTATGCCAACAAACTTTTGAAAAATGTTCACGACAAAAGCGAGTATTAACTGCAATGAGTTTATTCACAAGGCACAAATGGAATTTATTAGAGGGGATATAACAATTGGACATTTCTTAGAAAAAAATAAATAATTTTAGGTGATTTATTTCAAAATATTTAGTGTACGGACAGTCTGATAGCGAGTCATTCGTTGTAGAAAAGTGATTTTATATTGAAGTTCGACTTCCAGACATGTGCTGAAAAATTTGTTAATTATTTATTTATTTATTTATAAACTCTTTATTGCACACATAGATAGTAATAAATGTACAAGTTTAGCAAGTATAAAAAGTACAATGGGCGGTCTTAATTATGTGTGATTAATAAAGGAAAATTTCAGTGGGCTGGATAATTTCATTTTCTGGAGAGGTTCTTTGTAACTGTTTTGGTTATTATTTTTACTAAAGTCATCCGGTTTCGCTTATTTTAACACTCCACATTTTGTAACACCTCTCCACATGTTGGCTGGAGGGGCTGCGGCGACCGCTAGTGATGCTAGGTTTCAGCTATATATTTGCGCCCTTTTGCGGTGGAGACCATGGGGCCTTGGCCTTGGCACGGTTTGGTGAAAGAAATTTCATCCAAACTTATCGAAGTCTCAGGAGACCGTCGGGCTGGTAGCTTTTTCTGCCCACGTATAAGCTTGGGTATACAAAGAGGTAATGCCGCCAGTATTTTAGGTACTCTTCCCTCCCAGTGCGGCGTCAACTCAGAGGAAGTTTTTTACCTAGTTTAAGTTTACATATTTGTAAATAAACTGCAAATATTTAGTGTCAAAAATAAACATGATTAGGTATTATATTTATTATTGTCTTTGTTTCAGCAGTTATTTTCTGGGTTGTGGGGCAGGCTCGGTAGCTCTTCAATAATTGCTTTTATTTCGATTTTTTTCAAATGTAGTTTATTGTATTGAACAAAATTTAGGTAAGTAAATATACAGAGCCTTGTGCGTCGTCTAAAACGAATGAATATTGAATAATAAAAAAAAAGCGGAATGAAGTTCGCGCGTCGCCGATGCGCCTGCGCTGTGTTCACGTCGCGTGTCGTAAGCTTTGCTTCGTACGAGATAGATGGCGCTCGAACATCCCGGCCACCTTGGAAGTACTGTCTTCCAACTACAGATGTCTCTGGTGATGCGCTCGTTCGTTGCCCATCTACACAGGAAGCGGGCAGATTTTTGAGCAGGCCCGTTGAATGATGCCCGTCGCTGTCTGAATTTCTGCAACCCTGGATATGCCATCTTTTCCTGGGAACAGACGAATAATTCTACCCATTTTCCATTTAAACGGTGGAGTGTTATCTTCTTTTATTACAACAAGACTGTTGTGCACGATGTCATCTTTGCTGTCCATCCATTTTGTCCTTCTCTGTAATTCCGATATATATTCCTTTGACCATCGCTCCCAGAAGTGTTGCCTTAACTGTTCGATGCGTTCATATTGTCCCAAGCGAGTTAGGGGCACCATCGTCAGGTCTTCGCAGGCTGGAGCAGTTAACGGTCGGCCAATTAGGAAATGAGCCGGAGTTAAGGGACGATAATCAGTTGGATCAGAGGACAGCGGGGAGATTGGACGAGAATTAAGAACACATTCGATCTGTACCAGTATTGTATAAAAATGTTCAAATGTTAGCTTTGCGTTTCCTACAATGCGTCTTAAATGGTACTTACACGCTTTCACTCCTGCTTCCCACAAACCGCCAAAGTGTGGTGCATATGGTGGAATAAAACTGATACGTATGTTATTAGTACTAGCAAAATCAATAACCTCCTTATCAGATTCAAATATGGCTGAAAGTTCCCGTTCAGCACCCACAAAATTTTTCCCGTTGTCAGAAAACATATGAGTAGGTTTTCCGCGACGTGATATAAAACGTTTAAAAGCTAGTAAATAATCTTGGGTGGATAAAGAAGTGACTAATTCTAAGTGCACAGCTCGCGTAGTAAAACAAATAAATAAACATATATATCCTTTCATTAGTTTTGAACCTCTGCCTTTGCGGTTCAATATGTACACTGGGCCGGCATAGTCAACGCCACACCGCATAAAGGGAAAACTTGGTTCTACTCGCTCCGTGGGTAAATTACCCATAATTGGAGTTATAGGTTTTGCCTTCATGCGTGCGCAGACAACGCATTTATGAATGACTTGTTTGGCTAAGGTCCGTGCTCCCGGTATCCACCAGTGATCACGCATATTGGATACAAGCAGCTGAGGCCCACCGTGAAGAAGTCGTTTGTGCTCGTATGTACATAAAAGCAACGTAAACCTGTGTTTGCGACATAATAATACGGGATGCTTTTTGTCATAGTTATATTGCGAATTACATAATCGTCCACCGACGCGAATAATGTGGTTTTCATCCATAAAAATATTTAATCCTGATATTTTATTGATTTCTTTATTATGTTTTATTTTAATCGGCAATCCGTGTAATAAACGATTATATTCATTAAGAAAAGATTGTTGTTGTACTATACGCGTAAGTACTCGCACCGAAGCGTTGATTTCATCAGCTGACAGGGAACCGGTACGAGCCACTTGTCCTGAGCGGGTTGCTCGTGCGTTGTGAATGAATCTTAGTACATATGCGATTGCTCTTTGTAGACGATTGAAGCATGAAAACCTTTCGAAATCTACAAGATTAGGTACGCTAGTAGCGAGTAAATTGACAGTATCTGATTTTAATTCTGGCAATGTAGAATCAGTTAATTGATCATTGCACTCATTCAATTTTATTACAGACTCATGAAGGAAGGCTGGGCCGCACCACCACAAGCGATCGTTATTTATTTTCAACGATTCAAAGTTAACTCCTCTGGATAATAAGTCCGCGGGGTTATCCTTGCCATTAACATGTAACCAAACTGTATCACTGGTCAACTCATTTATCTGCATAACTCTATTCTGCACGAATGTTTTCAATAAATGAGGTGACATGCGAATCCAGGCTTGAACGATAGTCGAATCAGTCCAAAAATAGACCTTTTTAAAAGTTATATGAAGAGATTTAATAATTTTGTCATATAATTTAGCACCAACCACTGCTCCACACAATTCAAGCCTGGGAATGCTAACAGGTTTAATAGGTGCTACTTTACTTTTAGCGCACAGTAAACGAACCGTAACCGGCGAGTTATCGCTATTGTTATATGTACGTATATACGCGCATGCACCGTAAGCGTGCTGCGAGGCGTCAGTAAAGATGTGTAATTCTGTCACTCGCGTATTTTTGCCTATAACACATCGAGGTATATGTATAGCCGGTAAACATTGTATCGTATTAATAAAATTATACCAAAGGCATTTTATATCCTTTGGTACCTCATCATCCCAATCTATCTTACATAGCCACAACCTTTGCAGTAGAATCTTAGCCGTAATTATCGCTGGGGCTAAGAGACCTAACGGATCATAAATCTTTGCGATAACTGACATAATTGCTCGTTTAGTAATTGAGCCAGTCGCATCTAATTTAGTGGTAAAAGAAAATGTATCCATTTTATTAGACCAATTTATCCCTAATGTTTTCGACTGACAATATTCTCCTATATTTAGGTCCTTTGTAACTTCTGGCGTGATATCGTGGTTAAAAGTCCACTTACGAAGGGGTAGACAACCACCTTGTAGGACTTTAGACGTTTTGTTACAAATCTCGAGTAAAGTATTTAGTTCATCATGACCAGTTAATAAGTCGTCGACATAAAAGTCTTCATTAATAACGCGCGCGATTACGTCATCCTCACATTCCTTTGCCAGCTGTTTCAGACAGCGTATGCTCAGGTACGGCGCGGATGCAGTGCCGTAAGTGACCGTATTTAAACGATAAATTTGAATCGGCTTATCACTGCGATCTCTCCATAAAATCAGTTGCAAGCTTCGTTGGTCAGGATGGACTAAAATCTGTCTGTACATTTTTTCTATGTCAGCGCACGCAACGTATTGATATTGTCTGAATCGCAATAAAATAGAAAATATATCATTCTGTAAACATGGACCTACGTATTGAATATCGTTTAGCGAATTATTATTCGTGGTTATCGAACTCCCATCGTAGACTACGCGAATCTTACTAGTAGAACTTTGTTCTCGGTACACTCCGTGATGAGGTAGGATATAGTAAGGCCTATCTATGTATATTATTTATATCATTAGACAAAAGATTCATGTGACCTAATGTCTCGTATTCATTCATGAAATCACAGTATAATTTTTTATATTCGGGAAGGCGCTCTAATCTTTTCTCTAATGATAAAAATCGTTTTTTTGATGAATTATATGAGTCTCCCAAAGTTTCAGGAGAATTTTTTAACGGTATTCTTACACAAAATCTACCATTATCATCACGTTTAGTTGACTCAATAAATAACGTTTCACATATACGCTCTTCGTTAGATAATGTATTAGGTTTCTTAGGTATTTCTTCTAACTCCCAAAATTTACGTAAATTAGAATCAATTTGAGAAAAATGGCACTGAACCTGTGACGTGCTCAACGATTTTATACGTTTATCATAAATGGGACCGGCGACGATCCATCCGAGTTTAGTATCATATAGATAGGGGCCAGCCCTTAATTTGATTTTATTTTCGTTTAATAAATCCCAAAACTTATCCCCGCCGATCAATATATCAATTGCGGAAGATTTAAAATACGTTTCGTCCGACAATTGGATATGACTAGGTATTTCTAGACATTCGGTATTAATATTAATTGAAGGTAAATTTGACGTTATTTTAGGCAAAACTATACAGTCTAATGCCATATTAAAATCGTGTATTTTTGAACGCATATTAATTTTACATGTGTAGCTGGACTGCGAGACCGCTTCTCCTACGCCACATATACGTATTGTGGACTGTATCATAGGTACGTTTAATTGGTCGCATAGACGTTTCGATATAAAACTGTTTTGACTACCACTGTCAAGTAACGCGCGAGCCGTGTGATACACATTATTCGAATCGGCCACTTCGATTAGCGCGGTTGACAATAAAACATACTGTAAATTTACATCACAACCCGAGTTGACAATATTGCAATCAGCTGATTTGCTAACACAATGCAAAACAGATGACTGCTGCAACGTATTATTATCAACTGCCAGTTGTGAGCGTGATGACGACGTGTTGGATGTGTTTTCGTTTAAGTTAACACTATTATTTATGTGTAATAACGTATTATGTTTTCTTTGACACAATTTACAGGGGCCAAACACACAATCCTTTGCATTATGCCCACTAGAACGTATACAATTGTGACAAAGATTTTTATCTACGACTACCTTCTGTCTTTCTTGTAAAGACATATTAAGGAAATTAGCGCATGAATATAACGGGTGATTGCCGTCGCATAAAGGACATGTTATGCGATTGCGATTTATTCTATTACCTGGATTACCCTTATTTAAGTTTGTACTTACATAACTATGTTGCATATTATTATTTATATGCCGCTTATTACTATAGTTATGGCTCGAACTAACTTTCGACTGCAATGGCAAAACAGAAGGTTTACTATTTGGGTTTGATTTAATCATGTCCAGCATGTCAGCCCTATTCCGCAAAAACATAAACAAATCGTCCAGATTTAGTACCTTACTACCATCCTTATGCGATTCCGCTAGGAGAGTACCTTTATAATTTTCCCATTCTCGTTCGGTTGATGCATCTAGTTTGGATGTCACCATATAGATTATTAACGTATCCCAGTGGTCGGTTGGTTCGTTTAACGATTTAAGTGCCCGCAAATTACGTAAAACGGTATCAATTAATTTTCTAATCTGGGTGGAAGATTCTCTCTGGAGTGATGATATGGAAAATAAGGACTTTACATGGTTTTGAACTAGCAAACGATTATTGTGAAACCTGTTCTCAAGCAACTCCCATGCGTGAATATAGTTAGGGGCTGTAAATTCCAAAGCACTGATAACCTGCAAGGCAGAGCCGCTCAAAGACGATTTTAAGTAGTGAAACTTCTGTATACTATCTAGGTCGTGACGATCATGTATCATTGTAACGTAAGAATTTCTAAACTCTAACCACTGGTCGTATGAACCGTCAAAGGCAGGTAGTTTAATTTCCGGTAACTTTACCGAAACGAGCTTTTTTACATGCGAATTTATATTACGTTCCGAATCCTGTTCCTTAGGATTATTTAAAATACACTGAGCTTCAGCCATAACACAATAATATTGGTTCTCGAACGTTTCTCTGTACTCTAAATGCAACAATAATTCTTTTTCATCTACACCACTCTCAATTTTAGATTGAATAATGTTAAAATCATTAAACATACTCGAGGCGGATGCAATTCGCATTTCTACTTGGGTTTTGCAAGCCACTTCTACGCGGGATTTATCGATTTTGC
Organism: Furcula furcula; assembly: GCA_911728495.1. Lineage (NCBI taxonomy): Eukaryota > Metazoa > Arthropoda > Insecta > Lepidoptera > Notodontidae > Furcula > Furcula furcula. Next base: position 56,446,792 of record OU452242.1, read on the forward strand.
TAATAAAATTTACGAATAACGTGAGTCTACCTTTAATTGCTCCACGCTGCTTCTTAAGTTCACTGATATTAAATTCACACTCATCATCACTCATTTTGGCGATTTGTAGTAACGCAGTTGGCAGCAACGGGTACTAGAAACACGGGTAAAAATCGAATTGAAATAGGTACAGTGTTATAGGAAATTAGCGGAAAATGGATGGCCTGACCGTTTGAATTGCTGTCCCACAAAATGGTGCGCGCCTTGGCTGGTCTTTAATGCTTGATTTGGCTTCGATGGACCACTTGTTTCAGCAGTTATTTTCTGGGTTGTGGGGCAGGCTCGGTAGCTCTTCAATAATTGCTTTTATTTCGATTTTTTTCAAATGTAGTTTATTGTATTGAACAAAATTTAGGTAAGTAAATATACAGAGCCTTGTGCGTCGTCTAAAACGAATGAATATTGAATAATAAAAAAAAAAGCGGAATGAAGTTCGCGCGTCGCCGATGCGCCTGCGCTGTGTTCACGTCGCGTGTCGTAAGCTTTGCTTCGTACGAGATAGATGGCGCTCGAACAGTCTTTTTTTTTCTGTTACCGTAGGAGGGAAAAATGGAATATATATACAAAACTATAAGGGGGAAAACTGGACTTTTTTCATATTAGATTCCACTTTTCCCCCCTAGGGGGGATTTTTAAGGGGGAAAAGTGGAATAAGCCCTAGCGGCAGTATCGGATTTCAGAATGTTTTCTTTTTTAAAATTAGTGGGTTTGATTTCTGGTTAGGAGGTTTCAAAAATCCAATAATGCAGTTTTAGTTTTCATCCAAAAGGGGCCTGTGGCTCCTTTTAGTATTTTTTGATATTCCTAAAGTTTCGGATTTGGCCATCCACGCCCGCTTGAAATATTTAAACTGTATTATTCGGAAGTATGCTAATCCGATAGAAAAGATTCCGGGGCTATCCTTCAGACGCTATTCACAAATCCGTCATCGAAATGTTTTGACAGTTCGATTCGATAAGAATACGATAATTCAAGGAAACTATTCCACGAGCGTTTAACTGTCGGGAAGCCTTAAAATTTCTCTAAAAATATTTATATAATTACGCAGTAAAAAATACTACAATAACAGTAATGATTAATACTAATTAATTATATAATGTTGGTATGTTTATTCATATTTTACCCAGTAAACCTATTTTTTATAACTGCAAACGAACCCTGCATAAACATTCTACTAGTATTTAAAACATGTCCAGGAACTTAAAAAAAATTAAAGCGCGGGTGAAGCTGACCGGCTACAGCTAGTAGCGCCAAAAAACGTAGATATAATCTAAAAAAAAATATCGAAACATTTTTATACATCGATATTTTTTGAACCAGCCTAACCTAATCAGGACGTAAAAAACACGTACAAGCCCATGATTTTTAATTTCGTTTGTTTTTCTTCTAAAACCTGAACAAATTCAATTGTTGACGTTGAAATTGTGATGTGCCGTGATATATATATTTTTAGGTTCGAAGTCTGAGTTGAATTAAAAGTAACGTTTGGACAAGAACTCCGTTTAATACAATCTAGATTATTTTATACTACACCTTACTTGCAAAACAACACAATAAAAATGACACAAAGAACACACAATTGCGCACTTCAAGAACTTCAAAACTGGCTCACGTGACTTTAACATAAGCGACCGAGATCCTGGTACGCGAGCGTCTATCGCGAGGGCCGAGAAACGAATGGGCGCTTTTTGTCGCCTGGTTTTTATGTCTCCGTGAATGCTTTGGTGCCTTGGAGAGTATGTTCCTTACACGGCCTCTCCTGACTCTGTGTCGTCCTCGATACATGCTTCTAGGGTGGTACCGCTGGGACCCGGAGCGTCTGGAGCTGAGGATCGAGATTCTGGGTTGTCCTCTAACTGGGAAGTTGGAGAATCAGCAGCGGAGGTAGACTCCGTCGGCAAGGCCTCACTCTCTTCCAAGTTTTCATCTGGAGACAACAATATTACATTAAGGTTGTGGACACTCGATCATAGTTAATCGGCGAGCGCCATAGCGTGGTGACAAACGCCCTAGCGTGGCGGCGAACGCCCTAGTGTGGCGACAAACGCCATAGAGTGGCGACGAACGCCATGGTGTGGCGACGGACGCCAGGCGACGAACGCCTTAGTGTGGCGACAAACGCCCTAGTGTGGCGACGAACGCCATGGTGTGGCGACGAACGCCAGGCGACGAACGCCTTAGTATGGCGACAAACGCCGTAGTGTGGCGACGAACGCCATAGTGTGGCGACGGACGCCAGGCGACAAACGCCTTGTGTGGCGACAAACGCCCTAGTGTGGCGACAAACGCCCTTGTGTGGCGACAAACGCCCTAGTGTGGCGACAAACGCCCTAGTGTGGCGATAAACGCCCTAGTGTGGCGACATACGCCCTAGTGTGGCGACAAACGCCCTAGTGTGGCGACGAACGCCATGGTGTGGCGACGAACGCCATGGTGTGGCGACGGACGCCAGGCGACGAACGCCTTAGTGTAGCGACAAACGCCCTAGTGTGGCGACAAACGCCGTAATGTGGCGACGTACGCCATAGAGTGGCGACAAACGCTCGAGTGACTGACACTGACACCTAAGGTGAAGTACGACGGCTATTATAAGGTGTGACTTACTCTCGAAGAAAGCAGCACATGTCTCTGGGCACCACTCGCCTCGCCATGGCACCATATGTTGAGCCGCGGCCTGTGTAGTCTTGCCGAACCCCCCGCTTAATAAGCGAAGTACGTAGCGTCCGCTTGGCAGTATTTCTACTACCTTGTAGGGACCACGCATACCGGAGTCAAGCTTCCCTGTCGACTGAGAAAATTTTATAACGAACACGAAGTCGTTCAAGTTAAATTGGCGAGGTGGACGTCGCCGTTGGTTGACCGATTCATCTTGTTTGTTCTGATTGGTCCTCAGCAGCCGGCGAGCTCTGTCTCTGGTGATCTCTCGTAAAGCTTCTCGGTTAGGTGTCGATCCTTCGACAGCTATGTCACGTACTAGTGCGCGTATCATCGGGGTTGTAGCTTCCGTGCCGATCAGAAGATTTAACGGAGAAACTTGGGTAGTTTTTTGTTTTGTAATATTTAACACCAGCTGTAGTTTCCATAATGTGTCTGACCAAGATACGTTCTTGTAGTTTGCCTGTATGCGTAACATATTGAGGACAGTTCGCATGTATCGTTCCGCTTGTCCATTGGAGTGATGCATCTCCGGCGTTATGTAGTGGAGGTTACAGCCTAGTTCGCTTACCCATGAAACAAAGTCTTTAGACTCGAACATACGCCCTTTGTCGGTAATCATGAGCTTGGGCACGCCGAACAAGGAAATAGCTTGCGTCATAACGCGCTTTAATTCAGCGGCGTCTTGTTTGTATATGGGATACAGTAAGGAATACTTTGTGAAGGCGTCTACTATGAGGAGGACGAATTTGTATCTTTCTGAGACTGGGAGAGGGCCTAGCGCGTCAACATGCACGGTATGGAATGGAGTGTCTGGTTTTTCCCAGGAAGTAATGTTTTGTAGCGGGGCTCGGGGGACTCTCTTTTGTGAAATACATATTAGGCAATGTGCCACGTATTTGCACACAAACTGCTTGAGGCCCGGGAACCAAAAATGTTTTAGGATGAGGTCAAGAGTCTTTTCCGTACCAATGTGCTCATGTTCATCGTGGAACACTCGAAGTAGGCTGAGTCGGTGACCCTTCGGGACGTAACATAAGAGTCGCGGTTGCTGACCTACTGGGACGTATTTATAGTACAAGATGCCGTTTTTTACCGAATAGCGATTGGCTGGTCTGGATACCACCTTCAATCAGTTTTTGGATTAGATCTTGGGTCTCGTTGTCAGCTGATTGCGCTATTTGGGCCCAGTTATGGGGTTTAGAGACTTGGTTGACTTTTACAAGAGGGTTTCGACTCAGGTAATCTACATGCGGCATCATTACTCCTTTGCGATATTCGATGTGGAAATTAAAGTCTTGGAGGTAGATCCACCAGCGAGCTACTCGGGGTAACAGGTCCTTTTTACGTTCGGTGGATTTTAAAGCGTTACAGTCAGAGACGACTACGAATTCCAACCCTACTAAGTAGTGTCGAAAATTTTGGAGTGCTTTGACGACTGCAAGGGTTTCGAGTTCGTAGGAGTGATATTTGCTCTCAGCTCCTTGAGTAGTCTTACTGAAATATGCGACGACGCGTTTTTTTGAGTCCGGGTGAGCTTGCAAGAGGACAGCGCCATAACCGGCACTGCTTGCGTCTGTATGGACCTCGGTGGGGAGCTTAGGGTCGAAGATAGTGAGAACAGGCTCGCTCGTTAAGTGTTTTATGAGGTACTGACGAACCGTCTCACATTCAGAAGTCCAATTAAACTTGGCGTCTCTACGGGTTAGGTGAGCTATAGGCGCGGTTTTCGTGGCATAATCTTTTAAGTACCGCCTAAAATACCCGGCTAAGCCGAGAAGCTGTCGCACTTGTTTTACATTCTCGGGTGGGGTAGTATTAGCTAGGGCTTCCACTTTTCGAGGACTCGGCCTAACCTGACCTTGGCTTATTACTCTGCCCAAATATTCTACCTCCGTGACGAGGAAGGAGCACTTACTGAGATTGATCGAGAATCCGGCAGTGGTGAGGGTGTCTAATACTTTGCGAAGCAATTCGATTCCCTCGCTCACGGTGTTGCTCAGAAGGAGGACGTCATCTACGTAGACTAGGACGTTACCCGCGTTAATATGTTCGCGTAAGGTGTCATTTATGATACGCTGATATACTATAGGTGCGTTAGCTAAGCCGTATGGCATTTTTACGTATTCAAAGTGGTCCTCTGGTGTCACAAAGCCAGTAAGGTGGATACAATCCTCTTTAATGGGAATTTGGTGAAATCCTGTGGCCATATCGAGGCTGAAAAAGTATTTGTAGCCGCCTAACCTATCGATGTGATCGTCTATTAGAGGGAGAGGGTACCGATCCTTCACCGTAATTCTATTGAGAGCCCTATAATCGACGCAAAGTCGATCAGAGCCGTCTCGCTTCTTCACTAGTATAATTGGACTAGCAAATTCCGATTTAGAACGTCTAATCACGCCTTTATCTAAAAGGTCATTAGTTATCTCCCGAACTTAAAGTTTTTCCTGATACGAAAGCTTGTACGGGCGATAAACTACCGGTGTGTACTTGGTGAGCTTTATGTCCATTTCGCCTGTGCGTATGGTAGTCTCGGCAGTGCCAGATATTAGGAAACCCGAGAACTCGTTAACAACAGACATAAGGATTTCTAATTCCTCGCCTTGGAGGGGTGTATTTGGTTTGGCCTGATTATCTAACTGAATGACGTTTACGTGAGCGCGATAGTCGTCATTATGGGTGAGATATTGCATGTCTTTAGTACGAACGTAGGTTATTCCGTCGCGATTTAGAACGTCAGTGCCTATTATGATAGGCGTGTTCATAAAGGACGAGGGGACCACTACTAAATCTGCCTCAATCGATATATCTCTGAACTCCACCGTAAGGGTGACATAGGATGTAGCAACTATTTCTTTGTCGCTTATGCCTTTTAATACGCAGCGTCTGGGTTTAGATTGATAAGAAATATATTTGAGAACGTTATCAGAAATAAGGGACACACCGAGGGCACCGCTATCAATGAGTACGTCTACCGGTACTCCGTCTACTACTGCGGAAATTATGTCATTGTTTTCTAACAGCTTGGGCCAGTAAGAGCACAGGTTAACTCTTCGTTCATTTCGTGACTCTGATCGTGCCTTGGCAAAGCAATCGCTCTCAATGTGTCCCCGTTTCTTACAGAAGGTGCACGAATTACTTGCATCGGGTTGAGTGTTAAAAATTACTTTAGACTTATGTTGTTTGCAATCACGACTAACGTGTCCCCGTTGGTTACACCCGTAACATTTCGGACCCGAACGGTTATAAGATTTTGGTTAGGCATGTTTCTTGTTATCATGAATTTTGTCCCGTTTCGGCAGAGCGGGTTTTGTATAAATCGACAAAAAGGAGACGATACTGTCAGGGGTTAAGCCGGCGTTGGCGGCGGCCGCGCGTACTTGAGGGCTGTCTATGCCGCGAATAACGATAAGTATTCTCAACTGATCACTCAGCCCTTGCACTACTCTCAAGCGTAGTAACGTACGGCGCGCGTATTCCGCAAAGGATGGATATTTGTCGGAAGTCATGTTCATAGCGTCGAATAGGATGTTTGCATAATCCAGTTGACTGGGGCAGAGGGGTTTGAATTCCTGTTTGAAATTTGACCAAGTCCTGTCGTTTGTGACCCATTCGCTTAGCCATACTTTGGCGTCGCCTTTCAAACAGGAAGCAACGCGCGATAAACACTCGTGATCGTTCCAACCATTCGATTCACTGGCGCGATCCACCTCTTCACACCATGCTTCAATGCTGTTAATTGCGGGATCAAAATTGGATACGTAATAATGTTGTGATTTTACCGGTTGTGCTGTTTTAATTGCCTGTATTAAAGCATGGGCGAGAGTGGATGCCTCAGAGTAATTGGTGCTCGACTCCGTAGAATGTTGCTGACGTAATAAGGGAATGGCGGGACCTGGTGTCTCGGGAATGTGTCCGTTTTTGACACGCGCTTTTCGCTCTCGACTACGGGAAATATTTCGCGAACGAGATCTATAGCGGATATTGCTTCGCGATCGAATTCTGATGCGCGAATCGTTCCGCGAGCGACGTCTAGCCCTACTATTACGCGAACGACGTTTCTCGGTCCTACATGAATCTCGGCGATCTCGGACGTGCGAGCCACTCCTTCTATCATCAGAGCTATGTTGCGAATCATGACTGCCGTAATCACTTGATTTACCCCGTGACGCTCGGCTACTTTGGGAATTGTTATTATTTTTCCGATTACGGGACCTACTTCTGATGCGTTGGCGTTCGGGGCTACGTGATCTCGAACGAACCATTGCGACGATAACACAAAAATAAGTTAAAAAAATTTTTATAAAAAAAAATAAACCGACTTCAATGGACACCACACTAAAAAGTGAAAAATAACTTCAATATTATTGAAGTTGGTGCTGGTCAGTTGATTCTGGTGTTGGGGTAAGTATCGTGTTTATTTTAGCACCAACTTCAAGAATATTGAAGTTATTTTTCACTTTTTAGTGTGGTGTCCATTGAAGTCGGTTTATTTTTTTTTATAAAAATTTTATTTTATTCTTTTTAGTCATGTTCTCTTGAAAAGTCTTTATTCAACTATATACCGATTTGGATATAAAGCTTTAATACCAACAGGTATAAATTTATTTTAATTAAAATCTCCCAACCCAACCACAGATCTAAAATTCGGTGGGTCCTACATTTCATGTTGTTCATGTTCACCTGTTAACATCATACTGTTTGCTCCCATCACCAGACTCTGAACATCATAGTATCTGCTAATACTCGTCGAGACCTACACAACGAGCCCAAACTCAGTGGGTCTACGTTTATTGGTGCAGAAATCCTGTGACCACCTTCCTGCTCCATCATCAGACCCTGGTGAAGGTTACCATTTTCTTAGTACTAGTTTTTTAGTATCAACGGATTTACATATGTTCTAAATTTCAGATCTTTCGGAGTAATAGAAGTAATTAAAAATGTCTAAGAAATATGTATACGAAAATGTATACGAAATATCCCTATCTCGACTTGGAAAAGAGCTGATGGTTTTCAAAGCTAAACCGATTTTCAAGAAACATCGCTAAGAACCATCTCCAATAAACCAGCATACGCCAATCTGTCCACTCGTTTGAGCGCTGCGATGCCACAGACAGTTATCAGACAGACAGACACGACCCCCCCCCCCCCAAACTAATAACACCTCGTTTTTGGTCGGGGGTCAAAAAGAAACCATCGAATTCGGTACGATGATCTGGATGGCGTATGACCATTTTGTAGACGAAGACATCATCTATTTTATGGTTTCTCCCAGTTATATCTCCTTCCCATCACTCATGTTCTTCGAAAAAGTTCTTATCCGGTCTTGATGAAATTCATACCGAACTATCCTTATGGTTCATGCTTTCGAATAAAAAAAGAATCACTGAAATTGGTAAATATTTGTATGAGATATAACCATTATTGATTAGAACATCATCTATATTTAGGCGTTTTACCAGATAATTCTAACATTCCATTCATGTTTTCTCAGGAACTACTGGTTCATAAGGAATAAAAATTTTATGGGACCAACTTGATGGAATGTCCATTAGGTACAAAAAAGAATCATCCAAATCGGTACATATTTGGCGGAATTATGAGTGAACATACATTAAAAAAAAAAAAAAAAAAAAAAATACATACACGATGAATTGAGAACCTCCTCCTTTTTTGAAGTCGGTTAAAAAATATATTCAAAGAGAACAGTAAATGAAGCAGGCAATCGTTTCACTACAAAAAAAAGTATAGAATCTAACGGCCTTCTTATCCTTTCCGAGAATACCACATGTTACCACGGGTCCCTTTTTTTTTCTTGAGTGAGCCGGTCCTTTATCACACTTCTGATTTTAGGTTCGAAGTCTGAGTTGAATTAAAAGTAACGTTTGGACAAGAACTCCGTTTAATACAATCTAGATTATTTTATACTACACCTTACTTGCAAAACAACACAATAAAAATGACACAAAGAACACACAATTGCGCACTTCAAGAACTTCAAAACTGGCTCACGTGACTTTAACATAAGCGACCGAGATCCTGGTACGCGAGCGTCTATCGCGAGGGCCGAGAAACGAATGGGCGCTTTTTGTCGCCTGGTTTTTATGTCTCCGTGAATGCTTTGGTGCCTTGGAGAGTATGTTCCTTACAATATGTTTATAAAATTGTCTTTTTAGATTTGTTTTTCGCAAACACCGTGGACTGTGTAGAGATAGCACTCGTATTATTAAGGTAGAGATAGACTCATTTTCTGTGCATTCAAGATGGGTGGTAAAAGTAGAATTTGTGAAGTTTGTGGAGTAAGGGAACGGCAAAGAAGTGGATTCTTCGCTAATTTTCCATTGGATGAAAACCGGTATGTACATAACTACCAATATGATTTAAAAATGCCTTTATTAACTAAACAAAATACATGCCTGTAAGTACCTAGGCCAAAATACGATAAATACTTCTAGGTGCCAGGTCTATGGGGACTGTGGGTGATGCAGTACCCGGCAAACAACTTTCACACACATACAAACTTACGTGCAAAATAATTTTAGTATTTTTATTTTATTAAAATAAGTTATAGTTACATTTTTAGGTATTTGTCCTAAATATGTAATAATCTTTGCTAAATAAATAAAACAACGCATATTTTTACAATGAAATAAGTTTAATTAAGTCTAATGGTAAAAATTACACTCCTTCTAAAAATGGTAACCATCAGAAGCAGAGCTAGTACTGGGGGTTGGTTCATTAATACTTTCGCTGTCATCAGAGTCACCACTATCATAATCCTCGACACTGCTATCTGCATCCGGCAAAAATGCTAAATTGGTCTGTAACCAAATCTACCACATGACCACTTTTTATGTACTCTGCCTCAATTTCTTTAACCTTTTGACATAATCTTTGCCATTCATTTGCGCCCATTAATGCCTCCTTTTCTTTTACAACTTCCATGACTTTTGTGCATTATTGGGTGTTCCGTTGACATTTTTGCTACTGACCGTAGCCTTTGATGGCAGCCCATGCCATCTCAATAGGGTTAAGATCTAGGGGGTACGGAGGCAGGAGGAGAACGGAGTTATTTTAATCATGGACTATTTTGTCGATACAATTTTTTTATGACCCTCTATGATTTTTTATTAAGTTTTAAATTTGTTGTTTCATCATACTGTCACAGAATGGAATGTCATTTTTTATTGTCAACGACGTCTGCATATCAGCTTTCTTCGCATTAGAGGTTGGGGCGGGGTCGTACTGTTTATTGTGATATGACGTGTTGTCAATTACCTACTCAGATAGAATTTGGTGGCAGATTTGGTAAAAGTTGGCAACGCAGCATTTTTTGTAATTTTCATAATTCATGTTATCATGGTAGTCGCCTGACTGTACTAGCTTTAAATAGTAGCAGGGCATTGGGAACAAAACCAGCTTCAGAACCCGCATGCACCATAACGATATGTTGCCCTTTTGAAATAGTTTTGAGCCCTTTTGTGGACCCATCAGACCATGACTTTAAACAAGAATGACCTGAATCGACATACGACTCATCAGTGTTTATAATCGGTCTTCCTTCTTGTGTTGGTACTTGATGAGATTCTGTAGGAATTCTATGCTTAGCAATCGAATATGTTCCTTTTCCACCGAAATCCTAAGTCCTTCAAAATACGGCGAAGGCTGCGTTCACAACCATTGGATTTATATCTTCTTTCAGCTTCTTCAATTGTTTTCCACTGTAGGGTTCTTTTGAGTCTAACGGTCTTATTCATAAACAAAGCTTATCAAAGGTTTTAAGCACTGATTAGTTAAAGTGTTCGATAAGGTTCTAACGTTGCTTATTCATAAACGTTTCATAAACCATCTATAACTAATACGTTTTTCAATGAAAGTATTGCCATTATAATGAAGTTGGTCAACAAATTGACCGAATACACGCAATCGTCCACAGATAATATGTGTCTACACACTGCCTAGGTGTGATCATAGACATTATTACCGATTAAAAAACATTTTATTGTCTACGAAACGATGACGATTGTCTATTTGACGGGCGTGTTGGTCTAGTGGTTGGACACCCTGGCTGCTACCCAGTAGGTCGTGGGTTCGATTCCCGCTAAGTGTCTGGGTGTTATTTATCTATTTAATTATGTATTTACAATAAAAAAGTATATAAGTATTAGTTATCAGGTTTCCATAGTACAGGCTGTGCCTAGTTTGGGAACAGATGACCATGTGCGTATTGTCTCAGAATATTTATTTATTTTATTTATGACGCCCATGCGGAATACGTCACACATCCATCGATCATTGTCATTGTTATTTAATTGTTAATGTTTGTTTGGTAATATTGTAACAAGCGCGTAATAATAACTAACCTAAAATAAACTAACTTAAATTAAAATATATTAAATTGTATAATAATAATAAAATAAACGTTAAGTACTGAATATAATAATAAATCATAATACACACATCAAAAGTGTCTAGGGATCAACATATATTTTTGCAATAACTTTTCTCCTGATTGATATTAATTAAAATTTTCTTTAAGGATTCATCAAATAAAGTGTTTTCGTTTGTCACAGTAACGATAAACCAAGTCACCTTTGCATTAATAAAGAAATTTGCCATTTTCCTAATAAAGGGATTTTTGACATTTGAACCACTAACACAAAAGTTCGAAAAAAAGACTGAAATAACAGTTTTCTTTAAAATTTTATTGGGTAACTTAAACAATTAATAATCCGTGTTTCTACCGCGAACACTAACAACACAAGAACATCGGTTTGGCATACTCAAAATGAGTTCATCCAAATCACGCTGTGGAATGGCCGCCCATGTTCGTTGCAACAACAAAAAAAGGTCTTCTTGCGACTGGATACCCTCCATATTCGGCAGAGCTCTTCTCTGTAGCATATCCCATGCATGCTCAATCGGGTTCAAGTCTGGCGACTGAGCAGGCCAAGGCAGGACATTGATGTTAGCTGCGGCGAGAGTCTGTCTTACAACTCTTGCGGTGTGCGGTCGTGCATTATCATGCATTAACTGAAATAAGGGACCGATTTGCACTTGTAGAGGAACGATGACGTCTGATACAATCGTCTCAGCATAAATTTGAGCGTTGAGGTTGCCTCTGATCCAAATCAACTCAGTTCTTCCGCCGATCCAAATACCCGCCCATACCATGATGGTTCCACCACTATAAGGATGGACTTCCTGGCAGGATTTTAATCGCTGTTGGCGTCCAGGGGTTCTCCAGTGTCGTATACGTCTTGTATCCGGTCTCATACCAAAACGAGACTCATCAGAAAAGCACACGAAACGCCATTGTTCTTCTGCCCAATTTCTGTGTTCAAGAGCCCATTGATATCGAATCCTACGATTGTGCATTGCTATAGGTGGTACCCGTAGCGGTCTTCGGGAATGAAGGTTCACTTCATGCAAGCGGTTTCTGACTGTTTGGTCGCTAATTAAGTTCCCTGAAGAGTGATGAAGCCTCACGGCTAACATCATGGCAGTTATTGTTGGAGCTCTTCGAGTTAAGATTTGAATATATCGGTCTTGTCTCCGTGTGGTGCAGCGATACCGTCCTCCATGGCGCTCAGCCACGGTACCAGTGCTTCGGTAACGTGTCCAAAGTCGACTGATAACACTCTGACTTGTATTCAGAGCTAAAGCCACAGTACGTTGCCGGGAACCAGCTTCTATCATTCCCACGGCTCTGAGCATTTCTTCCCTGCTTAAATGACGTCGCCGCTCCATAATAACGTTGGTTTTAATCAGTAGTAGGGAAACAGTAGCACTAATAATGTCTTCAATGCGTTGTATGTTTTTATAGGGAAAATATTGACAGCTGATTTTCATCTTTTACTCGAATTTGATTCACAGTTCCTGATTCAAATTATGAAATGCACCAAAAAGGATCCATATAAATTTATAAAATCATAAATTTATTACAAAGCCACATCTCAATCTCAAGAAATCCGCTTAAAAATGCTTGATCCCTAGACACTTTTGATGTGTGTAGTTTGTAGTGTAGATACTGCTATTTTGATTTCTTACGAAATTGAACTGATATGAAGCCTGTATTGCCTAGAACTCTTTGCCTAATAAATCATAATAGTTTGTAGTGTAGGTCAGTACCTACACTACAAACTATTATGATTTATTAGGCAAAGAGTTCAAAATAGCAGTCTATTTTGATTTCTTACGAAATTGAACTGATATGAAGCCTGTATTGCCTAGAGCTCTTTGCCTTACCAATGAGGCTCAATTAAAGAAAAAAAATAAACTGATGGAAGCTTAAGAGGAGATACCACTGATATTCTAATTACTCTGAGGATGGAAGCGTACAGGATGGATGTGACACAAATGTCATTTTAATAATTATTTATTATTATTTTTTTTATTTTTTTTTTTGTAATTAATAATCAGCTGTTGAAAGTCGGCCATTTTTTACCTTATACCACGCTTATAGCACTGATAGTAGGGGGTCTGCCCTCAACTTTAAAACATAGCTAAATAACGCTTTAGTGCTAAAATGCTTTTATGAATAATACTTTTTGAAAATTATACTATAGCGCGAGCCTATAAATGTATGATAACTTTTTATGAATAAGACCGTATACCTGTATGTAATTCTTTTCACACAACGTCTTTTTTTGCCAGGTGTTCTAAAGAGCGTGAGCAGCTCTGCGTCTTTGCTTTGTTTAATTATTCGTCATACAAAAGTTTTGGTTGCATCCGCGGTTCTTTGCACTATGTCCATTTCTTTCGAAGACTGTTTCATAAAATAGTAAACTTCATATTACCATTTTTCTAGCCTGTCACCTTATAGAACCGTGTTACTGTTTCGCGGCATTGTCAACAGTTTTTTGGTCAAAATAAAAATATAACAAACAATTACAGAAAACAATAACAGTAACTAACAAAAACAATAACTTTACTGCGTGTGTACTGGGGAGCGACCGCGGGACGCTGGGGTATTTTGTTGCTGTTGCTGCTGTGTGTATCTTTGTTCCTTTCCAAGCCATCTTTTACCTTATAATATACTCTGTGGAGCCAGCACATAAAGTCGAGTATCCATTAAACAGAAGTGCTTTATTCTGACATCAAGTTACGTAATTTTTATTTATTTCTGTCAAATTTAGATGTAAGGAGTGGGTACGTGCAGTCGGTAAAGAAGACCTTGTTTATGTGCCCATCCAAAAACTAAATGAAATTCGATTTGTATGTGGAGACCATTTTGTGCAGAAAGATTTCAATAAAAAAGGCAACAGACTTCTAAAAAGAGCAATTCCAAAACTAAAACTTACTGCTGCTCCTCTGACAGATGACCAGTTAGAAGAATTTCCTCTGTATATGGCTAGCAAAACAGGTATGCAATATTTGGCAAATTATTACAAACCAGAAAGTGATTTATTATCAGGATGCTGATCAGATAAGGCAGTAACATGAAAATATTTTTTTAGACTTATTTATGTTCTTCTTTCTTCTACTAATGATTATACTTTACTGTACATCAAATCAAGTTGTTTATTTTGTTTGTATTTCAAGCAAAATAAACAACTTAATATATTGTACAAAACATGGTAGCGATTTCTTCCAATTATTGGACATTTATTTCTTAATTTAGCTGTTCGAGTGATCATTAATCTCTACTTAGCTTATTAATAATGTAATGTGATATCGGTAGAAAATAAAAACGTTCGCGTTATAGCGTATCATTAACCTTAACAAAAAGGTAACGTTATTATCTAATAATCATGAATTTGGTGATAGTAACATATTCTATGTGTTCAATTTGCACCTCATTCTTATTTATATATTTGCTTGTGGAGGCTTTGTGTATGTTACTTCCTTCCCTCTAATTGTTTTAGCTTCGTCGCGAAATGTCCCTTTCGCAAAATGTCCCTTTTATTTAAATTCTAGCGCAAACTGACTAGTTGATTATCCATCAATGTGAACAACTTTATAGTTTTTTGGCTCTTAATTTACTTCTAGCTTTCATTTTAAGTTTGTCCAACGTCTTCATTTTTGGTAAAATCCAAATCCGGCCCAATTGGCGATATGTCTTAAGACAAGGCATGTAAATGGACAAGTTATGGACAATTTTATTTTATCTGCATATCTAAAATGCGCATGCAACTGGAGTCATCTTATCTTTGAGTAACTGATAAGCAAAACAAAGTAACTTTTCAGCAATTTGATTTTGTCTTGAATTTCTGTAACTTTAATATTGTTCCAGACACGAGACCACTTGTTCTTTTTCTTTAGCTGTCACCGGCCTTCGAAATCTAGTTACTTCTGAAAATAAATACTGTCATTAAAATAAAAAATAATTAGTTATATATCTATGTATATGAAAAAGAATAAGGAGCTGGTTCATAGTTCATTGCTGAAGTGTATATTTTACATATTTTAAATGATATATCAAATGATAATTGTGTCATTGGTTGGTTGGTTTTGTCATCAGGTGATATAAATTGGATTTATTAAGATATTACTGTTATACATACATAAATGTACAAAAACAGGGCCTGAAATATATCTCATTATGTTGCATATTGTACCAATAACTACCACATAAATCTTTTGAATGATAAATTATAGAGGAATCATAACATGCTGTTATTAGCGATTCAATTCTCACTTCGACACGTCCAAATCGTTTGAAATTTTGCACATTTATCAAGGACCGTACAATACAATCATATAACATCACATCGGTATTATCGAGCTGGTCTGATGGTAGAGCTGGAAAGTGAATAAGGAAAACCTTTGATGGCAACTAGTAAACCCACCCATCTGAAAGAATCTGCTTTGGGTTCATTCAATTTGTTTTAACGAGTTCTTTTCACATTGACGAATAATTAGAAGCTGAAGGTAGAACTGGAAGGTTGATAACAGGACCTTGGAATGGCCACTATTATCCAGCCGCCGAGAGAATGCGTTCCTGACGTCTTTCAGTTGGCCATGACTAGTGATGGGAAATAATTAACGCTATTACTTCCTGATCGAAGAGAAACTTAACATAAGTTTCAATATTTGTTTGTTTGGATTCTAATTTGTGAATTTAATAAAGAAATTAAAAATGCGATAATTATTATCTTCAGCAATATTGATTACCATATCAGAAAAATATTTATGACTGGCAAACAAACTTTAATCAGATTCCGATTCGCTTGAGGAGGTGCCGTCTTCGTCCACATCTTCGCCTCCATGTATTATATTATTATTAAATTCTGATACCAGAAATATAAAATAACTACTGATATTACGCTACTTACCTTCGCGCGTTCGTTTCGTGCGTAGGTTTGATATTATTAACTTTATTATTACATTCTATTATAATTAAAAATAAGAAAGAAAAACGTATTCTACATATTTCCAACATAATTGAAATAACGTTACAATTGTTCGATATTTATGGACCACTTCAAAAAAAGATTTTCCGAGGAGTCCGGATTTTTTTGTGGGTGTTCTGGACAAAGTTTTCTTATTTTTTCAACATGAAATTAAGCGCAAAAGCAACATTTATTTTTAGTTGACATAATGATTTATTTTCTTATGATATTTGTTCGTTAGCAGGGCAAATAAACAATAACATTTATTTACTGTAAATGCAACGCCCCCTCAAAGTTACATCGCCCGTTTCATCATTTACTGTCAGGAACGCATTCTCTCGGCGGCTGGACTGTAGTAATCACACATACAAACTTACTCTGATGCGTTTAACATCTTCTCCCGTGAAAATGTTACAACACAAAAATGCTAATTTAATACTAATAAGTATAAATAGTCTAATAAACTAAAATATATTTGCTTTGATAAGTATAGCATTAAAAAGCAATAAATAAATGATCAAAATCCGTTCTCTCTGTCTACCTATTGGGGTGTATATGTAAAAAAAATGTCAATTTTGTTCACAAAGTATGCAATATTTAGTTAATATTATAGTAATATTGTAACTACATAATGAAAATAAATTAGATAAATACCAGTTTTTGAAGATCCGTTTACTGTTCATATGGAGGAGAATCCAGTATACTTCATTGCATTCATTTCCAATTTCACCTGAAAATTCATACATACCATTTATCATAATTAAAAAAAAATAATGACTAATATTCTTTTTCACAAATTATGCAATTTTTAATTAATATTATTAATATAATAGTAAGATTGTAACAGCAGAAAATAAGATATATACCGGTTTTTGAAGCTACCATCCCTGTTGATGTGTAAGGGAATTCAATATTTGTTTGTACTGGTTCTAAATGAACTTGTACATTAACTTCCATGCTTTCATTTCCAATTCCACCTGGAAATAAATTTGTAAAGGTTGTGTATTTACAACAATAATTAAAAAATAATGACATAGAATAGTATGCAATTTCTAATTAACAGTAAGATTGGTAACTACAGGAAATTAGATAAATACCTGTTTCCGAAGATACAATTCCTGTTGACATGAACGGAAATTCTATATGCATACATATGGATCAGCTCGCGGGACGCCCCAGCACGGCAGGTTCAAAACAATAACACGTGGGATGCAGAATGCAGACCATCTATCACCACGCTAAAACCGGTGATACCTCAAGTAAAATTTCACAAAGAGCACATAGACATATCCCCTCGAGTGGTCTTTAAAATATTACTCATACATAGGAATAAAATAAATCTGGAAGTAAAAAAACCGCATGTGTTGAAGCAAAGAAAAAAAACCATTAATATTAAAAAAATTATTACCATAATACAACGTCTCCAAGGCGAGGACACTTACCAGTCTTTTATTTTCACGAAATCATAAATTGTTTGGTCACCTAATGATTATAATTAATTATTATATTTGAGCCAGCAGCGGAAACTGAAGGGCTAACACTTTTGATTTTGCCAACAACAGTGTGTAACCACACGGAAGTGATGATGGATTTAATGCATTTGGTAATGACACTTTTACGGTGAACAAAATTTATTATAATTTTGCAAAAAAGATTAAAGAGGCTCTGTATTGTTGAGAAAACAAGAAACTGTCTAAATACATAATGCCCAATAGTAACCATGTAGGTAAATAAATAAGAGTGAAAATATAAAATTAAATTGATCTAATTGTATATCCTAATATTTATTTATTTTTTTGGCCTTATTCCATTGAGTCTAGGCTATCCTAATATTATTTAACTGAATAAATTTAAGATTGAACAAAACACCAGCTGACATTAAAGTCAAATGAAATGTCAAGTCAAATTTGCATAGATTTGCATTACAATTTTTCCAATTTTAGTTATCTTATTATTACTTGATAATATAAAATTTCTTTTGCAAATTCCTATTATATTACAGTTTTATGTTATGACAACTCACCTGGTATTTGTAATGTTGGAATAGCAATAGGCATAAGTTTCTTATTTGGATACATATACTTCTGCTCAAAATGTTTATGACACACTTTGCGATTCCTATATATGAAACTGTTGGCCTCTCCAACAATGTCACCTCCAATTTTCATAATCCAAGTGTGGAACACTTTTTGTTTATGAGGATTATTTGGATTGGGAAAACAGTGCAGTAGCTCACCTGAAATATGAAAAAATTAAGTAAAGCAACTTCTAATAGATGAAGGTTAAGGACATCTTTCTATTGACACAGACTAAGGATACAATGGTGCACTGTGATCTGAATCATCAGTTATGTCTATTGAGCCCAGTCATTTTACCAGCTTTGGTGCCCTTCACACCTGAATAATGTTTCCGAATATTTCACTTTATTGATGATTGGTACCCCACCAACTGCCTATATTTACTACATACCTAACTTAAACTAACCAGCTTCAATTTATCATGAGGTTAGTTGTTTTATTTTTGCATTTTGTCTCTTTAGTTCTGTATGAACATGTCTTGTTTTCCCTTAGTCGCCTGACACCCCACAGGGAAATATAATATACTTATGATTGATGATTTATTTACCATCACCACGCTTCACGGTACAGCCGGGTACACAACAAGATCGTTGAGCCATAATTCACAAGTGACACCAAATCACTCTTATGTCCAAATCTTACGAACGTACACTCGACGCAACAGACGGAAGAATCACGAGAAACGCTTAATTAAACAGCAAAGTAAAAGAAAACTAAAGCAGTAGCGCATTCGCAGGCAGATATTCGATGACAGAATCCAATATCTTTTTTTTTTTTTTTTTTTTTTTTTTTGGCCTTATTCCATTGAGTCTAGGCCCAACACGATTCTGCCAATGTCAGCGTAGTGAGCTTACACACGCGGTGGTTATTGATTGATCGGTGTGTTACGTACGTTACAGCATAGATGTTGTTCAATGTGCAGACCACCACCTACAACAAACAACAAAACACACTAACACAAAGGGAGGGACGTCACTAGGTTAAACAAAGGGATGTTAAATTCACGAGACAAAAGTTAGTTACAATCTAATATCAAAACATGTAATATACTTTAAGAGAATATTTACAAAGTGGGAATCAACAAACGTAAGGAGGGAATGAAAATTAATAGGACGCGGAATATTGGGAGGGAGGATATCATAGAGTGATATAGGGTATATAGGGCAGGAAAAAAAAATATGGTCAGTGGTACCTTCGTCAAAACCGCACTCACAGAGAGAGTGATCCCTTACCCTAATTTTATTTAGAAATACAGGCGTGCAACAATGTCCCAGACGTAGTCTACATATGGTCGAAGTTGCGAATTTGTTGCCATGTCGGTATTTCTGGAACCAAGGCTTTTTCGGAACAACTGGTTGGATTCTAGCATAGTATCGACCACAAGTGGAACTGGAAACACGCCATTGAGAATTCCAGGATCTAAACATTAAATCTTTAGCAAGGGATACAAGATCTGGGAGGAAGATTTTATAATGAGATAAAGAACCAGAATTAACAGCACTTTTAGCCCAAGAATCCACACACTCGTTATTTATAATGCCACTATGACTGGGGATCCATGCCAGAGCAACGTCCAAACCTCTTGTCTTACATTTGTACAAAACTTCCTTTGTCTGCAAGGTAATAGGGAATTTAGATTTATTTTTAAATGGATTAGCTAATAGAGCTTGCAAGCAGCTTTTGGAGTCTGTAAGTATTAAAACCTTATTTAAATTATGGGATTCAACAAAAGAAACAGCCTCTAGTATTGCCACAGATTCCCCAGTAAACACTGAGGAATGTGGAGGACATTTATAACTTAGAACTATATGAAACTTCGGTATCCATACCGCGGCGCCAACACAACCATCAGGCGAAAGTTTAGAAGCATCCGTGAAGACTGTAAGCCAGTCAGGAAAGTTTTGAGTTAAACATTCTTCAAATACCTGGTTAGCACCTGCTTCAAACTTTGAGATACCCAAGTCAAGTATGATACGCGGAATAAATGAAAGAGCATTGAAATCAAAATTAAAAAGAGAAGAGTTGCTAGAATCTGAGTTAACTGAGATTAAACTTTGTATTTTATTAAAACTTAGAACGGGTCTAGGGGGAAGTTTACTAGACCAATATCCTCCAGCCGCAACTTTTTGTGAAAGAGCTCTAAGTCGAGGAAGCAAAGGATGAGAAGAATCTTGGGAAAGTTTGAAAACAAATCTATCTGATAGATATTGTCTTCGGATGTGTAGAGGAGGATCCACGCACTCAACCTGCATAGCATTTTTAGGAGAGGATTTCATCGCACCTAGTACTATACGCAAACATTTGGCTTGAAGAGTATCCAGTTTATCTAACGGAAGTTTATTGCAGGGTTCTGTTATGAAACCACCATAGTCAAGGTGACTACGAACAAGAGCGTGGTAAACGAGCTTCAGACAGTAAGGGTGGGAACCCCACCACACTCCTGCCAGAGCTCTTAACACATTGACACCTTTCTCACATTTCTGAGCAATGTAGTTATTCTGAATAGAACCTGTCATATGACTATCGAAAAATACCCCTAAAAATTTAACACTATCTTTAACTGGAATTATTTCATCGCCGAAGTGCACAACTGGAGTTGGGATATTTCTTTTCCTAGTAAAAACTACTAAGTTGCTTTTGGAAACAGAAAGCGAGAGCCCGTGATCTTGAAGCCAGACATTCAGATAAGAGAGAGCAGAGTTAAGACGGGAGGAAGCAGAATCAATTGATTTAGAAGAGATGTATAACGCTAAGTCATCGGCATATTGAAGTATGTTACAAAAAGGGGTTACGGATTGTTCTAGGTCATGGGTGTAAATGCTGTATAGGAGAGGACTTAAAACAGAGCCTTGTGGAAGGCCCTTCCAGACCTGTCTTTGGATGAAATCAGATCCTTGGTATCGGACACAGATATTCCTGGACATTAAAAGGTTTGCGATGAAGTGAACAATCCTCACAGGGATGTTCAGCTGTTGCATTTTTTGCCTGAGCACCGGAAGAAGGACACTATCATAAGCAGAAGCAATGTCCAGGAAGACCCCCACAAGGTATTCCCCTTCTGTGAATGCTAAACGGATGTCTGAGGAGAGAATGCTTAGGCTATCCATAGTGCTCTTGCCTTTACGAAATCCAAATTGACTTTTGGCTAAAATGTTATGCTTTTCTACAAACCACTCAAGGCGGTTTTTAACTAAATGCTCTAGGATCTTGCACACAGTAGAAGATAGGGCGATGGGCCTGTAAGAGGAAGGATTAGAGGGATCTTTACCAGGTTTAAGGATTGGGATAATGAGCTGACTTTTCCAAGATTGCGGTATTTGGCCAGATTCAAAAATTTTATTTAGAATATGAAGAAGGACTGTTTTAGCTGGGGGATTTAAATTAGCTACAAAGGAATAGGGAATTCCATCCATACCAGGAGAAGAATCCCTAAGACCGTCAACAACAAATTGGAATTCCGAATAGGAAAATGGTTCATTAAATGGTTCAGAGAGAGCAGAGGAGGGAGGCCCGGAAAGAGAAGGAAAGGAGTCTGAGCAAGGGACATAGGGGGGTGCCAAATTATCAATAAATGGAATAAGCCACGCAGATGAGTCGAAAGAGGAATTGGATGGAGGGTTGAGGGAACCACGAAACTTTTTGACACTGCGCCAGACTTGGGAGGCTGGAGTTCTAGGAGATAGATTTTCACAAAAGCTCTTCCACCCTAGCTTTTTCTTTCGCTTCAGTAGTTTACGAGTCTGGGCAGAGACTTTCTGGAAACATAGGAAATTTTCTGGGGACATTAACTCATTATATTGCAGTTCGGCTTCCTTTCTACGATGAATCATATTAGTGCATTCAGAATCCCACCAGGGAGGAGAGGACAAACATTTCTTGCCTTTTTTCTTTCGAGGGATATGTAAATCGGCTGCTTCTATTAGGGAACTAACAAACAAATCATAATTGACTATGGCATCTGAGGAGGGTTCTGCTAAAATAGTAGAAGTTTTATTGTCCATCTCAGTCGCAAATAAGTCCCACTTCGCCTCTTGCAACTTGTATTTAAGGAGGGGCTCAGGGGAAGGGACTGGCTTTACAGATTGAGGTAAAGAAATTACAATTGGGAAATGATCACTACCATATGTTTGTGGGAGAGTATTCCAAGAGACAAGGGAAGAAAGATTAGGAGAGCAGGCAGTTAAGTCAACTGCAGAACGAGGGTTTTGATTAGGATAAACTCTATGGGTAGGAGAGCCGTCATTGATAATAGTGACATTTAAGTCATCAAAAATATCAATAAGGCATGGGGAAAAGGAGTCACAATAATGCGACCCCCAAGATGTGTGATGACAATTAAAGTCACCAAGAATTACTATAGGATGGGAAATAGCCGAACAAATTGCTGATAGCTCTGAGGATAAGGAAGGATTAGGGTGAGGAATGTAGATAGAGAGGAAATTGATATCCATTACTTTAATGGCAACAGCACCAATCTCCCTAGAGTGAGCAGGTAAAGTAATAGGGGTAAAAGGGAAGGATCTATTAATAAAAAGGGCACATCCTGCGTATCCATCGTCCCGGTCCTCCCGGAAACAGGCATAACCAGGAACCCTAAATAAAGTCCCAGGCCGCAGCCAAGTCTCCGAAATTGCCGCAACAACGGGGGAGAATTTGTTGAAAAGGTGGATTAACTCGGATTTTTTAGGAGCAAGGCTCCTACAGTTCCATTGGATGATTTTTATCTGGTCCATTGGAACCAGCAATAGAGGCGAGGCGGGCTAACTTTTCTGCAACGTTGGACGGTAGACAATCACTAAACTTCATGATGAAGTTATCTAAAATAGCAATAAATAGATCTATAAAATTCTCCTGAGATACATTCGCCATTTCAGGAGTCAGAGAAGGAGAGGATAAATCTGGGAAAGCACTGCCATTTGGAAGAGAGGAAGGCACATTGCTTATGATAGCCTGGTGTGCTTGCTTATCATATCCTTGAGGCAGAGAAGGTCTGGGGCGGGGATTACGAAAGACAGTTTTTCTATAGGACATAGAAGATGGATGGTTATTTAGGGTAGATTGAGGGGAAGGGGGTGTGGATGAAGGGTGGTAGGTAGGGAGGGCAACATCTGAGTAGGGACGACGCACAGAAGGGACCTGGGAGGCCGCATCTGTATATGAAATATTATTAGTGGACATCAGTGTCTTAATTGATTTTTGCCGAGAGTGCTCTGGACATTGTTTGTCCACAGCTTGATGGTGCCCTGAACATAAAATGCAAGATATTTTGTCATTCTGAATATTACAAGATTCGCCTGGATGGCTCTGACAGCACTTGAAACATCTAGCTTTGGACCGACACTGAGATTTTATGTGTCCAAATCTGCAACAGTTGAGACACTGGATTGAAGGGAGCTGATATACTTCTACAGGAAGGGAATTATAACAACAATAGATATGATTCGGTAAAATTTGACCCTCAAAAGTGATCACCACAGATTGAGTAGGGATCCAGTGGACACCTTCTTCTGAAGAGGACTTTCTGTTGAGCCTCCTGAGTTTTAATATTTTCCCACAGTTTTCTGGTAGTTCTACGGCTTCAGCAAATTCAGTCATTGACCAGTCACACGGGACACCACGGACTAAACCTAAACGGGTGATATTATATGAAGGAATCGAAGCAACCAGATTGGAGGAAGAAAGGCATGGGTGGGTAATGAAACTGTTTGCCGCAGGTGCAGAACTAAATTCAATAGCAATCCTATTTCGGCCAACGACTTTGACTCCGCCCCTAACAATATGCTGGACATTATTTTTCATCAGAACCTGACCAATCTTAATGGGACGTAAGGTTATACCAGCTGCAGGATCATTTTCCACTCGGGACACATGCACAATAAACGGACCACAATCTTTATCAGTATATACTCGAGCGGACTCCATACTTGGATGGGTATAAATTGTCTGTATTGACGCCGAGGGTAGTTCCAAGTTAGAAACGGTTTTTTTGTTTGGATGGCTGATTGAAATCTCGTTTAGTTCATTAGATGGGCGTTTGACACCACGTTCGCAAGCAATGGGTTCTTGGGTAAATAACGCCGGAGAAGGAGATATGGGAATATCAGGCGGTCTACCGGGCGACTCATCGCCCATGTTGAACCGGGCCTATTTAGGCCGTAAAAGCTATTTTAAATACTTACCCTTTTACAGTAACACAAACCACCACCACACACAATGAACAAAATCATAAACAAATAAGCAAAACTGAAAAATAGAAAATTTTCACTTTCACACTGTCAAAAACGCGTGTATTCACCAACCTTGCTTCTGACAGAATCGATCCAATATCTTCTTATATTAAAAATAAACACGACTGACAGTGACAGCGACAGCCGTCAAAATATTGCAAGATGAAAAATCTTACACTTAATCGAATCTAAAGTATCGATAGGGACTTCAAGGTATCGAGAACTTTTCATAGGATCGAGTACTTCAAGGTATAACGTCGCGTCGTCGCATAGAGATGGGTCAAACCGTTAATATTCGAAACCGAGTTAACCGAGTTGAAAATTCACCTAACCCGGTTTCAACCCGGGTTAGTCAAACCGAGTTGGTAGGTCAAATGAATGAAGCACGTGCGTTTCGTTCATATCATAAGGAGACGGGTCAAACCGAAACGTTTTGCTTTCGCGTCTATGCTGCGTTTAGTTTACAATAATATGTATGTATGTTTGATCGATTGATTTGGTCGGTAGGTGTGGTATTTATAATTATTATTTTACAATTACGATTATATGTAGGTAGTAGGTATATAAATAAAAAAAAATCGTTTAAAATCAGTCTTTACTTTTTCACAGAAAATCAGTCTACGTTCAAAACGTAACAATAACTAAATAAAGTTTCTAAATAATGAGTAGGTTAAACAATCAAAATATATTACTTTTATAATAATTATGAAATTGCACTTTTTGATTTCAGTCTTAGTTAAGTAATAATATTATTTATATTGTTATAATAATTTACAACGTAATTTAAAATTACGTTGTAAATTATTTACATTGTAACACAATTAAATCATCTGGCAACATTGCATGTACACCATTGAGACCACAGAACAAAAATCAGTACAAGTACTATAGAATGCTTAACTCAAGTAAGAACTCGTAGGCACGGGTAAGAACATCAAAATACATAAATATCAGGTAAACGACAGTAGATACCATACTGTCAGCTGTATTTATCGACACATGCGCTTGTGACAGATCATACTCATCACTACTTATCACTTACATATCAATAAAACTCTTATAATATAACTTTAAATAGTTCGATTTTCATGCCTCGTAGAAGAAAATCTGCCTACGCTTTGTTTAAAGGAACCATAGACTAACGCTTACTCTATTCTTAATATATAACTCTATGATTGAGACACAATCCTGGCTCGGTCTTCTGGAAGGCGGCCTGCAGAAAAGGACGCAGTTGTTGGTTAAAATGAGACAACAACACATTACTCTATACGTCCTCCAACAGGCATCCGCGTCCCCATACGCAGGTCCCGCATGACCTCAGGAGCGCATGACCGTGAATTGAATGGCTGAGGTGATATGCTTAGAGGAAGAATAGAGGAAGAAAATGAATGGCAGCCATGAAGCTTAGAGGATGGCAGCAGAGACAGGAGACATTTGTCACATTGACAGTTTTCTTTTATAATAATTTATACTTGGGTTGCTGTGTGTGCCGAAAGTACATTTAACTAAACTGGAATATAAAAATTTAACATTCATTACACAACAATACATAACAAAACATAACATTCAAAAATCGCCCGGCGCCATACTATTTAGAAAAAGTATGTCATTCACTTTTTTAGGGGCTAAACGGTTTCGTCTGTCGTTACATATAATTCCGGCCTTCGAAAACAAACGCTCCGATGGCACCGACGTTGCAGGAATGCAAAGATATTTTCGCGCCAAGCAATTCAAGGCCGGAAAGAGACTTTTTTTTTCATGCCAGAATTGTAACGGATCACATTTTCTTTCAAGATAGGGCATATCTACATACTGTTTAACTACCATAGCGGCAGAAGAAAATGGAGTTGCCTGACTGCTGGAATCAATTATTTTTTTATCTATAATGCTCCAAATTTCGTCTTCTTCTGCCATGGCCACTTCTGAAGTAGTATTATCAGGGTTAGACGAACTGGAAGGTAGATTGCGTAAGGTTGAAGCTTCTGACATATAATCTGTCAGTTCCTGAGTTATCCATAATTGGGCATTATTGGCGTTTCTTTCTAACCCAAACGCTTTTTTCTTAAAGCGTGGATCAAGAAAGGTGGCTTTGGCTGCTGTCCTGTTCATTTCATATACTCCAAGTCTCCTTTCTATCACATTGGCAAGCATTCGTTTTAATAGTTGCCCTAATTCAGTCACTGGAGTTTTATTGTTTACGGCTTGCTGAAGACCAAATACAAGAGGTATGACAGAGGAGAGCGAAGGATATTTTTCTCCTGATAAAAATGCAGTAATTTTTTCAAAAGGATGTAAGAGCGCCACTACATCTTCTATCAATAGCCACTCACTCGAGTCTAGATTGGACGGAGCTGCGTCCAGTAACGGTAGGGTTGCTGAAAGGGGCACTTTGATTTTTAGTAAGCGATCAAGCATATAGAAAGTACTATTCCAACGGGTGCGAACGTCTTGTTTAAGTTTTAATAGTTCCACTTTCATCTGAGTTTGCATATCGCGTAAAGCATAAGTCGATTTAACGCTATGCTTGAAATGTGAAACAATAGTTCGGCATTTGCTTAAAAGCTGCTGCAACGCCAGTAACCGCGTATTAGACGAGTTTGCATCAGTATCGGGATTATCTTTTTCTATACAATCTTTGACAGCTAGATTAAGTGTGTGAGCTACACAGAAGTGGTTCCTTTTGTTTAAATATTCACTAACTGCTTTCTTCATCGAAGAAGCGTTATCTGTTACAATTGTTACTATTTTAAAACTTATTTTAAATTCATCTAATATTTGTTGGATAGCAAGTGCGATATTTTCAGCTGTATGATTATCTTTTATTTCTGAAGTAGCAATAACAACAGACTTTAAGGTGGTCTGATCAATGAAATGTGCCGTCACACTAATAAAACTTTTATTAGTGTCCGATGACCAGATATCCGATGTCAAAGCGATATGGTCCACCTCCTGCAATTTCTTTTTCACAACTTCCGACGCAATCACATACTTTTCTTCAAGAAGGTGAACTAGTTTTTTTCTCGAAGGAAGCTCATAATCTGGATTTAACGTCTTAGAATACTGGCGGAAACCGTCGTTCTCCACTATTTGAAACGGTTGAAAATCCTTGACAATCATATTTAATAAAGCGTCGTCACCTGATTTTTGTAGAATTTTTTGCGGTACAGCTAAACGAGTTTGCCTCAATTTCTTTTTAGGAGGTTCAGCTTCCGTTTCAGGTATAGTTGGTAGGACCAACGGCGGTGGCTGACCCATCAATGTATCTCGCTGCTGTGAATTAATTGATGTCGAAGGCTGCGTGTAATCAATTTCTAGAGAGCCCGGGTGTTTTTTTTTTATATGACTTATTAATGTGCTCGTGTTGCCTGAATATTTATACGTATCTGAGCACTTTCTACATTTTACCCGGCCTTCAACGACGGCAGAGTCAAATACTTCCCAAACTACTGACCGTTTTCTTGGACCAGGCCCTGGCATTATTTCGTAACTATAATCTAATTTTAATGTCTTACAACAAAACAAATACTCAGTCACTTCACTATTAAAATAATAAAAGTACTTTTAACTCACTTAAACGAAAAATAACTCACTTACCAACATACACACACACACACACATAATTATACCTACTTATTTAAAATTAATTACCGTCCCAATAATAACTTATAAAATTCAACTCACAAACACTCATACTCGTCAACTTTACGCAATAATATGTGTTTAATAACTAGGTCAAGGGTCAAGCAAGCAATGAACAAGTTCAAGGATACTCACCTGTCACAAAATATCGGGTTTATTTGGCAACTTCCACCCATACACCCCGCCCGCCTCCCGTCCCGTCATCGCATCGGGACGTCGAGACCGCCGAGCGCGGGCAAGGCAGCCGAGTCGAGCGAGTCGCTCGGTTAATTTCGGTTCGGTTCGGCCCGGCGCGATGTTGCGAGTTGCCAGCTACGGTTTCCATTCCGTCCGAGTAGCTCGCTCGAATAGCGAGTTGAGATACTTCAACCCGATTCAGATCGAGTTGAGGTCAACCCGGTTTGAACCGGTTTGGTAAACCGAGTTAACTCATCTCTATCGTCGCAGTAGGGGCTAAAAAAAGGGCATCACAGTGCCGATCTTCAGTACGAGCCAGAGCGCTTGCTTCCTTCCCGTCCAGTGAAGCAATAATGGCTAAAAAAATGTCATTACCAGTCCGTGACGTCGCGTCGTCAGTTACTAAGATTTCTTCGATACGATACTTGTCAAAAAGTACACACTTAAGTAAAATATCGAGTACCTGTTACCTATATTATATCTATGAAGTAATACAAAAGTATCGACAAGACTATCGGTATTGAAAGGAAAAGTATTTGATACCACAAAGTATCGATTTATCGATTCTAATCGATCCTTTTTTCGTGTCCCTAGGTGCAGCTGTCACGTTAATTTCTTATATATTTCTTATATATATACATACATAGTTTTTATTTAAGTTTTAGTGGTTCCCTCTCGCGCTTTAGACGAATTCTCATGAATTCTGACGTAAAAATTACTATTGAGTGTGTAGTCAGTGTGCAAAAAAATGCACTATAAAACTTGTCAGATTTGTGGCTTGAGAGCAGCTAGAGTGGTTAATAAGAAACGAGAATTTATGGCCCACTTTCCATTAGATGAAGATAGGTAAGTTCAAAAATATGGTTTTATTTATATGTCTGGAATTAACCTCAAAATTAGTACCTCTTTGAAAGACTAGTTGAAATAATAAATCAGTACTATATGATGAAAAATTCAACCCTTTATCGCTTCAGAAATGAGACTGCCTGAAACTGAGAAGTACTAATCTAAGGTATAAAATGTATCTTTATTATGGTGTGCAATAAAGCGTATTGGTATTGTATTGTTCAATTGTTAAGAGTGCAGTATGGAAAAATGAATATTGTGTATAATACACATAGTAATCATAAAAGAATGCTTTCCAGGTGTAAGGAATGGGTGCGAGCCACTGGCAAAGAAGACTTGGCCTATGTTCCCATAGAAAAGTTGCACCAATTAAAATACATTTGTGGAAAACATTTTCTAAGTACTGATTTCCGGAATAAAATGACACAGTTGAACAACAGTGCTGTTCCAACAGTGTTAATTGCTAAAAACCCATTAAGCGATGAAATATTAAAGGATTTCCCACTGCATGTTGCATCGAACAGATGTAACCGCTCAGCGACGGATGATTCCGATTTAAAACATGTTAACACGCGAAGCGCGAAGCCGCGATTACGCGTTGACCGCCAACTGTTTAAAATTCCCATTCAACAGTGGATGATCCCGATCGGAATCATAGAAGCACGCAAACCACGCACGCCAGATATCCCGTGCGCCGCGGACAGGTTTAATAAAGCTTCAAGTAAGCATATTGGTAAGTTTTCACGCAATGAAAACTTAACATTCAATACTTGATTTCATCACAATGCCAAAAAGGGAACAATAAATGTATGAACAGAGGTGTGATGGCTTGCTCTTCGAGATCACCCAATAAAGAAATTTAAACCTTTGATTAAAAAGCTGATTGTCACAAAAGGCTTATTATAAAATCTCGGATTACCTGGAGGATAAAGCTGCGTGGGCTTGAACTGCTCAACTCACGCAAGTTTTGAATTTTAAGGCTACTTATGTATAATTTGTAAAACTGTTTACATAATTTGTTTAAAGAAAATATGACAAAAAATACAAGCCTGCTGAGTTTCTTACCCTTCTCAGTAGCGGCCGTGTCATGATCCGGTGGTAAGTTGTAAAAAATATTTTTGTGTAAGTGCCTCCGTGGAGCCTATACTTATTAAAAACATTTCGTGGCCAACCAAATAAGGCCAGTGGGGTCTAATATCACATATTCAACCCTACCAATTGTCTTAGGCTGGCCAGTCATGATGCCTGCATTCATGCATTTATTGCTAAATTTTTGGAGTATCAAGGTATACATAACAAATCATTGAGGTGTTGCATAAGGAATCTGCCTTCCTTCTCTGTCTGGATGGCTCCATCCATACCCAGTTTTGCTGATATGATCTTTGGCTACAGAAGATTTTTATCTTAATGCTTTCTTAAACTTTGCAAAGTTATTGAGATTTGCATAATGTCTTATCTATTCCAATTCCAATTTTAGTCTTTTTTATAACTTACTTCTTTTATTATTGGCAATAGTATTTCTCATAAGTATTATAAAAAATGATACTCTAACCAATAAATAAGTTATCTAACCCATTTTCGTTGTATCTCATGTTTGTAACAATTACAAAAGTAAATATATATAATATATGATAATACTACTTGTAATAAAATAAATTCCTGGGACAATCCACACACGGTCTTCAGATACAAAACTAGGCAGAGCCTGTACTATGGTGACCATACAACTGATACAAAAACTTATATACTTTTCTGATGTAAATACTCTAGATAAACAACACGCAGACACAAGGTGGGAATTGAACCCACAACCAGTGTGTCAAACCACTAGCTACACCAACAGGGCTGTCAAATGATGACTCAATGCAAATATATATATTATACTAAACAATAATTAAATAAGAAAAGAGCATGTTACAAGATCATTATTGATATGATATTACTAATAAAAAAAATTCAGGATTTTTAGAATAAGTTATCTCCAAAAATAATTCAATGTTTCAGAATGGAATGTTCAATTTGAACACAATTATTACAAAAATCAAGATGAGGAGGATTTTATTGAACTCGAGCCTGTTATGAAAAAAATTGGTGTGTATTACTTAAGCCAAATGAATGGTTGTTTGAATAAGCCATACTAAGTACATATACATATCTGTATACAATAATAGGGTTATGTGACTGTCTTTGGAAAACTATCTGAAATTGTGAATTAATTTTTCAGTATTTTTGTTTAAAATCATTATTTCAATTTAAACATATAAAAATACCGCGAGAACGATTTCACGTGACTCCTATGACGTCACATGCATGTAACAATGGCGGTGCGGCCTAACAGATTATTGTTTTATGATCATTTGTGTATTGGTAAGTGACATCACTCATCCATTATTAGACCGTTTGTGATCAAATGACAAAATTCGAGAAAACCCGTATATTTTAATTCGTATTTTACATAGACAACTTTCATTATTTTCAGAAATCAGAAATCAGAACCATTTATTTGTAAAACATAGGTGTACAAGATCTTAAAATTAGAGTAATATGCGCTATGTTTGGTCATAAATGACGTACAAAAGTTAAAAAATTGGATACTAAAAATTATGTCATATAAAATTATCATTACATTACATTATCATTACTGTTTCTGATTTCTGATTTCATTATTTTAAAAGTTTTTGTTTCATAAGATTCACACCTACTCGGACCATATTTTTTAATACACAAATACGGTATTTATGGAGAAAACCATTAACAAACATATGAGAGAGAATATGAAATACAGATTTCAATGATTTTCTACAATGGTATACTATTGTGCTTCTTGGGTATTGATTTTTAGTGTAGTGTAAGTACCCATTGCAAAAGCGTATTTTTAGCAGTTCTTTAAAATAATAATTTATTTCCGGTGTCGCCCAGTGTTTCAGTCCCTACGTGGCCAGACATTTTGATGATGTTTCTTAATGCTAAAGGAGAACAGCCTACACCCAAACCCTGTTTTTTTTTACCTACATAAAAACTTTATTTATATAACGGGTGTAAGGGACATCGTACCGAAAAAAAATTTATAAGATGTCAAATGATGTCCGTTACAACATTTCAGAAACCATTTATAAGGAAAATGACAAATGACTGACTTATTAATTTTCGAGCATGTAATGAATATATGCGGAATAGTATTTATTTCTCAAATTACAGTGCTAATTTTCTAAAGTAATAATAATTAATTGCCTATGTACTGTTTTAGTGCATAAAGAATAAATAAATAAATAAATAATTAAGTAAATTTTCCACAAATAAGTAATTTATTGCTTTTAAATTCTATTCTATTCTATTCTTGGTGGCTATAAATTTGGGCCCGGTATCCCCGGAACGCACTTCGACCCAGTTGGATCCATTGTGCATGCCCTAGCCCTTACTCTGTTGCTGGCGTATCGAAGAGCTCCCTCAGGTACGCAACGATCGCGCCAGCTTGGAGCTGTACATAATCATTTGGCGTAGGATAGGCTACTCCCAAATGACTTAACCTACGTCTCGCAAGAGCGTCGCAGCTACACAATATGTGTCGCATTGACTCTTTTTCATCTTCGCAGAATCTGCAAATGTCACCAGTACTTAGCCTCATTCTGTGTAGATGCTCGTTGGTGCCAAAATGTCCCGTGAGTGCACCTATTAGGTGCCTTATTTGTGATCTGTTAAGGCTTAATAATTTAACCCCACAGTCCACCCTTCCGCTAGAGAACGCTTTGGAGTGGTTTAGGCCTGACGCTGCCCTCCATTCCTTCATGTGTTCGTTCCTAGCATGTGCATATAATGCTTGGTGATATGTTCCATACGGAATCCCCACAAATGGTTCGGGGCCAACCAAATGACTCTGTGAGCCGGCCCTCGCTAGTCTATCTGCCTTCTCATTGCCCTCGACGCCTTCGTGTCCAGGTACCCAGATAAGGCTGACATTGTTGTGTCTTCCCAGGTTGTTCAAACCTGTAACACCTTCTTTGACTAGTTTAGAAGCAACTCGGAAGGAATTCAGAGCCTTCAGAGCTGCCTGACTGTCACTGAGAATGCAAATGGTTTTACCTTTGACGTTTCTCCTTTGCATTTCTTTAATGCTGGCAATTATGGCATAGGTTTCCGCTTGGAATACCGATGCATAATGCCCCATGCTGTGACTGACACTACAGTCCTTGGAATAAATCCCTGCCCCTGTACCTGACTCCATTTTAGAACCGTCAGTGTACCATATGAGGTGAGTTCCACCAACCGGTTTGAGTCCCCTCGTCCACTCTTCCCTGGATGGTATATGTACTCGGTACCTCTTGTTAAACATGTACACTGGATTTATCCTATCACAGGGCATGTCCATTAGATCGTCCAGTTCTTTCACGGGATCCAATAAAGTGTGTTTTGTACAGGGCTTGTTACGATTCCAAACTCCTGCTTTTGCAAGTCTGTATAGCGACTTCCTTGCCTCTGTTTGTATGTAAGTGTGTAGTGGGGTTAGTCCCAGTATCCACTCAAGAGCCAATGTAGGCGTTGTTTTGAAGGCACCTGTAATTGCCATGCAAACTACTCTTTGTACCTTCCTAAGAGAATCCTTGCAGATCTTTAGTTTGGTCCTAGGCCACCATACAGCGCTGCCGTATGTGAGAATAGGTCTCACCATCGTGGTATATAACCAATACATTACCTTTGGTTTGAGTCCCCAGGTTTTGCCATACGCAGAACGGCACATATTGAAGACACGTAAGGCCTTTCTTGTTATGTTTCCAACATGACTATGCCACGTTAGTTTACTATCGAGAGTTACCCCAAGATATTTCACTTCCGTAGCCCATTTTAGTCTGGTGCCGTACATTTCTGGGTCTCTAAGGCCCTCTAAATGTCTTTTCCTCGTGAAAGGCACAATAACCGTTTTGCTTGGATTTATGGAAAGGTTATTGTCTTTACACCATCTTTCCACCCTAACCAAAGCACCCTGCAGCAAATCCGTTACTACGTTTGGAAATTTGCCATTTACTTGTATGACTATATCATCTGCATAGCCTACGGCTTGAAATGGTCCATTGTTAAGTTCCACTAACAACGAATCCACCACTAGACTCCACAGTAATGGGGATAGTACGCCTCCCTGTGGACATCCTTTAGTTGCCTTTACGGTAACCATATCACCTAATAAACTACTTTTAATAACACGTTCCTGCAGCATAGTGCTAATCCATTTAACAATTGTCGCCTCTATGCCATGATTTTGTGCTGAGGTTCTTATTGAAGCGAAGGTTGTTCGATCGAACGCCCCTTCAATATCCAAAAACGCTCCAGCACAGATTTCTTTGGTCTCCAATGCATGTTCTGCCCGGTTGACCACATAGTGCAGTGCCGTGTCCGTAGACTTACCCGGTTGGTACGCGCATTGCATGTCATGGAGCGGTCGTCTCCTTAATGGGCCATCTCTTATATACCGGTCTATCATCTTCTCCAAAGTCTTCAAGAAGAATGAAGTAAGACTGATAGGGCGGTAGGATTTGGCATCTTCATAGCTCTCCTTTCCTGGTTTGGGAATGAAGATTACTTTTGCCTGTCTCCAGGCTGATGGGACATGCCCAAAGGCTAGGCATGCTCTGTACAATCTGCACAAGTGAGGTATGAGAATACCTTTTCCCTCCTGTAGTAAGATGGGGTATATATCGTCAGGTCCTGGTGATTTATACGGACTGAAACTATCAATTGCCCATCGTACCTTGTCTGCGTCAACTACTTTCTTTGCTGTACGCCAGTCGTCTTTGGAAGTTTTTGTAAATTGTTCTTCCATGGTAATGACATTATCAGTCACATTTTGTATCTCCACTGAGTCCGGGAAGTGCATTCTTAGCATATGCGTAAGAATTTCCTTCCCAGTTACAGTGAGCTTACCTTGGTCATTCCGGATAGATGTAAGTGGATTAACCTTTGCAGAGCTCATTGCTTTACTGAGCCTCATGCCCTCTGGAAGGCTATTGATGCTACTGCAATGAGATCTCCATGATCTCCGCTTCGCCTTGCGCACTTCCTTACTATAGTGCGTAAGAGCTTCGGCATATACCGTAAAGTCATTATTTGACTTCGCCCAGTTGAAAACACGTCGCGTCTCCTGCCTTAGATTCTCAAGGGCAGGTGACCACCACGGTTCCTTTTGCGTCGCCGCCTCTTTCTCCGGGCAGTTCTTGATCCAGCTGGTCTTAACTGCCTGGGTAATTCTGTCAGACTCAAACTCGATATCTATAACTGAGTTGAGTCGCTGCGTAGGATCCCCGAGGTGTTCCTTAAGGTCTCTCCTGAAAGATTCCCAATCGGTTCTCCTTGGGTTCCTCCTTCGTACCTTGCCATAATTATTGGAAGTTACATACCTAAAGCAGATGTAGTTGTGGTCAGATAGACTGACCTCTTCCGACACATGCCAATTACGGATCGCTTTACTCGCTCTATTGGATGCAAGCGTTATATCAATGACCTCCGCCCTGCGTCTATTCACAAAGGTTGGTCTATTGCCTTTATTTAAAATTTGTAAGGGTGAGCTTACCAGAAAGTCCAATAGTGCTTCCCCTCTTTTGTTGTTGTCTGTGCTACCCCAGGCAACGTGGTGAGCGTTCGCGTCGCATCCTATGATGAGGTCGTCGTGAGCGCAATTGTTAACCAGGTCTTGCAGCAGTGCTGATACCGGGTCCTCATTCTCATAGGGTAGGTAAGCAGAAGATATAATAGTATCTTTACTGCCCCCTCCCGTTAACCCCTTAATCCTCACAGTAGTAAGGTCTCTGGAGCAGAAGTCATATAGAGGCATTGCCATTATGCCATTCCTGACAAAGACACAGGTCCTCATATTATTTGTAGGGCATCTATAGAGAAGCTGTCCTCCACGAACGTTTAGACCTCTGATGACGCCCTTGTACAGATAAGGTTCCTGTATGAGAGCGACATCATATTTATCCATATTAAGCTTATTGCTTTTAAATTAAAATTATGCTTTATTATTATACCATTATTATACTAATTTTATTTAAAAAAAGTGGATTTTTTTTTATTCATGAAATAGACGATGAAAAATTTCAACACTAGAGTGTTCAGAATCATGTGCTGAATCCCTGGTATCGGTTTTCGGTACGATGTCCCTTACACCCTGTATAAACCTTCAGAGAATAATTATCTGATGGTGAAACCGCTTAATAATCCGTTGCGTAGTTGTGGCAGTTAGTGGATATACAGATAGACGCGGAAAGCGACTTTGTTTTATACTACGTAATGTAATAAAGAATGATACTAAAAGATAAAAAACAGAAGTGAACAGAACTGTGACGTCTATACAATACAATACAATACAAGTACTCCTTATTGCACACCAAGGAAAGATACTTTTGAAATTAAAAACAGTGAACAATATAAGGCGGTCTTATCGCTAAAGCGATCTCTTCCAGATGACATTCGGGTACAGGACAGAGCATTCTTATGGGGAGGTGCAATTATATGATTGAATTAAGTAAATAAAATTGTAAATACATATTATTATAGACTTAATACAGATATTACCAAGAAAATTAAAGATAATCCATAGCTATTAACCATTATCGAAGGGAAGGGAAAGGGTCTATTTACTAAATCCATATGTGTTTTCTTCCAGCATATCTAAAACTGACCAATTATAAGCATATAATTATAAATGAACCGTTTCATAATCTTATAAAAATCCTTATTATAACTTGTTTTGGCAGAATCATCGATAAACGATGGAGCCATAAATAAAAATCGGATTGGATTGTATCGATACTTATATATAATTAAATACGCAAGATAAAATAATACTTTACAATCAAAATGCCTTCATCTTGCGCGGTGCCCATGTGTCCTAACCAAACGGGGGAAGCATAGGTTTCACAGATGAAACGCTGTTAAAA
This sequence comes from Furcula furcula, assembly GCA_911728495.1. Classification (NCBI taxonomy): domain Eukaryota; kingdom Metazoa; phylum Arthropoda; class Insecta; order Lepidoptera; family Notodontidae; genus Furcula; species Furcula furcula. The sequence goes on from OU452242.1 coordinate 56,483,715, forward strand.
CAATGGATTTTGACTATTCATAGAGAGCAGTATACGCCTACAAAATATATTGTAGTTTGCAAGGATCACTTCGATAGAGATGATTATGAGACGCCAAGAGATTCCATCCTAGATAAACGTAAGTTGTTTATGAATTTATATTCATTAATTCATTGCAGTTGCCTAACCTTGAATATTTTTGAACCGGGGTACCTACGTGGATTGTTACCTACTGAAACCCCCGCAGCTGTCGCATCGCCACATGAGAAGGGGGATCTGGATTCATCGTGGGGATCTGAACCCCTCAGGGCCTTGCCCTTACCGTCTTGTTGCTCACGGGAATGAGGGTCGAATCCCCGTCGGCGTCCTCGGGAGTATTGACAATCATTGTCTAGCCTAGTACATAATCAAAACTTTTTTATATGTATTCAGTATTAGTATTAAAAAAAGCTATTTAAGAAGGTACTTATTTCTTCTATTTGATCATTAATTTACTGAACTACCTAGTTATTTTATGTTTCAGCAAAGCCAAAAATGCAGTGCCAAGCAAATTCGCATGGGATGAGACTACTTTCGACCCATTACGCCACATCAAAAGAGAGCGACGTCAACCTTTTGAATCGCGATATTAAGAAGGTTCAGAAGAAAAAGAGGTGGTACAGAAAAAAAACTGGAGATGTATCTCATCCTTTATGGTTCACGGACGGTTGAACTCTATTTATTAAATCGTCCGGAGAAGCACATATAAAAATATACTATACACTATACTTTGGGGAAGCGACGGCGGTGCTATAGGAAGGATCCTTCGACCGAGCGAGGTGTGATGCCCCTGATAGTTGTTGTCGGGATGTCGTATAATTATATTGTTAGCGAACATTGAAAATTCGCTTGCGAGATGCAGGATTCGGTGGTGGCACCATCTATCTAGTTGGATGTGATACTACTCGCTTTTCATAGCGTCGCTGTACTACCTGTGGCGCCACCTGGTTGTCTTGAGTCGCCACAATACTATAAAACCACAGCGGTCTACTTTCTTTCCAGTTTTGCCCTCGCGTCAATAGCAGTTATTTACTATGCATTTCAACTAAGAATGTGGCCCACCATCTTGCCATTTGAAATATATAATTACTAATGATGATGTTTTAACAAAAATAGATAGCAAATAAGACATTACAATATATAATCAAAACCGAGGCGAATTTTTCATTTTGTGTTTACTCTGCTGCCGGTACAAAAATCGTAAAAAAGTTCGGCAGTCACGATCATCATGGCGGACACATTCGTGGTTGAAACGCATAGTACTAAAAAAAATATAACTCCAGGCTGGACTTGCCACATTCTAATGCTGAAGTTATTATTGTTTTATTAGATACTAGCCAACCCGCGCAGCTCCGCTCGCTCTTATTTTACGTTTACCAAAATAGTACCTTTCTAACAGTGGAATATTGTAACTTTGCCCACGAATGAATTTCTAATTCTGTAAAGACGCGTGGAGTGGAGGACCTGATCGAATTAATGCCATATTTGCCATATGGAAAGAGTTTCATACTAGCTAAAGATCAGTGGCGTGCACAGAAAGCAGGGAAAAATATCTTCGAGTTGTTTATTCTTTATGCTAATTGTTCGTGTTCCAGCACAAATATCCTTAAATTAATCAACATTACCAACATATCCATTTACATTAAAAAAAAATACGTTAATTAATGTCCGAACTAAGATATTTAAAAATTAAGAATGTTTAGAGAAATCCTAGGGTAGGCAAAGTATTTTTGTCATTATGGAGCCACTGAATGAACTTATTAATGTTTTGAAATGCAAATTAATATGTCTATAGTATTTGCTTGCTTATGGATGTATGAAATGGTATATTAATATACTTAAAATAGTTTAAACCAGCCGAATACATTTTTTTGCCTACCCTCTGTGCACGCCACTGCTAAAGATCAAGATACGATAATTTAAGGTTAAGATTAGTAATAAAAATAATGAAAACTATTAAAATGTTTTTTTTTTTATTTAAACCAATCCTGTCTAAATAACACACACCATGCACACAATTTGGTGTGATGACTGGTATCAAATGTCCTTGAAAGTAGCCATAATGACTGACAAAGATGCTTGTCGATAAAAAATCATTGTTCAAACTCTTCAAGAAATATTGGAGATACTCAGTGTCATAACAACACGTTCGTTTCCGAGGACTCGCCGCGTGAGTTCATTACAATTGCAATTGTAGCAGTGCCAGTGCAAAGAACTGTACTGCAGGTGCCTAGAAATCGCCTCGCGAGTACAAATTATCTTTAGCGTTTTCTTCGACTACATAGTTTGAAATCTCCTTTCCTTGTAAATACAACTTATTTATCGAAATACCAACTTCAAATGCGATAGTATGTATTTGGGTTCATCCTCATTCGTACGGCCGAGGACTCACTATGCGAGTTCCGGCGAATAATAGTGGCGGCCTTCGTATGACTATAAAAAATCATACCGCGGTAATGAACGTGTTAAAAACTTTAATGCACAAAGAAATCGCAGTATCCCAAGCTTTTCAAAATTCGAAATTCTGTCGAAGGATTTACCTTTTTTTTCTATGCGTTACGTATTCCACCTTTTTATAGCCAAGTTGAATTAGATTTTATTCTTTTCAGAATCCCGCAAAGCTCATCCGCTCCCCACCGCGAATGTCAAACAGCCAGTTCCGCCGCCAATTTCCCTGGCCGTCGCCAAGGAACCGTCAACTTTGCCGCCATATACCATAGCGCCGCCAAATCCCCCGCCACTTGTAAAACCGACTCTGTCATCTTTCATCGAAGGACTGGGAGATTACCTTGCAGATGAGGAACCGGCAGCTCCACTTATCAAAAAACCGCCAAATCGGCTGGCAGTTGCCGCGGAACCGCCAATTTTGCCGCCATATACCATAACACCGGCAAAGCCCCTACCAGTTGGGAAACAGACTCTGTCGTCTTTCATAGAAGGATACCTTGCAGATGAGGAATCGGCAACTCCTCTTATCGAAGAACCGCCAGATCGGCAGGCAGTTGACGCTGAACCGCCTGACGATAATGGCGCGCCAGGGTCGCCGGAATATCTTGAATCCGAGCCGCCAGAGTCCCCGTTGAACGTGACTCTCGATGTACAGCCGAGCTTCGGTCGATGCAGATGTTGTCTCAGCCACGGGCACTTGAAAAGTATGTGGCTGGAATACAAACACGATGATACCGCGGAGGTGTACGGCGATATGATAGTCAACTGCTTTGCGTTATCGGTAAGCAAAACATTAATAATTTCAGTTCAACGTTCAAAATCATTTATTTCAAATAGGCTTAACGCCAGCACTTTTGAATGGTAAATTTTTTTTAAAAGCTACCACCGGTTCACAACCCGGCCTCAACTGATAAAATCCGGCAAGAAACTCAGCGGGCTTGTATTTTTTCACTTTTTTTATACAGTGATTGTTACAATTAGATCAGCATCAGCGACAGTGTGTCCTGCCGTCCAAAATATAAAATAAGAGAGAGAAAAAAAATTCAACAAACTAAAAGGCCAAAGGGATAGTAGTCGGACCAGTCCCCCCAAGCAGCACCCGCGCACGAGTTGACTCGAGCTGCAGATTAATTAAATTTGAGGCGCTCAGTTCAGTACGCGATAGGTTGACATGGCAATCGGGGTATGTGTTGAGACGCGGGGGAGGGGCTACCCCGCATCCCCCGCGCCACCTTACGTTGGCGATGTGTGCGTGTGCGGGGTGTCCCATCTCCGATTACCATGTCGACCTGTTGCGTCTTGGTTGTCCATGCAGATTGGAATAGGTAGAGTTTAACTACGAGGAAGGAAGTAACATAGAGAGGATAATACCACCTCTAAAATTTCGAAATAATTACAATGATGTTATAATTAAGTACACATTTACTATTCAAACTATTGATTTTAAAAATTTGATTGGTCCTTTTTTGTTCTCGCGGTGAAACCTTCAATTGTTCTCGCGGGGAAATCCTTCAATAGGTCCCCCGGCACACTGTGGGGAGTCAACCGGGGTTTGTGGGATACTACCGCCGCGGCTGTCGCATCGGCACATGAGGGGAACCTGGGACTCGCATCTGGTACCCCACAGTGCTTTACCTTTGAGCCTGCCGCCGGGAGATGCATTATATCCCCGGGAACCTGTCACGGTGCTCACGGGGACTGGGGTTGCAACCCCGACACGGTCCTCCTGGGAGTCACCACTACTCGATGGCCGTCTAGTGCACAAACGTCCAGGGACTCCAAAGGGTCGACCTTTGGAGTCCCTGGACGTTTGTGCACTAGACGGCCATCGAGTAGTGGTGACTCCCAGGAGGACCGTGTCGGGGTTGCAACCCCAGTCCCCGTGAGCACCGTGACAGGTTCCCGGGTAGGTTCCCACCTAGGTCAAATATTTGTGTGCATATATCGACGGGCCCGTTGGTCTAGTGGTTAGACACCCTGGCTGGCTGCTACCCGTGGGGTCGTATGTTCGATCCCCACCAAGTGTTATTTATTTATTTAAGTATGTATTAGTATCAGTTGTCTGGTTTCCATAGTACAGGCTCTGCCTGGTTTGGGATCGGACGACGTCGATTGTCCCAAGATTATGTCTATGTTGTGTATGTATGTATTAGCAGTAACAGCTCAGTGGGCGAGCGCTTGCCTTGGAAACAAGGTGCGCAGGTTCGTGTCACGTAGTGGCGTTTTCGTTCGATCCTTAACTACATACGTCGTCGTAAAGTAAACACGGAGTACTTTTCATAAGAATTGCTTGTATATATTTTACATAGTATACATTGACATATTAAACGAATATTTATTTGACAATACTGTTTTTCTTCACATTAAGTTACCATAGCAACTAGACACTTCTTTTTTAGAGTTCTTTTAATTACAAAGCAGGTTTTATTCCAACAGTTCGAACACCGGCTCGCAACTCTGATTTCTTTAATTAATCATGTGCGAATGTTACTAGCTTTGCGTGAAGGAAACCATCGTGAGGAAACCTGCATGTCTGAGAAAGCCTAACTAGCTTCCGAATGACGTGTGAAGTCCGCCAACCCGCACATGGCCAGCGTGGTGGACTATGGCCTAAGGGCTGGTATTATTATTTTTATTTATGTCTATGTTAGTTAGTATGTTAGTACCTCAATGAACTATGTTTTATATAGTTCGAGCCTACTGGCGAGTCCGTGTTAGCAGACAAGATATGCGATTCCTGTATCACAAGGCTACGTGATGCAACCGGCTTCAGGAAAATGTTGTTGGAGTCACAAGACGCGCTGATGAACCTGACATGTGAAGGTAATAGTTTATCATCGATATAATATATCAACTAGATAAACATTCACTAAGAAAATTACATCTAAAATGTGGTCACGGAGGTCTCGGTCTTATCTGTGCTGGTGGCGGAAACATGAACTAACGATTTCATTATGATAATGACGTGTAGTTGGATAGTTTCATAATATGAAACTATCGGCCATACTCTACCTACGGCCCGCTAGCCTTTTCTATGCGGCCCGAATTCTAGTACAGTATTTTTATATTAACAGTAGTATTTTATTGATATGTGTACAAAAGTAATGCAAAAAATGTCGTTCGAATAAGATTCGAATGAATAAATGTTCATTTCATTCGCTTTCTCTCATAAAATTGAAGACATTTCTTTACTTAAATTCTGTGTGCGCGCTACACAGAATTTAAGTAAAGAAATGTCTTCAATTAGTGCAAATCCCTTAATTTTTAAATAAATGCTATATTTCATATATACAATTTATTGTAATTTAATATACTCAGGGTAGTTATAATTAAACATACAATTCAGGCTAGATTATTGCGGCCCGCAGACTAAAGCAGAGGCGACTATATGGCTCAGGAGTAAAAAAGGCTGAGTACGGCTGTTTCATATAGACAGTAGCGACACTCCTATTGCGTGGTTTAAACTAGTCATGTACGCGCAGGTATACCTGTGCAGTTAAACCAGACACGTAGCGGTAAGCCTGCACAAACTCTCAGTTGAAGCCATGGCCCCGACAGCGGCGCTTGACCTCGAAACAGTAGCGTTAATATATTTACTGCCGCACCCACAAACGCCAATTAACTTTAATAGTAATTAAGTCACTTTTTAAAATCTATTTATTTCGACTGTCGGAGCCGTTTATGATTATTTTCGATTATTGAACACGAAATAATTGATATATCTACTCACTATCTGCGTATTAAGTATTGATTTGCGCTGAGAATATAAATAATCTGATTTCAAAATATGGCTTATTGATTATTAACTGTAATTGGTATTTGTAGGTTCAGCCGTCATTGTTTGTTTTATTAAAGAATAGGACACTTGCCTGTACAGGCGTGGAAACCTGCACAGTTGTGCGGCATACACGCCCAGGTTTACCTGTACAGTTTAACTGCGCAGGTCATCGATATATAAACTAGATAAACATTCACGAACAAAATGACATCTAAAATGTGGTCGCGGAGGTTGCAAACTTATTTGTGCTGGTGGCGGAAACGTGAACTAACGATTTTATTATGATAATGACTTGACATTTTCATATAAACAGTAGCGACACTCCTATCAGCAAAAATCAATTTGTCAGCCTGTGGCTTATAAAGAAATAGCGACACAAGGGCGCTATTTCTCGCTACCACTTTTTGAACCGAGACACCAAATCTAGTTTATATATTATATCGATGGCGCAGGTATACCTAACAGGTATACCTGCGCGTGGTATGGCTAGCTTTAGAAAGAGTTAGCAGATATAGACAGAAAGACAAAGGCGGAAAGCGACTTTGGGTTATATATACTGTGTAAAGAAGATTTTGTCAAAAAAGCCACAATGAACAAACAAATAATAAATATCCATACATCGACATTGCGCTACCATGGTTTTACATACACGTTATTACATTTATTTTACAGACATTAAATCTGAGGATGGGACTGTCCATGATGAAGAACATATTGAAGAGCATTTTGAAGAACAGGTTGAGGGAAATGTTAAAGAGCATTTTGAAGAACATATTGAAGAGCATTTTGAAGAACAGGTTGAAGAACATGTTGAAGAGCATTTTGAAGAACATGTTGAGGGAAATGTTGAAGAACAGGTTGAGGGAAATGTTGAAGAGCATTTTGAAGAACATGTTGAGGGAAATGTTGAAGAACAGGTTGAGGGAAATGTTGAAGAGCATTTTGAAGAACATGTTGAAGAGCATTTTGAAGAACATGTTGAGGGAAATGTTGAAGAGCATTTTGAGGAAAATGTTGAAGAGCATTTTGAAGAACATGTTGAGGAATATGTTGACGAACATATTGAAGAAAGTGTTGAAGTCCCGATCGCAGATGCGGACATGGAGTACCAAGAGATTGAATTTCTTGAAGAAACTGACCTCGAAACAGTGGAAATCAGAATGGATCTCGTAGAGGAAGTTAACACTGGTATGTTTTTGCAAGCTCAACCCCCCCCACCGTCCCCCAGATGGGTTCAATTCCAGTTACTTATTTATTATTACATTGTTTACTGTACTGTTTGGCGGGCCTGTTGGTCTACCCTGGCCGCTACCCAGTATCTTGTAGATGGGCCGATTCCCGCCAAGTGTCTGGGTCTTTATCTATGTATTTATAAAAAAGTATGTATGTATTAGTATCAGTTATCTGGTTATCATAGTACAGGCTCTGCCTAGTTTGGGATCGGATGACCGTTGGTCTAGTGGGTAGTCACCCTGGCTGCTACCTAATGGGTCGTGGGTTCGATTCCCACCAAGTGTCTGGGTCTTATTTATCTATTTAATCATGTATTTACAAAAAAAAAGTTATATAAGTATTAGTATCAGTTGTCTGGTTTCCACAGTACAGGCTCTGCCTAGTTTGGGATCGGATAACCGTGTGTAGATTGTCCCCGGATATTATTAAAAATTACTAATTATCAATAGCTATACAGCCAAACCTCAATGGGTTTACCTTCATGTAATAGGCATGATGACTAATTTTGAAAAAATACTCTTTAATGTACTTACGGGTCTACTATTGCCGAAAATAATCATATTTTTGTATTAAAATTACAATTAATAGTAATATTTTCAATTTTTAAAATAAAATTTGAATTTCGTTCCAAAACGATGGCCGGTGCATGGCGCCATATTGTGACGTCACTCCGGCGGTGTAAATAAACATCTGTCTGTAGGTATAAAAGTGAATTATTGTAAAGAAAAAGTTGAGATGACATTTGACAGTTGTTTATTTACACAGGATTGACGTCATTCACTCTGATCAGCGTTTATTACAAAATGGCGATTGTATTTGAGTAATTTATTTGCTTAAATATCACGAAAATCTCTATTATTATGAAAATGAGATGCATTTTTGGAATCAGTGCAATCTGTTCTGATATTTAAAACCACAGATTTATTGATATTGTGTTGCAGTCATCATGCCTATTCCACCAATTTAACACATATTAGATGAAATAGATATTTGAATGAGCAATTTGGTCTTGTACACTCATTTTATTCACAGATTAACATTTAATTAAGAGATTATAGTTAGAGAGTCAATATTGTTGTCAGATAAGGTATTAGTATTAATTTTCTGGTGGTGTGGCTCTGCTTTCCATTGATTACGGCGGTGACTCCTACGAAGACCCCGTCCCCGTAAATACCGTGTCTGGTTCCCCAGGCCAAGGCAAGGCACTAGGGAGATCACACCGGAGAACCCAGGTTCCCCTCTCATGTGCCTATGCGACAGCCCCGTCAGTTAGTGGGTAAGTATCCCACAGGGTCCCGGGAACCTGTTGAAGAATTCCCCCGCAAGTAAAAAGAATGTAAGTTCCTGTCTAGTTTGATATCAGATGACTATGTATGTATATTATTGTTATATATACCATAACATATATTGTAATCACGCGTAGGGTAAGAATAGCACCCACCCATCTCCTCCCGTTGTGTGTCCGTAAAAGGCGACAAAGGGAAAACAAGAAGACGGGCAGTAGCGTCTTTCTATTGGATTACCTACCACCTATACTGAGATCCCCAAGCCGCGTGGGGATTATAGCTACCCTTCCCTTCTAAGGGGGAGACCTTTGTGCAACAGAGGACTTCTCTCTGATGATAATGTATATTGCAGATCAGTTAACAGTTCCAATGGAGACCATCACTCCTTCGCCCGTAACTGGCATCGAAGTACTGCAAGAAATCGAAATAGAATCAGAGCTAACCAAGGAACCTCAAAAATTGCCGAAACATGAAAAATGGAAACACTCTACACCGAAACTGTTGAATCAACAATACTTTGTGTTCGAAGACACCACAGAGAAGATAGAGTCGGTGGCGGGAACACATGGAACAACCATAGTCACTATGGTCAAGGATAATACAAGTAAGTAGTTCGCTTGTTGCTAGGACCGTTCAGGTACTTCAAGAGTCGTTGGACGTTCGGGGTGTGGGCCCTAGGATGTACATTGAGGATGGCGGCGGGGATGCGACCCCCGTCCCCGCGAGCAACGTGTCAGGTTCCCGGGGGGCTCATAGGCAAGGCTCCTGATGCAGATCCCACTGGAGAGCCCGGGGGACCCCTCTCTTGTGCCGATGCAAGAGCAGCGGGGGATATAGTGGCTAAGAATCCCACATACCCCGGTTGAGACCCACAGCTCCCGGGGATCTTTTGAAGATGCCTCGCTCGCCTCCTATTGTCCGGTGAAGCTGTAAGGGCCATTTGCGGCCAACAGCGTCTATCATGCCAAAAAAAAAAATCCTCACTAGGTCGAATAGAAAACAAAACAAAAAAAAATGTGCGTGCGTGGAGTCCCTCCGCGCGGAAGAAGTGAAACTTCATTCTCGCTCAGTCGATCGGTCGGTCGGTCGGTCCCCCTTTACTCACTCACTCACACACACACACACACACACACACACACACACACTAACCAACTCAACTCTCAAACCGACTCTCAAACCGACACTCAAACCGACACTCAAACCGACACTCAAACCGACACTCAAACCAATTCTCAAACCAACTATCAAACCAACTATCAAACCAACTCTCAAACCAACACTCAAACCAACACTCAAACCAACACTCAAACCAACTCTCAAACTAACTCAAATTAACTCAAGCCAACTCGCCCACGCCTATCGCCTATCGTTTAACACCTATCACTTAACGCGTTAAGCGATAACGCGTTAAGGTGACTCATTTAACGCTTGACGCGTTATGTGATAACATTTTTGGAAGTCGCATAAGAAGTTTCACTTCAAAAATAATATTTACTACTGTTTCAAAACTGTCTTACGAACACAGCGGCCAATCTTTCACAAGATCAGCTATCTGCGCGGGAGTAATTATAGTACTTTCCTTCATACGGGTCGTGTTGGTCTTCAGTCACATCGGATTGTGAGAGTAAAGGAAGAGAGAGAGAGAGAGAGTGCACTTATGTCTACGCAAGCACTTCTGCACTATAATATCTCCCGCGTAGAGATGGCTGATCTAGTAAAAGATTGGCCGCATCATTATTATATACCCAATGATATTATAAATAATAGATATGTTACTTACGACGCGTGGGGTGCCCGGTTAGAATTGTATCCCCCAATCTCCTCTCGTTGGGTGTCGTAAGAGGCGAATAAGCGAGAACGAGAAGACGGGCAGCAGCGTCTTTCTTTTGGATTTATCTTCCACCTATACTGCGATCTCCAAGCCGCCTGCCAAGCGTGGGGATTATGGCTACCCCTCCCTTCTGGGGGAGGAAGGGGGAGGCCGTTGATACATTTTTTTTTAATATCATTGATATCACCCCCAATACTAAAACTATGTTAAATTTCAGTTACCATCCAAGGCGTCGATAATAAGAACATTGTGAAGGGCGCCTGTCGTCCGTACGAGAAGAAACCAAGAACAAAGCAGTTATACGTCTGTGATGAGTGTGGCGATGTGTTCACAACGAACGCTCTATATTCCACTCATTGTTTAAAACATTCTAATGAACAATACAAGTGTGGTGTTCACAAGAAAAAATATACAGCGAAACGGTTAAAAACTACTGAAGCATCATGAGATAGCCAGTCGGTCGAACTGGTAACATTGTGAAATGGTTAAAATCATCGATATAATATATAAACTAGATTTGGTGTCACGGTTCAAAAAGTGGTAGCGAGAAATAGCGCCCTTGTGTCGCTATTTCTTTACAAGCTTTCTGACAAATCTATTTTTGCCGATAGGAGTGTCGCTACTGTCTATAAGAAACTGTCAAACTACAAGTCAATAACATTATAAAATCGTTAGTTCACGTTTCCGCCACCAGCACAGATAAGTTTGCAACCTCCGCGACCACATTCTAGATGTCATTTTGTTCGTGAATGTTTATCTAGTTTATATATTATATCGATGTTTAAAATAGATTGTTTAAACGAACTATGACCAATGTTTAAGTAAAAATTTAAGTAGTATTAAAAACCCGCTGTTCGATTGTTATGGTGACTACTTGCTTTGATGATACATTTCAAGGGAGATATAGATTTTGAACAAAAGATAAGTATTCCGTATTCTGTCTAATACATTACTAGTTCTAGTTGAACTGGTTCTAGTTGGCTGGTTGAACTGGTGTTCTGTGTTAACAAGTAATGAATCTCATGAAGCGATATTTTATACCGCATCAGAGTCACAAAATACTGAGAGTACAGAAGGCAAGCCTTATACAACGGACGCTCGAGCAACGCACACATAGACAGCGCTCACGGACACGATATCTCGGTTTATATCGCTCGGTATAGTGCGAGTGCGAATGCCGTCCGCTTCAAACACTCTTCTTTCCGTTCTTCCTGTTTGATTAACAACTATCAATCAAAAAATCTAGATACGAGTGCCACTATCACTATAGTTTTTTCGCATAAGCCAGAGTTGATAACCCTAGCGCGACCGCCGAGCGTAGGTATGAAAAGCGAGGTACATACATGAGCTTGCCTTCTGTACTCTCAGTATTTTGTGTCAGTGTCGTGGTGCAGACACGACGCGACTGAATCTAATCGGGTTATTGCATTTTATTGGGGTTTTCATCAAATAGAGAGTGATAAAGACCCCTGTTCGATCGCTGAGTGTTTGGATATGTATGTACGACTTATTTGTTGACTATTTCATAAATATACTTCCTTATTTGTATAAACGATGCGAATATTCTCCTTAAAAATTTGATAGGTGTTTTTTAACACCTGTGTATAAGCTTTAGAGCGGCCTTAGGATTTGTATCATTCAAAAACTGTTCTTAGATAACCTGACTTTTAAATACAAGCCCGCTGAGCTCCTTGTCGGATCTTCTCAGTAGCGGCCGCGTTACGATCCGGTGGTAGTATATATAAAAAATATTTTTGTGTTAGTGCCTCCGTGAGGCCTATACATAATAAAGATATTTTGATTTTGACGTAATTTTTACAACTGCCTATATTAAATTCTTCAAAAAATATACATAATCAATATTATGAAAATAAACTATACTTAGTTGCAATCAGTAATTTGATCATAGTGAGATTTGCAATATCACAACACGAAATAGGAATATTTCTTTCAAAAATATTCTAATTTGGCTTAGACGCACATTTCTACTGACTTATTGCACATGTAATAAGTTTTTGATGAAAATTTTGCTGGTCTATTCCTAATTAGTTACATGTCATCTGTTCTTATTCTTTTTTTTTTATCCAATATAAGCCAGTGCTTGACCAGAGTCCCACCTGATGGAAAGCGGTGACGCAGTCGAGGATGGTAAAGCACACTAGCTTATTAATAGCCTATTCACTCTATTCTTGAAGACATCTATATTATAATCGGGCGGGAAAACCGACGCAGGCAAACTATTCCAGTCCTTAGCTGTCCTTATTATAAACGAAGAAGCAAATCGCTTAGTCCGGACTGAAGGCACGTTTACCACATATGGGTGCGTATGCGCTGTGCGTCTCGTCGTCCGATGATGGAAGGGTGTATTCATATGAATGGCTTCGTTCCATTCATTTTGGTTAGAGAAATAACACTTGTATTTATACTATTCGATAGGCATGTTGGTCTAGCTAGAAACACAATGGCCACTACCCAGTTGTATTAGTATTGGTTGTCTAGTTACCATAGTACAGGCTCTGCTTAGTTCGGGATCAGATGACCGTGTGTGGATCGTCTCAGAATATTATTATTATTGTAAATAAGCGATTGTGATACGGCTGTATTCGTCTTTTTGAAGAAGTCTGAAGATAATTATGAAGGTTTCATTTCGAAATATCATTCTGCTTTATGTTACCAATTACGTAATTTCAATAATGATTATTTGGTAATTATACTATAATTTTATTTTATATGTGGATTTTTTTTATAGTAATTTGGAATTTTAATAATTTCAATAGGTTTCATCAATAAAAACTGATTATTTTAAATTTGAGTTTATTCTTCGCCACATAACTTCGTTATCCACATGTTATCCACTCTTCGATTAGAATGTCTACTGTCGGATAGTTATAATAATAAAACTGTAAATAATTTCTAATAAGAAATAAACAAGACTGTTTTTCAATTTCTTTTTTGTTTGAATAATCCCCTACCCTATATAAAAAGTAATGTGTATGTCGCCTGTTTGTATGTGGCAATATATCTTCTAGCTGTTCTGTTCATTCCTTTACTTTAAAGTAAAGAACGAAGAAGAAGAAATGTCTTTTATGGCTTGCATGGATGCATGATATTTCGCCAGTGTCCCGTAGTTAGTTACATAATACACTTAGAGAGAATTGAGTTAAATGAATATTTAGAGCATACATAATCTAACTATCTGACTGTTCTGACCCAACGCGAACGGCCTTTTTAAGCATTTCAAGCGGTTACTTGACACAAAGTGTGCGTCGCGCCGCTGCCACCTTGTTGTGAAGTGAGCCTTTCTATTAGGCTCAATTCATACCAAGATGGCAGCGGCCCGGCGAGCACTTTCACTGTGATAGAATTTTAAACTTAAAAGACAAGTATCGCTTGTAAAGCTCAAAGAAGCCGCGTACCTTATGGGGTACTTTCCATGTAGAATGTACGAACTAGACTCAGGCCTCATTTACGGAGGCGCGGAGCGTCGCGCATCGCGTGTGGCGTGGCGTCTTGCATCCCTCTCTCACTCCTACAACGACATATGTTTGAACTCACTGCGGGCCGCGCCGCCCATCGCGACGCGTGACGCCCCGCGCCTCCGTAAACGAGGCCTCAAGGCACGAGCGGTCGCGCGGCTGCTTTCGGCGTCGCGGGTGGCCGCGTGGCCTCTTTAAACTTTTCAAGCGATACTGGTCATTTAAGTATTGCAGATAAAGTTTAAAATTCTTTGCCACTGAAAGTGTGCGTCGCGCCGCTGCCATCTTGGTGTGAATTGAGCCTTACACTCGCTCTATTATAAATAAAACAAGTTAGAGATTTATTGCAAACTATATTCCAAATGATGCGTCTTCAAATGTCCCTTCAGACTGCACTTCTGAACGAACGACTGCCCACAGACCGCACAAGCGAACCTCCTATCATTATTGTGTATCCGCATATGCTCTCTCAACGTCTTCTTCCTCGCGTACGACTTCTTGCACACCGAGCACTCGAAAATCCTCTCCCCGGTGTGCTTAACCATATGCACCCTCAACTCGTTCTTAGTGAAACATTTGTATAAACACATCTCGCACTGAAAGTCCCTCTCCTCCAAATGGTCCCGCTTCATATGCCTAGACAACGTATACCGTCTATCGAATGATTTGTCACAAACATTACATTTATACTGCAGAGGTGCCACACCATGAACTGTCACCATATGCTTTTGCCTTTTGAAGTATTCCATAAAGCGTTCCGGACACTTTGTACATTTGAAACGTTTTAGCATCTTGTGGACTGAGTTCACGTGGTTGTTTAATTTCTGTTGCGTTGTGAATATCTTGCCACAGCTCACGCAGGGATAATTGCCTTCTATATGCATGCTTTTAACGTGAACTTTCAATCTGTATTTAGTAATGAAACCAGTCCCGCAGTCTTTGCAAACGTAGTTCCTGTAGTGTATATTCATATGCCTCTCAATAGCACCGAACGTCTCAAAGTTAAACCCGCATATCTGACACTCATAGATATGGTTCGCTGCCAATTTGAAAGGTATCACACGATCCGTCAGCTTCGTATGCATTTTCTTCTTGTGAACGTTGACTAGATGCAATTTTAGTTCGTTAATTGTTGGTATACCCTCATTGCACAAAATACATTTCAAGTCTGTTATGTCTGCATAAACGACGAGGCATTCGACGCCGTATCGCTTCAAAATCCTTTTTATTTCTCCCTTTTTGTGTTTGCTGGTGTGATCTTTCAACGTGTCGAGATTCTCGCATATGCATCGGCAATAGAAACAGGGGAAGCCAGTTCGACTCTTGCTTCGGAATGGGGTGATGTTAGAGTTCTCTAGAATGGTGCAGGCGTTGACTACAAGCCCGGTCTTTTCTGTGACATATTCCCTTGGGTCGTAAGAAGACCGGATGCGGTCGTGGTCTTCTAGGAGTCGCATTATTGCTTTAGGCGCGATTTTCACGTCTGGAAAGAGCATTACTGTTAAGAATTACTGTTATTCTTAGTTAAACACCCCACCGGTCTCGGGGTCTGTCCTGGGTCTTTATTTAGTCCGTAGTTACTACTACGGGTATTAAGTGCGACAGTGCAAGTATTTAATTACTTAGTTTATACTCATCATCGCCAGCCGAAAGACGTCCACTACTGAACATAGGTTCGAACGCCACATTGAACGACAATTGGCTATTTGCATCCGGTTACCTGCGACGCGTACGATGTCGCCTGTCCGCCTAGCAGCCATACTCAACCTTTTTTAGCCCTGGGCAAATAGTCGCTTCTGCGTCACCCTGCGGGCCGCAATAATCTAGCCTAAATCGTATGTTTAACTATAACTACCCTAAGTATATTAAATTACAATAAATCACATATTTGAAATATAGCATTTATTTAAAAATTAAGGGGTTTTCCACTAATAGAAGACAATTATTTACTTAAATTCTGTGTGCGCGCTATTTTAGGAGAGTAAGCGAGTGAAATGAACATTTATTCATTCGAACCCTATTCGAACGACAATTTTTGCATTACTTTTGTACACTTACCAATAAAATACTACTCTTAATCTAAAAATACTGTACCTACTAGACTTCGGGCCGCATAGGAAAGGCCAGCGGAGCGCAGGTTGAGTATGACTGACCTAGTGGGAGGCCTGCCTACGCTGCGACTACCGGTTCGTGGTCGCCACTCGAGAACCTTTCTTCCCCAACGGTTATCGGTTCTTCGAGCGATGTGGCCTGCCCATTGCCACTTCAACTTGCAGATTCTGAGAGTTAAGTCGGTAACCTTAATTCTTCGGCAAATCTCCACATTTCGGATCATGTAGCGCAAAGAATCTCCCTCTATATCTCGTTGTGTGACTCTGAGCTTCGCTAAAAGGCCAACAGTTAGGGACCACGTCTCGGTACCAGTAGTTTGATAAAGAATGATAATTACTCTGTAACATGTCCAGGTGTTTCACGTAATCCGGGCAGAGGTCCGCCAAGGTCCGTCGTGTCGGCAGCGAAGGGGCGCTCTTGCTAAATCGTGCCAGCAATGCCTTCTCACCATCCACCATTTCATTGTCCGATGAGTAATCTGCACATGTAATTAGGCAAAGTCTGATACAAATACATCATCAGCAGCCGATATATGTTCACTAAAGGCCTTCCCCTTAGAAGGGAGGGGTTGCCGTAATCCCTATACTTGGCAGGCGTCTTGGATGCGATAGTAAAGGTGGTAGGTAATAGAGGACGCTACTGCGCGTCTTCTTGTTTTCCCTTAGTAACCTCTTAGTGTCGGCGCGAAGCGGCTACAAAAGAAGCTGACGCGCGCGACAGCCACTTGTGGTCCATGTTGGACACTTGCGGTCGGTGGCCGCTACTTTTTTTAACTCGTGCTTGCAGTGAAATGAAGGGAGAGAGGGGTGGGGAAACGCGCGAGTGGCTTGTGTCAGCGTTTTGTGGCAAAGCCGACCACTAGAGGCGAGCAGTGGCGATTGGTGGCGTGTGGCGACCACCGGCGTCTACAGTGTGCGGCTAGTCCATGCAAAACGTATGAAAACAACAGGAAATAGGTCGGTGGCCGCGTTTTGTGGTTGTGGCCGGTGGCCCGTGTGCGGCGACACCTTGAGTTATGACTTTAGCAGTCTACACATTTGTATTTAAGTTTGCTTACCATAGGAACTTAACGACTCATCCGATTTTAATGAATTTAGTCTGTCGATTCTTAATTATGGTCTGAGTAACATTATTGGAATTTTTTCCCTAGTCAGCTTCAGATTCTCTGTTACTTTTTTCTTATCTCTGTGTAGATGATTATTTCTCCTTTTAATTACATATCAACACACCTACTTGCTATGTAATAGGTAAACTTTCCAAGACCAATGCATGACAATTTATCGTGTCCCCGGGATTCGTCGAGGGTCAAATCTCGGTGTCTTCACTGGTGACCACTGTAGATCTGAGTAACGGTAGTGGGATTAGTCCAAAGTTAACCTTACCATTGACAATAAATGCTGAATCATAGTTTCCATTGTCTATGTCATCCGGCTCCAACTTCACAGCATACCGTTCAACCTTCACATCTAACCGATCTGCTAAAGTGTCCTCGTCCACTGGTACTGCACAAAAAAATACCATGATCAGAAACAGGAGCTGAATTTTAAAACTTAATAAATAAACATTTATTTCTTGCCACAGATTTAATAATGTGATATTAACAAATTCCTTATATGTTAGTAACATTTCAATGAAGATTGGATCATGGTGTACACACAATCCAATCTGTTGGGAGCTGGCCCTGACGCGTCGCACCTGCAGGCTTAGCACGATTTGCCAAGACTTCGTAATCTTGACAGTTCGGTGTGGAGTATGACGTAGTTATCGACGTATATAGAAACGACATTTTCGGTATTAGCTAGGTCGATAACTACGTCATACTCCACACCGAACTGTCAAGATTACGAAGTCTTGGCAAATCGTGTTAAGCCTGCAGGGATGCTGCGTAATATCACTAGTGTGCAGTCCATAGAGGCAAAAAGACTTTGCAGACCCTACGACTCCTTGGAATGATTAAAATGTTTTTTTTTAATCTAATATAAGCCAGTGCTTGACTACAGTCCCACCTGACGGAAAGCGGTGACGCAGTCGAGGATGGTAAAGCACACTAGCTTATTAATAGCCTATTCACTCTAGTCTTCAAGACATCTACATTATAATCGGGCGGGAAAACCGACGCAGGCAAAATATTCCAGTCCTTAGATGTCCTTAGCACACTAGCTTATTAATAGCCTATTCACTCTAGTCTTGAAGACATTTACATTATAATCGGGCGGGAAAACCGACGCAGGCAAACTATTCCAGTCCTTAGATGTCCTTAGCACACTAGCTTATTAATAGCCTATTCACTCTAGTCTTGAAGACATTTACATTATAATCGGGCGGGAAAACCGACGCAGGTAAACTATTCCAGTCCTTAGCTGTCCTTAGCACACTAGCTAATAATAACCTATTCACTCTAGTCTTGAAGACATCTACATTATAACCGGGCGGGAAAACCAACGCAGGCAAACTATTCCAGTCCTGTACTAAATAATATAAGAAATTTGCGCCACTGAGTAATATAGACCGCTACATCAACCTGCCACTTGTCACACTTTGTGCCTGGCAATTTTTGCAGTGCTGTTTGCACAGTGCGGCAATAGGCAAGTTTGTCACTTACTACACACATCAAAAGTGTCTAGGGATCAAGCATTTTTGGGCAAAAAAATGGGCAGAAGAACAATGGCGTTTCGTGTGCTTTTCTGATGAGTCTCGTTTTGGTATGAGACCGGATACAAGACGTATACGACACTGGAGAACCCCTGGACGCCAACAGCGATTAAAATCCTGCCAGGAAGTCCATCCTTATAGTGGTGGAACCATCATGGTATGGGCGGGTATTTGGATCGGCGGAAGAACTGAGTTGATTTGGATCAGAGGCAACCTCAACGCTCAAATTTATGCTGAGACGATTGTATCAGACGTCATCGTTCCTCTACAAGTGCAAATCGGTCCCTTATTTCCATCGATATACTATACCAACTAGATTAGCTGTCACGAACAAAATGACATCGAAAATGTGGTCGCGGTTACATATACTTACACAACTATACACGTACACGCAAAACAATAATATGTTCATATAAAAAGATAACTTACGTACTATAAAATAAGGTTCAATAATAATTGCAGACAATTCGGCACTTACACAGTTTTGGAGCTGAGAGTTGTGTGCTTCCATTGAGTTCCATTGTTTTTGAACGCTTAGACGTACAGTAAGCTAAGGAAAGGTATGGAGTTGCTTACGTTTATTTTTTCCAGAATAACCGTAATATAAAAATATGGTAAGTTACGTATAATGTTATGCTAGCCATAAAAGAAAGCATTACTTTGTACCCAACTTCTCCAGAATGATTGTTATTTCTTTCTAGTAGTATATCTGCATTTATTTGTTACAACATTAAGCTCTCAACGGCCGATGATTCCGATCGCATAAGCGCTATGACGCGTCGACCGCCAACAGATTAACATGCGTATCAAATGAAGCGAAGACGCTTCATTTGATACGCATGTTGGTCAAGAGAACGACTGGATGAAATAAGACATACATATAAATTCAAAATTCTTTATTATGCATAGACTTAAAATAATTAGGTTTCGTTAGGTACAATTTTACAAAAAGCGTTACAAATGTTACAAAAAGCGTTAAATAAAGACAATAGTATTGAAGTCGGTACTAAACATGGCATATTTAACGCTTTCAAGTTTTTATTTTATTTTAAGTCTAATTTATATACACTGAACATTAATAATTAATCAAGTTTAGTGACAATGTATTTGACATTATATTTTATATTTATATTTAATTGACGGGCCCGTTGGTCTAGTGGTTAGACACCCTGGTTGCTAACCGATGGGTCGTGGGTTCGATTCCCACCAAGTGTCTGGGAGTTATTTATCTATTTAAGTATGGATTTACAAAAAAAAATTACATATACTCCGCTTCAAATGAATTTGTAAAGGAATACAAAATCGTTTGCGGTTCAATAACTACATAACACCTACATTGTTTACTTCGCGTGGCCGCAAATACAACTTTGTATTACCAATCCTTTTTTGCTACCGCGTTGCATTGTCAAGTATACGGCGCGCGGGTTATACGACCGCATAATAAAGGTGTAAACGTTTTCAGTTTTATTTGGTACAGACTATAAGTATTAGTATCAGTTGTCTGAAAAAAGAAATGTTAATTACCTTTAAACAAATTTAATTTATTATAAATCTGTCTTTTTGAATCATTTTTTGTCTGAGCGGTTTCTTTTTTACAAACATAATGCAGTCTTACATCGATGAATTTTTCTACAACTAATCTCAGTAAATCAATGTTATGGTTATGCTCATTTTCTCCGACAAAACATCTTTATTAATATATAATTTTAAAACTGCAACAGATATAAATATTTTGTCATATTTCTTGTGTATATTTTTACCACCACTTAAACGAACACAGTTGCGTATAACGCGTTCAGTGTTCATGCAAATGTCAAATACATCATTTGCACAATAAAATAAGCCATTCATATCTCGTAAATCCACTAGTTTGTGGAACCATAATTTTTCTTTTGCCCATAATTTTCTTTTGCAGTCCTCGCACCTAAGCTTTTTTACTAGACTACTTACCCACTGCAACGCCCAGCTCTCGCGACTAATGTGATCCGACTCGTCCGAGCTTCCGCGAAAAAAATGTAATTTGAAACCCACTCGAGCCCGGAGCGATAAAAACACTTGACATTCGTAAACAACAAGGGCTAGAATAAAGATAAAACTACCGTTAAAAAGCTAAGTGTATTACGAAGCTACTTAAATAAACATCAAGAGTTTTAATTATAATTTAGAATTCTAAAAAACGGGTAGAAGTGAAAATCAGTCCTAAAAACACGAAAACTACCTGCTTTTTTCAAAGGGAAAAAAGTTAAGACATTGAGATTGTATTTCCACTTACCTACATCAAAATATTATAGCATTATTCTTCACGATCATTTTTATGTATAATATGCATCAAAATAAACAATAATCTCACAATAATAACAAATATTAACGCCGCCGACGCACCCACAAACACACCTGTACGTAAATATCAAACTTCGTCATTTTTTTTTATTTTTTTTTTTTCTACTTGAGGTACCGAATAATTTTATTAAGTTGGCTAATTCACTTCACAATGCCGATGCGCTTCTATTTTAATGATTAATAGTCTATGATCGGCTACAGAAAACGAAATCTCAATCAAAAAGTGGTCAACCGTCACTGGATACCATGGTATCCGCGGGCGGTCAACACGCTTTTGAGCCGTGATACCATGGTATCCGTGGGCGTTCCAGTGGCAAAACCAGAAATGTAACCTACTATTTGGAAAACAATTTCCGGAATTGGGTTTTGTTCTAATTTTTGAATGAGTTCGTTGCAATTTATCTGGTATTTATCAAAATTGTGCTGTATAGATTTATTTTTTATGATTTCTATAGCACTTAAATTTTCTTCACATTCATCAAAACGATATCCCGTCGAAGAACTATTAATTTTTTTGAGTGCCGATAATCCTGATAAAATTGGTATATTTTGTATTGGTACACAATTCCCAGTAAATTTGGAGCCTACTTCCAAATGAGACAGCAGTTTTTTAAAACTGGCTTTAAATTGTCTCGTGTTGAGATTATTATTGTGTCCGCCTTGACTCCTTATGTTTCCGAAAAATAACTCTACATGATCTTGGCTGAGTTTATAGGTCAATAAGAACGGAAGGGCATCAGTTAAAATTAATGTTTCATATAAATATATTAAACTATTAATACATACCAGTAAACCCAACAAGCCAGTATTATTTTGTGTCAAGGCCAATGGAACTTTTTTATTATTAAACACAGGTCTTACTTCAGTGCCAATTTTAACCTTTTTTTTATATTTTACCTCAATTGATAAAGAAAGTAAGTAATTTTTCGCTTCTGATAAAAATGACAATATTTTCTGTGAATTGTTCTTATTCAAGGGTTTTTTGAAACCAAAGTCTTTAAGATTACGTGTATTAAGTATGTCAAAAACATTATTAAGTTTCATGATAAAGTTTGCTGTACTCTCGGCCCCTTGGAATGTGGGAATTTTCAAAGTATTTTCACAAAATTCTAAAGCCTTACTAACGCTTCTGCTAAAGAGCTGGGATGCCAGCTTCACATTCATTATATGATTTTTAAAGTTAATATGACTATGTGAAAGTTTATTTGCCAAGTGCAACTATTTTCTTCCTGCAAGTTGTATAATTCTGTTAAAAATTTCCATTTGACGAATTTATCATCTGCAATATATATAATTTTCTTTGATTCTAACTTATTTCGCATCAATTTTAACATATGACATGCATCTAAAAATATAACAACATTATAGTCAGCAAATGGATGTTTAAAATAAGTTTTTAAATTTTTGTAATCATCCAACTCGCATCCTAAGTTTTTCATCGTTGCAATATTGCTTTTACAACCATCAAATGTCACTGAATGAATTTGAACACCTATTTTATAACATTTTTGCAAGGCAATTTTTATTAAACACTGCTCTAGCGGTACCGCAGTCATTAGTTTCTCAGATCTCGTACAGTGCGGAAGTCTCAGTGAAGTTGCTGCGTCATGGTGATTACAATGTAATCCTGCTGCAGGAGTGTGGTAATAATTCTTCAGTGGTATGTTCAGTTTTTATTTTACTAAGGTGGTCCAGTGACAATGGTTTCTAGACAGATTCTCTTTTTTTAAATAATCTTATTTAGGGTTTCTAATAGTATAATAATACAAACTTACACACATCTCATCACCACTTTTTCTATTTTACGCAGTTGTGAAAAAAATTGCACAATTTTATAACAATGAAACTCCATGCATTCTTTGTTCGAGAACTACGTAACGCTCGTGTACTGATTTACCAACTTATGTATGCTGGTGGCGTAAATGAGAACTAACTTTTTTATTGTGGTAGTGACGTGTAGTTTGACAGTTTTGCATAGACGGTAGTGACACTCTCTATCAGCAAAAATAATTTTGTCAGCCTGTGGCTTGGCATATGGCGAACTACTAGCGGAGAAAATGTCAAATAAATAATTGTTATTTCGGATTTTAGTGATATCTTACTTATATTTTGTATTTAAACTAGTAGTAATAAGATTACTAACCGAAAAAAAGATATTCCACCTGTAATTTTAGTGTTGCGACGAGTATTTGGACAGTTTTTCAACGCGCAATAAGACATTTTGACACGTCTTACGCCAGCTGTTGTCGGCTCGTACTAATTTGAAATAGAGCGATAGCTGTCTCCGTAGCTCTTATTTTCGTGACCACTTTTCGGGTCGTGACAGCAAATCTTGTTTAGATAGTATATCGATGCTTATTTCAGTTAATGCATGATAATGCACGACCGCACACCGCAAGAGTTGTAAGACAGACTCTCGCCGCAGCTAACATCAATGTCCTGCCCTGGCCTGCTCAGTCGCCAGACTTGAACCCGATTGAGCATGCATGGGATATGCTACAGAGAAGAGCTCTGCCGAATATGGAGGGTATCCAGTCGCAAGAAGACCTTTTTTTGTTGTTGCAACGAACATGGGCGGCCATTCCACAGCGTGATTTGGATGAACTCATTTTGAGTATGCCAAACCGATGTTCTTGTGTTGTTAGTGTTCGCGGTAGAAACACGGATTATTAATTGTTTAAGTTACCCAATAAAATTTTAAAGAAAACTGTTATTTCAGTCTTTTTTTCGAACTTTTGTGTTAGTGGTTCAAATGTCAAAAATCCCTTTATTAGGAAAATGGCAAATTTCTTTATTAATGCAAAGGTGACTTGGTTTATCGTTACTGTGACAAACGAAAACACTTTATTTGATGAATCCTTAAAGAAAATTTTAATTAATATCAATCAGGAGAAAAGTTATTGCAAAAATATATGTTGATCCCTAGACACTTTTGATGTGTGTAGTAGTGGTATTCTGTAAAAACATAACAAACTTGAAAGCCGAACCTGCTGTGAGATATCAAATTCGTTTAATGAATCTGAAATCTCACCACGGATTCAGATTTCGAGTTCGTTAAAACATCTTACAGAATAACCATGCAGTTGTTAAAAGGCTTGCTTGTCCCATAACTACAGTCTGTGGCGCAGTGCGAAACCCCTTGCTTTGCAAACCTGAGGTCGCAGGCTCAAATCCCGCGGACCAAATAATGTAGCCAGTAAGGAACTACACAAAGTTGTTACTCACTTTGTGTAGTTCCTTACTGTCTAGGACAATGCAGGCCGATCACCTGATTGTCTGTAAAGTAAGATGATCCATGCGTCGGATGGGCATGTAAAAAGTCGGTCCTGCGCCGAACTTCTCCCCGATCGTATCAGTTTGCCAGTCTCATAGAACTATGAGAGGTAAAAGGAAGAAGTGCACGTCTACGCAAGCACTTGTGCACTCTGGCATCTCCCACGTAGATGGCCGATTTTGCGAAAGTTTAGTAGGTAGTATCGGCCAGGAGATTATTTATTCTTATTATAATAAAAATCATTGTAAAAGTAGATTCTCACCATTCACGAAGACGGTGCCCTTATCACCAGTGGATGAGGCAATATTGGTTGATACGGCAGCATCAAGGAACTGCCTCTCAGTGCTGACCACCATCATCCGGAAACTAGTGGCATCCCTCAGCCGCTGGATACATGTCGAGCAGATCAGTGAGCCAAGATATGTGTTATTAGCCAACTGGAATATAATAAAAAACTTATACAAAATGAAACTAAATATGTACAGATTATTTACAAATATGTATACTTAAACTTGGTAAAAAAACTTCCTCCAAGGGAAGGGTACCTAAAACACTAGCGGCATTACCAATGGCATTATGGCCAAGCTTATATCTTGGCAGAATAAGCTACCAGCTTGACGGTCTCCTGAGACTTGGATAAGTTTGGATGAAACTTCTTTCACATGCGTCTCATGAGACCAAGGCCCCATATAAAAACTATATAAATTTTAACCCAGTTGGATCCATTGTACGTACATGTGCTTACTCCATAGATTTTTTATTCTACCAAGGTGGCAAGCAATGGCCTGCCTGATGCTGAGCAGTCACTGCCTATGGACGCTAGCAACACTAGAAGAATCACTAGCGCGTTGCCAACCCTTAGGACATTGCATATTAAGCAGCTACAGTTCGCTTCACACCAGAACTCAGCAATGTTTACACACTGCTGCTTGGTGGCAGAACAGCTGACACTGCGGTGGTACCTACACACACAGTCCCTTGCACAAAGGAACTACCACCACATAGACCTACCATGAAGTTCCCAAATCATCAGCTACTACTGGTTTGTACTGTACTCTACGAACTTTTTGGCTGTTCCGAGTGCAGGAGCATTGTGCAGAACATAGAATTAGGTATCTGTGGGATGGACCCGAGGTGCAGCGGCAGTACACAGCCTAATTTTTATTAGAAAATCGTTTCCACTGTTATCTAGCAGGGATATTTATAGACTGTTTATTTAAACTGCATCAGGAGAGAAACATATGGGATTACTAATGCTGTAAATTTTATAGGAATTACTTTTTTCATTGAGAACATTGTAGCAGGGAAACGTATCTGTGACCAGAAATTGCTTTTAATAAGATAGCATTTATTTATTATCTTTTTGAGCATTTTTAATCATCTCAATGTGCAAAGGGCACTGTAGGTTTTTGGTTGCCAGGGAGAAAGCTTTCAAAAGGCACTCGATCTCCATAGAGGGTTGAGGTCAGTTTATGTGGCATTTGTATCCATTAAAAACTCTTTAGTGACCAACGGTATGGAGAAACACTGGGCATTCCGTTCGGGCCACGCCAGAGCACGTCCTGGGGGAGCAGAAGTGGGCTTCCTAGCGGAGCTCGCGACAGAACAAGACCTACACTGCGTCGTCCGTTGCCCGCCTGGGTACCTTACACACGTAGACTGACGAGAAGTGCAGCAATTGTCCATAAGTAGGCGTATTGCTAACTAACCATCAGATGAAAGAAATGCTCGCCTTGATACTTAAAAAAACTAGGTACTAAGTTGAACAAAAAAAAAACAAAACTACTTACAAATAAATTGAAACAATCTGTAAACATGTCGTAGTAAATTTCTCGGAGTCCGTTGAAATAATATTCCTGCATGACGTCCCTGTGATGTCCTTTCGCTAAACAACACCGGCATTGCCCGTAGGTGATGAATTCTTTATTTGGATCCATAAAAATTGCACTTTTTATTTATAATTAAAACAACAATAATATTCGTCGATTCCGTAGACAGAAATTGACAGAATATAACCACAGATTATAGGATACATATATCTGTCTACGACTGATGGAATCTATGGAATATAACACAAAGAGCAAGTGGAGTCTATTTTAATGATTGGAGCATAGAGTAAAGCAAGGTGTTGCATATAATTCGAAAAATTTTCCCCATAAAATCAAATCAAAGATTAACGGTATAATTCATAAAAAAAGCTTATCAAAGGTTTTAAGCACTGATTAGTTATAGTGTTCTATAATTTTATAAAACGTTCTATAAAGTTGCTTATTCATAAACGTTTCATAAACCATCTATAACTAATACGTCTCTATAGAACGTTTTTCAATCAAAGTATTGCCATTATAATGAAGTTGGTCAACAAATTGACCGAATACACCCAATCGCCCACAGATAATATGTGTCTACACACCGCCTAGGTGTGATCATAGACATTATTACAGATTATAAAACATTTTATTGTCTACGAAACGATGACGACTGTCGATTTGACGGGCTTGTTGGTCTAGTGGTTGGACACCCTGGCTGCTACCCAACAGGTCGTGGGTTCGATTCCCGCTAAGTGTCTGGGGTGTTATTTATCTATTTAATTATGTATTTACAGTAAAAAAAGTACTTATATAAGTATAAGCATCAATTATCAGGTGTCCATAGTACAGGCTGTGCCTAGTTTGGGAACAAATGACCATGTGTGTATTGTCTCAGAATATTTATTTATATGTTGTATTTATGACGCCCATGCGGAATTCGTCATACATCCATCGATCATTGTCATTGTTATTTGATTGTTATAGGTTTGTTTGGTAGTGTTGTAACAAGCGCGTAATAATAACTAACCTAAAATAAACTAACTTATATTAAAAATATATTAAATTGTATAATAATAATAATAAAATAAACGTTAAGTACTGAATAAAATAATAAATCGTAATAGTTTGTAGTGTGTATACTGCTATTTTGATTTCTTACGAAATTGAACGGATATGAAACCTGTATGGGCTAGAACTCTTTGCCTTCCTAATGAGGCTCAACTAAAGAAAAAAATTGAACTGATGGAAGTGACACTGACACAAATGTCATTTTCTTAATAATTAATAATCAGCTGTTGAAAGACGGCCATTTTTTACCTTATATCACGCCTATAGCACTGTTATAGTAGGGGTCTGCCTTCTATAACTTTAAAACGTATCTAAAGAACGTTTTAGTGCTAAAATGCGTTTATGAATAATACTTTTTGAAAATCATACTATAGCGAGCCTATAAGTGTGTGATAACTTTTTATGAATAAGACCGTTAGTCTCTAAAAGGTAAAGGCCCCAAAAGTTCACCTTACCTGAATTTCAATTTGAACCTGCGCCATCTATTAGACGTTCACCTCAAACTAAGTACTATCGTATCGCAGCGTGCTGCTACAGGTAGCTATACCTATACCCTTTAAAACACTAGGTACATATACTTAATAACGTCTGTGTGAGGATTGAGTGAGAACCCTGTGAAAAAAAAAAACAATAAATGCTAGTTATTTAGTAAAAGTACTAAAACAATTTGAAAAACCAATCTTACAATTTAGATAAAACCACATAAACCTTTGAATTTCAGTATTTTAGTCTGTTTCAAGCTTAGCTACTTAATGAAAGGAAAGTTTTATATGGGCTATATTACCCCCTGAACCAAGTAGAATCTATCGACATATTATTATCATAGGTCAAAATCCATTGAGCCGTTTAGGTAGTGCCAAAGAAATAGACATACATACATATACCAATATACATACAAACATACATACATTCTCTCGAAAAACGTAGCCCTCCTTCTGGAGCAATCGGACAAAAATCGCAACTAACGTTGTCTGCCTGTTTGTTCCTTTAACACGACTAAACGGTTGAACCAATCTTTAAATGCAAAAAAAAAAATACTGACCAGTTTCTCAGACAAAAATATAATATTTTGACGTGTTTGATACCTTGATCTAATGACAGTATGACCATATCAGTTGAAAGTTCATGGTTGTCTTCTGTTGGTAGAACCTTATTACGTGCTTTACCAATATCTGGTTCAGATTGTGATACTGAAAATTTTTTTTTATTTGTAAGCAATATTTATTTATTTATTTATTTTATTTATTTTATTTCTTTGGAAAACCAACGACACACAATAATGTATAGAAAAATGAATAGTAAACAGAAGGTCACTTAAAGGTTTTCACGACTAAGTCAACAAAAGTAAACAATGAGTAACATAAAATAGATACAAAACATAAAAACACAGACAATAAACGGTTACATATACACACTAACAATAACTGTTGCTAAAACATCACAAAAGTATTATCAAGACTCATGAGAACAAGAGACACCAATTATTAAATATACCATTAAACGGTTCTAGTCTAAGCATTTTTAAAGAAGTCTTGGCTTACGATTTTCCTAGCAGTTGCCGCTTTAGTAAGAAAGGGATCAAAATTAAACTTGTTACAAAAGGTGTTAAAATTATTGCTCGCACGCACTAAATATGAGTTCTGTCTATAATTTGAGGAACATCGAGGTAGGGAAATTGGAAAGAAGAAGCGAGTGGATCTAGTGGGAACATTAAAGGAAAGTTTATGCAATAGGTCAGGACAGTCTATTTCATTAGAAAGGATTTTGAGCATAAAAGTACAGTCTGCTATTTCACGTCTAATAACTAAGGGAAGTAAGTGGAATTTAGCACAGTAATTTAAATAGTTCTCAGAATGATACGGTATTTTGGCTATATAACACAGGTGCTTAATGAATCTCTTTTGAATGCTTTCGATTCTATCAATATACTTATTATATCGTGGGTTCCAGATTTGGGATGCATATTCAAGGTGGCTTCTGACGAACGAACAGTAGAGAATTTTTAAAGTCTTAACTTTGGTGAAGCAATGAGACAGTCTTATAATAAAGCCCAATGCTTTGATAGCTTTAGTTACAATCGCCTCAACATGAGCGTCAAACACCAATTTGCTATCATGATGTACACCAAGATCCCGAACTAAGTTACTTTTAGGTAAAAGCTGGCCTTTTAAATAATAAGATGTGGGTAAATTAAACTTTTTTCGACTAAACGTGACTACAGTGCATTTAGTTGGATTAAGATCAAGGCTGTTAGAGGAACAATATTCATCAAGGCGTCGCAGATCCGCTTGAAGGGCATCTGCATCTGCAATTGAACTAATGGCAGAGTATATTTTCATGTCATCAGCAAAGCATAGCAAGTGCGATGAATGAAAACACTGGTTGATGTCATTTATATATATTATAAATAGCAAAGGAGCTATTATGGACCCTTGTGGGACACCACTAGGCACAGTAGTCCAGCTAGAGATATAATTATTTAGTACAACAGCTTGAGATCGATTGTTAATGTAAGAAGTAAACCATCTAAGAAGATCACCTTTAATGCCTAAATCATTCATTTTAGTTATAAGAATGTTATGGTCCACTCGATCGAACGCTTTACTATAGTCGGTATATATGACATCAACCTGTGCACCTTTGTCCATCGTAGTTGTTAGAAATTCATTTAGAAGTACGAGATTTGAAACTGTAGAACGACCTGGAAGGAAGCCATGTTGGGATGAGCAAATTGAGATTTTAAGTGTTGCGTAAACTTGATCATACACGATACGTTCAAACAATTTTGCAATAACGCATAGTTTAGAGATAGGCCTATAATTGGTAATGTCACTTTTTGACCCTTTTTTGTGGACTGGACTAACAAAAGCTGATTTCCATATATTGGGCATAGTGCCACTAGAGCAAGACTTCTTAAATAATATAGCTAAAGGGGAGGCAAGTGACACGGCGCACCGCTGAAGAAATATAGGTGACAGCTGATCAGGTCCTGCTGACTTAGATGTGTCTAAGTCAAGCAGTAATTTCTCGACCATAGCAGTATCTATTTCAATATTAGAAATATGCGAAAGATTAGGAGTAGACGTTGATATGAGTGTATGGGGACTTACATGATTTGTACGGTTAAGAAAATTGGAGGAAAAGAAAGAAGAAAAGGCATCACAAATGGATTCTCCAGAATTGAGGCGTCTGTCACCATAGGTCATATTACTTGGAAAACTTTTAGTCTGGGATCGTTGCTTAACAAAAGACCAAAAATGATTTGGATTGTTTTCAATAGACGTTTCAGTAGATGAGATATACGAGTTATAGCATGTCGCTTCCATTTCCTTAGCCCTATCGCGAAGCAGTTTGTATGTAACTTCATCAGATAGCCTGCCATATATTTTAAATTTCCGGCGAAATTTCTCCTTCTCGTTTAGCAGTTTCTTTAATGCAGGAGTGTACCAAACTGGATAAAGGTTATTTTTAATTAATTTAGTGGGTATAAACTTCTCTTGAACTTCAGCGATAACATTATAAAAACAATTAACAGCTTCTTCAAGAGGTCTACAAGATAGTTCTTTGATCCAATCAATTTGAGTGAGGTGCTGATTTATTAAGTCAAAATTGGCTTTTCTAAAGACAGGCTTTGAACGCATCGCTTGCTTAAGCGGAGTGAATTGAATGCAGCTATAACAAATAATTAATGCGGGATGATAGAGGTCTATAGGCAACACAGGGTCCGCGCATTTAATAACAGATACGACTTTATTTGAGAGAACCAAATCTAGAAATCTTCCGTGACTATTAGGGACCCCATTAAACTGCTTAAGCCCATTTATCGCCAGCTCATCTTGAAATAGGAGTTCGTCGTTATTACTAGTCTGGGCAGCAGTGTATGATTCACCATTCCATTGCCAAGATATACCGCACAAATTGAAATCACCTACTATTAGGAACGTATCATTGGCTTTATCTACAATTGAACTATTTAGTTTAGTTAGATAGTTAAGTAACTGTGACGAGAACGATAACCCTTGATTTTGTTTACATAAATAAATAGCGCAAAGATGTAAGTTATTCACCTGTTTTGTAATTGAATCGCGTATGCGAAGGGTAAGCCATAGGTCTTCCGCGGTGGAGTGCAAGGTTGGTTGGGCGATAGTAACAATATCTCTATGAACCGCGATGAGCACTCCGCCTCCACGGGTCTGGCCTGTAAGGTTATAGTCACGATCCCGTCGCCACACAACGTAGCGGTTATCAAAAAGTTCTGAATCATGGATACCGTCGATCAGCCATGTTTCAGTTAGAATAATAACATCGTAAGAATTAAGACAGATTTGACGGTAAAAAATATCAGTTTTTGTTCGAAGCCCACGGACGTTCTGATAATAAATATTAAGTTGGTCAAGCACTGTGAAAGTTAACAATATCAGAGTTAATCCTATTATTATAAATTATATTTAGAATTACTGGCAACCCGTAGTAATAATAGCGACAATAAAAACTATATAATTGCTTCGATATTGATCTAATTATTAAATGTAGTAGAATATTAGAGAAATCTTTACCAAAGTACCATAAAATCCCGTAAAACTCAAATAATAAGTATAGAAATAGTAGGCAGTAAATAAACATTGTATAATCGAGCAGTAAGTAAGCATAGTTTATGGGAAAGATTTTAATTATTTGTCGTAACCTGTATACACAATAGAATATATAAAATAACACACCTGCCACACAATTTACACCGCAATTCCACGAAATAACATAAAACTTAACTATTAAAAACATACATAATAATGAAAACAGACAATAATTATACTTATAATAGTTCATTTCACACACAATGATCGAAGTATGTGGGTATCCGATAGTTATATTTACGCTGGGAATAAGATATAACCATAACTCAATAAGCGCGAGCGAGATAATTTGAATTGGATCGGTATATTTGATAACTATCGCTCGACAAGCTTGACAATACTTAGCCTTAACACTGTAAGAATATGAACGATACACTCCTAATAATACAAATACGCCATGCAAAACATTAAAATAATACAACATCCAGCTGATGCTTTCTCTTATCACGACCTCTTATTTCTCTCTTATGCGATTCGTCCTCCTAAACCTAAGCGTAAAATTCTAATGCAGCGCAATTTTTGTGGCATGAATCTTGAAAAGCTTCGAGAGGATGCAAAAAGCATTGATTGGAGTTCGTTAGTTTCCGCCAACGCAATTGATGATAAGGTTAATATCTTCACATCGCTTATTACTGCATTGTACGACACGCATGCTCCTATTCGTCCTGTCAAAATAAAACATCTTCCAGCACCTTGGCTAACAGATGAAATTAAAGCTCTCATTGGGAAAAAAGCTGCAATTAAATCGAAGTATAAGAAGTGTCCCAATGATGTCAACTTGGAAAAATATATAGCTGTTCGGAATCACTGCAGCAAAGTGTGTAGGAAAGCTCAACGCCAAAATTTCCATAACTCAGTACAAAACAGAGATCCAGGTAGTGTATGGAAGTTTCTTAGATCAATGGGGATTGGTAAGGTACGCCAGGAGAGCATTCCTTCAAGACTAAATTTAGATGCTTTAAATCAACATTTTTCATCTTCATCTTCATTTGATGTGACAAGTAAATTAAATACTTTAAAGTTTCTTTCAACGCTACCAACCCCAAATTATGCTCCTTTTATTTTAAGCCAATTTTCTGAGTGTGGTGTTGAGCGAAGCATTAAATCAATTGTTTCGGATGCCGTTGGCAGTGACTGTGTTAGCCGCAAAATGATCCTTCCTATCCTTAATGAAATCCTCCCCATCATTACACATATCCTAAACTCTTCTATATCGACAGGCACCTTTCCTTCTATTTGGAAAGAAGCCCAAGTTTTTCCACTACCAAAAAAGACAAAGCCAAGTTCCTTTTCAGAATATCGCCCTATATCCATTTTACCTTTCCTGTCTAAAGTTCTCGAACGTCTTGTTCATGAACAGCTATCTGTTTTTCTGGTTGAACATAATATCCTCAATCCTTTTCAATCTGGTTTCCGCCCCGGGCACAGCACAGTCACTGCTCTCGTCAATATTACTGACGATATTCGACAAGGGATGGCAAATGGAAACTTAACTATACTTGCCTTACTAGATTTCAGCAATGCATTTAACACCGTTGACTTTGATGTGCTTTTGGGTATTCTGTGTTCGCTCAACATATCTCCAACAGTTATCAGCTGGTTTCGTAGTTACCTGTATGGACGTCGGCAGCGAGTTTGCCTTGAAGATACTTATTCTTCATGGTGTAACATCAATGCAGGTGTACCACAGGGTGGCGTCTTATCTCCTTTGCTTTTTGCTTTATTTATTAATTCAATCTCCAATCAACTTCTTAGTTCCTACCATTTGTATGCCGATGATCTTCAAATTTACACTCAAGCTCCTTTAGCCAGGTTGTCGGAAGCTGTTGTAACCTTGAACACTGATCTTGCCAGTATTTGTGAATGGAGCAAACAATATGGCTTAAAGGTTAATCCAATAAAAACTCAAGTCATAATTGTTGGTAGTTCTAGAATGACCGCTCGGATCAACTGGTCTCAGCTGCCTAGCATAACCTTTGATAACACTAATATTCCTTTAAGTATGGTCGTAAAAAATCTTGGCATATATATTGACAGTAACTTAACGTGGGATCACCAGTTAAAAGAAGTTAGTAGGAAGGTATTTGCTTCTGCCGGGTCATTGCGCAGATTACGCAATTTTATACCTACTGCCACAAAAATTGCTCTTGCACAATCCTTGTTACTTCCGATAATTGATTATGCCGATGTTAGTTTCCTTGACCTTCGGGAAGACCAACTTAATAAACTTGAGCGACTTCAAAACTTTTGCATTAGATTCATATTCGGTCTACGTAAATATGATCATGTTTCTCAATTTCGCGCTAAGCTCAAGTGGTTGCCAATTCGACTTCGCCGGAATTCTCATATTCTTAGTCTTCTTTATAACATTTTGTTTAATCCTGTTACTCCACGTTACCTAAAAAACCGTTTTGAGTTTCTTCATGCCACGCATTCTAGGTCCTTGAGATCATCGGAGAACTTGATGTTGAGCATGCCGGACCATTCCACAGTATTTTATGACAAATCTTTTGCTGTTCAAGCCGTCAGACTGTGGAACGCGTTACCTATCCAAGTCAGGAAAGCAAAGTCCTTGCCTAGTTTTAAATATCTAGTTAAAGAACACTATCTCTCTTTATAATCGTAATTATAAAATATATTTTCTATTTTATATTATACTACTATTATATATATTTTCTTTTTATTCTTCTATTCAACAATAAAATTTTATTTTTATTGAAGTGCACCTTCAACTGCCCATTATGTTTTTCTCTATCATTTTCTAGTAGGGTTGCCTGGAAGAGATTGCTTTTTAGCGATAAGGCCGCCTTTGTACATTGATATCTACAACGTATTGTTAAATTTACATGTAACTTTTGGTGTACAATAAAGTGTATTTATTATTATTATTATTATAATACAAAAAAATATAGGTATCTATGGACAGTAAACTATAGGTTTCTTCGCATAGTACATTACAAGTATCTGTACATAGAAAAAATAACAAGCTGTTGCCGTAACAGATTAAACAATTTTGTTTAAATGATTTTCACAAGAGATTAGATAGACACGTGAAGAATCATCCTTCCGAAGGTGTATTTTTCCGTGTTTCACCCAGACATACTTGAAGTTCTTCTGACTAGCAAAAGCTCGAGTTTTGTTCAATAGTAATTTCGAGTCGCGGTTCAGATGATCATTAATGTATACACGGTTAGATCCGCCCTGGAAACCTAGATCATGTGACGAAAGGGTTTTGATCGATCGCGCAGCGGCGATAAAATCCTCCTTGATATATCTGTTGATGAAACTCACAATAATCGCTTTCTCTTTGGAATTATAAATTGGAACTCTTGACACATAATTTATTTGGGTTTTTGGAAAAGTAAATTTAACGGCTTGGCATACGCTATCGAGGATTTCGAATAAATTCTCGTCTTTCTTACAGGGTATCCCTTTGATTTCAACATTATTCTGACGAGACCTCTGATCAGTCGCCGATAATTCCGCCTTAATATTGTTTACAGCCACCTGAAGAATGCTAAGGGTGTCTTCCATATTCCGTATATCCTGTAACTTAGCTTCAAAGCCAGCTATTTTCAGTGATAGCTCATCCAATTTGCCGCTATTAAATTCACAACAGGACTTGAGATCTTTAAACTCATCTTTCACACTCTGAACGCTTTCTATGAGAGTGGGTATTTCCGACAGTTTGTTCTTCATATCACGTATTTCGATTAAGATTGTTTCAAGTGACACCGGATCCAAAGGAACTGTACTGGTATGCGTTGTTGGCGATGTAATTCGGCATGAGGGGCATTTCCAAACCGATCTCCTATCGTTTCCCAATCTTCTCCAGCCACTCTCGGTTAGGTTCGCACAGCTGAAATCTAGGTGTTTCTTACACTGGGTACATTGCACTCCGTCATTAAAGTTTATATTACATAGCGCACACTTCATCATTACCGAAATGAAAATGTAAACCGGTAAAAGAATAATCTTATAATGCGTTCACAAAAATGTCGTTGTTAATATTATAATATTATAAAATGTTGGGTAGGTAGGTGTTACTCGGGCGCGAGCGCGGAGCGTACTGAGTAGACACTACTATGTGCCTACTGTGTATTAGCCTACTACTATGTGTAAATTAAACATCGAATTCTTATGTGGATGTTAAAAACAGTATGACCATTGTGAGCAATCAAATAGAGCAAATAGTAGTTCAGAGTGTAAATATGTACCCTGTTTTTCCTTCTTCTTTCTGCTGTGTTCATACATTTATTGTTCAATTTTTGATCTTGAAAGCAAAAAGAGGTATAGTTCTTCTTTTTGTTTGCTGGCAATCGGCTACTACATAGTGTGACTACTGCCAATGTCCAGTTCTTGGTTTCCAGTTCTCTCTTCTTGTTTGTTTGTGGCTGTTTGATCTGGTTTAAGGAAACAAAATATGTAGTTTAAAGGTAATCTTATTGGTCAAAGTACTTTTTAAATTATAAAAAAGAAGAATGTCGATATTGAAATAGTTAATAATATATCAAATTACAAATTAATATAATACTTAGGAACATTAAAATTGTGTCTAATAAAACAGAACTAAAAACATATAATCATATTCTATAAAATGTTTTTTTAACATCTAATATTATAACATAATACATACCTTGATCTATATAGTGACAGTATGGACATATCAGTTGAAAGTTCAGTGTTGTCTTCTGTTGTAAGAACCTTATCACATGCTTCACCAACGGGTTCAGGTTATGATACTGACAATTTTTTTTTATTTAAAGAAATATTTTTAGACATTAAAAGTAGGCTATATTACTATATGCAGTAAATTGATCATAATGAACAAACAAGACAACTTAAGTACTGATTTTACTACTGGTATAAGAGAGAAATTAGTAGCATTTTCTACACATGTTCCACGTTCAGACACTTTTTTTTAAAATTAGTCATGTTAATTGTCTTAAAACTATTAATGTATTGATGTGATGGTTGTTGATGCTTGCGATACAAAATGAGCAAGACAGTTAAGGAATATAAATATAGTTTACATATGTGTTATACTCACGAGAAAGATGCAAAGTTGGTACTGCCAAAGCATGTAAACGATTGTTTCGATTTCGACTGCTCTCAATAAAATGTTTGTCACATACTTTCATTCTTGGATATATGTCTTCAACTGACAAGTTTTTAAGCTGATCACCTCCTAACTCAACCCAAGTTTTAAACTGCTCTGGAAACTTTGCAGGATTTGGGAAACTGTGGACGGTGAAACCTACAATAGAAACAAGTATGAATTAAAAAAACACAAAAGCCCGACTGCAAGTAAACAAGATCTTATATCACATTATACATCTTAGTTATACAGGCATAAAAAATATACACATGTACTTATATATATATATATTTCAACTTTTCTCAATGAGACCTTTAATTTGATACCCATATTTATGTTTTTAGATGGAAAAAAATACAAATTGGAGGCTCAGGGACGCAATATTAAAGTAATTGAGAAATATATAGGTAGTCTGTTATAGATTATGTAAAGATAACACTCAGGCACAAAACAGACCAAGAATCCTTTAGGTTTCAGCCAGGGTGTCTAACCACTACACAAATCAACCCATGATATGCTTCTTATTTTAGTTTGGATATGCAAGCTTACTATTTAGCTTGGAAGTTTGTACACAAATATTATTGGAGAAGTAACCTCAAAATTACTTACCCTTAGTCACACATCCAAAAACACAACGTCGAGAAGACGGCATGGTTATCTATCACAACACACCCTTAACAGCGTCTGTTTCGCAAATAAACTTATTTAAACTTAATTAAATAGCGTCTGTATCGCAAATTCACAAAAGGACGGCCGGCGCGCTGCCGATTGTCAAACGCGAAGTTATAATTATAACACATTCGACTCAACGAAAAGTCAGACCGAAATCGATATGAAGCCGGAGAAGAAATTACTCGACTCAACGTACTTGCAACTAGGGATGTACGTTACGATTCGATTTTTATGAAGATCGATTCAATAGAATACGATCTAGCGATTTTTTGGATCGATTCACATCAATACGATCTCCATTCGAATCGATTCATAAGTAAGTGAATCAAATCCTTTAGATCGTAGGTATTATAAAAACATTGTTAAGAAGTTAGATAGATTACAAACGAATGCCGACACTATAATTGTTTACATTATTGGTTTGTAATGTTTATGACGGTACAAAGCGAAGCAAGTCGATAGGCAAAAATAATGAAACATGATGCAGGTTGTAGTTCTAAAAAGTCCTCGTTTATTTTATTTTGCTTTGGTCGTTTGTGGCGTACGCATCACCGTGTTTTAATAATTATGCTTTTCTCTCTCGCCAACATAACATTAAATGAAAGTCGCATTATACTGCTGCCGGAAAGGCTTTCAAAATTATTATTTTAAATAAGATTGGACGTGCAGGATTGGCATTTATAACTTCGAAATTGTTTCCTTTTAAAAAGCCAATTTTCAAGGCCAATGTTTTTTTCCCTATTTTTTTTTAGTAAATTTCATTAAAATTTATATTTAATAAAAAGAAATGTTTTGTTCAAATTATTGCAAATTTTAATTTGATATTTGAATCGATTTTTAGGAGATCGATTCAACAGAATACGATCCGATCCAAGAATCGATTCAGAGGCCTACGATCCATTACGATCCAAAAAATCGATTCAAAGAGAAAAATCGCGCATCCCTACTTGCAACAGAACTATCGTTTTGCGAAAATCATCGATATATATATCGATGGCGAAAATAGAAAAAATCGGAAAAAAAACAAATGTCAGCCGTTTTCAATCTGACTCTGACGGACGACACTTGGTGTGTGTGACACGTGTCAACCAAGTGGCACGTTACACGTCGGCTGCCACTCACTGATAGATGACTTAACTTAGTGCAAGTGAATATCTAAAAGATGGCACTGTCCAAAACTATATAACTTTCTTTTCCAGCCCCTGATCATAGAGTATAATAATATAAACAGAAGAACAGTGCCCCCTCTTGGGTCGATATTGTGCTGAAGTAGTATGGAAAGCAGCGCTCTCTAGTGAGAAAGCGATGAATCATCCATACCATTGGAACATATATGGGGTGATTTGGATACCCACAATACAAAAGACCAATTTTTTTTTTGTACGCCACTTCTGTACACATCTATATACAGGTACACTTCTCTTTATACAGGTATATAAGTGGGATATCATATTATATGATTAGGGACCAGATTTAATGATTAAGTGTAATTTAAATTGATTTAATTACAACTAGTAAATACCTTGAGGTATTAAATTTGTACAATCAGTAGATGTTGACGGGGCTAATGCAGAAAATCCATACTTGTGCTCTTCTTCAATTATTGTAATCAAACTCCTAGGCACACCTATAAATAAATAGGATTTAGTTACTTACATATTTCATTTCAATTTCTTGTACTTACTTACAATTTTATTTTTGATAACGCTATGGTGCCATTATCAATTGCTCACCTGATTTTAAATAAATGTACCATTTAAATAAATTGAAAATGAAAATACCCTTGAAACATAGTGATGACTTACCTCCAAGGTACAAAATAGGGTATGCAGATTTTACTAAGCGGTGACCAGTTGTCTTATGTTTTGGGATAAAATGACGGTCACAAACCCGTTTATTAATAAATATATTTCTTGGATCTCTTTCCTTAAGCGCGTCTCCAACAATCGAAATCCACTGAGCAAACTGATCTTGATTTTTGTCTGGATTAGGAAATTTATGCAGAGCAATACCTAAAAAGTTTTATTATATCCATAATATAACAAACATTATGTCCGTGTCTTCGTGTTTATAATGTTAACATATTGGTAACTGACATTTTGGATACATAGGTAGGTAGCAGATTTCCAAAAATAGTAACAAATGTCTATTACACACAACTAAAAGGACAGGAAGATTAATATCGACATAATATAATATTTAAAACCACTTACCAGTGATCTCGCAACCGAAGATGCAACCACGTTTGCGATTATCCATTGCGAAATGAATTGACAAAATAATACAAAGACGAACAACAATATATAAAATGCGAAAAGGAAAAAAGATAAAAACTTGGAAACTCTCACGCACGACAGACTTCGACTTCGATCCTAGCTACTAGTATCTAATCTGTGCTTCGGTCGATAGGAAAATTTTCATAGTTTGACAATAAAATCCAATGTTGCCACAAATTTTTAAGATACCTTAGACTTAGAGCATATTACGGAACATACGGAATTTATTGATTATTTATTGAAATGTTATGATAAAACTGTAACACTTTTGTAGATTTATTAAATTCATCGATATACACATATCATATCGATGTGTTTATTACTTAACTGAATGAGTATAGACAGTTACCATTTGTATACTGGCAATGCTCGATTTTATTTGCCGCTTGATCAGTAGATGGCTCTACAATAAATAAAATTTTGCATGCAAGCCAAGAACCTTATTAATTTAAGCTTCTTGATCCAAGCTAACAAGCCTTTCAGCTTTCAATCAATAGCACTGTGCAAGAAGCTTATCTGTATGTTTCTGGGCACTGTAGCCCTGCTGTAGCCCCTGCCCACAGAGTACTTTGTATATATTATGTACTCTGTGATACTGCCCCCCTATTCTAGCTTCATGACTGCCCCTGCCATGAAGCTACTGCCTGCCTGATCCCAGACAGAAGTGACAGAATAATGGGCTGGATTCCGGCTTTCATAGACATCCGATGGGTAATATCGAAAATGGTGACTTTTATGCCTGAATATGTTTCGGAAGACTAAGTACATACTCCAAAACAAAAAATTATATCTTTACAATACAGACTTATAAACGGCTTAATGAGAATTTTTTATTTAAAAATTTGTATGAAGCTGACATAAAAAAATTAAATATCTCCGGTCTCGCACAATTGGCCCTAATAATTTTTCAGGGAGTCAATCCTTGAATTATTTGAAATTTTTTGATATACTGCATAGGATGGCCAGAGGTGCGAAACCTTTTTTTAAAAATAACCTAAATATTTTTTTGACCATTTTTTGATGTCAAGTCTGTATGATATATGTAAAAGGCATCCCATCACGTTTAAGCGTGCATGCAACGAAGATAATCCGAACTCCAACATTTCAGGTGATGTTACTCTTTTTTCTACAGCTTCCAAGTTGATTCCAGTTCGATTCTTTGAAGATCCAGTGAAAACTGCTGATATAACAGGACTCGATGCGGAACTGATTCACAGGTTTGTTGTTATTTTGCAAGCGGTAACTTCCGGTGAACATGTGGATACTGTTAAATTGAAAGATTATGCATACAAAACTGCTGAGAGGTACCTGTCCTTGTATAATTGGTACTACATGTCTGCAACCGTGCACAAACTGCTACTTCATGGAGCTGACATCATTGCTTGTAATTCGATTGTACCAATTGGGAACCTTTCTGAAGAGGCTTCGGAAGCCCGCAACAAGGATTTCCGAAGATTCAGAGAACACAATTCCCGTAGGAAGAGTAGAGTGAGTTCCAATGAAGACATTTTTAATTTTCTTCTTCTTTCTTCGGATCCACTTATTTCATCGACTAACTTTTGATGTGATGAAGAAGAAGAAAACTTTCTTTAGTGAAGCTCTTGATCTACTTAAGCTTCAAGAACCCGAGTTTGAATTTAGAGACATTGATCAGTTAGACTCTGACTCTGAAATAGACTCTAACTCTGATTCGGACTGTGACACTGATTTGGACTCTGAATAATTTATGATAGTATTATAACAATAATTGTATGTTAAAATAGATGAATATTTATATTTTTTAAGATTTAAGATTGCTATTTCTTCGTTTTTTTTATTGTTTCCAAATCAATTATGGGGTGTATTTAACTTTGATGATGTTTATTTTTGTATTTTGTTTATTATTGTAAAATATATGCATTATATTTCTTGATGGAGTTTGAGATTGAGTTTACAACTAGTTATGTAAATAAATTTTAATAATTGTCACTAAAATATGTTTTTATTACATTCTAATAAATTTTTGTGTTTGTAATTATTTTTCTAGCGCTTAATATACTTGCCAAGCTGGAATAAAGATAAACTTTTGATAA
Source organism: Furcula furcula (assembly GCA_911728495.1). Lineage (NCBI taxonomy): Eukaryota > Metazoa > Arthropoda > Insecta > Lepidoptera > Notodontidae > Furcula > Furcula furcula. Next base: position 56,525,791 of record OU452242.1, read on the forward strand.
AAATAGAAAAAATATTTAGGTTATTTTTAAAAAAAGGTTTCGCACCTCTGGCCATCCTATGCAGTATATCAAAAAATTTCAAATAATTCAAGGATTGACTCCCTGAAAAATAATTAGGGCCAATTGTGCGAGACCGGAGATATTTAATTTTTTTATGTCAGCTCCATACAAATTTTTAAATAAAAAATTCTCATTAAGCCGTTTATAAGTCTGTATTGTAATGATATAATTTTGGAGTATGTACTTAGTCTTCCGAAACATATTCAGGCATAAAAGGTCACCATTTTCGATATTACCCATCGGATGTCTATGAAAGCCGGAATCCAGCCCACAGTGTGGCGCGCCACGTTCAGACCGCCATGGCGGTCTGAACGTAGTTCATAGGCTAGCCGCACACGCTCAATATTATTGTCAATAATATTGTGTGTGTGCGGCCCGTATTGCGGTATTGTTCAATATTATTGTTGATTTCCAGATATTCTGATTTTGTCGCGACAATATCGGGGGGAGGCAGGGGTATTGTCAATAATATTGACGTGTGCGGGCGCGCGGCAATATTTTAGTTGAAGAAACGATTTCTAAGCAAGCAGACGTTAGTGTTTTTGTTCAAAATGAAGGACGAAAACAGTAAAAAATATTGTAGATTCTAATCCCATCCAAAACTAATATTTATCAGAATTTATAAAACATTCCTCGTGGGATATCCGGGTAAAAATAACCTCTTTCCTATCTTCCCGTTGGTTGTCCGTTAGAGGCAACTAAGGGAAAACGAGAAGACTGGCAGCAGCGTCTTTCTATTGGATTACCTGCCACCTATACTGCGATCCCCAAGACTCTTGCTAAGCGTAGGAATTATGGCAATCCCACCCTTCTAAGGGGGAGCCCTCCCTTTGTTTAAAAGTGGCCGTCTTTCAGCGGTTGAAGATCATGATGATAAAACATGGGATACTTTCCCAAAAACATGGAATCATATTTTTTCAAATAAGGTGATACTAAGGATAATAGTTTTTGAAGGTTGCTCTCTCTCTGAAATCTCTCATTCTCATGTATTTTTTAAAATTATGTTCTGCTGTAACTCGCGGTTCATTTATATTGAAATGATTTAACTTAGATTATCTTCTCAAACATCTTTAATCCATCGTTTCTTTCTGGATTGATTTTTTATATATAAAACGTGCGCACACGAATCTGGCTACTAAACGACTGCGTCACATCAGTGGCGGACTAAGCCTGTCGGGGGCCCGGGGCGGCAAAAATTTATGAGGCCTGGCCCGGTCAGAAAGTGTCATATTTTTCCCTCCTTCTAAGGAGGGCTATGTTTTTCGAGAGTATGTATGTATGTTTATTTGTTTGACACGGCCTACAGCGTCGCAACTTCTCAATGGATTTTGGCTTATGATATGCCTTTAGATTCGTCTTAGTTGTGGCAATGACTTAAACTATACAGGGTGGAAGGAACCTTTAAATGACAACAGACGATATTTTCGTAAATTATAGTGATATTCTTTTCCTTAGTTGTGACTTTTGCTTTTGCCACTGCTTTTCACTATGCCGCTCGATCTTGAGCTCGATGTATGTTTTTCTGTAGCGTCGTTCTCGTAACCACGATAGTGTATGCCTACCGCATCGGCATGCATCCTTTGCTTCTTCTGCCGTCCATTTGGCTTGTCACGATAAGCCTCTCTAGGCAGTCCGGTTTTCTTCGGCCCGTGTGCCCGAAAAAGATGAGGACGCCTTAAACGCAGATACTGAATAGTCACTCCTCGACATGTAGCTCTTCGGGAATAGATGCATTAATGCGACGCTCGGTCCACGATATGCCTAGCATTGCACCAACACCACATTCCGAATGCATCTATTCTTTGAAGAATGCCTGGCTTGTCCAGGTTTCACAGGCATATAGAAAGAACGAGAAGACTAGAGTATGCATTAATTTGATTATTGTGCGGTTAACACCTCCGTCCTTCTCGAGAATTTTCACAGCTGTTTTTTCCATCTAGGATCTTTGAATTACCTCTTGAACACAGTCTCCATGATCGCTTATTTTATATATTCATATACATTTGTGGATTAAATCTAGGTCGCGCAGCTCGTTGGTTCGTTTCATGGGATCCCGCTACGGTCGATAAACATCAACTTTATCTTACTCCTGTTGATGAGGAGCCCACAGCTCTATGCTGATGCGCTCAATTTTTTCTAGAAGTACGGCCAGTTTCTTTTCCGCGGATCCTATTCATGTGGTGTTATCTGCGAAGCGGAGATTATTCAAAAGATTCCCAATGATCCGGACAGCTGCCTCCCAGTCCTCTAAAACTGTATGCATTATTATGTTCACCAATTAAATAAAACAGCTGTGGTGATAGTATGTAACCTCGACGCACACCTCGTTCCATCTAAAAAAATCCTAAGCCTGCAGCGCAAGATGGCTGACCGGGTCGCTAGAAGGGCAGTACTGCAATGTCCTGTATGAGGCGTAATAATCCTAGCGCGCCTTTCGACCCTGAAAATCCCAGAGGAAATGGACGCGAGGGTCAATGATCGAATCCACGTCCACTGCCATTGGGGTGAAAGCGCACCCACGCTCAAATAACTTCAGGAGGAAGACAATTATGTGGCTCATGGCCTCTAATGAGCGTACACGAGTAATCGAGTAAAAGTCAGTGTTGTCCTGCCAGTCTTCGAAGTCTAGCTGCGGCAGAAAGGTGGGCATACTAAGGGAGTGGGCATGTAGATTCATTTAGATTGGTCAGTCGGATTGGACACGACTACCCTGTGCCAGCAGCAGTACCTAAGTATCTACTATATTGCAATATTGGATGTGAAGGGTCTTTCTGTGAGACGGTTATGTCCCAGAAGAAGACCAAAAACACGAAGACGCCGTGTCGTCGTCAGAGCCTCAATAGAAAACTAATATAATATAATATCCTGGGACAATTCACACACGGTCATCTGATCCCAAACTAGACAGAGCCTGTACTATGGAAACTAGACAACTGATACTAATACATATATACTTTTTTTTTGTAAATACATACTTATATAGATAAGTGGGAATCGAACCCACGACCTGTTGGGTAGCAGACAGGGTCACTAACCACTAGACCAACGGGCCCGTCAAACTCAAACTTCTTCTTTCTCCTCCCCATTTCCCATTTCATTTGGGGTCGGGTCTCCTCGTACGTTTGCGCCAGGACAATCTGTCCTGGGTTGTCGTGTCATCCACATTGATTTGTTTGAGGTCTTTAGCCACGTTTGACCACCAGGTAGATAAGGGGCGTCCTCTTGTGCGTTTTGGGTCTGGCAGTTTTAGTGCAACTTTTACTATGTGGTCTTCATCTCGTCGCATTACATGTCCATACCACCTGAGACGGCTTTCTGTTACTTTGTTGGCGATTGGAGCAACTTTGAAAGTACCTCTGATGTGTTCATTTCGTACTTTATCTAATTTGGTAACCCCTCCAGCCCATCTCAGCATCTTCATTTCGTTGACATGTAACTTTTGCTCGTGACACTTCATCAGGGTTCAACATTCCCCACCATATATCATAGCTGGCCGAACCGCACTTTTATATATCTTGCCTTTTAGTTTTATTGGCATCCGTGGGTCACATAAGACACCTGTGAGTGTTCTCCACTTTTGCCAGGCTACATTTACTCTATGTATGATATCCGCATCAACATTGGCGTCTTCCGTGAGAACTGATCCTAAGTACTTGAAATGGTTCACTTTAGGTACTGGTTCTTGTTGAATGTAGATGTTGTCTTCAGTTGAGTCGTTGCTGAAGTTGCATTTCAAGTATTCAGTTTTTGTCCTACTTATGCGAAGTCCAAATTTCTCCAGTGCGTCTATCCATAGATTCAATGTATGTTGTAAACTTTGTGCAGTGTCGGCAGTTAGTACAATATCATCAGCGTATAGGATGCACCAGGGTAACGGTGATTGGATTTGTCTGGTGAGATAGTCCATCACTAAGTTAAACAGAAATGGGCTCAAGGCAGAACCCTGATGGACACTTATTTTTTTTTTTTTGACGCGGTGGAAATCTTCGAAAGATCCCCGGGAGCTGTGGGGCTCGACGGGGGAATGTGGGATTCTTACCCACTAAAACCCCCGCGGCTGTCGCATCGGCACATGAGAGGGGGGTGACCCCAGGGCTCTCCGGTGGGATCTGCACCAGGGGCCCCTCAGTGCCTTGCCTTTGAGCCCGCCGCCGGGGGGCGCTTTGTAGCCTCCCGGGAACCAATCATGGTGCTCACGGGGACGGGGGTCGCAACCCCGCCGCCGTCCTCCTCGGAGTCGCCGCCGTACTCAATGGAACCCTGATGGACACCTGCTTTAACCTCAAAGGGTTCGCTTGTACCGGTTAGACTGCGTACTCTACTGGTAATATTTTCATACATATCCATGACCAGGTTAATGTATCGCTTTGCTATTAGTTGTGAGCGCAGAGCTTCCCAGACTAGTTTTCGTGGCACTCGGTCGAAAGCCTTTTCTAGGTCGATGAAAATCATGTGTAGGTTCTTTTTGGTGCTGTGATATTTTTCCATCAGTATTCTAACTCCTTGAATTGCATCCACGGTGGACTTTGATGCAGTAAAACCAAACTGATTTGGCGTTATTTCAGGGATTTGTGTGAGGCGCTTAGCGTATGAGCTGTGAGTTTAACCCCTCTGTAGTTGTTGCATTGCGCCACTTCCCCTTTATTTTTGTAAAAGGCCACTATTTTATAAAGCTATTGCGCCACGATGTTGCTATTTTCTCTGTGCGCAGAATGATATTAAATAGTTTAGAAAGCCATTCAATGGCAACGGGCCCAGTCAATTTCCACAGCTCGTTTGGTATTTCATCCGGTCCTAAAGCTTTGTTATTTTTTAGTTTTGATATTTCTTTTTCTATTTCATCATTACAAATTTCTGGTATAGGTCCTACAACTTTGTGCGAAAATGGTGGGTCACTATTCGGAAACTCTTCGTTCAGAAGTTCCTTGTAGTACTCATACCATCTTGCATTTATATCCTGATTATTTGTTAGTAAAATGTTATCTTTGTTCTTTATATACTTATTACACTTAATGTCTGTTGTTGCTCTATGTCTTTGTTTAGCTACTTTAAATATTTCGACTTCATTTGTTGCGTTTTATAGATCTAAATAAAATGTATTTCGTGCCTTGGCCCTTTCCTGTGCCACAGTTCTTTTGACCAATTTCTTAGCTTCTCTGTACGAATTGTGTTCTTCGTCAGTACCTGATTGTTGCCAAACCTTGAAGAAATTCTTCTTTTTAGCTATCTTTTCTCTTACTTGTTCACCCCACCAGGTAGGGTCCTTCTCTGTCTGATTATATCTCTTAGTGACTCCCAGTTGCTGGGAACCTTCCCCTACTGCAAAGTTCTCTAAAGCTGCCCACATTTCATTAGCGCACCTGTGTTCAATCTGTAGATCGTTTTGTAGATATTTTTGAATAGTATTAATGAAGGCTTCACCCTTAGGTCCCCTCAGTTCGCGCCATTTTAGTTTAGGAATATGGACTGAATTATTCTTTACGGCCACGAGAAGCCTATGCTGTGCGCTAATTACGCACAGCATAGGCTTCTTAGCAGTTTTAACTCTACCTAAACCCAATGGAAAACGAAGACAGGTATTATCTGCATTAAAGAGGCCTCATGGTTTCCGGACTCACTGGATCAGCTCAGTGCGTCCCATCCTCAAAACCAACTAAATGCGACACCTTGGTAGGTGACGATGCGTTCGAAGTAGGAACTGCGTCTTTCATTCAGAGCAACCACGAGCATCCTGGATGAAGTGGACATTCCTGCTCTCGGGCCCAGGATGTCTCATAGTTCTTTTTTAATTTTGTCTTTCGATCGGTAAAACACGGTGTCGCTGATGGTAGGAAAAATCAATCAAGCCCGCTGAGTTTTTTGCCGGATCTTCTCAGTGAGGCTACGTTGTGATCAGATGGTAGTTTTAAAAATACTGACTATTAAAAAGTGCTAGCGCTAAGTCTTTTCGAAGTCAATTATTTCATTCCGGTGCACTTGTGTACTTGGCATAGTGATTCATATTTAGTTACATGCATCGTGGGGCCCCCACCCCAACCTGCCTAATAGTTACAACACAACACATTATGGCCGTCTTTCATATTTAGTTAAGAGGACATATATGCTGGATTATTTCAAACAAGCTTTAGGACTTCTGACGCACAAAATCAGTTCACATACCAATCTTTTGATCTGAATGTCGCTTTGTCAGAATAACAGCGTTTATGGGCCGGAACTGTAAAATAATCTAGGTATGATATTACTTTTTATTACGTAGTATAGGTGCTTAGATACCTCAATAATTAAAAATAACTTTTGGAGATTGAAGGCCCCCCTGGACCCGAGGCCCGGGGCGGACCGCCCCCTCCGCCCCCCCCGTTAGTCCGCTACTGCGTCACATTATACCACGATATATTGACAATAATATTGCTTAGTGTGCGGGGGCCAATATTGATGAAAAATATTGACAATAATATTGTATGTGTGTGGCTAGCCTTACTGAGTAGTCTGTGCAGAATAACAAATACGTGACAATACTGAAAAATTGTCACTGACAATCTATCTTAGAGACCATGAAGCTAATAGGTATTAGCCACGAACCTGTATTTACGAAGTAAATATAAATTCGTGGTATTAGCTTCATGTTAGAGACAATACTACAAATACAAGCCACAGATAAACTGATATACCGACATGCTGATGCCACGAATTTATATTTACTTCGTAAAAACTGGAAGTAAATATAAATTCGTGGTATTAGCTTCATGTTAGAGACAATACTACTAAAACAAAAAAATAAATCAGTAGCTAAGAAGTTTGGCTACTTTTTCTAGCTACTTTAAGCACTCGATTGGCGCTCATCGGATTCGTGAAACGATCATCATTCATACAAATATTAACGTACGAATGAGATGGATAAGTAATATTCATTCTGTAGATCAGTGATACTCTTTTTTTTTTTTTTTTTTTTTTTTTTTTTTTTTTTTTTTTTTTTATGGCACTGCGCTGTGTGCGCGCATTCAGCCAAAAAAACGAGGAAACGTGAATTGTATCAATAGTATGTGGAATACGAAATTTAGAAAATAATAATCAGTTACGTATGTGCACATAAAAATAAAATACATCTACCTATGTACAGAGCTTACAGAGATATTTGAAAATATATAGTATGTTGTAATGATGTAGGAAGAAGTGAAGTGTCAGTGTCAATAATAATGACAGCTGACGTAAAATAAATAAATTACAATAGGTACAAACATAAGAGACGTTAAATTAAAATATAAAATTACAATTTAATATCATTAAGAATAATGAAAGATGCCAATGCTTTATATACATTAACATCTTTTGCATATAATAAACCAGGAATGGAAAGAGGGAAAGGTACACCAAATGTGAGAAGATTAGATAATAAGATGGAGCGATCGTAAAGTGGGCAGGCAAAGAATATGTGATTCAGATCACCAGGATCAAAACCACAACTGCAAGCGGGTGAGTCTATGATGTTGAACCTAGCAAGATGCGCTGGAGCACAAGTATGACCAAGTCTCATTCTAATTAAAACTGTTGTAGCATGCTTGCTAAGTCCCATCTTCACAAACCATGGTCTGGAAAATTCAATTTTTGGCTGTATCGCTCGGTAAAATCTGCCAACACTAGTATTGTTATTTTCCCAATGGTCTTCCCAAGTATCTCTTAAATAAGATGAGTTTGAGATCAAATCAATACTGTAATTTTTGTATGGGAACATATCTCCAGATTGTACTGCATCATTTGCCACGGAGTCCACCCTTATGTTACCAGAAATTCCGCAGTGGCTAGGTATCCATGCAAAGGCTACAGACAACTCTTTTTGTGAACATTGATATAATAGGTTGCGAATTTCATAAATTACAGGATTTAATCGACTACTGAATGGATTATTGTTTAATGACTGAAGAGCGCTTTTACAGTCTGTAAAAATAATAGTTTTACCAAGTTTGGCTATTAATATATACTCAACAGCTTTCAGAAGACCAAGACATTCACCGGTAAAAACAGAAGACTCTGGAGGAAGTTTTACTTTTTGGACAATATTGTATTGAGAATGGTAAACTCCGATACCAACACTGCCAGTGGGAGAATGTTTGGAGGCATCGGTAAATATGTGATGCCAATCAGACCATCCAGAATCAATAATGCAATCAAAAGAGGAATCATGTTGGTGATCTTTTTTACTTAAACCTATATTAAGATGTATTACTATAGGGAAAACTAAAGAACTGTAATTATTATGGAATATACTAAGTGTTTGGTGCTGATGTAGAGGAGCAGAAATGGATTGTAATTTATGGAAACTGTTAATTAAACAAGGTACTTTTTTATTAGTCCAGTATGTAGATGATACAATAAGACTTGACAGAAGTTGTAAATTCATTACTAAAGGATGATTGGAGAATTGGGCACATCTAAAAATAAATCTGTTTGAAAGGAGTTGACGTCTTAGTGTTAGTGGAGGTTCTTGACACTCTACTTGTAATGCATTTTTGGGACTAGATTTCATGGTGCCTGTAACAATTCTTAAAGCTTTAATTTGAACATCATCTAGTTTTTTTAAACCTGACACACTACTAGGCTCCAAGAAAAAGGTGCCATAATCCAACACACTTCTTATTAAAGCATTATATAATAATATAAGAGAAGCAGGGTGAGCACCCCACCAGACTCCTGAAACACACCTGAGGATATTCAACCTTTTCTCACATTTCGCTGCAACATAATCACAATGTGGCAAACCAGTAAGTCCAGAATCTAAGATAACACCCAAAAATATAATTTGTGATTTTATGGGAATAGGAGTATTATCATATATAACTGTAAAAGGGGGAGGGGACCGTTTTCTACTGAAAGGAACAACGGCACACTTAGGAACTGAAAGCTCGAGACCATTGTCATCAAGCCATACTTTTAGAAATTTAAGATGCAGAGATAATTTTTTGCTAGCTTTTTTATATGATTTGTCTTGAGTATATATTAATAAATCATCTGCATACTGCAATACCTTTACTGAACTACCAAGGGTAGCCTCTAGATCATAAGTGTAGATGTTATACAATATTGGACTAAGTACAGATCCTTGTGGCAAGCCCTTCCAGACTAACCGTGTTAGCTTAGTGTTATCATCCAGAGATAAACTAATAATCCTTTCAGATAACATATTAACAATAAAATTTGTTAGTAATATGGGTACCCCTAATGTTATTAATTTCTTTTTCAGGACTGAAAGTAACACATTATCATATGCAGAGCTTATATCAAGGAAGGCAGCAAGCACAGATTCATTATTAGAAAAGGAAATACGAATATCGGTTATAAAGATACCTAGACTATCATAAGTACTTTTACCCTTTCTAAATCCATATTGAGTCTTAGCTAACAATTGGTTACTTTCTATGAACCACTCAAGACGATTTTTCACTAAATGTTCAGATAGTTTGGCAAAAACTGAAGATAATGCAATTGGCCTATAGGAGGTAGCTTCGTGAGAAGGTTTAGTAGGCTTTAATATTGGAATAATGGATTGTGTTTTCCAAGAATCAGGAATGTTACCAGAATACATAATTGAGTTTATGAGGTCAAGAAAATAGGACAGCATATTATCACTTAAATTCGACAAGAAAGAATATGGCACACCATCTTCACCTGGAGCAGAATCTTTCACGGAAAATAATACACCCTTCATCTCATGTAGTGTAAATGGCGAATTAAGAGCTGTCTTAGAAATGGAAGGAGGAAAAACAAGAGGGCAGATAGCATTAGCATCAGGAACTGACGGAGGCGCTAAATGGTCCATAAAACTTTCAGCTAACTCACGCGGTATAGATTTAAATGGTTCTTTAAAGGCAGATCTAAATCTTTTAATATGCTTCCATACAAGTGAAACCTTCACGTTGGGAGAAATCGAAGCGCAGAATTGCCTCCAACCGTCAAACTTTTTCTTCCGTAATAATTTACGAGTCTTACGAGCAACTTGTGAATATAATTCAAAATTTTCAGATGTCATACAACTTCGATAACGTTTTTCTGCCTCCCTTCTCTCTTTGACAGCTAGTGTACATTCATGGTCCCACCAAGGCGGAGATGGTATTTTACCAGATGCACCATTTCTAATCGGAAATACGGAATTTGCAATCTCTACTATGGTATGAACAAGAGCATTAGAGCAATCTATCTCATTTCCTTGAGTGATGTCTGGTAGTGTAGCGACCTTCTGTTCAACTAACTGTTTGAATGTATCCCAATCTGCATTACATAGATTATATTTTAACCGTGGGCTATGTTGAGGAACCGGGCGACATGTAAATGGAAAAGAGATAATTAACGGGAAATGATCACTGCCATGAGATGAAGATAATGGGTACCATGTCAAAGAGGAGGCAAGAGAAGGCGAGCACAAAGAGAGATCTATTGCGCTTAGGCCTTCACTAGGATGTGTATGACGGGTAGGTAGACCAGTATTCAATATACATAAATTATGTTTGTCAATTAGTTCTAACATTTGTTCCCCATTATAATTTGTCACAGAACAACCCCAAGATATATGATGTGAGTTAAAATCTCCAAGCACTAATTTTGGATAAGGAAAAGAAAGCATAAGTTGATCAAGCTCTGAAAATGTATTAGAAGAAGGATGAGGCATATAAATGGAAACTATATTTACATTATTTACATTAACGGCAACAATAGAAAAATTGTCACTGTGTGGTGGTACATTAACAATAGAAAAAGTATATGCATTATTTACAAGTATGGCGACTCCGCCATATCCATCAGGTCTGTCCTCCCTGACACATGTATAGCCAGGAATCTTAAATAAGAAACCCGGTCTAAGCCATGTCTCAGAGAGACAGACCACAAATGGTTGCAATTTATTTAACATATATATCAAATCATTCCTCTTATTTAAGATGCTTCTGCAATTCCATTGGATAATTTTAGCGTTCTGATCCATTATTTAAAGATATAAGTTTTTTGAAAATTTCTAATATTGGGGCAGCGTTGGACAGTAAATCTAAATTAAAATTATTTTTATTTCCAGATAATAGTTGAATCAAAGCTGCTATGATGTCTGCAACTGAGACCTGAGAATTATCATTATCTTTATTGTTTATAGCCTGACCGTTAGTAGACGGCGGTAAATTGCTGTAATCTTTCACCAAATCATTATGAGCAGCCATATCATACCCTTTAGAAACTCTGGGAGGGGAACGGGGTCTTAGGAATACTGTCTTTTTATATGATGTACTAGAAGGTACCTGACTGGGAGTAGAATTTAGGTATTTAAAATCTGGTTTAGTTTTTAAAACATCGGAATATGGTCTTTGAACAGTTGAATGCAATTTTGACGCTTCCACATAAGAAATGCAACTATGTGCCATGGATTTTTTAATATTTAACTGACGATTGTATTCTGGGCATGATTTATTTATTGCAGAATGGAAACCCGAACAATGACAACAAACCGCATCCTCGTCGTCAATGACACAAGTAGATCCTGTGTGATCCTGACCACACTTGTAACACCGAGGGCGAGATCTGCATTTCGATTGAGTATGGCCGAATCTACAACATCTGTAGCACTGAATTGTAGGATATATGTATAAGTCCACTGGCAGTGATGTGTAACATAAATATACTTTTTTGGGTAATACCTGTCCATCAAAAGTGAGTACAACTGTTTGAGATGGATTCCATTTTGGTTTATCTCCTGCTACAGGAACTTTGTAATTAAGACGCCTAGTTTTAACTATCTTGCCGCAACCGATGGGTAGGGAAAAGTTAGAGATCATTTCGTCATCAGACATATCTGTTGGAACACCGCGAACAATACCCATACGTGTCACATTCGATGTAGGAATGAAGGCTTTCAGATTTTCTAAAGCTAGGCGTGTGTCGGAAATAAAATTATTAGCATTAATAAAGTTGGAAAACGAAAGAGTAATTTTATTTCTTCCAATTTTTTTCACGCTACCATTTACAATATTTAAAAAATTATGTTTTTTCAAAAACTTGCCAAATGAGACTGGGTGAAAGCTAGTATTTTCTGGTAACAATGTTTTTATTACGTGAACAACGTAAGGAGCGAGGTCTGAACTCTCATACAAATTTCTGCCAACATAAGGAGTGGTGTCAACGTGAGGGGGTTCCGAGGATACTGGTGGGGGAACACTGGTTATCTCTAGGGCTTTCAGTGAAGTATTAGTACTTCCCTGTAAACTCCCAGAAGATAAAGCAGTGTAATTATGACTTGGGAAATTTTCTTTAATTGTAGATTTAGGCACATCCTGGTGATCGGTACAGTTGCAATCAGAGATATTAATAACATCAGTACTATGTTTCCTTTTCTTTTTATTACAATGTTTGCAGATCTTACTCAAACGACTGCGTTTTAATTTTCTAGACGCTATTTCATTACTACGGACTGAACAATCTGTGTCCATCTCCGATTCATTGGAGATAGTCATGAAACATGCTGCCGGAGGGGCCGTGCCCCCCGGGTCGGGAGGCTCCATACAAAGATTAAATATATGAAAAAACTTACCCTAACTGGAGATATATACACGAATATTATTTGTACAACTAAACTAAGATAATATATACAAAAATATAATACAAAACTGATTTAATTACAAAGATAAAATTAATTTTAAAAATATTAAATCAAAAAACCCGCCTACTCTTTTCAACGTTTCCCGCGCTTTTTCTCAGTGATACTCATGTGATACTGATACGCCTGCCAAGTCTATTTTGATGATATTAATGAAATATAGAATATTACTAATACTGATATATGATTTGTCCACGAATTTATATTTACTTCGTAAAAACTGGATAGATCACATAAATATATTAATATCACTAATTTAAACTTTATACTACATTCTTAAGGTTTGTTTTTCATTGACACAAGTCGAAGTAGAAAAACGAGCCGAGTGAGATAGCTCAAAAGTAGATGTGTGTCCTTGTCTGCCCCTTTGTCAAGTAAGTTGCCAACGCAAAATATGATTCTTTTTAGTAGTGTTAGGTAGATTTCTTAAAAGTTGATTACATTTGCTTAGAAGTTTTTCGTGTGATAAAACATCGAAATATAATACTGCTAGGACGATGAAATGTAATATTATAAATTAGCACACGAACAACATGCAATACTTTTATTAACAATAATATTAGTAACAATTTATCATTATGAAGGTAGCAGCACTGAGTTGTTGTATGATTGTCGACATTGTCGTAGTAAGTAAACCGGTGTCGCGGTGTACTGTTAGAGTAGGGTGACTATTGTTATGTATGGCGTCGCGTCGGTCGTCTCGGATGATGGTTTCCATACAAACGTTGGTTAACTCAACCTGAATTGTGGAATGAAATACAGTAGGCCTACCACGAGTTTTAATAACTAATTTACGACAGTAGAATACTGTCAAGTGTCTATAAAGACTGAAGTTTTCTATACTTGCTCTACTACGAGTTTTGTGAAACGGTACAGTTTAATAATGTAGTTGGCAAAAACGAAACGTAGCTAACGTTTTCGAATACGATTGTATAGTAACTGACGTTTATGCTACCATGAGTTAATAATTTGACACTTTGTGATAGAATAAACAATAGCTAACTATTACGTGCTCTCGTGTGGCTCTCACTGTATTTTATATGGGTGAAACAAGTATAGTAAAAGTAAAATGGCGTCTTATTTTTATTTTGTGTGGCATTTTGACGTATTTATTGAACGTTTTGGATCGGAATTTCATATTCCAGACGTATAAAGGGATACTAATCCAGTGATGGGTGGCCACGACAGCAATGGGCAGTTTTTAAGACGCCTACATCCCCCCGACCTGCCCTGACGTATTGTCAGATATTCTACCGCCAAGCAGTATTTCTGAATTCCGCTGTGTAGCTTTGGAAATAACCAAGCTTTGCTTTATTATTACAACTTAAGCGATGTAATAACTAATGTCTACGCAGTAAAATGCAGTTGACTATGGGCTGGTATGTTGCTTACCATCGCAAGTCCGGCTAGCCTCCTTACTAAGTTGCTTAATCTAAACAAATAGTCCTTATCTTAATTGATTGTTTATATAATATTCACTCGCGTTCCCGAATACAATCCTCATTATAATAAGTAACTTACAGCGGGTTATTGTTGTAGAATGCCTTTCATGCAAATGTGATAAAGTCTGTTTTGCTTAAACAATGCTGTGTCATAGTTTCTTTTGTTTCAAGTACTTACTTTTTGACGGTAACGTAGCGGCGATAGCTTATACATTAGATGTGAAATGATCCCATGGTAGATATGAAAACGTAGCCTTGGTGTAGTCGCGTGAAGACGTAACCGTTCTATATGGCGTTTACGATCTCATGTTTATAAACTCATGGTAGGCCTACAGATATCCGGAAGAAAACGATAGCTAGGTATTACCACAAATTCAAATAATTTACTGTCTTAATTGTGGTAAGTACAGCAGATCTTATATGTAATGACTGCGGACTTCCATTAAAACCCATCCAATTATACAATACAGATAATAATTATAATTAGTATTATGTCACCAAAATTACGATTTGAACGCAAAAAGACGCGGGGGAAATCTTCCAAAGATCCCCGGAAGCTGTGGGGCTCGACCAGGGTATGTGGGATTCTTACCCACTAAAACCCCCGCGGCTGTCGCATCGGCACATGAGAGGGGGGACCCCAGGGCTCTCCAGTGGGATCTGCACCAGGGGCCCCTCAGTGCCTTGCCTTTGAGCCGGCCGCCGCCGCCAGGGGGGCGCATTGTAGCCCCCCGGGAACCTGTCACGTTGCTCACGGGGACAGGGGTCGCAACCCCGCCGCCGTCCTCCTCGGAGTCGCCGCCGTACTCAATGGAGCCGCCAAAAGACCTTAGAAGTGAGAAAAAGAATCCTCCACATAGTAATGCGTGGACACCCTATTAGACAGAGATACACTACTACTTTCGGACCTCTCATTCGGCTCGTGATCTTTAGTAGACTGCGCTGTCCAGTTATAATACAGGTTCGTGGATTTGTCACGTTCTTAGAGGAGATACCACTGGTTGGTACTTACTCTAAGGTATTAACCCATCTTTAGCTACAAGATCCATTATCGAGGTGGCTCATGAAGCTATTAGGGTCAAAGTGGAGGAAACACTCCCAAATACATGCCTGAGGTCAACGCTATCCCTTTCATTGAGGTCGGATCTCTCTTTCTAAGAGGGCAACCTTAATGTTTCATGAAAAATCAGGACATCTTTTTAACTTCGTCGCATAATACGACTAGTTTGGGATCAGATGACCGTGTGTGAATTGTCCCAGGATATTATTATATTATTATTATAATGCTTTAAGTTTAAACCGATTAAATATGTCTAGTTGCTTAATCAGTCTGATTATGGGTTGGAGCAGCCTAAATACGGAAGAACTGTGTACAAGAAGAACAAACTGTGATTGATAGGGAAACAGATGATAAATAAATAAGGACCTCCTTCTGGCCGATATGACCACAGTGGGTATTTTGAAAGATCGCAGTCTACGCAAAATATATTATAGTGCGCAAGTGCTTGCGTAGGCACAACTGCACTCTCTCTCTTCCGTTTACCTCTCAAAATACGATGGGATGAAAAACCGACACGACCGGGGAGAGACCAGGTGCAGGATCAACATTTTACATGCCCATCTTACGCATGGAGCATCTTACTTTACAGAAAATCAAGGGATAAATAATAAGCTAATGGTTGTGAAAATAAAAGCATATGAAGTTATGATTAAAAAAAAAATATTGTGCTATAAAATCATTTATTCAGTACGTTTAACGATCTCCGATTAATCACAAGATACTGAATAGCAATTAGCATTATATGCAAACAACTAAAACACCTTTTAACCAACACATTAGACGATAGAAAAAGCATTCGCGGTAAATTTAGTTTTCCATTGGACCAACAGCAGATCATTGCAGCTTCATCAAATTTATTTTCCAATGGGACAATGGATAGTCATAGGTACATTCCTTCACTCAATATTTTTAGGAAATCTACAAGAAAATAAAAAATGTATTAATATTGACCAGGGGTAAATAAAACAGTATGTATATTTATGGAATGATATAGGTACTCTACAATCCAACCACAGCGGCTAATCTTTCGCAAGATCAGCCATCATCCAGTGCACAAATGCTTGCGTAGACACAAGTGCACAAGTGTACTTTACATGCCTATCCGACGCATGGATCATCTTACTTTACAGACAATGACCGGCCTGCATTATCCTAGCCAGTGAGGAACAACTACACATAGTTGTTGCTCCCCGCAGGATTCGAACCTGCGACCCCCGGTATGCAAGCAAGCGGTTTCCCACTGCGCCACGGAGGCTACTAGACGCGACAGGACTAGGAGGCGACAAGAATAAATATGATTTTAATAATATGTATCTAATAAGTTACAAAACTAACTGTACCTAAACTTAACCTACATACCTACACACTTGTAAAATTAATGAACATACAATATGTTTTCAATATCAATCCTTTGAACTAAATACATCGTTTATTTTTTGATCATAAAGTGGCGGTAAAAAAATCCCCAAAACGGAAAGTCTTCAAAAAATCTTTACCATGGTTACTCTATTAAAAAAATGTGAAATATTTTAAAATTAAATAATTCAAGTACAAATTAATATAAACTTAAACCCAATACTAACAAACGAACTGAAAACGTGTTATGTGCCTATCGAAAGAAGAACTGATCGAAAATATGGTGCATAATGCACAGGGATCATCGGTAGGTAATTATTAAACAAAATCGCACTTACGAGTGATATTCGGTATTAAATACTGGATACAACATATTTTTGCAACCAAGTACTGCACATTTTATCACCATTTTTATGATTTTAATTCACTTTATCGTGAAATTATGGTATTTACTTTGATTATATATACGTCTAGATAGCGTGTTCGATGTTCAAACACTTGACAATATCAAGTATACCAAAACATCAAATTGGTATACTTCAGGGTCTCCAGATTGGGGGTTTTTTTCCCCATTTTGGGGAAAAATAAAAACTTTGGGGATCTTTTGGGGAAACGAAAACTGTGGGGAAAATTTTGGGGAACACAATTTTTCTTGGCGAAAGCTTGGGGAGAAACAAAAGTCTAATTCAGAAAGGTTAAAAATCAAAAATACGAGTATTTCACAATATCTCACGTAAAACAATACAATGTTGCTAATATTACACTTTCGTTATTGTCTCCCTCACGGTCAATGGTCAGACTACTAGACCTTGCAAAGGTCCGCCGGTACCTTACACTGGGGCAGCTTTTGATGCTATATACAGCACAAGTCCGGTTGTGTGTGGAGTACTGTAGTCACAAATGGGTTGGTGTTGAAAAAAAAAACATCTTGCTGCTTTCGACTCAGTGGAGAGGCGTGCTAACAGGCTTACTAGTGATGCAGGGTTCGTAGCGGCCAATTTACAAAGCCTACAGCACAGGCGTAGAGTAGCCAGCCTCTCGGTATTCTCCAGGCTGCATTTTGGCGAGTATGCGCAGGAATTGCATGACTTGATTCCACCATCCCCCTTCCATCATCGGACGACGAGACGCACAACACGTACACACCCTTATGTGGTGAGCGTGCCTTCAGTCCGGACTCCGGGCTACGCGATTTGCTTCTTCATTTATAATAAGGACAGCAAAGGACTGGAACAGTTTGCCTGCGTCGGTTTTCCTGCCCGATTATAATGTGGATGTCTTCAAGACTAGAATGAATAGGCTTTTAATAGGCTAGTGTGCTTTACCATCCTCGATTGCGTCGCCTTTTTCCATCAGGTGGGACTGCAGTCAAGCACTAACTTATAAGTAGTATAAAAAAGCACTAATAATTCTTATGACAAAAAGTAGCCTCTAACCTAAAAGTTCCCATCTATCTCTATACGACCAATATTCAGCCAAATACGTTAAAGCGTAACAAATAGAAACCAACTCGCTTTCACTCTTATAAATAGCTTACTCTTACACTACTCTTACACTCTCTTACTTACTCTTATTAATCTTAGTAGCTGTAAATAAGGGAGTATTAGATACGAAATCAATTTTGGGGAAAATTCTACAAAAATGTATCATTTTGGGGAAAAATAAAACCTGATTTGGGGAAATTTCACATGCATGATCTGGAGACCCTGGTATACTTGGTTGTTTAGTATCACTTGAACTCTACCGATGGTTTGTGCTCGCAAAAAAAAAGCTTTTTGCCGAATTGTGTAATCAAATCGTGAAAATATTAACTAAGTAAAATTAATAAAGATCCTAACTTAATTTTCCATTCATAAGTCTTAAGATTCTGTGAGGGATTATTATAAAAACTCGATTGTTTTTTACGACAATTTGTACATTGTCCGACTAGACTGGTGTGGCTAGGTAATAATGGGGGAATATATCTTAAGTCTGGGGTAATTTTTCTTTTGACAAAAATGAATTCAATGAAACTTAATACGTAGTTAGTGACCAAAACATGAAATAAATCAATTATAATAATTTTAATTTATTTTTTTGATAAATTAATTACTTTTATATAGGTAGGGCTTTGAAGTATTTTTTCTTCCTGGTCATGAGGCAAATAAGACGTTCACCTGATGGTAAGGGACACGCCATTTAATTTAATTTCAATTCATTTAAATTCTTTTCAAATCAAATCTTTTATTTTATTTTATTTCGATAACGCTATGGCTATTTATGGGGAAAATATTTATAACTGGAGATCCCCAAACACGCACACAACCACAGATGACGCGAGTGTACAACGAGGCCTGCACGCACACACGAATAATGAGGTTGTTATGCTTATTAACGTAACGTTACAAGACTAATAGGTATCTAGACGTATATATAATCAAAGGGTATTTAAATGTTTGATCGATTTATATGACAGACAGTTTCATGCTGACAATAAGCGACAGTGTTGCCACAAAATACGAACCCTTAAAACCGGTAATTAAAATTGCATTTGAGTATAATTGGCGAAAACACAATAGAGCATTATTCTAATCGAACTCGCAGAACAGTACCAATAATTTTTTTATTAGACATGATTGTCATCGTATTTTAAGTTTTCGGGTGGAAAACATTCTTTTGATGTGTAAGTAAAGCATTTCTATATTAGGGTATCCATTTCTCGGGTAATTTCAATTATAACATGGACCACACATCGGACCTCAATGAAAGGGATAGCGTATGCCTCAATCAAGTATTTGGAGTTTGGGCTCCATTGTTGACCTACTAGCTTCATGAGGTGGCTAGCTATTAGTGATGTGAACTGGTTTAAAAAACCTAGAAAAATACGTTTTTGTAGAAACCGGTTATTATAGTTTTTTTTTTAAAAACCGATTACGACGAGAAAAACGATTACAACATCTTTATAGTAAAAGAAAAAAAATTTCAATTATTTTTCTTATCCAACAAATCTACATAGGCACACTTTATAAGTTCTTCATCATTCACTCCAAGTTTGGCCTGGAGGTCTCTGGCTATTTCCTGGCCCTCCTCCAGGGTCTGCTCTGGCCTTAGCACCACTTCCAACTCCATGTAGTGGCCAAGGTCTTGGACTGTGTCCACATGAATTCGGGTTTGGTCTACCATAAATAATTTGCTGCAACAAGGTATATGAACAATATTAAATACTGCAAGAGCAAATCATCATCAGCAGCCGATATACGTCCACAGCTGAACAAAGGCCTCCCCTTCGGATGGGGGGGGGGGGAGTTGCCATAATATATAGATGGTAGGATAATCCAATAGAAAGACACTGCTGCCCATTTTCTTGTTTTGTCCCAAGGTATTATAATTTTTTTTATTAGGTAGTGGTAGGTCAGGTAGAATTATGCACCCTTGAATTAGCAGTAGCTCATATTCCCTGGGACATTATTATGTTGTAAGCATCTACACGGAATGTTAAAAAACACGAGTCTGATCCGTGTAACATGTTCCAATACAAATACATGACATAGCTCATTTGTAATATTCAACAAATTTTGGCATAATATAATTATCGTAATCTTTAATCCCTATGTCCTAGGCATCAATATAATATTATATTATACTGGTGGTAGGTTTAGTTGGCCTAATATAATTATAGTAATCTTCAATCCCATCTGACCTCTTTTGGGTAAATGCATGATGCTATATTAGTTTTTTTTTATACTACTACATGCTGAGCTGCTTGTACAAGGACACCTTGATGATCACTAACTAGACTGTGGTTCCACTGCAGTATTAGGATTTCTACCGCAAAGTGGTAGTGACTAGTGTGTAAACTTTAGGTAATGTGTTCTGGTAGGAAGGGCCCTAAATCTAAAGAAATTACTGGACGCAAAAGACTTATCAACAAATTAATTTCGAATGTGGTGCAGCGCATTGTATATATGAGAGGAGTGACTGTTACCATTATGAAAACGTTTAGCTAACCTGGAAATATTTATAAAAAAAAATACTTTTCTAATTTCAATTTGATTATAACCTATAATATTAAAATAATACACACCGCTCCTTTACCACTCTGCCGCGTATTCCCATACATTTCCTAAGCATTTTATCCAATAATTTCGCTTTTTCATTCTCATTAACTGAGAATTGTAAAAGATCGTAGTCGCATAGTTTTGGTCCGTCATCGTCATCGCGATCGTATCTTACTAATGTGGCTGAGGAATCCGCGTAAAATCTCATTTTAAGCCGGCCTTCATTCACGAGATAAAATGTATCATCTTGTTTGATAATAGTTGGTGGTCCACCACTTAACTCTTCAGCAGTTTTGCAAATATTTTCATAATCAATTACTTTGGCTTTGATTTCTACGTTACGCATTATAACTACACACACGGTATGTTGGGTCGGTTACTAAATATTTTGCACTAGGTAAAGAAAGAAAAATATCAACTACTTGATAATTTTCCTTTGGAATAAAGATTGTGTACCACTATTTTAATTTTACTAATTAATTTCCCCCTCAGATTTTCCCGCCATAAATAACCAAAGTAAATAACAACATGAACAAAACAAAACAAACAACAGCTGCATAACTTGACATTGGCAAAGCAATCAGTGTGACCAGATTAAATTTTACGAAAATACCGAGCATAGATAAGAGTATATTACTTAGAAATAGATAGGTAACTCCCACGTTAAAACGCGCCCCCTAACACCAGCGCCTCCAGCGGTGTGATTTGAAACTTTAATAGCCTCGAGAATTTTTAATAAAAAAAATAGCTAAAACTTTGTAGTATTCGATATAAAGTACGCGGACGTCAATAGTATATGCATTAAGGAAGGAAATAAAAAAAGAAAAATGATTTCGAAACCCATCCACAGCCCCACCCATGGGTTGGGGTTCGAACCCGCGCCCCCTAGACTTCGTATTAATTTGATTCCAACCTATTTACCGCTACCGCTGTAAGTCATATGACGTCAGATGCAAAATACTGATCCACTATCTCAGTTTCATTCCGAACAGAGAAAAGTTGCAAATCACGCCGCAAGAGGGTGCTACTGGTAGCTTTTTCCATTTCTTCTAAGATACCATACCATGATACCGAGGCCTTCTCGAAAAAATACTGAAATATACCGAGACCACCTCGAAAAAATACTGAAAAAAATACTGATTAAACCTCAGTGCACACCGAGGGTTCCGTTCCATCTTTGACGTAGAAATGTTAGTTTCCTATTCATCTTCCTCTTCAAAATACCAAACCGCAAACCTAAGGTTTGTTTATCAAAGTTTTATTTAATGATTTCTACAAAAACTGTGCTACTTGTCAACATTGTTTTAACTTTTATTTTTTGAATTAATATACATCTACATTTATTACCGGTAATAATATCAGATTTTCCGGCAAAATTAAAAAAGAAGGCCCAACCAGTGTTTTTTGGTGGTCCCAAGTTTTTGTTCATACGCAAAATTAGTTCATGCTTATGAAAGGACCTACGCATTCATACAACTAAAAACTTAAAGTCCAGACTCTGCTTATTTAATTATGCTTTGTGTAGTTAAATAACAATACAACGCAGCACCCTGTAATGTCTTGTCTCTAATTTATTGATCCATGCTCTTTATATATAAAATATTTTTGGGACTTACGATGTTACTTTATTCTATTTTCCCACAAAAAAACTCAAAAATACTGACTTCCAGCAAAATAGCGATAAAAATACTGAGATTATTTTAAAATCGACGTTAAAAAATATTATAATACTGAATCTGGTCACATTGAACGCAATTGCCATTAAAAAAAACAGCTGCTGCTGGAGGCGGCCGTGTCTATTTTAATGATTGAACCATAGAGTAAAGTAAGTAGGTAATGGTTCAAACTTTCAATTCCAACCTTAAAGATTCAAACCAAGTTCAAACTGTCAACAAACAAAATGCTCCAACGAAAATATTTTTTGTGGGCTTATAAGCATCTTTTAGGGGTATTCAGACCTTGGAGATTTTATTTTTGACTTGAGCTTGTGGGATTTTTTATTGCAACACCTTGCTTTACTCTATGGGTCAATAATTAAAATAGTGTAGTTCCGTTTTTTAGACCTTTTTTTGATATGTATAATGTTTGTTTTTTTTTCAGTATGAAAAGAAAATTCTCTCTTATTTGTTGATTTCTAAATAAAAATTGTGAGTATGGAGGATATTGAGGATCTGGTATCGCAGCCCGACATCTGCAGGTGCTGTCTGGCCACGAGAGGCACTTTGGACGCGACAATATCATACACTACCGAGACTGGCGATAAGGAGGTTTATTCAGACATTTTACAAGAATGTTACGGGATTACCGTGAGTATGTGATTACTCCCTTTTTCCCCTTTCTTTCTATAATTTGACGACGAGGCATACGGCGCGTATTCGCCCCTGTTTCTGTGAGCCGACCCTTTCGTTGTGAGCCTGTACACAGTGGCCAACTTTTCACAAGATCAGTAATTTGAGTGGGATATATAATTATATCCTTTACTCACGCAATCCGATGGGACGAAAGACTGACTGACACAACCAGGCAGATGTTACATGCCCACCTGACGCATGTCTCATCGTACTTTCCAGACAACTGGGTGATCGGCCTGCATGTTCCTAGGCAGTAAAGTATAGTGTGATTGTGGGTAAAAGTCCTACATGACCCGGGTACCTTTTTTCCTCCCCAATAACCAAAAAGAAGGCCCATCATTATTATGATCAGGTACCTATATAATTATTATGAGCAGAGTCCTACATAGGTATTATGCTGGCCATATCAGATGCCAAACCAGATATGTACCCTACATTTGATATAAAATAAAAAAATTTAAATGAAATTTTACTAATATCATGTTTTTTTAGCTATCATATTTAAAAGAATGGGGAGCAAGTCAGATGATATGTGGATTGTGCGTGAAACTACTTAGAGATGCATACATCTTCCGAAAGAAAGTATTGTATTCGGAGACATGCTTTTCTACTTACTGCCAAGTCAATACTGGTTAGTATACCATTCATATTTTTTTAAAGCAATATTTAAGTTTTTTATGGCTGATATTGTGGTTTTTGTTTTAAGATGTTTCAAACACTCTGCACTAATTATGACCGTGATTTATAACTTTCTTATACTTTATCAGTTGTGTGCATACACTTTTATATCAACCCTGGCAAGAAACCTAATTTCATAGAAATTAGTTTTCTTCATTATTAGATATTTATTATATTAAAGCCGAAGAAGTTGTAGGGTAGACAATGTCTTTTTGCCTATATCACCATTAATAATTATCCTGGTGTACCATCAGATCTTAGTTATCATTAGTCTGATCATCTATGCAAAAAGATTCTACAGTATCATGCAATCTTGCTGTAGTTAGCTTAGTTATTATCGGATTCTAACCTATTAATGCACATACAATAGAAAATACTCTGCTACCATCTTCTTTAACTTGTTTCTTGATTCAGATTTAAATCCGGTGGTGATCAAGACTGAAGTAGAACATATAAATGATAGTACAAGCTGTAAAGAAGACAATGGTTGTGAAGGTAAGATGTTTTTATAACATTACATATAACATTTACTATTCTCAGTTAGGTCGATGTTCAGGTTACCAAAGGACAGATTTTTTTTGAGATAATATTTTATGGTCATCTGATCCTAAACTAGGCAGGGCCTGTACTATGGAAACCAGACTTATCAGTATAGTATTTGTTTTTTTTTTTTTGTAAATATTACTATGTAGATAAAACACCCAGACACTTAGTGGGAATCAAACCCTATAGGGTAGTGGCCAGGGTGTCTAACCACTAGACCAAAAAGCCCGTCAGCAGTGGCCTATAAACAAGTAGCTGGACACACTGGTGTCTGGGTACATACTATGCGTTTCAACTAAGAATGTGGCCGCCATGATGATCGCGACTGCGGAACTTCACTCGTCTTTTACGATTTTTGTACCGGCAGCAGAGTAAACACAAAATGAAAAATTGGCCCCGGTTTTGATTATTTATTGTAATGTTTTATTTTGCTATATATTTTTGTTAAAACATCGTTTTTAGTAATTATATATTAGAAATGGCAAGATGGCGGTCACATTCTTAGTTGAAACGCATAGTATGTATGTATAATGTCTGAATTATTATGTATTTATTTGACTTCCACCATTGACGTTGTGTGACATGCAGTAATGTGTCTCCACATAACTAATGATAGTAATAAGAATTTAGACTTTCCAATTTATTTTTCAGAGGACAATGAAACGCATAAAGAAAATGTTACAATCTCACAAAGCAATGTAACATCAGACAAAACGCATACTTCTCACAAAAGAAAGAAATGCAAGACCATTTTGAAATTAAAACGAAAAAGAAAAATCATAGAAGCTCATAACACTGATTCAGACACGCCTATTTCCGAGTTATCAAAGAAAATAGAACATAATACGTTAAGCAATAAGGATGGTGAGAACAGATTATTTGAGAGTAGTTTATCGAATGGTATAAATGAAAATAGCATAGCAGTAATTAATGAAGGTAAGGTTAATTAATATACTTTACTTACTAATTCTCTATTGAATTCCGAATTTACTGATCAAGGGAGGACTAGTAGTTATACCGTAATCATGGCGCTTGTTACAGCGCTGAAATATCGCTATATGATAAATCATTGTGGCAGTTTTTCCCTGTAAGTCAATATAGTATTACATGGTGATTACCATGAAAGTTTAAGCAGAATACATGGCAAGGTTAGATCGTCGCTTAGGTTATGGTAACATCGTCGAGGTACCCTAGACACACACATCTCTAAGTAGACCAATCATGAGTATCTTTACTATTAGGCGTTCAAACGTCGTTGGAGCATTACATAGTTCAAATGGTATCATATTAGATTGCTAGAGACTGTTAACTTTTCATTTACTTACTGCATTTTTCTCTTAAGGGGTTTATCTCGACTTGCCAATAGCCACTAATGAAATCCTCATGAGAACCTAAAACTATTAAACAAATAATAGGCTGTTGTATTCTCAACTGGTAATACAAGCGTAAGATAGCACACATGTTCATTATTTACAGCTATCCGACGGCAGTCTAAAGTTGAAACAGTATATTATTATTTTTTTATTACGTTGCCTTACAATATAAGTAGTAGTATAAAAAATATTATGTAAGGCTTACATATATTTTTATAGACGACAGATTTTTTGGGTAGTCCTTATCCTGTCTTATTCATAGGAACAATTTTTATTTTTAGGACCACAACACAGAAAATGCTCTAAGAAACAAGTTTCCGAACGCAAACGCGTGATGTTAACATGTGACGCGGTGCTGAAAGACACCACGGCTTGCCCATTTCGACACCACAAGAGCTGGTTCCAGTGCTTTTTCTGTCAACAAGACTTCATGGAAATAAACCTTCTTAGACACCACACATTAACAACCCACCCAAACATGGACGACGAATTAAAAAAAATAAAACGTTACCCGCGTTCGCTTCAAATCGAAATTTCGAATTTGGAATGCCGCCATTGTAATTTGACATTGACAGATGTCAACACGATGCGCCGTCATCTTGTGGACGCGCACGACAAGGTTATATACAACGAGTGTATAGCAGACTATAAAGTGGACACGAGCCCGTATTCCTGCCATTTATGTACCCAACAGTTCCACGTATTCCGTACATTAACAACGCACTTGAACGAGCATTACGCGAACTGCATCTGTGATGTTTGCGGTAAATCGTTCCTGAACTCCAAACGTTTGAAAGTTCACAAACGGACGCATGAAAGCGGCCAATTCCCTTGCGGGGAATGCGGAAAAATACTCAAAACCAAAACATCAAAAGCTAACCACATCGAAAGCGCTCATTCGAAACGTATTATCAAATGTCAGATATGTTTCAAACCGATGAAGCATTACAACGACAGAATCAAACACATGTCTGAGGTTCACAACATAACGCATAAGTTTAAATGTCCGATTTGCGGGAGGGAGTACAATATAAAACATTATCTGGCTACCCACATTCGCCAGACCCACGGACATAAGAACAAGAAATGTGCGGAATGCGGCATGGCTTTTATAACCAACCATGGCTTGAAGAAGCACATGTTAAAACATACCGGGGCTAGACCGTTTTCTTGCAGCGTGTGTTGCAAGTCCTACGCGCGCAGTTATACACTGAGAGAGCATATGAGATCACACGAAAGCGATCAGAGATTTTTGGCGAAGGAGAGTTAAATAATAACCTCGAATAGAAATATGCCTCTGTAGAAGGCCAAGATGATTTGAGATCTTCCGATTACATAGGAAGCAATAAAACTAGTCAAAAAAGGAGATTTTAAGTCGAAGGATTGATTATTTTTGCAAAAGATCTGTTTTTGAACATGACGCATTTTGAGAGCAAAATGGGAAGAGAAGTCTAAAATATTTTTACGAGAGACAAAGCGAGGGTGAAGCAAACAGGCTAGGACTGACCAATTGGATGCACCTTCTGATTGAAGACACGACACATTTACAAGAGATTACAACTTTATTTTGCGCTCGAAAAATTGTGATCTGGGAACTTAGTATTGTGAAAACAGTAAAAACGGCTTGATAATACAGTTGTTCTTGCTGCTACGCCAAATTTGATAACGTAGACGTTATGTGGTTAATAGAGTGCAAATAAATTTGTAATCACACAAATCCATTTGAAATGAAATAGTCCAAACTTTGGTCAGTAGAAGCACAAAATGCTGAGAGTACTCTCAGTATTTTGTGGCAGAAGCATCTATGAAAATTAAAGTTTGTAATATAATTACATGCAGCATTTGGCCTGTATGTTTATGTGGAATCAAGTAATCGGAATATACTGTACATTTTATTATTGATAAATCCACAAAGTTATTAATCCTGTGAAATTATTTATTAATGTTATTAATTTAAACAAATACATTTGTATTCACCGTCCTAATGAGTTTCATTTTGATAAACCATTAGGTTACTTAAGATTCCGTATTAGAACATCCAGGTAGGTGAGATATCCGCGCAGTCTCAGATATTCAGCCGCCAAGCAGCAGTGTGTCAACATTGCTGTGTTACAGTGTGAAGGGCACTGTAGCTGGTGAAATCACTAAGCTCAGAAGACGTGACGACGATGACGTGAGGCAATGACCACTTATTCGCTTGACTACGCATATAAGGGCAAATGTTCCTGATGTATGTACTGCGCGCTTCGCGGCTCCTTTCAGTTGTGTGACCAAATATTAGAAATGAGAGCATATCATTTTTATTGAGTGCGAAACATACTAAAAGTATCAAGGTAAGCCGCACAAGCACCTGATGGTGCATGAAGCGCCTGCCCATTTACAGCTGCACTCTGCCGCTCGTCCTTTTTTTGCTCTTGCGGGGAAAACCATGAGGTCCTCGGGATCCTGTGGAATTCTTACCAACTGAAATTCCTGCGGCTGTCGCATGGGCATATTAGTAGGGGTAGGGTTCTCCGGTGGGATCTGCACCAGGTACTGGGGGGACTGGTCCGACTTCTATCCATTTGGCCTTTTAGTTTGTCGTAATTTATTGTTTTCTTCTTTTCTCCCTTGCTTTATGTTTCGAACGGCAGGACACAATATCGCTAATGTCGATTCATTTGTAACAAAACAATGTTTAAAAAAAAAGTGAAAAAATGACAAGCCCGCTGAGTTTCTTGCCGGATCTTCTCAGTTGAGGCCGCGTTGTGATCCGGTGGTAGCTTCTAAAAAATGACGATTCAAAAGTGCTAGCGTTAAGCCTATTTGAAATAAAGATTTTTGAGTTTGAGTTTGAGTACCCCTCAGAGGGTTGACGGGGGACGGGTGTTGCAATCGCATCGCAGTTCTTCTCGGAGTCTCCGCCGTACTCAATGAACGTCTAGGGCTCTCACCACTGCGGTGATACCTACCTTGAACAAGCGTTCCTAAGAAAAAATAAAACACACAAATAAGTTCATTTTCCCGGCTTTTTATACACAATCAAATTATCAACTATACATCCAGTGTGATGTACTCTTATATGATTTTTCAAACTGCACTTTTGTACGAAACACATCTGGCATCCGCCGCAGCGCCATCTCTTGTCGTTCAAATGTATCTTCAAATGTTCCGCGAGCGACTTCGATCGAGCAAACTTCTTATGGCAAACCTCACATTCGAAATTCTTAACCCCACTGTGCACCGTTCCATGGTAATTCAACGCGTGCCTAGATTTAAACATCATTTTGCATTCTGTACACTCGAATTTGTACTCTCTGTTTATCTTCATATGCTCCAATCTTATATGAGAGTTCAAACTATTCGGTGTTAAAAATCCCTTTTGACAGATCTTACAATTCAAATCTAACGGTTTCCTATTGTGCATAACCTCCAAATGTTTTAATCGAGCTCTTATATTCGGGAACGATTCATCGCAAATGGAACACAGGAATGATATTTTCTTATGCGTGTATCTAATGTGACTTCTTAATAGAATTTTAGATTTGTAGACCTTGTCACAAAACTGGCATTTTACAGAATTTGTGATGTGCAATGCGGAATGGGCTCTAAGTCTTTCGAGCAGCAAAAAACATCGTCCGCAAACATCGCATACGTAATCGGAGCTGTGTTCGTTCATATGCTTGGATAATGTCTTGAGAAATAAGAATTCCGTGTTGCATACATAACAAACAAACTTTCCATCGCTGAGTTTGTACGGCAAAATGCATTGCTCCGGTTTGTTTTCGTCGTCAGAAATAAATTTCACGTTATGCTGATCACTCAAATGTTTTATTAGTTCAATTAAATTCACAATTTTCGTGTTACAAATCTTGCAATATATATCGCTGACGTCGGCTCGAATCTTATCGTGAGGTCGTAGAATGCTCTTGGCTATGGTTCTGAAGGTCATATTTTGGTGTCTATTGCTGTGTGACTTCAGTTCATCGAAACTGGCGTACTGTTTGTTACAGTAAAAACAGTTGAAGTAGCCCTTATTAGATTTGAATGGCACTATTGTGGAATTCTCTAGAATCAAACTAGCGTTTTGCCGCGGTCTTATGTAATTATCGGAGCGTTTCGTCGGCTTTGACTTTCCGGTTGTGTCTTTTCTTTTTGTACCTATAATAAAATACATCAATTGTATTTTCAGTGTCAGATATGCTGTCGCAGTATTGTAAAGTTATAGATTTTTTGTATCATATAAATAACTTACTAAGCTTTAATCTTGTTCTGTTTCTTCTTATTGTGCTATTTTTTAAGTGTTTCTTTGGAGGATTATCTGAAATAAATAAAATGGAGGCTTATAGATTTTTTCCCGAATGCTCCAGGAGGAGTATGTTTTTCGAGAGTATGTACCTATGCCTATTTCTTTGGCACGGCCTACAGTCTAACGGCTTGATGGACTGTGACTTATAATATGTCGTTAGATTCATCTTCGCTGTTGGAGTTACATAGGCTATATAAATTTCAATAAAATTTATATGGCGACCGTCAACCGAGGCGGCAGAGGAACCATTTAGCGGCGGTAGGAAGAGTTTTGGCCGAAGGGAGTCCTGTACTGGAAGTTCAAACGAAGGCTGCGGGACTCTCCTGACCAGTGCAACACGGAGGGGTTAAGTTAGGTATGTTGTAAGGTATTTATGTATGGGCCTGGTTTTAAATAAATAGTTCCTCCCTTGGCTTGGTTACTGCTTAGTTGATTAACTTTTCGTTCTAACTCACCATATTCAATGATTTCTTCTTTGGCATCATTGTCAAAATCATCATCATTTTGATGGCCATCGTCCAGATTTCCAAAAATTTCCTCATCATGTTTTAACAAATCTGAAATTGATAAAATATACGCTTTTTTATATACTGCGCTACTATAAAACCCATCATTATCTTGGGATCCCGTGATAAACATAGTCAAATCCAAAGAAGCATTCCACTGCAAGACCTCAAGATACTGTAAGCTCTTTCTGCATAGATCGGACTAACAATAATAATTAGAAGAGCTGAGGGTACCCTAAGACAACTATGACATATGGACAGCTACAACCTCAGTCCGCCCGTGACCATGAATGCTGTAAAGTATTCGAAACGTCGGGAAATTAAAATCAAAAATAAACAGCGATATAATCCGTAAAATTAGTTTCATTTCAATCCATCATTTCTTTCTAACCCGTGTTTTAAGTAAGCATAATAAAAAGGGGTGCTTGTCTCTGTAAATGGTTCAGTTTCACAAATTTCCATGTGAATAATAATAATAAACAGGATTAATTAATTAAATCGTCATCCAAAATATTCTTTATCATCTAAATTTGACAGAAATTAAACTTTTATATGAATAAAAAAAAAACTCACCTACATTCTGTGCTGATAGCTTCGCTTGAGAATCCAGTACACGTCGTCTGAACAGCGCCGCGCTCCTCAGATGTGTGATGCAGACTCCACAAATGCGGTCTTTGTACCCTCGCCATGGCCACTGTGAAACCATAAAACAACCCCTATTACTTATCTTGTTTGACAATTGAAGTGCTGATCACTATAGCAAGGTGACCATCAAGTAACTGTCAAATGATTCATTGGGTATTGCCTAACTTGAGTGACCAATAAATAATTGGTATCTATTGGCTAAGACACTTTCAGTTGATATCAAAGTTCGGTGGACAACTGAAGCTTGATAGTCACTTGGGTGGCTCAGCCCTGGAAATAAGATTTTTTCAAACCGGGGCAGAAACTTGATAGTGCTGCCCCTCCCTTCAGCGTTTGAGAAATTACTTAAAAAAAAACTTTATATTTTTAATCAGTTTTCGACCCGCACCCCGCGATGCCAACCCGCACTTGGCCAGCGTGGTGGACTATGGCCTAAGCCCCCTCATATTGAGGGGAGGCCCGTGCCCAGCAGTGGGACATAAACAAGGGCTGGTATTATTATTATTTATTATTAATCAGTTTTCCCCACCAAGATACTAGATACAATACTAGATTTGATTGCGGGGTGGCTAAAGATATGCAACACTACTGGACATAAGTAAAATTTTCCTGCACACTCTCCAAAAGTTAGTTATAATACTGGTCACAGTCAAAGCAACTTCTGTCTCACATCCAATACTCACGTCGAAATTAAAGCATTCCTTCAACATATCTCCGTACACCTCTGTGTTCTTCATCCAAGCGTACTCCGTCCACATGGTCTTTACGGACCACAGCTCGAGACAGCAGCAGCAGAGTCCGTGCATATCTCGCTGGTTTACCATTTGTATTGATTCAATGCTGTAATGTTACAAAATTATTTCTCTGTTGGTACTACATAATTGGTTCAGGATTTAATGAAGCAAGTAGTAAATTCTTTACGATTTGATGGTAGTAAAAATGATTTTTGGGTAAGTGCCTATGTGGGGCTTATACTAGACATAAAATTTAGGCTAGATTGCGGCCCGCAGGGTAAATCAGAAGTGACTATGCGGCCCGCAGGGTAACGCAGAAGCGACTATGTGGCCCGGGAGAAAAAAAGGTAGAGCATGGCTGGGCTATAAAAAAAAAGGTAGAGTACACAGACTATTAGGATACTACGTATCAGACGGACAACTGGCCTCTCTAGGTCGCTAGACACAAGCTGTTGCTTCTGATTGGTTAGAGCAAAATGATGTATGACATTTCTTTTTTTTTTTAATTATAAAATTTGCAAGCTTAGGCAACTTAGGTAATGCCATATTTTTTGATACACGCACTAGGCCCTTCCTTACATATTACAATTCAAATTTTCATACCCACTAAATAAAATGAACAAAATTACGCTTTATATTATTTATTTTTCCTTTTCAATTTTTTCTTGTATTTACAGAGAGCTTTCATTTGCATTCCTGGCAGATTACATCTTGTTTCTAATCTTATAATATCCGTGCCCTTTAATATTTTGTTTATGACTGCACACCAGTTATGTATGCACAATTTAATTATACTATCAAGCAATCCGTGAACCACTTGGTCCTTATGGCTTTGACATGATATTTGGCTAAAATCTATTTTGTTTTGGACTTCTTTTATGATACATTTGGAAATATTTTTATGGTGTGGATTTTTTTCAAGATATTGATTTGATAAATCAAATATCTTGCCAAAGTACCTCACAATGTGTTCTGCAGGGTAGGTCAATTTTTGCTGGGTCAATCTTTTATATTCTCTATAATTGATCCATTTGTGGACCTCACTGTTTTTTTCTACAGTAAGGTCTTTTTTGCATACTTTACAATTGACTTTCTGAAGTATTTTTCTAACGACCCAACCAGCAGTGTAAGCACGAGATTGAATTGTCAAGCGTTCACGTCTTGCATCATGTGAAACTGGATACATATGCACACAGGATTCATCAAGTTTCGAACCAGAAAAGTCGTCACCCATGTTGATTTGACTTTCTTTTGGAATATCAAATAATGATTTTATTTTCAACAATTGATTGCTGTTGTCACTTTCACAATTGAAAGATGTGTGGTGAAATTTGATAAATCCTGTGATCAATAAGGACTTGAATGTTGATGTGAAGTTGTGGCAGCTTGGATTATTATCCCTAAAGTTGTATGATCGCATCTGACCAAAGAAGTTTTCAATTGCATCAGAATTTAAATTTCTTGGTTTCATTATTTTAATGTTTTTGTTTTTCAAGATCTGCCACAACCTTTGCATGCTCTGAAGGGTACTTATCCAGTTTTTCAAACTGGGCACGGTTGATTCTCGACCATTTTGGTCTACAAATTTTAGCTGTCGTAATTTTAAAATAGCCTCCTGCCAAAAATCATGATGTTTGCTGGTAGCTGTAACAGCAGAACGAAGCTGTTTTCCTTTTTTTTTCAAATTATAAATAGCACTTCCATTGACGCTATCAAACAGGTCGTCGAAGAATGACACCACTTCTGCCGTATTTTTCAGTGTTTTGCTGACTGGTTGTCCATCAGAGTAATGAGCTGAAAGTGATTTAATTATTATCAATATTACTAGGCATGCAATTAGATGTTACATAATTATTGGCTTTATTAAAAAATACCATCTTGATTGGTATCATTAAAGTACCGTACCATTAGTTCTGCTTTTAGAAGCATGGAAATTTTGCTCTTTAGAATAATAAGATATAGCATGAAAAATTACAATCCAAGTGAGGTTTAACTTGTGTTTTCTCAGGTGACTGATGCAATGCAGTACCCCAGAGACTACTTTGTGTGTTTTAAGAAAAAGCATACAAAACAGACTGCAGTTGTCATGGATAGAGCTAATGGCTAATGTTACACTTTCATTTCTGTAGACTTGTATTGTTAAATAAACACTTACAAAATGCTGAAGTGAAGTTTAAAGCTCCAGCTACAGTCTTACTGAAAACCCGAACACAATTTTTTACCTGTGAAAAGTAACTTATTTTAGCTATCTCATCTCACTTGTATTATAAAGGCGGAAGTTGTCTATATGTTTGAAACTTATAACACCCTCAATTTGTGTTGGAAGTTAATAATAATTTTTTACAGAAATAAAAAACCTTTTAGTTTTATTCAAATCATTCAGTTCATAAATGTTGTTTGTTATGCCCAAACATCCACAAAAAAAAATAAACATACTGGTAGGGCACCACAGGGAATAGCTGAGTAGTACCATACACATAAAAATATAACATTTATAGGCACTATACCTTCATTTTTTTTATTTTGTCTGGAATAACGTGTTCATCATTCAGTTTGTGTAGCAAACGAGATTCAGTGTGCTGGCAGTCTGTCTTGTATACGTCAACAATATCAGACCATGTTGCAATTTTTTTATTAAAGGATATGTTTTTTGTAAGAAAATTATTTCTTAACCCTTTAATTAAATGGCATGGGTCATAAATGATGCTCATGTTGAAACCCCCAATGTGAATTGTGTCATCTGAAACAAATTTATTAATTTACTGCTATACAAGATGAATTAACGTAGAAATTTTATAAGATGACTTTATAATAATTATGTAATTATATATTGTACAGTAGGGTATGAAAACCTTCATCAGTTTTCAAATTCATTCCTTTATCAAGTTGTGGACTCTTAGTACCTTTTGAAACTAAAGCACTAAACAGACAACTGCATATAAAATAATACTTGATATGATAGATAACAAGGGTCAATCAAATCTTACTATCTTTATTAGGCAATCTGTCAGTCAACTAATTGCAAACGTCAATATGATATTGTTTCATTTGAAATAAAATGTCGGCATGACTAACAATTGCCCTGGCTGCAAGCAGGTGTCGATTTTAAGGTGACCTTTTCTTACCCGATTGTATAAAGGAAATTTACCTGTGATTTTATTTTCCAGTATCTGAGACCGTCTTGTGTCTTCTTGTAAATTTTTTAAAGCCGATTGAAATGCAGCTCCCTGATCCGATACGAGAGCTAGCGGTATAAGCCCAGTTTCACCAACTGCAGTAACTATTTCTTTTAAAATTTGCTTCAATTTTATTGCTGAGGTTGCACCTTCACAAAAATAAAAGGCAACGGCTTGTTGCCACTTATGTACCACACCCTTAATCATAAACACTAGGGCATGGTCAGCAAACGCATTGGTTTTTTCTGTTAGGTCAACTAAGCCACATATTTCATCTGTATGATTATATGTTAATCCAGTTTCGAGTGCCATTTCATCAAACACAATAGTGCAGAATTTTTTATCTTCTTTCCACATGTTGACCTATAATGTGAGAAATAAAAAACAGTTTATTTTGTATAGAGTACAAAACACAAACACATACATACAAACATATAAATATACTAGCTGACCCGCGTAGCTCCGCCTACGCTTTCATTGCCTACATTAAAAATAAAAATACTCCAATTTCCAGTTTCTGGTTAAATATTTAAAAAAAAATCGATTTCTCACTCTTTTTTTCTCTCCCATTTGGTTCTCTCTTTTTCCTCCTTTCTTGATTTATTTCTCTCTCTCTCTTCTAAAAAACAGACAGACAGACAGACAGACAGACAGCCAGACAGACAGACAGACAGACAATAATTCCAAAAAAAATTGTTTTGGCCTCTATGTCGATAGTATAGTATCCCCACATAAAAATTTTGGAAAAATATTCAATGTACAGACAAAGTGCTCTTTGAGTTTTATTATAGTAATATAGATTTATACCTCTTTCTTTATGGCTTCAAAAACTTGAGCATTTATGCCAGTTTCAATGTGTAATTTTGAGACCATTTTCTTTAATGTTGTCTCAGATGGCAAAACAAATATCTTCTGTAAAAACCGGTACGATTTTGGGCCTTGTTTTAAAATCGAAAGGGCAATCAGTTTCTCATCAAGTGTGAATCGTCTGGCTTTTTTTTCTTTGGTGCATAATTTTAGTTGCATCCACAATACTTTTTTTGCAATAGGGTTCATCCCGACAGCCATTTCTTCAAAAGAATGTGACTGTGAGAAGCGTAAAGCTTTTTTGGCTCTTCGAGTAAAACTTAATAGCTTACGAGATTTTCGAAACTCATTATATAGCTTACGACATTTCGGAGTCAATGCTTCAACTTTTGCAACAGTTCTTTTGGTGTGTTTCAGTTTCTGAATTATTTTTGGATCTGAAATTAGTATTTTTGTAACAATTAACTAATAATTGAAATGTAAATTATTATATAACTATTTTATCATGAGTATTGCTGCGCAGCCCCACAGTGTTATATTCTATTGGAACATATTTTTGGGATAAAAAGTAGCCTAAGTTTATTAACTACCTTTATACCCAATGTTATCTAAATCTTTTCAGCAATTTTAGTGTGAAGGAATTACAAGTACACACAAGAATTTTAATTTTTATAATATTAGTGAGATGAGATCTAATCATTATAATAATACCTGATGGTAATTGTTTTTGAATTACAGGATCATTTATATCTTTCAAAAGTCCATCTGTAGATGTAGAAGGAAACACGTCTGGAAAATAAAAAGAAGTGTCTTAATTGAGATTTGTGGCACTGTATATAATTGTGGTATAGCACTCCTCTACACATTGAGACATAGGAAATATTTGACCATTCAATTCTGCCATTTACTTGTGCAAAATCACTAGTATGCTCAGTAATTATTAGTACTTGAATGAAATAAACATGTCTATTACATATTATGTAAAAAAAAAAAAATTGGTACTCAAAATCGATTAGTAACTGACAGAGTATTCTCTATTATGCCACAAGGGAAAAAACAATTGCAAAATATTATGATAAAAATTGTAAAACCACCAAAAATTACAGATTTTTCATCAAACAAAACAAGTAATTGCTTGGGGTTTTATAATATTAGTGGGATGTGCATAATCCTATTACTAAATTACATTATATACAATAATTTAAGCATTTTTAACCTGTAGACTTCTGCATTTCATCAAAATGCGATTTGCAATAACTGTGATCAGAATGCATTTTCTTTGCATATTGGTGTTCAAGAGTATGGTCCGGTGCTGTAAAATAAAAATACAAAATCAGTATGATGAAAAATTTCGAGAAAATACAAATAAACAAATACAACGGGTAAGCTTAAACGTACCAGCAGTTTCGGTAGGATTCAGTGGTATCCCACTGAGTATTTCAGTTTCAAGAAATAGAGTAGGATATGCAGTGGCCAGAAGACGTGACTTCTGAGTCACGAAACGTGGTTCAAAATGTTTGTGGCACACTTGTAGACTGCCGAAATCACCTTTCTGTCGCAAAGATTCGCAGTTAATACTGTCAAGCCACTTTTGGAGTCTTTTCACGCACTTCGGAAATTTGTGTAAAATAGCGTCCTGTCGCGAACTTACACAACCCGGCACAGAACACTTGAAGTACATCTTGATTTGCTCAAGAAAACAGTTGATTACTATAAATGTGGAACAGAAATATACGGAAAATACGACGCAACTACTTCGCTCAAAGTAAGCAAGCAATCTATTTTGAGGTTATATTTTTCACCGGTTTCAATGACATTAAAATAAATATGGCGGTGTGCTGGCGGGTGGTGCGGGGAGTATAAATGTCAAACATCATTTTGCTATGCGTCTAGTTTTTTTTATAGGCAGATTACGGCCCGTGGTAGAGTATAGGCTGGCTATGGGTGGTCTATCCTGGGCTTGGACCACAGAACACTATTACTCAAGAGGGCTTGGACCCTGGGATAGATCATAAACAATATTATTTATTTTAATTCTCTGATGCATTGGCGAAAGAATAAGACCCAGCCAGGACCTTGATAACAAATCTTAGAAAACAAGATGACAGGTCGGGAGTTTAAATTCCTCTATCGATAATATTGATATCCTGGGGCACAGGACTTACCCGACGGATATTTAAAATAATATTGTACAAAGTGTGTGACATTAAATTAAACTCATAATAAAATACCTTAGAGCATTTTAATGCTAAGTAGGTTTAATACATACATTTTACTCGTCATCTCAAAATAGTTTGGTTTGGAGCGACGATAAGCTGACTACAAAATGTATTTTTTTTATACATAGACATACGAAATATATACTAAATTACTATATTGAAAACCAATACGAACCAAACAATATTTTCAAATATTTTGTTTATAATTAAAGATCTGTTTTGTCAATGATTGAAATTGAAACACCTTGCTTTACTCTATGGTTGCTAAGTACTCTGTGGTTGCTATGTACGCATGAAGAAATAGGGTATGTACGTACCTACCACCTATATATGTACGAATCGTTCGGCGATGTCCTAACATTCTTATAAACGTGAACACGCGATCATCGCAAGTTCGTTTATCATCGCAACTCGTTCGTTCGCGCGATGATCGCGTGATCGCGTTTGTTAGGACACTCCCTTCAACCAATAAGGCAAAAAAAATTATTTGTATTTTTTAAAACAACATGGCGTTTGTTTATAGCTTATAGTTATAGCTGCGAGTTTCTTTAATTTAATGACATAGTTACGAAAATTGCGCGTCCTTTTGTAAGTTTTGTAAATAACTACTTGATGTGTGTTTGTTGAAATATAATGTCTGTACGAAACATTTAAAATGTCTTCGGAAACCTGGAAACTCGAAACGGCTTTGTGTCGATGTTGTCACTCGGAAGGATTATTTAAGAATTTGGCCGAACCATGCGTTAATTTGGGCCAAGAGGAGATTTATTCAGATATGCTGAGGGATTGTTTTGATATAGAGGTGAGATATACTTATTTCTAACGATTTTCTTACAGCAAACTTGATTTGTCCTGGTACACTATAAAGAGCGCTGGAGCACTCTTTTCGTTAACTATACAAAATGAAGTCTTTATTAAAATATAATTACCTTATTACTTTTCGAGGCATACCTTTTAAGGAATCCTCTGGTTGCCAATTTGGCCGCTTAAGAATGAGATAAACTCAATTGTTTTCTTTACCCGTAAGTGCTAACTGTTCAGTGAAAGTATTCCCCTCATTGTCAACATTAGGTCCTCATAGTCAATTGTATGTAATCACTGTTTGGTAAATAATCAGTTAGTTAAGCAACGTCAGACAATGTCACTCCTTAGATGGGTCACCTATTAGTGGCATTTGAACAGAGTTCAAATAAACAATAATTTAAACACTGTATAGTAAAAAAAAAGTATTATTTTCAGGTGTTACCAGTGCCCGGAATGCTATGCTTGGTGACATATATGATATGTGATTCCTGTATAACAAGGCTACGGGATGCATACAATTTCAAGAAACAAGTGGTTGCGTGTGAAACACGTTTCTGGGATATGTACAATAGGAATATTTTAACAGGTATCTTAAACTATGTCATCTTACTGTTGTTAAATTAAGAACTCTTGCATACCTCATAACAGACCTTGTACTAGGTTGTAGGTCCCCTCTTCGGAGTCGCTGGATGTTCAGGGTGTGGGCCCTTAGAACGTCCATTTAGTACGGCGGCGACTCCGAAGAGGACAGCATCGGGGTTGCATCATGACTACAACTCAAAGGCAAGGCACTGAGGGGTGCAGATCCCACCGGAGAGACCAGGGTCTGGGGGGGGGGGCACTGAGGGGTGCAGATCGCACCGGAGAGACCCCTCTCATGTGCCGATGTGACAGCCGTGGGGGTTTTAGTGGGTAAAAATCCTACATACCCCGGCCGAGCCCCACAGCTCTCAGGGATCTTTTTAATTTCATCCGCATCTAAAAAGAAAAGGGTGTCGGTCCCCTGTACAAGTGGTAGGTTATTATATTCTGCTGCCAAGCAGCAATGTGTAAACTTTGTAGGGTTCCGGTGTGAATGGCAACAGACCCTTCAGAGCTGATAAAATGATCGGGCTTGATATGTCTTACCTGTGGGGTGACTGGGTAAGAATAGGACACTCCTATCTCCTCCTGGCAGGTGTCCCTAAGATGCAACTAAGGGAATACAAGAAGAAGGGCAACATCGTCTTTCGATTGGATTACCTACCACCTATACTGCGTTCCCCAAGATCCCTGCCAAATGTGGGGTTTATGGCAGGCCTTTGTTCAGCAGTCAATATGTCTTAGCTAAAGTGCAGTCCACCTGTCTATAGGCAGGTGTATTTGTTATCTGTATGCTTATTATTTACCGCACGCAAAATACGCGCTTTGACGTGGAGTTGCGGAAACCAGCCCGTTATACCAATACCAATGCTTATTATTTGTCTCACTATTTGATGATGAAAATATGCAGTGATTTCAATATGTAGATAATTATAACCAAAATTAAGAATGGTTTTATTAACTAGGTAGTTGGTTCTAGAATATTGATAGGTTTACCTGATAAGTTAGTGTTTAATTAGGATAGGTTAGTGTTTGACTAATATAAGCTAGTGTTAAACTAATATAAACTAGTGTTTAACTAATATAAGTTAGTGTTTGACTAATATAATTTAGTGTTTGACTAATATAAGTTAGTGTTTAACTAATATAAACTAGTGTTTAACTAATATAAGTTAGTGTTTGACTAATATAATTTAGTGTTTGACTAATAAAAGTTAGTGTTTAACTAAAATGCCATCTGCTAAGTGGCAGTAGTAATTCAACTTTAAATCTTAAAGTGCATTAAATTTGCTTTTTATAATATAAAGATAGGTCGGTATATAAGAATCGGTCATGCTCGCCATCGGAAAGTCTTTGCTTGTGGCGGCTTCGTGTGGCGGGTCACCCCCTTCTCTCCAATATGGTTGAGGGGAGTGATGGCTGCTGCTCGAGTCAACTCGTGTGCGGGTGCTGCTTGGGGGGACTGGTCCGACTACTATCCCTTTGGCATTTTAGTTTTTAGTTTGTTGTATTTTCGTCGTATTTTTTATTTTTATTTGATATGTCGCTGGTGCTGATTTAATTGTAAAAAGACAAACTATGTTTAAAAAAAAAATGTGATTAAATGACAAGCCCGCTGAGTTTCTTGCCGGATCTTCTCAGTTGAGGCCGCGTTGTGATCCGGTGGTAGCTTTTAAAAAATTGACCGTTCAAAAGTGCTAGCGTTAAGCCTATTTGAAATAAAAAATTTTAATCTTTGAAAACTATGGCTTAGCTGATATCTCACCTGATGGAAAGCAGCGATGCAATCGGGGATGGTTGACCGTGTGGGTCTCAATCCCGTCGCTGTTCTCGATGGATCTCTAGGCCTGGCAACATATATGTTCATTGACTCTGAAGAGTCCAAGACCTTGCGTAACGTTGTATAACCAACTGATCTAATAATATGTGTATAAAATTTTCAGTTAGTGATAATAATGAGAAGCTGAAAGTGAAGATCGAACTTGACCTGGATTCAGATCAAGATGGTGAGATATTAATGTTTTTTACTAACGACAACCGGTTTTACGGACGGCGGCGGGGTTGCGACTCCCGTGCCCGTGAGCACCGTGTCTGGTTCCCGGGGGCTCAAAGGCAGGCTCCTGGTGCAGATCCCACCGGAGTGCCCGGGGCCTCTCTTGTGTCGAAGCGGTAACCACGGGGTTTTAGTGGGTAAGAATCCCATATACCCCGGTCGAGCCCCACTGATCCCGGGGGAGGGTCTTTTGAAGGTTTCCCCCTCGAAAAAAAAAGGTTTTCACTTTGTACCCATTAGCTTGGTACCCAATTTAGGAATGTTTGTGTTTAGTGTATTTTTCTTTTGACACCGAGAGTACTAGTGCTCAAGTCCTGGGCTAGAGTATTCTATCCGTCCCTATGGCTAGCCGCACACTGTCAATAATATTGTCAATATTCTACAACCCGTGCGACTTAACTGTGCACGTGGCCCTGTGACGTCGCATGCCAGCGAGGTGCACAGTTAAATCAGGCGCAATATTATTGAAGGTGTGCGTGCTACCTATAGTTTGGTGATCTGCCTTAGTCACATCCAACAATAGCCTTAGTACAAAAATAAGTATTAAGTGTAAACTGAGACTTCTCTTCTCTGTGTTTAAGGAGGGAAGCCGAAAGCGGTAGCAAAGGCCGCCAAAAACGATGGGACCAGGCAGTCTGGACTGCTTTTTCAGTACCTTACAAAAGACCGCGGTAAGTAACTCCATTGGGGATGATGACTGGTTGAAAAAAAAATCGAAGTAGTCCGTCATATTATCAAAAAATGGTGGCCACGTATTTTTATTTAACAAATCAATAGAAAAATGCCAAAGATATAGAGCGCCAAAGTTCGGGAGTGGGGGCTCGTGACGTCACGCCTTAGTAAAAATTGTATACAGGCATGACGTCACGCGGAATCTCAACGCACTATATCTACGTCATTTTTTGTGTAATTGAAATAAAAATCGGTAAAAAAACTTTTAAGTTAAACGGTTTTATTTTATGTGCACTGAAAACTACAAAATAAATAAATAGTTACTTACCTATCAACCTACGTAGGTGATCTCGGTCATTAATATCTCCGATGGTAGTGGTTGTCATAACATGAACCATGTCAGCGGCCGAAAGGCAGTTCATGAAAGAACACTAACACCAGGGTTTGCTTGGTAGGTAAACTAAGCAGCCCACACTATAACAAGTAG
Organism: Furcula furcula; assembly: GCA_911728495.1. Classification (NCBI taxonomy): domain Eukaryota; kingdom Metazoa; phylum Arthropoda; class Insecta; order Lepidoptera; family Notodontidae; genus Furcula; species Furcula furcula. The sequence continues at coordinate 56,568,289 of OU452242.1, forward strand.
GTATTTTGACCTTCTAGTTCAGAAATATTTTAGTACTAGGCAGAATAGCTTTTAGGCATATTAGACTAAAATAAAAACGTGGGGCCCCTCTGAAATCATACCTATGGCAGAGCATATCTTATACTTTGGTAGATCATGAGCTCGGCGTTCGCTGGTGAAGCCGTAACGGCTGGTTATTGATGGTCAAAACCTCCAGTTACGATTATAGTAATTCGATTCAGCGGACCCTGGACTCCGGAGCTATGAGGTTTCGGATGCGACCGGGATAAACCGCTAGGATGATGATGATGACGATTATAATAAGTCGATGCAATCCACACTTAGTATAGTAGAAAGTAATACAGAAATAGTTAAAGGGCCCCACGTTTTTATTTTAGTCTAATATGCCTAAAAGCTATTCTGCCTAGTACTAAAATATTTCTGAACTAGAAGGTCAAAATACCTACTTGTTATAGTGTGGGCTGCTTAGTTTACCTACCAAGCAAACCCTGGTGTTAGTGTTCTTTCATGAACTGCCTTTCGGCCGCTGACATGGTTCATGTTATGACAACCACTACCATCGGAGATATTAATGACCGAGATCACCTACGTAGGTTGATAGGTAAGTAACTATTTATTTATTTTGTAGTTTTCAGTGCACATAAAATAAAACCGTTTAACTTAAAAGTTTTTATACCGATTTTTATTTTCTTGTTTTTAGTATTTAGTGAAATTGTCTACCGAATATTCCTCATTCTATTTAATTCATTCAGTGCATCATTATTACATGGTTTCTTACCTGATAATTTAGTACAATCTAATTCCTCAATACATAGAGACTTGACTCCCCTTCCAGAGACTTGACTCGACTTAGAGCCACGTATGCTTGTCCTTCCTCAAACAATTTGCACGCCGGCAAATCCCGAAGTGAAAACGCTGTGGTCACCTTGATGCCATGAAGCCCGAATAATTCTAGCAACGTCATTAATACTAATGAATACATTTGGAATTTCAATTCTTTCAGGTTCACAGTTTTCAGGTATATCTGGCACACTAAGTCGTATTAAGTCTTGTTCACTAATCTGGACATTTTCGTCAATGCGTACATCTCTATAAAGCGGGTTATTTCTAGTTAACCATCTTAAAGCGCTGTAGACTTTTTCGCGAGATATTGTGAATTCTCTTGTGATGTTCAAATTCTCCAAACGTTCTGTAACTACAACGATACCCACCTGGCTGGAAGATCTTGGAAGCATATTAGGTAATCTTTCACTGACCTCAAAGATATCTTGGGCAAACAACACTGCTTGTCCGCGGAAACCGTACTGCCCGTATAGCCCAGTAAATTTTACGATTTTAACAAACGGGATGATTCTACACAGCAATCGCTGCTCTGCTTGCGTCAGCGCTTGAATCTCATCTGGTATTGAACCTGGATCCAGATTATTCCAGTACGCCTTTGATGGTGCTATTGTTTTATTACTGGTCACATGTGTTTGGCAGCGCGAACATAAAAGTAATGTTGTTTTTGAAGACAGTTCTGCAGGTAGATATCCTAATGCAGCTGTGTTGTAACGTACAGTATGAATTTGGTTAGGATAACAATGCTTCGTGCAAATGTCACAGACGTGTATTCACGATGTGTTAATAGCATTTTCAAACGCTTGTACATGATTTTCAGCTCTGCGTTGCTGTGCACGCTCACGTTGGTTATTTAACCTGTCGTGGCGATGCTCAGGTGTTTCTGACGCTAATAGCTCTCTTTGTCTGTTACGTTGTAATCTTAGCCTGGACTCATGACGCTCAAGTGTTTCTGATGCTATTAGCTCTCTTCGTCTGTCACGTTGTGATGCTAGCCTAGACTCATGACGCTCAGATGTTTCTGATGCTAACAACTCTCTTTGTCTGTCACGTTGTGATGCTAGCCTGGACTCATGACGCTCGGGTGTTTCTGACGCTATTAGCTCTCTTCGTCTGTCACGTTGTGATGCTAGCCTGCACTCATGACGCTCAGGTGTTTCTGACTCTACCAGCTGCCTTTGTCTCTCACGTTGTGCTATTAACCTGGTATCATGTTGCTCAGGTGTTTCTGTTGCTAACCGTTCTCTTCGTTTCTGTAGTCGACTATGGGTTTCATTTTCACTTTCCTTTGCACGTTTCGTTCTATACTTTTCTTTTGCCTATTCGAGCCTTCTTTTTCGTTGTGTAGCAGTTTCGTTTTTATTTTTGTTTGCTTTTTTATTTTTTGTTACCATGTTGTTCCCACGATTAAGGGGCATTTTGACGGTCGACCCCCAGAGGTCCAGTAAAGGGGCAAGGCTTAATATACAACAAGATGCGCCCAATCTTAAGGGGGAAGCGCTTACGACATTACATTTTTATCCACCCTAATGCCATACAGTCCTCGGCACGTTTTAACCTATTACCTTAACTTGGGTGGTACTTACTAACGAGGTATCTAATTACCTATTTTTTTTATCTGCCCCTCTAACGTCACACAATCTTGGACGCAACTGTTCTCGACACGACTAATCATGCCCCCACCTAATACGCCATTTTGTAACAGCGTCCATCTTGAGTTTGAAATTTTGACATAATGACAGTATTCTGCTAGTGTAGTCCTATTATTTGATACCCATATTGTGGTGGTTGTGGAAAAATATGTACCTAGTCCGCCATATTGGAACGGCGTCCATCTTGAATTTTAAATTTTGACATAATCATCGTGTTTTACTAGTGTAGCCCTTTCATTTGATACCCATATTGAGGGGGTTAAGGAAAAATATGTAATCCGCCATTTTGTATCGGCGGCCATCTTAGATTTATAATGTTATTGATTTTATTATATTGTATTGTCATCTAAATTAAATGTGTGTACCAAATTTCAGATCAATCTGACAACGGGAAGGTGCTTAAATTTCAATTTCTAATTTTGACCCAAATAAATAAACAAATAAATTCCGTACGGGTCGAGCTAAATAAAACCGTTTAAAAAGAAAAAAATACGTGTCCAATATTTTTTGATAATCTAAATGTCGGACTAAATAGAATTGTTTAGTCATTTAGCCTATTCAACAACATGACCAACTAACCTTTATTTTTTGACGTAGGGTAAACCTTTAAAGGTCCCCGTGAGCTGTGGGGCTCGACCGGTATATGTGGGATTCTTACCCACTAAACTTATTACAAAACAACAAGAAGTGTAAACAATAAATAACAATACAAAGAAATACAATAAAGAAAACCATACAAACACATATCCACATCAGTCACAAAAGAACACACTCAGCTCAAGCCAGGAGGTCTTGTGTGACCACCGACGCTGGTTTTCAGTGCGCCCTTAACCGTTTATATTTATACCCATTTATATCTATCTATGTAATAAGAGATGAACATTGATTGCAGATTATAAGGAAGATTTGTCCACTGGGGACAATGAAGTATTCAGTGATTCCTACAGCGCGAAGTATGATGAAGGTATGTCCAAAATTGAAACTGAAGGAATATATGATGGATCTGTTGGTATAGTCATCGATATACTATACCAACTAGATTAGCTGTCACGACCCGAAAAGTGGTCACGAAAATAGAGCTACGGAGACGGCTCGTCGCTCTATTTCAAATTAGTACGAGCCGACAACAGGATGTATCGAAATTCCTTATTGCGCGTTTATAAAACGTCCAAATAATATAATACTTATCGCAATACTAAAATTGCAGATGGAGAATTTTTTTTTCGTTTCGTGTTCTTATTACTACTAGTTTAAATAATAAATATAAGTAAGATATCATTATAATACGAAATAAAAATTATTTATTTGATATTTTCTCCGCTAGAGACTGACAAAATTAATGTTGCCGATAGGCGTGTCGCCACTATCTATACGAAACTGTTAAACTACACGTCATTACCATAATAAAAAAGTTAGTTCTCATTTTTGCCACCAGCACGGATAAGTTTGTAAGTCAGTACACACACAATGGAAACACACCTGTTTTGAACCTTATTTTATAGTAGTTAAGATTTTCTTTTAAATGAGTACATTATTGTTTAAGTCAAAACAACAACTTTTTTTCGTATAGCTTTGGCGGTTTTATTGATTTTTCTTTGTCTCCGATGTAAAGGTTTTATGTGCCAACATTACTGCATACAGAATTAGACTTTATTACTACATGTGAAGGCTTCTATTAGTCCGACGTTCCGAATTATTTAAAACTATTTTCTACAATTTCTAGCTACGTGTATAGTTGTGTAAGTATATGTAACCGCGACCACATTTTCGATGTCATTTTGTTCGTGACAGCTAATCTAGTTGGTATAGTATATCGATGGGTATAGTGGTTAGGCACCCGGGCCTCTACCCAGTAGATCGTGGGACCTTGCGTTTGAGTGTTTACAGGGTGGGAGGGCTCTCGTGCAAGGGCCTGTCCAAGAAGGTAACCTACCACCGTGGTCTCATATTCACATTATAACATTTTTGTGCTCCGGTGTCCTATGTTATGTTTTCCGCTTGCTATTCTATTCTTGGTGGTTATAAATTTAGGCCCCGTAACCACTAGAACGCACTTCGACCCAGTTGGATCTATTGTGCAGGCCCAAGCCCTCACTCTGTTGCTGACGTATCGAACAGCTCCGGTCAGCTCCGAAGGTACGCAACGATCGAGGATAGGCTACTCCCAGATGACTCAACCTACGTCTCGCAAGAGCGTCGCAGCTACACAATATGTGTCGCATTGACTCCTTTTCACCTTCATAGAATCTGCAAGTGTCACCAGTACTTAGCCTCATTCTGTGTAGATGCTCGTTGGTACCAAAATGTCCCGTGAGTGCACCTATGTTTTCCGCTTAGTGGTCTCCACTCCAGAACCAGTCTACCCCAACGACTAAATGATCCGCGGCAACTAAATGGCCATCCCACTTCTGATCCGTTGAACTATGTTGCTCATTTTGGGTCCCTGACGAGTTATTTCGTTTCATATTCGATCCCATATTAGCTACATAAATTGTGCTTCGTGGACTCAATTGCTTGTAGTTATTATATTAATAATATTATGTATTGCAGGTGATTCTGAAGACACACAAGAGACAGTAAAAAAGAACCAGAAAAAAGATAAGACAGTGAAGAAAAAATCTACAACAAAAGAAAGTAAAAAGGAAAAGATAAAAGCTGAGAAGCAGGAGATAAAAGAAGAAGCTCCGAAAAAGAAAGGTAGGACGATATTTTTGTAAATAAATGACTGAAATCCATATCCTAAACGTCCACTGACCCCGTAGGTAGACTAGGCAGAGCCTGTACAGTTCTATGGAAACCAGACAACGAAATACATATAAACACCTAGTCACTAGGTCGATAGGAATCCTACTCACAACCTATTGGGTAGCGGGCAGGGTGTCTAACCACTAAACCCATCGATATAATATATAAACTAGCACTTTGACGTGGAGTTGCGGAAACTAGCCCGTGACCCATATATAAATAGATAAACATCCACTAACAAAATGACTATCTAAAATGTAGTCGCGGGGTTCACAGACTTATCTATGCTAGTGGCGGAAACGTGAACTAACGGTTTTAGTATGATAATGACGTGTAGTTTGACAGTTTCATATAGACAGTAGCGACACTCCTATCGGTTAAAATATTTTTTTCAGGCTGTGGCTTGAAAGGAAATAGCGACACAAAGGCGCTATTTTGTGTGCCACTTTTCAGACCGTAACACCTAATATAGTTTAAATATAATATAGATGACTAAACCAATACACCCGTCTATATGCCCCTCCAACATACAGACAAATACGATAAAATACAACACACTTCTGGTGTCACTGTGTTTTTGCAGAGAAAACTGTTTTCAATGGTCTCTGATTGCGTTGTATCGGTGGCAAGCAGCAGTGTGTAAACATTGGTGGGCACTGTAGCTGGTCGAATTACCGGACACAAGAGACTTATAAGGCTAACGTCTTGATAGTCTCGTAACTAGGGTGAAAAAAAAACGCAGGTCTTCCACTAGTTGGACAGACGACATTGTGCGCGTCGCAGGTAACCGGTGGATGCAAATAGCCAATTGTCGTTCATTGTGGCGTTCCAAGGGGAGGCCTATGTTTAGCAGTGGACGTCGTCCGGCTGGTGATGATCAATTCTAGCGGTTTTAGGATAGCCTTTGATACCGATTTTCACTGTTTTGTTAATAAGTAGCTTCAATACTTACCCTCACATATACAAATAAACTTTTTAGTGAAGCTAAAATTTTGCGTACCTATAGAATTTGTTGAAAAATTAAGAAGCGTTTTTTTATTGTTTTACCCACCTTGGTACAAAAGTATCGAATCAACTTCACTTGAATGTAACCACAACAAGCGCAATGATCATGATCACGGACGTTCATCGCTTGCCGAGGTCACGTGACCTCACCTGCGTCCTATCACTGCAAAAAATATATATATATTGTTTAAATATGATATATTAACGATACCGACTACGTGATAAAAATATATGCACAGAATATAAAATTAATTTGTATTCTGTAAAAATGAAATCTTCGTCCATTTGTCTGAAGGGGATCTCCAGATGTCTATTTGTTTCGAGTATCTCCCAGATTGACTAGAAAGATGAGGGGACGGTGTGATTTTTTAAAAAAAGGGATGACTTCTCGTTCTCATCTAGCTGATTAGTGTGCTCTATGTAAATACGGAACGCACAATGAAAGGCGGTTTGTTATAGACTGTTTTTTATTAAATAAAACAGTAATCTTAAGCAATATTTTATGCACTACGATCTATTATATTATTAATTTAAACCTTAAACATACATTACACTCTTTCCTTTAAATATTCATATCCAAAAAAAACTTTAGTATGCGTAGGCCTCAGGGGTAACGTATCCTACAATAGGTTCCCGGGACCCTATGCGGGTGGGTCTACCCACGACTGTCATATCGGCACATGAAAAGGGGGGCTTTGGCACTCCGTTGGGATCTGCACCAAGTACTGCCAAGACTACTGCCGGTGGGCGCAGTATATCCCCCATGAACCTGTCACGGTGCTCACGGTTTGGCGGGGTTTAAACACCGCCGCCGTCTTCTTTGGACGTCAGGCGCCACACTCCGTACGTCCAGCGACTTCAAATTATTACCTACGTATAATCCTCGGCACGTAAGTTGGCAAGATTTTGGCGTAGTGGGGGAAAGTTCGCGCAAGTGCACTTAGTTGCAACAAAACATGGTCAATATAATATATAGCAATTTTATTACCATATTTTTAGTCATTTCATAAAAATAAGGAAACCAGAGGAATGATTGAAATATAATGAGATGTAATAAATGAAATTCATAATGTTAAACTTACTTATGGAATGTATTTTAAAATAAAATATTATGATAAAGTAATTACTGATTTAATGCTTGGCGGCCGGCAGGTTTCAGGATGAAAAGTCGGAATCTACTTAGAGTGATAAAATAACATATTCAAAAACTTGTAACAAATACTTAACAAAAACAAACTGAACTATTTTAGTGCACGCAAGTTTGCTCGGGACCGAACGGGACGTAGACGAGTTGCGGGGAGCAAGGCTCGACCGGCTAACAAATAGCGCGCCCGGAACGCTGTTACTTTGTTCCCCGCGTCCCGCTTGATAACCAACGAGACCTAAAAAATGACTTCTGCGCATCTAACGAATCTTGCCAAGTTACGTGCCGATGGCTGTAACAGTTCTGAGCTTCACAGCGATTGAACTTCTCTTCATATAAATCTTTTGCACTTTTTCGGATCCAATTTTTATTATATGAATTCGCTATTTATATTTTATTTTCCAAATTAAAATCTACAACAGTACCTACTTGAGTTGATTCGATGCACTTGACGGATTGGCTAAAGGCTAAGCTTTAACGATACCGATGTTTATTTTTCCGATGTATGTTTTTTTAGCGCACGGCAAATACATATTACTTAGATGCACATTTCCTAAGTACATATTACTAAAAACTGGACGAATTTTTTGCACTTATTACCAACATCCAGATGAATTTTTGCTGTCAGCTCGAATCATTCAATGTTAACCAAATACTCTATCTCAACGATCTCCGCCAGGCGGATAATCGTGCCGTATGCTACATATTATATTACCTATGCACGCAACTTTCGTGGTGGTTTGGATCTGCGTTTTTGTTTCGCTGGAAACACCATAGTTCACAAAGCACTATAGTCCGAATAACACAGCACCTAACAATTGTCCAAACTCGTAGCTGATCGTCGATCTCTTGAGATGTGTTCGCTGTTGATTCCAAATATAACTTGTCTCGATACCTTAATGCATCGGATTAAATACATAGTAAATAAAAAGGAGGCTGGAACTACCTAGAAGTATGTGGTGGCCGTAAAATTACTTAGTCCAACTCACGGGCATAAAGCTTTTGCTGATCGACCGATGTTTCTATCACGACAGAAATATTTCGTCAGGTAAACAAGCTATTTCTTTAATAAAAATACATCAATTTAACAATTTCTTGTTTTGTCTTCCATCTCACTTCGTACCATACTTTATTATATCATACCTTTTGAAAATATAAAACCAACGGGATCTGACCAAAAAATAAAACACGTATATTACGAAACATATTTTATTTATATTTACAAACTTACACATTACCTTACCAGATTATTAAACTAGAAAAACGATCAAGTAATAAAGCGAGAAGATCGCAACGCAAGGTATTTTTAACGGGATCTCACCTTTAAAAAAACTAGCGGTGCTCGGATTATTCTGTTTGTGATTTATGCCACCACCAAGTTCAGCGTCCTTATTCTGCCTATCTAATGGACAAAAGAACGTGACCGTTGGCACAACATCGTTACCAGCGCCGTTCATAGAAAGAACTGCCACCACTCGCAGCCCAAGACGGAAGAGCACAAATGACAAGTATGTTTTTTGTCTCCAGACCGGCGGGCAGCCCCCCAGTTCAGATTGCGAGATGACGATTATAAGAAAGAAGGCGACACATACTTTTGCACGAGGTGCGAGAAAAACTACGACAAATTGTTCTCGTTACGGTATCACATCAAGACTAAACACTACAAGATTCCAAAGTTCACGTGCCCTCATTGCGGGATGCAATTCATGACCCAAGCGCCGCTCACCGTCCACAAACTAAAAGAGCACAATATCGACGATCGTTTCAAGTGTAACGCGTGCAAAGGCCACTTCAACACAAAAGTGCAGTTACGGAAGCATCGAAACAATTTTCACATGCTTGGCGAGAAGTCGAAGTGCGAGTTTTGTGATTACGAATCGTTCAGCTTCGAGAGCATGTATAAACACAAGTTCAAACATAAAACGGTCAAGGATTACCATTGCAGGTTCTGTAAGAAGGCTTTCCTCAGGAAGACGACGTTGGATTTGCATGAGAGGATACACACGGGTGATCGGAGGAAGGTTTGCGGTGTGTGCGGTCAGGCGTTCGTTCAGAAAGCCAGTTTGAATTATCACATGACGAAGTACCATCCGGGGGTGAATTTCTAATAGTTCTTGTTTTGTAATCGACTTTGGATAGTGAGGCCAAAAAGTCGTGAAGTGTGCGGATGGAGTCATGAAGACTACTACTATTTTTTTTGTTTAATCGATATTTTATATTCAACGTGATATTTTTATTGATGATTCGCATTTTATTTTTAATCTTTTTGTTCAATAATATTAAAATTGAGATATTGCAATTGGAAATAAGCCTCGTAGGTTTAATAACTATAAATTACAATCTAATGAATTTATAATAATCAGCTGAACAGATTTTCATCACATATAACTAAGAAGCCATCACAATTAAGCAAGCTACAAATGAAAAAATAAATAAAAAATGTTTCGTTTATTGAAATCAGTTCATTCGTATGACAGACTACGCCATAGGCGTCACTATTAAGCCGGGTCTGCTGCGCCATATTTTGAACAGAACATTGTTCGAAAATATTAGATAAGGGGCGTGGCTTGAGTGTTTTGTCAAACAAAACCTCTTGAACATTTTGCCGGAGCTTGTGGTAAACATCCCCCTCGTTCGCCTGCGGGAGGGGCGGGGAGGTGTGATCGTTCATTTTATGTTCTATTTTGACGGAGGAAGACGTTTAGCCCGGAATATTTTTCTCATACATGGACATTGTTTTGGCTTGACTATGGAGTGGAATACAGATACAATCTTGTTATTGCGTTGATGTGGTTGATATGTGAAAGACCCGTGATTTGGGATGCTACCTCAAATGAAAATAAAGATAAAATAAAAACATCGTATCGAGATGTTTATTGAACATATCGCAGCGGATGGGAAATGTTCAATGCTCAAAGTTCACTAAACAATGTTCTGTTCAAAACATGGCGCAACGGACCCGGCTTTATTCAACTATTTTGATAGACAACACATCTATACCCTATTTTACGTTACAAAATCAAATTCGGAACAATAAACGTATGAAAACATGAATATGCCATCCTCAATAGTCTTTGGCTGGCCACCGTTCGGCCATTACTCCTGTGTTCATACATTTATAACAAAATTAAAAATCCGTGCCGCGAAGTTTGGCTTATATTGCCCATCGATATTCTTGTTTACGTTAAGCAAAATAATATTATTAAATAATAATATCACAAGACTTTCTATGTAATGTTTCGATAAGACTGTACTATGTGTTAGTTTACATTAATTTTAACTGTTTAAATTTATGCTTTATAGTTTATGGTAGCTACCGATAATATTGTCAATTAATAATATGTTTTATAAACGCAGGTTTAAATATTACTTTCGAACAGCCTGGAACCTCATCGGCTTGTTTGATTTTAATAATGAAAACAATGGCGACTGTCGGCGGCCACCATTTATATTTTTATTTGTAAAACAAGGCGGCTTCTTTGATTTTAACATAATTTTCGACGTTATTTGGCGGGCGACAATCGCCATTTTGTTATTTATTTCTAAAGTAACATCAATATAATCACAAAACAAGTTTAAATCTTCAGCGTTAATTAAAAAATACTATTAACCTCATTGAGGTTAGTTGTGTGACATACTGAGAAGTATTTAATTTCGTTTTACCACTTTTAATAAATCATCATCTGTCACTGCCTTATGTTAAATCTGGCTGAAGTATAATTATGAATGAACTTAATAAACTGAAAAAGATACGAATTATAATGAAATGTATTGGCAATTTACTAAAAATAATAAAAGAACGAAAATGTACTTTTCTGTTTCCTGCTGTAAAACATAAACTTTCTTTTCATCGGCTTATTTCCTAAAAAATCTCCTAATCCCGCCTTATTTTAACGATCGTGATGGTTCGTCACCAATATTGCTGGTATTTTCATCAGCAATCTCCATTGAACCGTCGTTGGTTTTCGCAGCCCTCGTAGATTCCCGTTTAGCTTTTTTCCTTGCTCTATATTCTCGCTGATAATCTGCGGGTGTTTTCCTCCTTGTTGGCTTTGAAAAACCCATATCACTTCTCGTCGAAGGTGCATTTTCGTCACCAATATTGCTGGTATTTTCATCAGCAATCTCCATTGAACCGTCGTTGGTTTTCGCAGCCCTCGTAGATTCTCGTTTAGCTTTTTTCCTTGCTCTATATTCTCGCTGATAATCTGCGGGTGTTTTCCTCCTTGTTGGCTTTGAAAAACCAATATCACTTCTCGTCGAAGGTGCATTTTCGTCACCAATATTGCTGGTATTTTCATCAGCAATCTCCATTGAACCGTCGTTGGTTTTCGCAGCCCTCGTAGATTCCCGTTTAGCTTTTTTCCTTGCTCTATATTCTCGCTGATAATCTGCGGGTGTTTTCCTCCTTGTTGGCTTTGCAAAGCCAATATCACTACCCGTCGAAGGCCCAGCAGTCGTTTGTGGATTAATTACAGCTAGCGGATCAATGAGTATATTGTCACGTTTGGCTTTTTTACGTGCTCGGTACTCTCTCTGGTATTCCGCGGTTGATTTCCTTTTCTTCGATGTTAATGAATCTGCGAGGTAAATTGTATAAGAATCAGCAGTCGTAGAAGGATCACTAGTTCTATCTAACGACTCTTCCTGCTCCGCTCGCTTCCATGCTCTGTAATCAGGGTAATATTGTGCATTTTCCCCTCGTGTACCTCTTGAACCAGTGGTAGTGCTTGTGGTTGCCTCATCGTCTCGCCCTGGAAAATATATTTGTATTGTTACGACCGGGACATAAAGGTGTTAATTACTCCGTTAATTATTACTTAATTGCGATGATCTCAAAATGCATTGTTAGTCTATACGCCTACTATCGATCCGTAAAGAAAAATCTACATTTGTCAATAGAAAGTTGTTCCCTCAAATTCGGCAAGTACTTAGGTTATGTACCTACCGCTCGCTCGCTCTCGGTTCACTGCCTCGCCTATTGTTCGTTTATTCTCGAACCGTTCCCCTGTTGTGTGGGCTCGCGAATATACTGGAGTAGGTATTTACTAGTACCTTCGCGGAGTTTCTACCCCTCTTTTAAATTAGCTATATAAGCCAACGCATAGAGGCGTCTCGACAGTTTGTGTTCACAAGCGACAGCGGATACATCTTATGGAAGCGATCGAAGAGAACTGTACCAGCGACTTTTGCGATGACTACTGAGACGTACTCTATGACTAGGACTATGTGCCTTGTGTGTATAGTGTGTGTATATTCTCTCTCCCTCTTGCGTTGGAATATGGTATACTACGCACTTGCGTTCGAGTGCCACGCATTCACTCTCGCTCTGTCTCTTTCTATTCCCCCTCCCCAGGAGCGTTAAACGTTTAACGCAACTTTGTTGGAAGTCGCATAAGAAGTTTCACTTCAATAAATAGATAGAACGAGGGAATATGCTATGGGGGTAAAGGGATGCGTGTAGGGTTCCCACCCGTACTACATCAGAAGTGGGATGGCCATTTAGTTGCCGCGGATCATTTAGTCGTTGGGGTAGACTGGTTCTGGAGTTGAGACCACTAAGCGGAAAACATAGGTGCACTCACGGGACATTTTGGTACCAACGAGCATCTACACAGAATGAGGCTAAGTACTGGTGACACTTGCAGATTCTATGAAGGTGAAAAGGAGTCAATGCGACACATATTGTGTAGCTGCGACGCTCTTGCGAGACGTAGGTTGAGTCATCTGGGAGTAGCCTATCCTCGATCGTTGCGTACCTTCGGAGCTGACCGGAGCTGTTCGATACGTCAGCAACAGCAGTGGCGTGCACTGAAAGCAGGCAAAAATATCTGCAAGTTGTTTATGCTTTATGCTATTTGTTCGTGTTCCAGCACAAATATCCTTAAATTAATCAATATTACCAACATGTCCATTTACATTAAAAAAAATTACGTTAATACATGTCCAAACTAAGTTTTTTTTAAATTAAGACTGTTTATAGAAATCCTAGGGTAGGCAAAGTATTTTTGTCAGTATGGAGCCGCTGAATAAACTTATTAATGTTTTCAAATGCAAATTAATATGTCTATAGTATTTGTTTGCATATGGATATTTGAAATAGTATAATAACATACTTAAAATAGGTGAAATAAGCCGAATACTTTTTTTGCCTACCCTCTGTGCACGCCACTGAGCAACAGAGTGAGGGCTTGGGCCTGCACAATGGATCCAACTGGGTCGAAGTGCGTTCTAGTGGTTAAGGGGCCTAAATTTATAACCACCAAGAATAGAATAGCAAGCGGAAAACATAACATAGGACACCGGAGCACAACAATGTTATAATGTGAAAATGAGACCACGGTGGTAGGTTACCTTCTTGGACAGGCCCTTGCACGAGAGCCCTCCCACCCTGTAAACACTCAAACGCAAGGTCCCACGATCTACTGGGTAGAGGCCCGGGTGCCTAACCACTATACCAACAGATCCATCATATATTCCTTCAGTTTCAATTTTGGACATACCTTCATCATACTTCGCGCTGTAGGAATCACTGAATACTTCATTGTCCCCAGTGGACAAATCTTCCTTATAATCTGCAATCAATGTTCATCTCTTATTACATAGATAGATATAAATGGGTATAAATATAAACGGTTAAGGGCGCACTGAAAACCAGCGTCGGTGGTCACACAAGAAATATCGTTTAAACTATATAATAGGCGCATTTGAATAAATATCCATAACGTGTGTTATGTGTACGAATGATTATTTTCTGTCCTTATCGGCGGCACGCTAGCTAGATGTCTTGTTATATTCTGTCTACGGTTCACACAGACCTGCTCGGAGGGCAGAGCAGATTTTGATTGCAATTAAAATAGAGCTTTGGATAATCGTAGCAAGGTTTATTTTTACATTTCACTTCTTTTGTTAGGTTGGCGCGTAAGCATCCTCAATAACAAAAGAAGTGAAACCTTGTTTCAATTATCCAAAGCTCGTATTTTAATTGCAATCAAAATCTGCTCTGGTCATCGATTCGGTCTGTGTGAACGGACGCTAAAGAAAGAGAGAGTGCACTTGTGGCTACGCAAGCACTTGTGCACTATAATATCTCCCGCGTAGATGGCTGATCACGTGCCCGTGGGGGTGCCTGGGTAAGAAAAGCACCCTCCCATCTCCTCCCGTTCAGTGTCCGTAAGAGGCGACTAAGGGAAAACAAGAAGACGGCTCTGGAATACCTACCGCCTATACTGCGATCCCCAAGTCGCCTGCCAAGCGTGGGGATTATGGCATCCCCTCCCTTCTAAGCCCTTTGTTCAACCGTGGAAGTCTTTCGACTGATTACGATGATGACAAGATGGCTGATCTTGTGAGAAATTGGCAACACGGGAGAACATTATAATTGTTATTTTTTTGCATATTCGGCTAATCAAAATCTCTAACAGATTGACCGCTGTGGCCATATAAGTTAGGAGGAAATACATAAATCTGAAGCTGTAATAGATTGGTGCTGGATACTTTAAAACAGGCCATTCTCTAATGTTAAAGCACATGTCATTGCCGATGATCTGTTTATTTTTATCATGTTACAACCTGTACACACTGTTAATATTTAAATAATAGTAGTTTATGCACCAAGGGGATAAAGCAGTGTCTTATGTCACGGGCGTGAAATTGAATCGCGAGCATAACGAAGGATTCTAGTAACTCCCGAGCGTAGCGAGGGAGTATAGAGTTAACTCCCGAGCAAAGCGAGGGAGTTAATACTAGAATCCTGAGTACAGCGAGAGATTCAAGTTCGCCCAAGACAAAGACACCTTTATCCCCGAGGAGAATATACTACTTTTCACACCTACTGCGAGGTAATGAAATACAAGTACGAGGAAGAGATTGCTTAGGCTATCTGGAAGAGCTAGCTTTTTAGCGATAAGGCCACCTTTTTATATCATCAACGTATTGTTCAATTTACATGTAATTTTTGGTGTAAAATCTCAATGGTACAATGAAGTGTATTTATTATTATTATTAAATACTTACTGCTAGAAATAAAATAATCAACACACCGATTTCTAGCGTTCGCGCCCACACCTACTGCGAGGCGAAACAGTAAAATACAAAACTTCTAGAATTAAAATAATATCAACAGCGTTAACGCCTTCTTTTTATCTATTTTTTTTTCTAGAATCTAGAACAAGGTTCGGCTCCAATTCGGCTCCTGGCGCTCGGTTCGATTTTCAAATGTATTTTTTCGTGCAAGCCTCTGCTTAGAGAGAGTGGTTTAAATACCTACTGTAAAGAGTCTCCGTGGTAAAAAAATATTTGACGTTCGTAATTCAAATTACATTTTAATGAAGAATTGGCTTCGGCCTGAAAACATGAATGGAAAATGACAGCAATTTAATGAATAATTGGCTTAGGCCTAGCTACAAATTGATTTATTACGAGATTACTTATGACGAGGCTGTATGAGCTAGAACCTTTCGCCTTCCCAATTAGGGAGAACTAAAGGGCAAGAAAAAAACAAATCACATTATTACCCAAGGGAGTTTAGTACAACATTATTACCCGGCTAGACTATAGGGATATAATGACCTACTTTATGTCAAGTTTATATGACACATAATGGGACATTATCGAGCAGGTGGTGTGAAAATGATATTAATTATACTTTTAAGAGTGTCTTATTACTGATAACTCATTGTTTGCACGAGCCGACCCAAAAGACATGTAGGCGACGTTTACATTTTCGTTTAAAAAAAAAAGATAAGCCCGCTGAGTTTTTTGTCGGATCTTCTCAATAACGGCCGCGTTACGATCCGGTGGTAGTTTGTAAAAATGATTTTTAACCGGCTTCAAAAAGAAGGTTCTCTATTCGACGCGTATGTATGTAATATTAATAAAAATGCGTAATATTAATATATGTTAATCTATGTGAGCTTCTAAACAAATTTACCAAATTTTATGAGTGTATGTATGTATGTATGTATATATGTATGTATGTATGTATGTATGTATGTATGTATGTATGTATGTATGTATGTATATATGTATGTATGTATGTAGGTTTGTCCGCGGATTTCTCAGAAACTACAAGTCCGATTTCAAAAATTCTTTTTGCAATAGTTAGAGTATTTTTCAACTTAGGGTAGAGTACAAGTTTCATCAAAATCGGTCTAGTAGTTTAAGAGATATAAACATTTTATGTTTTTAGCAAATTACTGTAACGTAGTCATTCGAATTGCGTGATAGTGCTGATACCTATTTTGCTAAAATAAAAGTCACTAAAAAGTGTTAAATAAACTATTTAAAAAAAAATAAAAACCGACTTCAAAGTAAATTATCTAAAAAGCATAAAATAACGAAAATATATTGAAGTCGGTGTCAGCTCGTGCTAGTCTTAGTTAACATGATGTGCTAGCACCGACTTAAATATATTTTCGTTATTTTATGCTTTTTAGATAATTTACTTTGAAGTCGGTTTTTATTTTTTTTAAAATAGTTTATTGTGTATTTGCCTCCGTGGGGCCTATACATAATAAAAATATTTTGACTTTAAGCTCTCGTAGAGTTCAAAGGATCTTGTTTAAAAACTAGTATAGCGTTTGTGACCGCGACAGAACATATCCCATTAGTATTCGCATTATCTTCATCCACAGATCCCTGTGACTTGCCATTTTTCATCGAAACGTCCCGCCGTCTTTTCCTTCGTCTTGCGTGATTCTTGTTCAATCTTAGTGTAGTTTGATAAGTGGTGTAACAAATCATCAAGGGGTCAAATATCCTAAATGGTCAAATGTCTTATAGACCATAATGAAGCATTGATGACTGCGAAAAAAGAAATCTGACCCCAATTTCTTTTCTAGGCTATCCGCGAGTGACGTACTACACTATGATAGAACATCGATACGCTTGCAATGCATGCGACAGGAGTTTCGCGTCCCAGCCGCTCGTGTCTCAGCACTATCGTTTTGTCCACCTCAAACGACGTCCCCGCGAACGGAAATGTCCCAAATGCGACCAAAAAATACCGGCCTATTTGCGCGCTGAACACTTGGAGAAGGACCACGGCATCGCGGCGCCATCTTGCGGCGTATGCGGCAAAAAGTTCCGTTACCCGTGCCACGTGTTGCAACACCAGAAAAAAGTTCACATGGGCGAAAAGACCGTTGCCTGCGGCGTTTGTGGGAAATGTTTTTTTAATACGATCAGTTTGAGGTTGCATTCGTTGACGCATTCCGACGAAAGGAGATTCAAGTGCAGTGTCTGTGGTCGACGGTTTCGGTGGGAGAACAATTTGAAGGATCACATGAAAATTCACGCGGGGGAGAGAAAGTTTGCTTGCGTTGATTGTGACAAGGCTTTTGTGCAGAAGTCCACGTTGAAGCAGCACGTGGCTAGGAACCATCCCGGTGTTTTTGTAAAATGATGATGTTTGTATAAGCCCGGACACACCAATTATTATGTAACGTACGAGATTTACGAGTGTGAGTTCAAGTCCAATGTTTGCTTAATGAGACATCACGTGTATTTATTTTTCGTTGTATGCACGATTTCTAAACCAAACAGCGGCATGTGGCGTTGACTCACCGTTGCCGGCAACGACTACCCCTTCCAACATTAAATCAGTTAAGTACCTGTATTTAAAGATAATATTCCAAAATTTTCAGTATAGTTTGACAAAAAAAAATACACGTGATTTTGGGAAGGGGTTAAAAAGTTGCTAAAAAACATCACGTGATTAATGGACGACCCCTTAACTGTATTGTTCAGTAAATATATGAAATACATTAAATCATTCTAATCATAGTGATATTATTGCAAGATTAGTATATGCAATAACGCAAATTATGAATGAATGAATGAATGAATATACTTTATTGTACACACGGCGATACCTCAACCTAGACTGTTTGGACATAGCACTATTAGAAGTTGAACGCTGCGAATCGTGCGAGAGGATGCGGTATGTCGTTATTTCGTCCCACTCGGCCCCCACGGCACGCGGCCTGCGTCCGCCAGCTGCCCGTTGCACCGTCCCTTTTTTATAATTATCTGTGTTATATGTAGTAGTTATTGTTATATAGAGTGTAGTTATGTGTACACCAAACAAATAAACAAGGAAATGAAACAACTTAATACGAACTGCACACACGGCGGTCCTATCGCTAATAGCGATGTCTTACAGAGACCTTAAAAAAATATTTTAATTCTAAAATATTGTTTTCTCTGAGCGTAGTTAGGGACTCACTACCATTGGTAATAAGTTTGATATGAAAATTTTGCTCGCTAAGGCTTAAAGTAGTTAAATACTTATCTTTGTACCTATACAATAATACTTAGTACAAAAAATTTATTCATTACAATCACATCGCCAGATTTGTTATTTTTTATGTAATATTAGGCGCTCATAGCCAGTTGTAATTATTGTTCGGTAAACGGACAGTTAGTTAAGCAACGTCAGGCGAGGTCGGTTCAGAGTTAGATGATGGTTTATACTTTGTCCATTTTATTATTGGTTTTTTGACAGCTCGATGTTTGAAGTTTATAGGAACGTGAACATAGCAAGTAAAAGAAATAATAGATTTTGGAAAATGTACATTCGATTAAATATTTTTTGATTCTGACGACTCATGTTAATGTTTCAACCTTAAAAATTTGTGGTCTTTCTTTGTTATATTATGCAAGAGGCCCTCAAAATAAAATGAATGAAAGTTAATGTAAACAAGACGAAAGTAATGAAAACGCATTTATTTCTATCGATTATTTGTAATCTGTGGCACAATCGTAGTAATCGATCGACATGTGTGGCAACTCACTGAAGTGTGGTACGCGTCCATGAAGTACAATTATTTCTGTGAATTTTGTAACTTTAATAATACGAAACTTTATGGGCGTCAGCTGTCAAAAAACCAATAATAAAATGGACAGAGTATAGTGGCATTTGAACTAAGCGTGTCCGTGTGTGCTTTGGAGGCTACGTAAAAACTCGGTCTTGGCTGTTTTCATCTAGACAGCAGTCGTTAAGCTAAACCAGAGGGCTAAGGGCAGCCTAAAAAAGTCTGATATCAGGTTAGCCAGGAACCATACGATCAAAAAAAAAATAGAGGAGTATTATTTACCAAATGTATACCCCAAATTTCGGGGTGCTAATAAAAATCTAAAATAACTTGAAATAGAAACCAACCTAGGACTTTACAAGCAGAATTTGCGAACAGCAGTCGAAAGTCTACACGGTAGATAAGTAATAAATAATAAAAATAGATAACATAATAAAATATTTATATTTGCACTAAAATATACTTATGACAGCTAAGTACTTAGTCTAAATCTTAAAAAAATACATTTTGACAGGCGAATCTAACACGACAGTGCCAATCGGATGTGTCGAACCGCGCTCAGAGTGTTCTAACTGCATACTATGCGTTTCAACTAAGATTGTGTCCGCCATGTTGCCATTTCAGATATATAATTATTATAATGATGTTTTAACAAAAATAGATAGCAAAATAAGACAATAAATAATAAAAACCGGGCCGAATTTATCATTTTGTGTTTACTCTGTTGGCGGTACAGAAATCTTAAAAAACGAGTGAATTTGCCGCAGTAGCGATCATCATGGTGGATACATTCTTACTTGAAATGCATAGTACTTACCTATGCGTCTTCGAATCGTGTACATTATGCGTTTTTGAAGCGCGTATCTATGTGTCTTGCAACCGTGTACTTTTGGGTCTTCAAACCGCCTAACTCTGCGTCTTCGTACGGCGTACGAATCTCTTAACCGCGTTCCTACTCGTTTAAGTACGTCTCGAAATCCCGTATCTACATTGTCTTTGCGCATACGTGTGTATTTCGAACAACCTTTTGCCCTCCCGGATTTAGCTTCCATTTATTAGCTTCTTGTTTGGCAAGCAATAGCCACCACCGCAAAATTTAGCAACCAGTTACCAAAGAAGATCTAATTACGAACGAAAAGAACGAAGCTAACCATTGAGGTCCACAGTCCAAAATCGCTGTCGCGAGAGATACGCCTTAAAAATTCTCACTCCTCTCACCCAGTAATTTCTGTTTTAGGCGGCCGCAAAGAAACGGACGCGTATTACAATCTAAAAGACGACGACGACGGCACAAAGGTTTACGCGTGTTCCGCATGCACTAGGACATACAAAACCCTCGCGAGTGTGGTCCAACATTACAGACACGTGCACTTACACCTCCGACCGAAGCTGAGGTCGTGCTATTACTGTGAAATGAAAGTCTCGAGTCACACCAGAGCTTTTCACCTGGAAAAAGAACATGGCATCCCCGCGCCGAGTTGCGGGGCGTGCGGGAAGAAATTCGCGTACCCCTTCCAAGTGCTGCGTCATCAGAAACACGATCATATGGGTGAGAAGAAGTTTCGTTGTGATGTTTGCGAAATGATGTTCACATCCCAGGCGAATTTGGCGCAGCACGTCATCAAGCATTCTTCGTCGAGGGAGCACAAATGTCAGTATTGCGAGAAGTCGTTCAAATGGAAGAAGAATCTTATAACGCACATTATGATGCATCAGAATGATAGGCGGCATGTCTGTCGCGTGTGCAACGAAGCGTTCGTTCAGCAGACCAGCTTGAAATATCATATTACTAAAAGGCATCCTGAGATCGTGTAATAAATATAGCTTTATATTTAACTGTGTTTTATTTTTGGTGTTGTCGAATTGAAGTACAATTGTGAAGTTTAACACTTAAATAGATAATATCCTGGGACATCCTGGGACATTCCACATACAGTCGTCTGATCCCAAACCAAGCAAAGGCTTTCATAATAGAGGTACATAAATAACATCCAGACACAGTACAAACACATGTTCATAAACATAAAAGTATCTCATGGCTGGGTAGCGGCCAGAGCGATTAACTACTAGAGCGAAGGGCCCGTCACTTAATGACTTCTATAACGTCCAGTGAGAGAGAGGGAGACAAAATCAGGGAGAAAGACTGTACCAGAGGTATGAACGATGCAGATACCCCAGTCTGGCTACCCTAATTTTGCCATAACCAATCTTCGGTCACTTATAATTCGGCTTGTTAAAATCCCCTCAATTTTATTTTATAGACGGCCGCTGCCAAGGATTACCCGAGTACGACTCGATGCTAATAAAGAGCAAGGAAGACGGCACGGTATACTACAACTGCAAGAAGTGTGGCAACAGATTCAAGACCCGTAACTGCTTCACGCAACACGTGAAACACGTACACATGAAGCAGCGACCCAAATACAGATCCTGCCACCTATGCTCGGAGCGAGTGCCCGGATATCTACGGGCATATCACATGGAAGCAGCCCACGGAGTGCCCGCTCCGCAGTGCAACGCTTGCGGGAAGAAATTCGCCTATCCTTTCCTAGTGCTGCGACACCAAAAGATCTACCATATGGGCGAAAAGTCAATTTCTTGTGACATCTGTGATTGCAAATTCGTTAGTGAGAATGGACTGAAGCGTCATATGCCGAAGCATTCCGGCTCGAGACCGTATAAGTGTAATCTTTGTGACAAAGGCTTCAAATGGAAGAAGAACTTGAAAACTCATCTAATGATACACTTTGACGAAAGACACCATGTTTGTGTTGTGTGCGAGGAGGCGTTCGTTCAGAGCTCTAGTTTGAAGTACCACATCGCTAAACGCCATCCCGAGTTAGTTTGAAGTTGTTGGGCAATACAAATTGGATGCATGTGACTATGAGGTATTATGTACTACGTGACGACGTTGTGAGAATCGCGGGCAACCAGTTTATTTTAAGGGCCAAATTCGTCCATTGTGGCGTTCTTGTGGCCTTTGTTCGGCAGTGGACCTCTTCCGGCTGATTCCAAGGTTGTCTTCAAAATATCAAAGATAAATGGACTAGTTTAGTAAGACACTTCTTTAGTACCTGTTGCTTTGACACACGTTAATAACGGGATCTGTTGGGTTGGAAACAGATGTCGATTTCTATTTCGCTGTCGCACCGGCACATGACACCAGGGCTCTCCGGTGGGATCTGCACTCATTGCCTTTGAGCCCGCCTCCGAGGGGCGCATTGCAGCCCCCGGGAACCAGACACGGTGATCACAGGGACGGAGATCGCAACCCCGCCGTCGTCCCACCGGCCCACACCCCGAAACGTCTATCAACTCCAACCGAGTAGCGGTGCAGACTAATATTGTTAGGAGTTGTTAAAGTAGTGGAATTCAAATAAAATTGAAATTCTTTTGGAATCGGTTTTCCAGAGTAAGCGTGGTAAAAGTGAACCTGAAGCCACCCCAGTCATTGTTGCACGTTTCCACTTATATTGTACACCAAGAAATCCGGTAACCTGGCGTTTTTACTGAGGTCAACAAAACAATTAAGTATGTGCTGCGAATCTCGTTAAAAACGAATGACATGACAACTGCTTAGGACTAGAGTGGTCTTAGCGAGCGTTTTCATTAAAAACTTGTTACACGTGTAATAAGATAATAGATCTTGCGTGCGACAAATATTTTTGAAGAATATATTATGACTAATTTCTATGACAAAATGACTGAATGAGACTAAAGTTTATTTTAATATATGTGCACACGGCGACACCTCGACTTATGGACTTTGAACTATTAGAACTTGAACGCTGCGAATCGTGCGAGAAGGTGTGATATGTTGTTGTTGTAGTAATTTGTATAATCATGATAACGATTCACGAAGACAGCCACATAGATTCAAATACTAGGTGTTGGAATTACCTTTATACTTGACCAAGTTCAGTTCACGACAAAAGTGTATTTTATTTGTATCCAAATAAGTTATGTGGATTGTGGAAATAAATTGTTTGTTTTAATCTGTATGTTTTAATTAGCACAACTTTTGAATATCATGAAAACGTTACGAAGCAATTCCCGCATATATCACACACGAAATTGACTAATCGCTCCAATAACGCTAAGATTGTTGAACTAATTGCCACAAACTACACATTTTATCACATTCCTTTCAAAAGGAACAGTAAAGGATGTTTCACTAAACGAAGACCATTTAGGCAGCGGCGTGAAGCGGCCGCCCGCGGCGCCGCGTACAGCCGCGCGCCGCCTCGCGCCTAGTTCGTACATTCTACAAGGAAACTCCGCTCCAAAAGCCGCGTGACTGCTCGCGGCGCCGCGGGCGGCCGCGTGCCCTATTTGAGCTTTCCAAGCGATACTGGTCTTTTCCGTATTGTAGATAAAGTTTAAAATCCTTTCACACTGAAAGTGCGCGCTGCGCCGCTGCCATCTTGGTGTGGATTCAGCCTAAACGGCTTGATGGATTTAAACCGCGAACAGCTCTTGAAAAATGGCCTGAGCGGATATTCAATTTTCTCAATACTGGGTAACTTTATCCCGATTCAGTTGATTGCAGGTCGGTAACTCAAAAGTTAAAGGATTCGATTAGATTCAAACTTGGTATATATACTAATAATGACGTGCTTAACTAGTGCCTACCTGGACGAGTAAACCTACCCCTACCAACCCCTCCATTCCGTTTTTGACCTCCCCTCGTACGTTCGCGTTGCATTGCACGTTGTGTTACAAATAATCTGTACCTACGCAGCTTTACACAGTTGAATATAAAAAACATTTTCGAGTAGACACTGGTTGGGTGATGGTTTTCTGCCATCTTACCTATATTAATAAAAATCTTTCAATTAGTTATTATGAATTACAATATATGCCAAGAAAATTAATACTGCCAAGGCCAGGGTGAGGTTCTAACTGGTGCCTGCGTAGTGCTTCAAGGTGAGCATATTAAAATCTTCTTAAAATTGTGCCAGGGTGACTAACTACTAGAGCAAAGTATTATTTACCGTCGTGAAAGAGGGACACAAAGGGAAGGAGAAATATTGTACCAGAAGTACGAACTATGAAAATACCCCAGTCTGGCTGCCCCAATTTTACCCTATCCAATCTTCGGTCACCTATAATTAGGCTTGTTAAAATCCCCTCAATTTTATTTTATAGACGGCCGCTGCCAAAGGTTACCCGAGTACGACGCTATGCTAATAATGAGCAAGGAAGACGGCACGGTATACTACAACTGCAAGAAGTGTGGCAACAGATTCAAGACCCGTAACTGCTTCACGCAACACGTGAAACACGTACACATGAAGCAGCGACCCAAATACAGATCCTGCCACCTATGCTCGGAGCGAGTGCCCGGATATCTACGGGCATTTCACATGGAAGCAGCCCACGGAGTGCCCGCACCGCAGTGCAACGCTTGCGGGAAGAAATTCAACTACCCGTTCAAAGTACTGCTACATCAAAAGAGCTATCACATGGGCGAAAAATCATTTTGCTGTGACACTTGTGGCTTCAAATTCGCCCGTTCGTCCGACCTGAACAAACATATGATGAAGCATAACGACTCAAAGTCTGTGATTTGTGATATTTGTGGCAAAGGCTTCAAATGGAGGAATGGTTTGGTAACTCATCTAAAGATACACTATGACGTTAGACGCCATGTTTGTGTTGTGTGCGAGGAGGCGTTCGTTCAGAGCTCTAGTTTGAAGTACCACATCGCTAAGCGACATCCGGAGTTAGTTTGAAGTTGTAGTAGCGGGGAATACAAAGTGAATATGGTATGAAGATACTAATTTAATCTTTATGCCCAACATGTCTGGACCGACATTATGAGGGTCGCGAGCACCTGGTGGATGCAAACGTCAAATAATTGCCATTAATTGTGGCGTTCTAAATCTGAGAGCCTTTGTTAAGCTGTGGATTTCTTAAGGTCGTTCAAATAGGTAACAAAAGTTTGTGGTGTAGTTTTTTTAGTTCTTGGTACTTCGTTACATTCAGATCTGTTAGCTTGGATCCCATTTAATGTTGCCATGAGGTACTGTACTCACAACGGATCTTGTGTATCTAAAGTTGGGTTTGGCGAACCATTGCGCAACTTCAGTCGTGAGTTGTCAAGTGTCCATTTCGACTGCTCGGCGAGTGTCGTAGACGACACTGTGGCCGACCAGTCGAAACGGACACGTTGTCAATAAATGATATTGTACTGAAGATATGTTAAATCCGTACTAACGCACGATAAAAGTTGTGTCACTTGTAGTTAGCTATAACTAGCTATACATTTCTGACAAGGACAGATGCATAACAACAAAAGTAAGAGAATACGAGATGGCTATATTTTGTGCGTTCCGTTGTCAACATTGATTAAACGCTTGTCAGTGTCATCTTGTCAACTGACACATTCAATTTTCGGATTATTTCTTACAATAATATAAGAAAATTGAAATACTTTACAAAATCAAATTATTTTTTTCAAAGTTACATGTGCTATATTATCCCTGACTGTTTATTTACTCTTGCCTGGTAATTTGTGCACATATTAAATACGCAGAACGGCATTTTCATTTTTTTATGATAGGCGTCACGATGTCGCATTAACTACGCGGGACGCCGTGGAACTAACTGCTACAAAACCCAGTTGGGGGATACTCGCTGAACGTCTGGCGTGCGCTAATGGCATATCTATTGTATATAATATCATTGTTGTCAATATAAAAACACAAAAATAGCTATTACGCAGCGTCTTGCAGCCAACTTCAGACACACAAAGATCCGATGTGCATAGATACGCTACATATATGTTTTGTACAACCGTGATAATGCGTCATGAAGTCAGCCGCTATCACTGCAAATATCAATGTTGAAATAATCTCTTTACTCGAGCAAAGTTCAAGTCTTTTAGTCAATTTATTTGTAACTATGCTATGATAAGTACCTAGCTTTGTATGCAGTAAAATAAATAATTGTTTCTAATATATGTGTTTAATTAACACGACTTTTAAATATCATACAAAGTACGCAATCAAAGTGCGACAGACTTTAGGTGTAGGAATATTTTATCGAGTTATTAAGCAATACTAGAGTAAACATCACTGCTAGATTATTTCAAATAAGTTTTGTAAATGCAAGTCGTGTGCTTTTAGGATTGCGTCTGCGATAGTATCTTATTTACGTTATTTACCTTACCTACTGCTCTCTCTTTACATAGAGTTCAGTTCTTCAACAGCGATGAGCTTTGCGACTTTTTTATACACATAATTAAAACATAGATATAGATAGCCCCATGGCTATTATCTGTTTTAATTATGTGTATAGAAAAGCCGCTTGATTTTGAAGTGTACCTATGTAGGTGCACATAGCTGAAGACAGCTGGAAACAGCCGTTCGTAGTTCCGGCGCGCAGCGTGCACGCGGATCGTCCACATATATTCGAGTTGCATTGCACGTTGTGTTGCAAATAATATGTACTTAACTTTACATAGTTGAATAGAATATTAAAAAAAAACCTTTACGAGTAGACTGGTTGGGTGGTAATTTTCTGCTATCTTTCCTATAGTGTATTAATAAAAATCTTACAATTAGTAATTATGAATCACAAAATATGCCAAGCACATTAATACTACCAAGGCCAGGGTGAGATTCTTAGGTTCTAATTGTCTGCGCTGCGCTTCAAGGAGTGCCAAGGAGGTTAGCATACTAAAATCTTCTTAAAATTATGCCAGGGTGACTACTAGAGCAAATTACCATTTAACGTCGAGAGAGAGGGATACAAAGGCAGGGAGAAATATTGTACCAGAGGGTCTAGACAAGATGCAATCGCTTCATAGCGATTCTATTTCTTCATTCGCTTACGGTGTCAAATCCCTATAATTTGTCACGTGATTTTTTGATGCCTTATGTAATTCTCATACATTTTTATACTTTCTTTTCTCGTTAACGCTTGTAGAATGTTACATTGTCTAGAGGGCCAGAAGTACAAACGATGGAGATACCCCAGTCTGGCTGCCCCAATTTTACCATAACCTATCACGGTCACCTATAATTTGTCTTGTTAAAATCCCCTCAATTTTATTTTATAGACGGCCGCTGCCAAAGGTTACCCGAGTACGACGCTATGCTAATAATGAGCAAGGAAAATGGCATGGTATACTACAACTGCAAGAAGTGTGGCAACAGATTCAAGACCCGTAACTGCTTCACGCAACACGTGAAACACGTACACATGAAGCAGCGACCCAAATACAGATCCTGCCAGCAATGCTCGGAGCGAGTGCCCGGATTTCTACGGGCATTTCACATGGAAGCAGCCCACGGAGTGCCCGCACCGCAGTGCAACGCTTGCGGGAAGAAATTCAACTACCCATTCAAAGTACTGCTACATCAAAGGAGCTATCACATGGGCGAAAAATCATTTTGTTGTGACACTTGTGGCTGCAAATTCGCCAATTCGTCCGGACTGAAAAATCATATGAAGATTCATAACGACTCGAAGTCTTATTGTTGTGATATTTGTTGCAAAGGCTTTAAAAGCAGGAGTGGTTTGGTAACTCATCTAAAGATACACTATGACATTAGACGCCATGTTTGTGTTGTGTGCGAGGAGGCGTTCGTTCAGAGCTCTAGTTTGAAGTACCACATCGCTAAGCGACATCCGGATTTAGTTTGAAGTTGTAGTAGCGGGGAATACAAAGTGAATATGATATGAAGATACTAATTTAATCTTTATGCCGAACATGACTGGACCGACATTTTTAGGGTCGCGAGCAACCAGGTTCTCAGTCTGAGACAGACGCCTTTGTTAAGCAGTGGATCTCGAAGGCTGCCTGTCCACCGGAGCGGAGCGAGGTAGCGGAGCGGAGAAACCAAGAAATATTAACCAATAAGATTGCACAAAAAAGAGGAGCGGAGATTTTATTTTTTTACAGCCTTAAGGTCGTCCAAATAACAAAGGTTTGTGGATTCGTGTTTTTAATATTTATTACTTCGTCACATTCATGACGAGATCTTACTAATTCGATGTCGATTTCAATCCAATTTCAACCGGATCGCGATGCCGTCTAATCCAACCACCATCAATGTTCTCCAACGGCAGCGGACTTCCAATTTAATTAGAATCGGAATTCCAGATCCTGTGTAGTAATGTGAAAACTGAACTTGAAGCCACCCCAGCTTGTTATTACTCGTTTTCACTATATAATTGTGTGAGTTCTAACCGTGATTATATTTAATGTCGCTATGAGTTATATATATTGTATAACCGTGAGAACGCCTCATGAAGTCGAAGCCGCTATCACTGCAAATATCAGTGCTGAAATCACCTCTTTACTTGAGCAAAGTTCAAGACTAAAATGAATTCCATTTGTAACTATATGTACTTAGTTTTGTATGTACTTAGTGGAAATAAATAATTATTTCTAATCTGTATTTTAATTTACACGACTTTTAAATATCTTACAAAGTAGGTACGCAATCAAAGAGGGACAGACGTAGGTAAGTACTTATATTATTTTCCGATATTATGATTAGGTACTTATATTTGTCGTAGTTTTTCAACAACTCATTGAGTTTCGACGCACAAAATCAGTTGTTAAATTTCAGTCAATTTCACATGGAAAACTGCGTTGCGCCGAAACTACAAAGTTAGTTTAAAATAATCTAGTTCTGATTTGTCCTCAACTTCGAAGTTGAGCAGAACAATTTATTTTGGCACTCGTCTCTCCATCAGATGATAAGCTTTTATATGCACCGTCAGCGATCTCTGATTGTCGAATACTTTATCGCACGCTTGACATTTCAACACGACAGGCTTAGCCCCATGGACTTTGACCTCGTGATTATTCTTCTTGGTGTAGTCTGTGAACTTCTCCCCGCAGTACCCGCATTTACTTCTTTTATTCAAACGTACGTGTATAACTCTCTCGTGATCTTTCTGTTTCACTTTATTGTCGAACACTTTCGGACAATACGCGCAGTTGTAAACACCAGTAGTATGTCTGTAGGAATGCGTCTGCAGTATCCTCTTGTTTACGAAACCATTCCCGCATATATCACAAACGAAATTTCCATAATGGCTATTCATGTGTTCCAATAAAACTTTGAAATTGTTGAACTCGTTGCCGCAGTTTACACATTTTATCAGATTCCCGCCAAAACGGAACGGTAAAATGTGACTTTTGATGTCATCGTGGAACATTCTTCCGTGTTTCGTTTTCAGGTGTTCCATTAGATGATCTAAATGTTCTATATTATCTATGCAAAGCCGACATTTTAGGTTAGTGATGTCCAGTTTCACGATGTAAGCGGCCATGCTCTGGTTTGACATGAACGTCGATATCGATTGTTCATGTTCTTTAATCGTATGGATTTTTAAATTTGTAGCGTTTTCGAATTGAAGCATGCAAAAGCAGCAGGAATATCCGATGCCCCCGTACCTCCCTATAGGAGTGGCGTTTGAATTTATCAATATCGTTCTGATATTCTCTCTATGTTTGTCGACTTCAGATTTCTTCTTAATTTTCAATTTGATGTTTGATTTCGTCTCGGTGCGCGGACGTATCTCGATAATCGATGTCTGCTTCACTGCGATTCCCTTCCTTTGTATAGTTAAGATGCTTTTCCTCGGTTTTCGCACGAGTATATCTAAAAATAACAGAAATGTTTAATGAATTATCAGTCAAGACAAGACTAGATTTTTTTTAAACAATAACTCTTATTATTTGCATTTTACACAGAGTTGTGAAGCGTGAAGCGCGCCCGCCAGTCTAGTTCGTACATTCTACAAGGAAACTCCGCTCCGAAAGGCGCGCGGCACCACGAGCGGCCGCGCGACTGCTCGCGGCGCCGCGGGCAGCCGCGCGGCTTCTTTGAGCTTTTCAAGCGATACTTGTCTTTTACGGATTGTAGATAAAATTCTTTCACAGTGAAAGTGCGCACCGCGCCGCTGCCATCTTGGTATGAATTGAGCCTTACAAGGTACGGCCGAAAAACACGTCCTGTGTATATTTGGTGATACACCACAAAAGAGACCACCACTGATGGTCAAACATCTTCACATAGGTATTTAGCAGTGGCGTGCACAGAGGGTAGACAAAAAAATGTATTTGGCTTGTTTCATCTATTTTAAGTATGTTATTATACCATTTCAAATATCCATATGCAAGCAAATACTATAGACATATACACATATACTATAGACATATTAATTTGCATTTGAAAACATTAATAAGTTTATTCAGCGGCTCCATACTGACAAAAATACTTTGCCTACCCTAGGATTTCTCTAAACAGTTTTAATTTAAAAACATCTTAGTTTGGACATGAATTAACGTATTTTTTTGTAATGTAAATGGATATTATGGTAATATTGGTTAATTTAAGGATATTTGTGCTAGAATACTAACAAATAGCATAAACATAATAAGGCTTTTTCGTAGTCTACAAACGTCTAGACATAATGGCCGATTATACTCCTCGGTCTTTTGTATAATCTGGCGGAGCGTATGTATGTGGTCTACGGTGCTAAAGCCTTTTCGGAACCCGGCTTGTTCGGGAGGCTGGAAGTCATCTAACCTGCGTCCGAGACGGTTCGTAATGACTCTCGAAAACAGCTTGTATACATGGCTCAGGAGTGAGATGGGTCTATAATTCTTCAATAAAGTGTTATCACCTTTTTTGAAGAAAAGAACCACCACACTCCTGTGCCATGCTTCTGGCGTAGTACCCTCGAGTAAGACAAAATTAAATAACTTCTGGAGGACTAAAACTATTGGTTTTCCACCCGCTCTCAGAAGTTCTGTTGTGATTCCGTCTTCACCCCGCGCCTTGTTGTTTTTAAGCTGTTTGAGAGCCATTCTAATCGCGTACAAGCTGATGTCTGGGATGTCCTCTAGCATAAACAACTCGCAGATATTTTTGCCTGCTTTCAGTGCACGCCACTGGTATTTAAGGAGTTCATTCGGAGTGACTGGACGTTTGGTGTGTGTGTGGGCGTGGGCTCTAGAATGTCCATTGTGTACGGCGCGGCGTGGCGGCGACTACGAAGAGGATAGCGGGGGCGGAGTTGCGACTCTAGTTCGTTTACCACCACTAAAAGCCGACTACGTGTACGCATTACAACACTGCATTTATTTCTCGGCGGTACCGGGAACACAATATCTATTTATCAGAAATGCGTAAGTATAATAAATTTAAAATCGTCTGGAAGGTGATAGTTTCCTTGTGCAAGGATCATCGGTAAACGGGAGCTGTGGGACTTGACCGGGTTATATGCGATTTGTACCCCCGCGGCTGTCGCATCGGCATATGACACCCAGGCTATCCGGTGGGAACTGCACCAGGTACCCCTCAGTGCCTTGCCTTTGAGCCCGCCGCTGGAGGGCATGTTATAGCCTCCCGCGGGGACCAGTAACGATGCTCACGGGGACGGGGTTGCAACCCCGCCGCTGTACACAATAGACTACCGTGACGAATGGGAGCGCTACAATGCACTCCCTGGTGGCGAAGTCAAACACAAGGCACTAGACTAAGAGGTACTTGAGCACCGATACAAGACCGGATTCGTATGGCTAGTACAAATTGATTGGGAAACAAATATGAGGTATGCAATAAAAGAGTTACATCCAAGCATATGGTGGAACATCAGATCCCTGCCACGAGGGTTTCCAAATAATTACGGTTTAGATCACAATCATCAGCAGCCGAAACGTCCACTGCTGAACAAAGGCTTAGGCCCTTAGAAGGGAGGGGTTGCCATAATACGCACGCTTGGCAGGCGGCTTGGGGATCGCAGTATAGGTGGTAGGTAATCCAATAAAAAGACGCTGCTGCCTGTCTTCTTGTTTTCCCTTAGGCGCCTTTTACGGGCACCCAACGGGAGGAGATGGGATCACAATACAATCGTATAATTCCCAGATAACAATTGTTACAATAGCTTACGGTAGTGCAACGATCAACAGGAGGAATGCTTGCTTCACGCATCGAGGGACGACTGTTTTCACCAAAATGGCGACCGCACGCGCTAGTGACGCCGCCTGGCGTCCACTCGCGGTACTTGCTTCCGAGCATGCCAACCTTGGTTATATTATTGCATATCCCGACATAATACATGTATGTCGGGATATGCATTATATATATTGATACACCGAATAATACCTCCTGTGATAGGTAAATACTCTCGAAAAACATGGGCTAAGTTTTCCATAGATATAATATTTATACGAGTAAGTACTTACCAACTTCTATAATTTATATTACTTATGAAGTAGGTTTATGCATCGATAGATATTCAATGTTGGTATATATATAGTATATTGATGGATCTATGTAATGGATTTTTTAAAAATCGTGTATATGGATTGGCCTAGCCAGTATTCGAACTTCGAGTTGCTCCACGGAGGTTACACTCGACTGATTATTATGGAAGAGATTTTTTTTTTTGTAATTAAGAAATAAAACAATACGGATAAGCTAATAATTTTACTTAAGTAACATCTAGAAATATATCTTAAAATTAATATCATTAATAAAATATTGTGCCAAATGACAGTGCAATTAATCTATCCATAGGCGAGCGAGACGCTTACCACCAGGGGGTCTAGTACGAGTTCCGATAGTTACAGAGCTCGACCAAACTGACAGTTTTTGCCCGTACATTTTACTAGTTCTTGATAGTTACCGCTAGGGGCGCTGGTGTGAAATGTATGGAGAAAACTGACAGTTTTGATCAAGCTCGTAAACTATCGGAACTCGTACTAGACCCCCAGGACAACAACCTGCTTGTCTTACCACTAGGTTGCAAAAAATAAAAACACTTCAAAATAACGGTTATTTGTACGACGACTTTGAAATACTGTAATAACTTAATAAATATTCTAACTAGTCACTTTTAGTCATCATCAGAACTCAGCCGAAAGACGTCCACTGTTAAAAAAAGGGCTCTCCCCTAGAAGGGAGGGGTTGCCCTCAGCGGGAGGGGTTGCCCTTAGCAGGCGGCTTGGGAATCCCAGTAGGTGATATGTAATCTAATAGAAAGACGCGACTGCCCGTCTTCTAGTTTTCGGGAGGAGATGGGAGGGTGCTTTTCTTAGGCCTCGTTTACGGAGGCGCGGGGCGTCACGCGTCGCGATGGGCGGCGCGGCCCGCAGTAAGTTAAAACATATGGCGTTGTAGGAGTGAGAGAGAGATGCGAGACGCCACGCCACACGCGACGCGCGACGCTCCGCGCCTCCGTAAACGAGGCCTAACTCGGATACCACGGGATCACATTTCAGTACATTATTATAAAACAACTAGCCGACACGCGCCGCTGCGCCCGCACTTTTTCCGACACTTTCACCAGTTTTATCATTACATTTCAACGAAATTACACTAAACCTTGACAACTATATACTTAATCTTCCTCATGAATCACTCTATCGATTGATGAAAACCGCATAAAAATCCGTACATAGTGAGAGTTTAGTAGTTTTTGAGTTTATCGCGAACAGACAGACAGACGCGGCGAAGGTTTTTGATTTATATTAAGTACCTTGTGATTCAGTCCTCCGCTGCTTGCATTGTGTTAACATTGCTTTGTTCCGGTGTGAAGGGCGCTGTAGCTGGTGAAATTACTGGACACAAGAGACTTAATAACCAATGTCTCAGGTGACGAGCGACAATGCAGCTGTCTATAGACAGGCGTGTCACTTAGGTACCAACAGGCGAATGTCTTGCTTTTCGTGTCACTAGTATCAGTAAAAAAATACCACTGCTAAGGGTTATACAGGTCGTTAATAAAACCCTGTCCGATGGCTGAGGTTATACGTAAGTATATAACTCATTTGTTGAATATCTCATAAATATTTTTCCTGATTTGTATCAGCAATGCGAATATTCTCCATACAAATCGGACAGGATTTTTTGACACGGCGTATAAAGGGGTTGCAACGCAAAAAAATTTGAGCAAAGACACAACCATCATGGCCGTTCGAGATTCGCGCTCGCGAAGGCCTGCAACGGTTCCTTTGACGTAGTTCGGGGAACAAGAGCGCGCGAAGCTGCAAAACACGCGAATTGGCTCCACAGTCCACACTCTTATTTCATGAGCCTTCATGGAATCATGCGCGAATGTGGAGCACCTAAAGTAATACTGTAAATAACTTAATAATTAAGGCTTCTTTCCTTTGCCTTGTGAATCATCAATAAAAACTCGCTCTCGCTTGGCTCGGCCCGCGACCCTTTTAAGCGCATCTTAACACAAAATAAAATTAAACTAACTATGCTATGTTTTTAATGTACCATCTTTATAAGCACCACATTTATGCAAATAAATTGAAATTGAAATTGAAACAAAAAAGAGACAATAAAATTAAATGGAATAAGTATTTTAAATTTGAAACGTCATAACTGGCTACACACATTTTACACTTATCGTTATCGCAGAATGAAAAAAAAATAGAATCCTAAATCTAATAATAAGAAGTTGGCCTACTGTGAATCTGTGGCACAGGCCGAAATTTTCGAAAAAAAACCTACTACGTTTTTTAGTAAAAAAAAATACGTTGCTCCGTTACACGTTTTAAATAAAATCCGCTAGATGTAGTTGGTAAGAAAGTAAGAAATGTCCAAGTCACTAATTTCGATCGTAATATAGAGGAACTAACCTTTTATCCTTTTAACCAGTGCGGATTATTTTTTTCCACAAAAATAATTGTGTTACTTATAAGTAACACATTTTCGTATATTATATTTTTAATTATTGGTCGGTTGGTACATCGGTGACCAGAAGTTCATATGCGAACCATAAGTACTGTCGCGGTCACAAACGCTTAGCCAGTTTTCAAACTAAATCGTTTGAACGAAATAACGTGTGCTTACCCCGCTCACACTTAGTCGGGCCGGGTATCGATTATCGTTCTAAGGATAAAGGTGTTAAATAAACGTTTTAACATACAACATATTGAAATTCCCGCACTGGTAAACACGCACGATACATTAGAAGTACATATGAATGCCTAGTAAAAAATATCATTAAAAATTAAAACTACTTTTCACTGTCATTGCCACCAGGCATGCAGTGATACTTGACATGCAAGTTATACCCCCTCCCATCGTGAAACAGTCGACCGCACACACACTTGATCCTCTGTAATCCGTGGGTCTCCGCTTCGTGCTTCATCATGTCCTGTACATCATCATAATGAACCCCGCAAATTGTACAAGTGTTCTGGTCCTTCATATACAAATGCATTGTTCTTTCGTGTACTTTCATTTTGATTCTCGCATCGAAGACTTTACCACAGTAAGAGCATTCAAAAACTCCAGTTCTATGCCTCAACGCGTGTGCTTGGAGCATTTTTCTGTTCACAAAACCGGCGTCACAATAATCGCAAACGTAATTCTTGAAATGCGTATTCATATGTTCCAGGAGGATTTTGAAGTTTTTGAATACACTTTGGCATATAACGCATTGTAGTGTATCATTATCGAATCTGAAAGGCACCACGTGGTTGTTGATATCGTTAAAAAAGTATTTCTTGTGAGCATAGACTAAATGATCCATCGCATCGTCTAGCTCAGTGATGTCAGTGTCGCATAGACAACATTTCAATCCCGTGATGTCCAGTTTCACTATGTAGTTCAGCAGTTTGTAATTCTGCATAAAATTTGCGATATCTTTCTTGTTATGTTTCTGTAGTGTATGTGTTTTCAGAGATATTGGATCCGGGAATGCATCCGGGCAGAAGCAGCAGCAGTACCCGAGGCCGCAATATCTTCCGATTGGCGTTGCATTCGTCGTCAGCAATAGAGTCCGGATGTTTCGTTTGTGTTTGTGGATGTCGAGTTTATACCTACGCGACCTTTTCTTTTTGGACACCTTTGGCAGAGCGTCAGACGTGTCTGACGGAGCGTCTGACACCTGAGGCAAAGTGTCTGGCACCTCTGGCGGTGTGTCAGATTCTTCTGGCAAAGTGTCAGACACCCCTAGTGGACTGTCAGGGGTGTCGTCTTGGTATAATGGTGCGTCCACTTCTATCTCGATCAAAACTGGTTCTTCATCGGTACCTACAAAAAAATCTTTAGTTAGCCAATGTCTGTTATAAAAGCTTACACGTCCCATTATACAGGAGAATTTTTAAAGTGTCCTAATCCGAAATTATAAGGAACAGCGAAAAATATCCAAAGCAGTTACGGACCCAATTTGGATGAAAAAAAACTGCATCATTTGATTTGACTCGAGCATTTTTCGCTATTCCATATATAGCTATATTGGATTTGGCAATCCAAGCCCACTTTAAAAATTCACACTGTATACGCGGAACCGCTTTGGTAAATAATTTAATTGAGTAAAATATCCCGTATTCTGACAAGTATGACGGTCCAGTACGAATAGGCAGAAATTATAAAGCAAATAAGCATAATTATTGACTATTCAATAAAATGGTATATGACAACGATGCTTTTTGATGTGCCGCGTGTCGCCGCCAACGACTATGGTGATAGTTTCATACTTAGCCAATAATGGTGGTAGTTTTTTGACTTAGGTACTCGTCCTGTCTTTTATTTCTGAGTGTTTATTAAGTATAAATAGATAGGTATTTTAGTATAGAAATTTGTTATTTGTCTTACTTTTCTTATGATAAAGGCCTGAATGCAAAGATCGCAGTTGAATATACTTACTGTACCTAGTATTTTTATGGCTATAAGTATTAGTATAAATATCAAACAAGATAGGTACTTACTGATAGTGCCACCTAATAACATATTTTTTGTAGTTAACTAAATACTTAAATTAGTAACGTTTAAATATAAATTTAATAGTTAAAGTTGGATATTTATACAAAAGATCTTATATATTTTTTGTGAAACGTGGGTAAATAACTTACTAACTTTAACAAAACTTTTGCATTCAATAACTTTATTGATACTTCTTACTTACACAAAGTGATAAAGTTTGTGTTAAAACACACACACTGGAACTATAGGTATGCCAAAGCCACTGTAAAAAAGATAAACACATAAAAATGTTTTGTAATAAAATTCAAAATGGCGGTCACATATTTTTCTTAATTTTTAAATTATCTATACCGGTGACAACTGACAACCACAAACACAGGCATTCATAAGAGATGGAAAATGGCCGACTCAAATCTCGTTACACTAAATGAACCACCTTTTTGTGTTCCAGCATTTTGCTCCTAATAACGAAGCCAGCGTCACAAAATCTGCAAACATAATTCCTGTAATGCTCACACATGTGATCTTGCATATCTATAAACTGCCCAATATCTTGAGAACAAACCCCGCACAGAATCCTGCCGTCATACTTGAACGGTACAATTTGATTCTTAATCTGCTTATGAATCAATTCATCATGTTCCGACTTCAAATGATCCATCAATTCTTCCAATCCTTCAATACTGCTATCGCAAATCGTACATTTTACATCGGTCACGTCCAAATAAACTATATGTTTGGACAAAGATCTAGCATTGAAAAACTCTGGCTTGCTTTCGGAGTGGTTATGAATCGAATGAGTTTTCAATTCGGTAGGACTTTGGAATTGATCGAGACAGTAGCTGCAAGCGAATCGCGAGCCGACTCGACATCGCATCGGCGTTGCGTTGGAACACTTCAATATTGTTCGTATATTATCAAACTGCCAATCCAGTTCCGTCAAACGTTTCTCCTCAGCGATTCGCCTCTGTTGCTCCCTCACCCACGGGATCGCTTTCCTTCCAACCGGTCTAATAGTCACGAAAGACGCGAAGTTAGTCTTTCTGTCGAGTTTTATCGGCGCCGGTGAACGTGATTGATCATTCCTGTGCCGCAAATCTGGAAAGATAGTGCGGTTTTACTAAACAAAATGTCTTAAAAAATAAAGCAGTATTAACAAAATAGTAATTTAAGCATTTACCTAACTGTCTCTAAAAAAATGTTGTTGTTAATTATTTACAAGAAAAAAGGGTTCCGTATTTTCTTTGCCGTATAAAACTTAGTCTATTCATCTAACTTAACTAAAACCTCAGGTTGCAATATTTTTTTAAATAAGAAATAAACCGAATTTAATAGACACCACACTGAAAAGTGGAAAATAACTTAAACTATTATTAATATTAAGTTCTTTCATATACTTACTTACAGTACATAGTCACAGTACTTTAAAATTTAGTTTCTGAAATTGTATTATTTAAATTATACAGAACCACCTAAAAATTTCCGAATGGTTAAAAAAAGTAAGTTCCGGTTTATAACGATCGAAATTATTAGGACTGTTGGATGTATGGACCAAGATTTATTTCTGGTCACGCCATAATGGTCCTTTTTTCAGCTTATACTTGCGTCAAACAAAGTTAAAATTAACTTGTCCATACTAATATTTTTCAAATGATATGCAATGAACCATGAATTTTGATCTGCAAAATCAAACATGATAAGTAAAGGCTAAGTAAGTGCAGTAATAGTCACCTATTGATGTAAGGAGTAGCTTAAAAAACTTATGGCGGCCTAAAATAATGGGTTTATTAAATATATCCTATAATAATGAACTAGTTTTTCTTAGATCGACACCAACATCTCTCGCTATTACAAAAGGCTTGTAGAAATCAATCTATCTGCGTGTTTACGAGTACCAATATTAAAAAAAGAACAATAAAACGTCCGAATAAGCCGTTAAACCTTTATTAATAAAGAAATAAAATATAATCGTTGACTAGCTGGCTTTATACGTAAGATCTTCGCTTCGCGCGATTTTTCATAGCGAGTCATAAGTTTTGCGCGGGAAAAAGAGCGCGTATACCAGAACTTTTTTATGGCAATTGCTTTATACATTATGCCAATAGAACGTACATGGACATTGGTAGAATATTTAAAGCAATTGCCATAAAAAAAACACAACAATCATTGTGATTGTGCGCGTGATTTTTCCCGCGTTTAATTCTGTACCCAGAACCAGCTGCACTCTATACTTAACCCTTAGAATAATAACGCCTTAACCAATGAAAAAACGCGTCGTTTAAAGTCAGTTATTAATATCAAAGACTGAAATAACAATTATTTACTGCCCGTGTTTCGCTCTCATATGACTCTTTAATGTACTGCGCTGTACAAAAGCCAAGTCGCATATCGAACAAGCGTATCTCCTATCATCGGCATGCGACCGCAGATGCTGTCGCAACGACTTTTTTGTCGCATAGTGCTTCGAACATACGTGGCATGCGAACTTCTTAACACCAGTGTGCACTCTCATATGTTCATCTAAATAGTGTTTCAAAAAGAACTGCATATCACACACTTCGCAAACATGTTCTCTCTCCATTAGATGGTCTTTCTTAATGTGTCTCGTTAACGATCTTCGATTCGTGAACGTTCGGTCGCAGGCCGAGCAGTTCAGTGAGATCGGCGGCGCCCCGTGTTTCTGCACCATGTGATGCATTTTGGTCCAATAATCGTCAAATTTTTCGTCGCAAAGTTTGCACTTATTGCGTTTTTTCAAGCCTAAGTGCATCCTCTGCTCGTGGTCTCGCCTCTTTTGGTCTCCCACAAAGGTTTTCTCACAATGACCGCACTTGAACTCCCCTTTGCCGTGCCGTCTCTTGTGACAGACTAACAGTCGTTTAGTCACAAATCCCGCATTGCAAACCTCGCATATGTGATTTCTGAAGTGATTATGCATATGTTCTTGAAGTATTTTGAAGGTTGAGTACTCTGTCTTGCACACAGCGCACCTAAGTTCTCTGGTGTCAAATTTGAAAGGTATTATTTCACTGTTGTCCGAAACCATTTTTTTATTATGTTCTTTTTGAAGATGTTGCGTAAATTCGTCGAGTTTCATGAAGTCTCGTTGACACACTTTACACTTTAAATCTGTTATATCAACCTTAATGAGGTACTGGAAGGGCTTCGGCATTTTCAGGGATTGTATGTTTGTGTGCTCTCCGAGTGAATGTAACTTTAATTTTTTTGGGTCTTCGAACCTTTGTGCACAAAAATTGCATCCGTACCCATCGCTATCTTTATTTCTAATTAAATTAGCATTCGAGTATAACAATATCATTTTTAAATTGTCATTATCTTGTTTTCTTTTTTTCAGGGTCTTCTTTACTTCGTCAGTTTTGTCTTCTATAATTTTAGTGTCCCGCTGTAGACCTATAAAAAAATAAATCACATGAATCTTTTGGGTAGGCATTCCTTCTTCAGTTTATTTGACTACAAAACGTCTTGTGCCTATGTCTTTAATTCCAAAGTAGGTATATGCAATGAACCATATTTTCCACAGTTAGTCGCAATAATGAAATATCTACTTCATCTATAAATTATAAAAAATATTGTGGACTAGCAGATCGTAAACAATTAAAATCAATTTAGTTAGATGAGGTTATTGTTTAAAGTTATGATATAATAATATGTTTGTCGCGTAAACTACTTACATGGGTTGAAATAGCACAAAATTCCCCATTACTTTAGATAAGAACTATATCGGAGAAAATACGTATATTATGTATGAACGAATGTCGTTTCAACTAACCTACTAAAAGCGCATTTGCGTTAAACTACGCTTCTTCCCCATGCTTGGACCGCATATGGCTCCTCCAGCTACATTTTTGCACAAAGGCTTGGCCGCAATGATTGCACGCAAATCGCCTATCGTTCGCATGGATCCTCATATGCTCTCTCAAAGTGTTTTTTCGACCGTAAGCTTTGAAGCAGACATCGCATCGGAACTGTCTCAAGCCGGTATGCTTCGCCATGTGCTTCACGAGACTGCTCTTACCAAAGAATCGCATGTCGCATTCACCGCATTTATGTCTGCGTTCCAGCAAATGGTCCTTCTTTGTATGACGAGATAAGGATCGTTGATTGTTGAAGGTCCTCTCGCAAGCCGAACATTTCAGGACAACGGGAGGCATACCATGTTCCTGAACCATATGGTTCATTTTTTTCCAATAATCCACGAATCTCTCCGAGCAAAACTTGCATTTGTTTCGCTTACTGAAGCCCAAGTGAGTTCTCTTTTGGTGTTCTCGTAATTTCAGTTCATTGCTGAACATCTTATCACACTGATCACATTTGAACTCGCCATTGTCGTGACGCTTCACGTGGCTCAGTCTGAGCCTATCATTCACGAAGCCAGCTCCGCAAATCTCGCATATATAGTTCCCAAAATGTGAATTCATGTGCTCTTGCAATAATTTGAAGGTGACGTATTCTGTGGAACAAATTACACACTTCAGTTCTGGTGTGTCGAACCTGAAGGGCACAATATGGTTCTTAACGTCTGTATACATTTCCTTCTTATGTACATCTTTGAGGTGATTCATAAGGTCTTCTAGTTTCTCGATATCTTGATCGCATAAAGCGCAGTTTAGATATGTTATGTCCAATTTGATGACGTGATCGAACAGTTTTGAAGACATGTATTTTATTAGTTTGTCGTTGTTATGCTCTTCAAGGAAATGTTTCTTTAGGATTTTTGGGTCTTCAAACTGTTTAGGACAGAATGCACAGCCGTACCCGCGGCTATCTTTGGACCTGATAGGGTTGGCGTTTGAGTTTAATAGTATATTTTTTAAATTCACTTTGTTCTTCGTGGTGTCGTTTAGAGATGATGTTTTCGGTTCCAAGGTGTTTCTTATCCGGATGAATTTGAGTTCGACCGTTGGTTTTGACGGTTTTCCAATTTGTATTATCCTAGTTCCCCGTCCGAGACCTACAAAGAGAAATGTTTTATTATTTCAGGTAGCTTTTTTATTTATTTAATGAAACAATGGTATTTTTTAACAAGTACAAAATTAAATACTAACTTGACAATCGATGCGAGTAGTCGTGTAGAAATAAAAATATATAAATATAAGTTATTACATTGAAATATCATTTCAGAATTGAAACCTTTATATTCTACTAACTGTACCGTGCAGCTACACCCACGTAATTCTGCGCAAGTCTATTTTTTTTCCGTAAGAACCTTCGACAAAGTATTAGAAAACTTAAAAAAAAAACGGTGGATGAAATAGGTAAAGTCATTTTCAAGTTATGGCGTGACCAAGGAAAATAGGGATTCATTTTTATATGTATATATTATGTATATAGATATAATCTGGCTAATGCTTCCACAACGTTATTTATATAACAAGACACTAAATTTGCCTACTCAAGAAAGCAGACATTTTCAGAAGAATCCAGAATAAATATCGTTCATCAAATGCAATATGATAAGCTTTAATTAGCTATGGCTTGTATAATTTTCATTGTAAGTTTACTTTAGTAAGCTTTTGCCAATTCCAGGAGCACGTATTTCTTCAACAATTAGACTTCTTCGCCATGTTTCGATCTCAAGTGTCCTCTCCAACTGCACTTCTGCACGAACGCTTGTCCACAATGTTCGCATTTGAACCGCCTATCATTATTATGTATCTTCATGTGCTCTCTTAAGGTCTTCTTCCTCCCATAGCACTTCAAACACACGTCACACTGATACTCCTTTGATCCTGTATGTGACACCATGTGATTGGTTAATGCTGGCTTAGTATAGAAATTCTTCTCGCACAGACTGCACTGGTGCCGGCGTTCCAACAAATGGTCTCTCTTCATGTGTATATTCAAAGCATATTGGTCTTTAAGCACCTTGTCGCAAGCCTTACATTTGTTATTCGCGATAAAATTAATACCGTGAACTTTAGCCATGTGTTCGTTTCTGTACCGCGTGTTGTAGAATTTTTGGTCACAATGCGGACACTTGTGAATCATATTGAAATGGACATGCACAGTCTTTTCGTGGTGCTTTTGATTCCTGGAATTTTTGAAGAATTTATGACAATATTGGCAGGCAAAGGTGCCGTTTTGGTGGATTATCTTATGATTTGTGAGACCGTGTTTGTTGACGAAACCAGCGTCGCATATCTCGCAACTATAGTTCCTGTAATGTGTCTGCACGTGTTTCATTAACATCTTAAAGTTATTGTAGACGTTGTTACACATAAAACAAGTTAACACCTCCGTGTCAAATTTAAACGGCAGAATGTGATTAGGGATGTCTGTGAATACGTTTTTCTTGTGCAATTCCTTTAAATGTTGCATTAATTCTTCTAAAGTGTTTATTTTTATGCTGCAAATGTTGCACTTTAAGTCAGTAATATCTAATTTCACGATGTAATCTGCTAATTTGAATGATGCCTTGTTAAAACTGGCTTCTGTAAAATTTTTATGACTTTCAATCGTATGAGATTTGAGTTTCGATGGATCTGGGAAGTGTTGGTTGCAGTAGCTACAGGCATAGCCAACTGGTCCGTGCCGTCTGATCGGTGTTGCATTAGTGCAATCTAAAATATGGCTAATGTTCATAATATGTTTGTTAGTTTTCTTCTTAGCCACAAGTTTCGGTACTATAACGTTTTCCTTCACAGCTATCGTTATTGTTTTCTTTGAGTGTCCAACTGTTTCCACTTTCATTTTCTTGGGACGTGGTTGACCTATAAGGAAAAATACTGAATATAATGTTCTTCGTGTATAGTGACATTGATAATAATACGTTTTACAATCAAAATGATGCCAGTGTCATCTTTTAAATAGTCATTTCGGTGATATGTTCCTACTATACTCAACATTTCTATCCTATTCTGATACCTATTCAGATTCTTATAAAAAAAAAACAATGTTACACGATTAAAAACCCATTTTTTTGTTTATCTATACCAGGGGTTCCCAACCTTCCCCTCCTGGACGATAGCTGAAATTTTCACTTTGTAGTCACATTTTAGTGTCTGGCATTTATGACTATGGATTTTTCTTTTGAAGCGGTAAATCTTCCCACGCCTATGAAACATTGGCTAAAAGTACCCTAAAAGGTACGAAGGTACTACAGTAGTAGGTACCTTCTTATATTATACGCTATGTAGTATAGCTTCTTTTGGGGTATTGACGGAGAAATGGCATGATTACTACTCCATCAGTGATAGGAAGAGCCCCCCTCCACCAGCAGGGGGTCAAGTACGGGTGTTGATTGTTAATTAAGTCGATCAAACTGACAGCTTTCTTTCGTACATTTTACTTACTAGTTTTTGATAGTTACCGATAGAGGCGCTGGTGTGAAATGTATTGGGGAAAACTGAGTTTGATCGATGAAAACACGAACTAGACGCCCACAAGTTTCTTAGTGAAGCTTATGGTTACCCGTCCGTACTAAAAAACAAGATATTTCGAAATTTGTCAGTACCTAATAATTGGATGCTATCAAGGGCAGTCTGCCTACATTAAACACTAATGTTGATACTATTTATTTTGTTGAAAAAGTATTTGATAATGTTGTTTTTTATTTTGTTGTTTTTTTTATAAAGTACCTATTTGATGATAAGTAAAAGAAAACGAATTTTCTTTGTAACATAAATAATAATATCTTGGGACAATCCACACTGCTGCTGATACTACCACTGATGCTAATACTTAGTTTTTT
Organism: Furcula furcula; assembly: GCA_911728495.1. Classification (NCBI taxonomy): domain Eukaryota; kingdom Metazoa; phylum Arthropoda; class Insecta; order Lepidoptera; family Notodontidae; genus Furcula; species Furcula furcula. The sequence goes on from OU452242.1 coordinate 56,612,901, forward strand.
TTTTGTAAATACATACTTAAATAATTAATTAATACCCAGACACTTGGTGGGAATCGACCCCACGACCAATCGGGTAGCAGCCAGGGTGTCTAACCAGACCAACGGGCCCGTCACATAAAATTACCTTCTTAATGTGGCTTCGTCTATCATAATGTATCTTCATATGAACATAAAGTTCTAATAGCTTACGTATATTAGATTTCGAAGTCGAGTGGCATTATCGTCGATAGTTAAGGAATATGTCCTTAACTATCGACGCAATGTTGATGTACTCTCGCGGTCACAGCCGGTGTATCACCTTTAGGACGACAATCGCTTTCACGAGCCGGCTCAATACGTGCGGGCGGGGTAAGCGCACGTAACGTCGTTCAAACTATTTTGATTGAAAACTGGTAAGTACACCGTCGTGTCCGCGATAGTACAACCTTCCTTTTTGGGTGTTAAGAGTTGACCATTAAAATATTAAAATAAAAACGACCCATGAAAAGTATTACGTTTATTAATATTGTATATTATTATTACTAGGCGGTGACAAATATCTTCAGTCAAGCAGCAATGGGTAAAAAGTACTATGATCCAGTGTTAAGGGCGCTGTAGCTGGTGAAATTACGCAATCTCAAGAGATTCACCAACTGATGCATCGTGGGATGACATCAGCAAGTTGTCCACAGTCAGACATGACGCTTGTTGAAGGCGAACATCATGTTTGACTTGACATATCAACTGAATTGAATCCCATAATGAACCATTAACGAACTGAGACAAATCTATACTTAGGGATATTATAACTTCTTTAACATTACATGTATTCCCAAGACGCCTGCCAAGCGTGGGGATTATGGCAACCCTTCCCTTCTAAGGAGGAGGCATTTGTTCAGCTGCTGATGAATTCATACAACAATGTCTAATACTATTAGCACTTCAAGTTCCTCTCTGCATGCAACTTCAAATGCCTTTTCAACGCTTTATCCCGGCCAAAGAATTTCAAACAGATAGTGCATTGGTAGGGCCGCAATCCAGTATGCTTCACCGAATGCTCATTCAGCTCTTTTATGGTGAAGAACTTCATGTCACACTGCGGGCACCCATGCCTCTTATCCATCAAGTGAGTCCGCTTAACATGTACTCTTAAGAGTTGGATGTTAGTGAACACTTTATCACACGCTCGGCATTTAGGCATATTGACACCGTGCACTGAAATCAAATGTGCCTCTCTCTGCATGTAATCATTGAAGGTCTCCATACAGAATTTACATTTATGACTCGACGCTTTTCGATCATGGACGAATCTAATATGGTTATGTTTTTTGAGAGCCGTGTCGAAGACTTTCGGGCAGTAATCACAAGTGAAGGAACCGATGTTGTGCGTCCTCATATGCGAAGACAGACCGCTGTAGTTTATGAAACCGGTGTCGCACATGTCACAAATATAATTCCTGTAATGGACGGACATATGGCCTCTGAGAGTCTTGAACTTGTCGAATATATTCCTACAAATACAACATTGGAGATTTTCGGTCTCGAATTTGAACGGAATTATATGGTTCTTGATATCCGTGTGTAGTTGCTTCTCGTGTTCTATTCTGAGGTGATCCATTAGCTCTTCTAAAGCATCCATTTGTTTAAAGCAAATACTGCAACGTAAGGATGTAATGTCAAGTTTGATGATGAAGTTAAAGCTGCTCATTGGCTTTGTGAAGATAGTATGTGAGATATTGGCGTGGTCGTCAATGGTATGCCTTTTAAGGTCGGCGGCTTTGGTGTACTGGTCTTTGCAGTAACAACACGTGAAACCAGAACACCCGTGAGTGTTGATTGGGGTTGCGTTTGACCAACACAGGATTTCTTTGAGATTATCACGATGTTTTTCGACTTTATCCATTCTTTTCCGTTCCTCGTCTGTGATCGTGGATTTAAAACGTATCACTCTAGTTTTCTTTGGCTTTTCATCTTTCTTGACAATAGCTTCCTTTTTACTCTTGGGCACTTTCACTTGACTCTTCCGTTTTTTTACTTTCACATTTCTTGATTGAGGTTTACCTATAAAGAAAATTAGGTATATATTACACACGCGAACTTTATTTATGTATTAAAATATTATTTAAATCATCTAATCTCGTGCAGCTTATAAAACAATATCGTCGAACTGAATATCAGTTGACTGTTTTTATATATTTTCACTCTAGTAAAGAATTATTAAAAAATTAACCGTATTACAATTAAAATCTTATATATAGCTATATACTTATGTTTTGTCAAATAAAATTATTGTTTTACATCAACACGTAGTGTGTATTTAAGTATGTGTTGAAGATTATTTTACTTTTAAGTCACCTTCAGCCTGAGCCTTCAGCTGTACTTCCATTCGTAGAACAATCCACTTTATTAAAAACTTCAACATTTTTATTGCGTTATTAAGTAGTTAAAAGAAAATACAAATCAAAACCGTTTATAACAAAGTAAAAAATCGTTTTCTCTTGCAATGAGGTTGACCCTCGGCGAGACCCGGGAAACTTTAAATCGTCTTGAAAGGCATTGAATTTAATCGAAAGGCGAAAGATTTATGCGTTTTGAAGGGAAACCAGAGTAAGATCTGATTATAGGCCTTAAGCCTAAGAAAGCACCGGGCTCCGACGGCATCTCCAACCGCGTCCTCAAGGTTCTCCCCGTCCACCTGATATGTCTTCAACGCTGTCATGTTCCACTGCGTTTTTCCTGCCGAGTGGAAAGATGCAGATGTAGTAGGTATCCCTAAGCCGGGTAAGCCTCGTAGCAGCCCTACGAGCTACCGGCCTATCAGTCTTCTCAAATCTCTCGGCAAACTCTACGAGCGCTTGATGCTGGCGAGACTCAGAGTTTGTCACTTCCAATAATATTCTCATCGACGAGCAGTTTGACTTCCGAACCAGACACTCTTGCGTCCACCAGGTGCACCGCAGTGGCGTGCACAGAGGGTAGGCAAAAAAATTAATTCGGCTTGTTTCGTCTTTTTTTTTAGTATGTTATTGTGCCATTTCAAATATCCATAAGCAAGCAAATACTATAGACATATTAATTTGCATTTGAGAACATTAATAAGTTTATTCAGCGGCTTCATACTGACAAAAATACTTTGCCTACCCTAGCATTTCTCTAAACAGTCTTAATTTAAAAAAATCTTTGTTTGGACATGAATTAACGTATTTTTTTTAATGTAAATGGATATGACGGTAATATTAGTTAATTTAAGGATATTTGTGCTGGAACACGAACAAATAGCATAAAGCATAAACAACTCGCAGATATTTTTGCTTGCTTTCAGTGCACGCCACTGGTGCACCGCCTCACGGAGCACATCCTGACCGGCCTCAACCAGCCCAAGCCCGTCTATACAGGCGCCCTATTCTTCGATGTTGCCAAGGCCTTCGACAAGGTCTGGCACAACGGCTTGATATACAAGCTCTTCCAGTTAGGAGTGCCCGATAGGCTCGTACTAATCATACGAGACTGTCTTTCGAATCGTATCTTTCGATACCGGGTCGAAGGTACGTATTCTTCTCCCCATCCTCTACAGGCCGGAGTCCCCCAGGGCTCTGTGTTCTCTCCCCTTCTGATCAGCCTGTTCACGAACGACATTCCACGTTCGAACAGAGTCCAACTCGCCCTTTACGCGGATGACACCGCTCTCTATTATTCCCATAGGAACATGTCCTATTTGACGCGTGCTCTTCAAGCCGCAGTCGACGCCCTGGGTCAATGGTTTCGTACGTGGCGCATAGAGGTGAACCCGGAGAAGAGTGCCGCGGTGCTCTTTTCCCGGGGACCCGCCAATATGTTCTCCGCGCGGAACCTTCGGCCCAGCTGACGACTGGTTCCAATATCCCTATTCAATCACCCTATCCCCTGGACTAGGAATGTTAAGTACCTCGAAGTCACCTTGGACTCCGCCATGACTTTCGGCCCGCACATTCGGGCCGTCCGCAATCGAGCGGCTTTCGTATTAGCTTGCCTGTATCCCCTTCTCTGCAAGCGGAGTAAAATGTCGCTTAGAAATAAGTTGACATTATACAGAGCCTGCATTCGCCCAATCATGACTTACGCGAGTGTAGTTTGCGCGCACGCCGCCCATACCCGTATTGATAGCCTCCAGGTTATCCTTTCTTTCTTTTCTTTAAAAAATCGTTTTCTCGTGCCCCGTGGTACATGCGGAATGTAAGGATAACCTGGATTATGTAGATCTCTACATTCCGATTTCAAGTTAGATCTCCCTTCGCAAGTTCTTGAAAGAAGCGTCAAAACGCTACTTTGAAACCGCGTCCCGTCACGCGAACAGTTTAACCCGCGCCGCCGCCGATTACGCCCCTAGACTTTCTGACTCGCGCCGCAGACCACGCACGTACTGCTCGACCCTCCTGACCCCATGACGGTCCTATTGAACCAGGATGCGCCGAACCCGCCCCGACAACCGTATGCTAAACTAGCTATCAGACGCCGGTCTCGCCGGCGAGGCCGAAGGGTCGTACGCATGCGACCTCAACGACGAGCATCACCCCACTGAGTTTCTTGCCGGTAAAATCAGCCCTCTCTTAAGCGACAGCCCAAGCCGAAGCTGTGCCTCCCTGAGGTGCCCTTGAGCTCGTCGCTACTTCTGCCGTTAAGGCTAGAGCGCTATAAGCGCTCGCCTCCTATTGTCCGGTGAAGCTGTAATGGCCATCTACGGCCAACAGCGTCTATCAGTCCCAGAAAAAAAGAATTTAATCAGAAAATTAAATAGGAGAAGTAGGAGAGATAATTTCTTATTCTAATCTATTTTTGAGTCTCAATAAAACTCATTTGAATATCTGCTTAATATTTAATTAACATTTAAAAATCATAAGAAAAAAAACAACATCACATAAATTATAGATACTTATAAGTTTGAAAAAAAAACACTAATACTTTACTTCACGCGATGCAATGGGGATGCATGATGACTGGGTAATAAAATAATAATTAGTCCGTCAATTTATTTAAAATAAATATGTATTGGACACGTATTTTTGAAGTGAAACTTCTTATGCGACTTCCAAAAATGTTATCACATAACGCGTTAAGCGTTAAATGATAGGTGATAGGCGTTAAGTGATAGGTGTTAAACGATAGGCCATAGGCGTAAATTTGTTAAGGTTATGAAAGCGCTCATGTGACGCCGTCACTGAGTGAGTGGGTGAGTTGGGGTGAGTTGGGGTGAGTTGGGATGAGTTGGGGTGAGTTGGGTGAGTTGGGGCGAGTTGGGGTGAGTTGTGGCGAGTTGGGGTGAGTTGAGTTGAGTGTGTGTGTGTGTGTGTGACTGAGTGAGTGAGTGAGGGACTGACCGAACGACCGATCGACTGAGCGAGAATGAAGTTTCACTTCTTCCAGGAGGGAGGCGGAGGGACTCCACGCACGCACATTTTTTTTATTTAACTAATCAATAGAAAATGCCATAGATATAGTGCGTCAAAGTTCGGGAGTTGGGGCTCGTTACTTCACGCCTCAGTAAAAATTTTGCAGGAGTGACGTCACGCGGCATTTCAACGCTATATATTTTTGTCATTTTTTGTTTAATTGACAAAAGAAAAAATACGTGTCCAATATTTTTTGTAAATAATGTTTTTCTAAATAAAGTACTAGGAAATAGTTTTTTTTAAGTCATCTAGCCTTTTTTTCTTTGATATTTGTTATAATTTTAGGACAATTTTCTATGAATGGCATTTAATGGTCAGTAATACTGTCCGTTAAACAATCTCCCCATGTTTTGATCTCATATGTCCCCTCCAACTGCATTTCTGAACAAACGCTTGCTCACAATGTTCGCATTTGAAGCGCCTATCATCATCGTGTATCCTCATATGATATTTTAGGGTCATCTTCCTTCCATAAGATTTCAGACATACCGTGCATTGATAGGACCTCTTCCCCGAATGTTTCACCAAATGTCCCTTTAGGTCATGCTTCGAAAAGAACTTCATATCGCACTGCGAACATTCGTGTGGTCTATCCATCAAATGGTCCCTCTTCACGTGAACCCTCAGTAATTTCCTGTTGCGAAATTCTTTGTCGCAAGCTTGACATTTGGAAATAACTCTGTGCACATTATGCGTGGCGCTTAAGTGAGCCTCCTTTTTTCCATAATCACTGAAGGTTTCCGTACAGTATCCGCATTTGTGGAGAGCATTTGCATGGGTATGCTTGGTTCTGACGTGCACTCGCTTCCTCACTAGGGTGTTAAAAATTTTTGGACAGTAATCACAGCTGAAGGATCCAGTCTTGTGACCGTTCGTATGGTTGGTAAGACCAGAGTAGTTGACAAAGCCAGCGTCGCACACATCGCAAATATAATTTCTGTAATGCTTGTTCATATGTGCAAGTAACATTTTGAATTTGTCGAAAGTATTCATGCAAATGCAACAGTTTAAATTCTCAGTGTCGAATTTGAAGGGGATTATGTGATTGTTGATGTCCATATACAATCTTTTGCTGTGTTCCACTTTGAGATGGTCCATTAAATTTTCTAGTGTGTCTATATTATTGTTGCATATTTTACAATGGAGTGAGGTTATGTCTAATTTGATTACGTAATGAGACATGTCGAGATTCTTTATGAAATTGGACTTTGCTATGTTGTTGTTGTTGTGGGCTTCTAAAGTATGCTTCTTCAATTCAGCAGGTATGTGATAATGATCTTCGCAGTAACAACACACGTAGCCGGTGCAACCGTGACGTCTTATTGGTGTAGCGTTCGACCAGAGCAGTACCTGAATTATATTTATCCGATGTTGCACAAGCTGACCTGTTTTGACTTTATCAATTTTCCGAGTTTTATCCAATACTTCAGTAACATCATTAAAATGTAAGTCGTCATTTTTTGTCCTTAATATTATTTTATGCGTATTTCTTTTTCCATCTTTGTCTATTTTTATCGGAGGAGGAACAGGTTTTCCTTTCTCCCTTCTTACTTCGAGAATTCTTGATTGTTGCTTACCTATAAATAAAAGTTACATTTTATTGCACTCACTCACTATTTGTTATAGATTATCTATCACAATTTGTGTAAATTTAACTATTCTCATGTTTAGTATTACAAAGTATAAAATTAATAATGTTCAAAATAAATTCGTACCTAAAACAGAGTTCGAAAAAAAAGCTTGCTTTAGAAATACACACATCAAAAGTGTCTAGGGATCAAGCATTTTTTAGCGGATTTCTTGAGATTGAGATGTGGCTTTGTAATAAATTTATGATTTTATAAATTTATATGGATCCTTTTTGGTGCATTTCATAATTTGAATCAGGAACTGTGAATCAAATTCGAGTAAAAGATGAAAATCAGCTGTCAATATTTTCCCTATAAAAACATACAACGCATTGAAGACATTATTAGTGCTACTGTTTCCCTACTACTGATTAAAACCAACGTTATTATGGAGCGGCGACGTCATTTAAGCAGGGAAGAAATGCTCAGAGCCGTGGGAATGATAGAAGCTGGTTCCCGGCAACGTACTGTGGCTTTAGCTCTGAATACAAGTCAGAGTGTTATCAGTCGACTTTGGACACGTTACCGAAGCACTGGTACCGTGGCTGAGCGCCATGGAGGACGGTATCGCTGCACCACACGGAGACAAGACCGATATATTCAAATCTTAACTCGAAGAGCTCCAACAATAACTGCCATGATGTTAGCCGTGAGGCTTCATCACTCTTCAGGGAACTTAATTAGCGACCAAACAGTCAGAAACCGCTTGCATGAAGTGAACCTTCATTCCCGAAGACCGCTACGGGTACCACCTATAGCAATGCACAATCGTAGGATTCGATATCAATGGGCTCTTGAACACAGAAATTGGGCAGAAGAACAATGGCGTTTCGTGTGCTTTTCTGATGAGTCTCGTTTTGGTATGAGACCGGATACAAGACGTATACGACACTGGAGAACCCCTGGACGCCAACAGCGATTAAAATCCTGCCAGGAAGTCCATCCTTATAGTGGTGGAACCATCATGGTATGGGCGGGTACTTGGATCGGCGGAAGAACTGAGTTGATTTGGATCAGAGGCAACCTCAACGCTCAAATTTATGCTGAGACGATTGTATCAGACGTCATCGTTCCTCTACAAGTGCAAATCGGTCCCTTATTTCAGTTAATGCATGATAATGCACGACCGCACACCGCAAGAGTTGTAAGACAGACTCTCGCCGCAGCTAACATCAATGTCCTGCCCTGGCCTGCTCAGTCGCCAGACTTGAACCCGATTGAGCATGCATGGGATATGCTACAGAGAAGAGCTCTGCCGAATATGGAGGGTATCCAGTCGCAAGAAGACCTTTTTTTGTTGTTGCAACGAACATGGGCGGCCATTCCACAGCGTGATTTGGATGAACTCATTTTGAGTATGCCAAACCGATGTTCTTGTGTTGTTAGTGTTCGCGGTAGAAACACGGATTATTAATTGTTTAAGTTACCCAATAAAATTTTAAAGAAAACTGTTATTTCAGTCTTTTTTTCGAACTTTTGTGTTAGTGGTTCAAATGTCAAAAATCCCTTTATTAGGAAAATGGCAAATTTCTTTATTAATGCAAAGGTGACTTGGTTTATCGTTACTGTGACAAACGAAAACACTTTATTTGATGAATCCTTAAAGAAAATTTTAATTAATATCAATCAGGAGAAAAGTTATTGCAAAAATATATGTTGATCCCTAGACACTTTTGATGTGTGTATTAAACTTGTGATTGGGCTGCATCACACATGAAGCATCAATTATCTGTAGGTATAATATTATCCGATACCCATAAATAACATTTAACACGCATAAGTTTAAGTTTGTACAGAATATTTTTTTCTTACGTTATTCCTTGTACCAAAATCAAGGTTTCCAAGGACCGAGTGTTCTTGAAAGCGACTGTACAGCTCCAGAACATGACAGATAATGCTATTTAAGTTCGATCCGAACGTCATGGTAGAGATTAAGGCTTAAAAGCATTATTGGGCGAGTCACTTGTTAAGAATCGCAGTATGATAAACACCAAAATAGAGGATCAATTTCTCCCCGTTGGGAAGACTACAATAACAGGACAAAAACTTCTTTCGCTCAATAATTCTGATCGTTAAGGGAGGTGAAGGTTGGTGGGAGTTAAGAGTAACTAGAAGCACCTGTGTATGATAGAATTAATGATAACATAGCTTAATGTAATGTTGAACTTGCAGTTTACAGAATCAGAAATAAATAATTTCACACACAAAGCAAACAACTAAAATGCTTGACTCTCAGAGCAACCATTTTTGAGCTTGAATGGTATATGCTTACATACATACACAGGTTGGAATAATTACATTTTTATAAACAGTTATTTTCTATCTGTAAAATACAATCTCAATTTAAATACAAAACAAAGAATCAATTTCAAGAACATTTAATTACTTCAATATTTATACAATTTCTCCATGCCTCGATCGCATATGACCACGCCAGCTACATTTCTGCACGAACGTTTGTTCACAATGCTCGCATTTGTATCTTTTTTCCGCTTCATGTATTCGCATATGAGAGTTCAAAGTCTTCTTTCTGCCAAATGATTTCAGGCATACTGGACATTGAAATGTCCTGGATCCGGTATGCTTTACCATATGGCTCTTCAGATTGGTGGTCGAGAAAAATCTCATATCACATTCAGAACATTTGTGTGGGCGTTCCATCAGATGATCCCTCTTTACGTGGATGCTGAGAAGTTTCCTGCTGCTAAACACTTTCTCGCAGGCCTGGCATTTAGGCGTTAACGTTTTCACTCCATGCAGTTCGGCCAAATGCGCCTCCTTCTTTCTATAATCTTTGAATGTTTCATTACAATACCCGCACTTGTATGTCAGATCCGGATGTGTGTGAGCCGTTCTTTCATGCAGTTTTTTCTTCACAACTGTACTAAAGATTTTTGGACAATAATCACACGTGAATGCACCCCTTTTATGGTTTACCGCATGCTGCGTCAATGAATTGCGGTTAACGAATCCGGAGTCACAGGACTTGCAGATAAAATTTCGGTAATGTATATGCATATGATTCACCAGCATTCTAAACTTGTTAAAGCCGTTTGAGCAGATCATACACTTTAACATTTCACCGTCAAACTTGAATGGAAATATATGATTTTGTATGTCGAAGTGTATATTTCGCTCGTGTTCGGTTTTCAAATGGATAAAAAAGTTGTCTAGTGTATCAATAGAACTGTCGCAAAGTTTGCAAGTCAAAGCTGTTATATCTAACTTAACGACATACTCGGACATGTTCATGTTTTTCATGAAATTAGCTTGAGTTAGGTCATGGTGAGTTTTTAATGTGTGTTCCTTTAGCTTCTCAGGTTCATTATATTGATCTTCACAATAGCAGCAAGTGTATCCTATGCCGGCATACCGTCTTATAGGTGTAGCGTTTGAACAAAGCAGTACTTCTTTTATATTGTTCCGATGTTTTAATAATTCTGTTCTCGGTGTGGTTTTTAATCTTTCTGTTTCAGCTTCTGTATCGCTACCCTCTTGTTTTATTTCTTTGTTGTGTTCAACTTCGTTTTTCAAAACAGTTTTACGGAGGACACCTACAAAGAAAAATATGTATCATTGAAATAGTTAAGTACTTATTTTATACAAATGAAAATTAAACTGAAATGGATCTAAATATATTTAACCAAAATATATGAAGTACTGACACGGCTGTGATGGTAATTTAGGGCAACGTAGGCCTTTTGAGTTGTGTATTTTTTTTGGATCGTCCTGTTAATATTTTTCATTTATTATTATATTCAGTATTTTTTTATCTTCTGTGTGAACAATCTATATTTTTCTCAAGACATTGGCGTTGAATTTTTGTTCGCTCAAGTATATGAACCTTGGTTGTTTTTTATGTCAGCTGATGTTAAATATTAGTAAACGATACGGTTGTTATTACAGTTAACCAAAACCGTGGCTACTCAGCAGACATACTGATTTCGATCTATTGTTTCAGTGGTAGTTAATTATTAAGGACAGTAATTTCCATCATACTATTTCAACATCAAGCGCCTAAAAAAAGTAATAAAATAGAATTTAGTTAATGGATCTGTTTAATGGATTCTGTTAGCTGATGAACAATCTTCTGTTTTTATTCTGCCCGCTCAACTATATCTTTGACACAGGGTTTTCCTTGTGTTGACAAGCAAGGACGTTTTAATCTACGGCTGCTTCCACACTTTATTTCTAATAGGCTTAACGCTAGCACTTCTGACCTGTAAATTTTTTTTATACCATCGGATCACAACGCGGCCTCAACTGGGAAGATCCGACAAGAAAATCAGCGGGCATGTCATTTATTTTAACTTTTTTTATTAGTGTTTTTCATCATCAAAGATCAAGCTCTATCTTAACATATAGCTGACGATTTACATCGACGCTATACGAATTTCGAAGTCTCTGATCATGTTCAGGTCAGGATCGCACTCGCTATTATATAAAAGGGTATGGGCAATTTGGTCTGATTTCTCAACACTGATCAAACCTATGCGAAATTATTGATTTTAGAATATAATGTATTTATATACTAAGTCGAAATGCAGTTCTTCTTGTAGGCTTAATATCATATTTTTGAGTGATTTCGACATGGCGGCCATATTATTATGAATTAAATAAACCCCAATGGAATATTCAGCCCAGACTTCATACTAATTTGCCCATTGTCTTTTGACCAATGGCATTTAACTACTTAGAACTAGGCGGGCCTTACCGAGCAATGTAGGTACTATCCATTATTCCAAGAATGCCGTTACGTCCCTTTCCGCTACTTCGTACTGCGTCTCAAGCGTCGCCCCAGTAGTAGGGATAGCTAAGCAATGCTGCCATTTTATGCTCCCATGCGTTCTCGAGTAGGTATGTTGATTTTGATTTTTTTTCTAATGATTTACGTTCGATAATTTGTGTTGCTACAATCAGTAAGAGAGCAAAGGTCCTACAGAGTGGCGAAAGTAATTTGGTATATAAATTAATGACTTTCTTTGAATAAGAAAGAAATGAAAAACAGTTGATAACGCCATATGATGTCCAAGGTAACACAGCTATGAAAAGTATATTGCTAGATTAAATTATGAAAAATTATCACTTAAAACCAAAAACATAACCCTCCTCTCGTTTTTGCACACAGTACCGTTAGCTGTGACGTCAAACCGGTCGATGACTGCAATCTCGAAATGAACGAGTAGTATTCATCAAAAACTTGTTAGACGCGGACACACGGCTACACATCGAGTTAGACACCCTATATAACGATAACTACGCTGCATACAACACAGAGCATTGTTGGAAAGAGACGAGGCACGCGGCGGGGCAAAGGGCGCAAGCCGTCCTGTAGCCTGATTCTCGTAATCAAAACAATAACGTTAACGTAGCGACTCAGTCGTTTAAACACTTTTCGTATTCACGTCCGTCGATTTTACTTCAACGGCAACGATTTAAAAGTCGTTCGATTAAACTATCGTTGGAACGTATTCTGGTATAATAATCGTCGTTCAATCGTTTTTTAACGTTGACGAAATGGTATTCTCGTATGAAAATGACGTCACAACCGATCGGATGCCAACGAGTAAGCGTCAAATTCCGCGATTCAAGAGTCGTTGAACAAACGTTGATTAATTGAGACGATTTTTGATTTTCTTATTCTTGTGGTGCGAGTCAAAGTAATAAAATAACTTTTAAATGAGCCACGGACTTACGTATTTACTATCAAATTCGTCTGCACAGCAAGAAATACAAAAAGAAAGCTGATAAGGCGAAATATGTATAATATAAATATAAAATATAAATACGTAAAATTTGGGATATGGAACGCGACTAGGCATGATAGAACTCATGTTAGAGATATATTGATTGTAGCACTAAGCTGGAACATAAGAGCTAGGAGTGAGTGAGTGAGACGAAAATAGGATCGTACTCTGTGAGTGAAGAGAGTAATTAGAAGATAGTGTGAGCGAGATGGTTTTAAGGTAAATATAATTAGAGTAAGAGAGATAGAATAAACTAATAAACAGAGAAAAACACGTATTTTAATTAATAAACAATTAGTATGTTTGTGGAGGGAACGGAAACGAAATAATCTCGAGTTTCCCAAAGCCTAAGCTCTTAGCTTATCTCACAAAACTCCTACCAAGACCAAAAATTGATTAGGACGACATCTATCAGGGAATAGCAAAACGTACAGAACAATGACTCGTTGACTAATCGTTTAGTTTCGATCCAATTGAGTTGAAGTCCTATCGAACTACGTATATGGTATACGAGAATACCGATTTTGGATAGGACTTCGATCTAACGACAACTAAACGTCACCGCTATTTGGACTGTTTGTTATTACGAGAATCGGGCTACTGGCCGTACGACGAAATAACAACGACTCGCACGACACGCAGCGTTCAACTTCTAATAGTCTAATATTCAAACAGTCGTGGTTGACGTGTCGCCGTGTGTACAGTCGCAAGCCGTGTATCGAACCGATGTTTCTACTATTGGACACAGTCAGATAATTAAATAAAATTGCTAATTCATTTTTAACCTGTTTTATTTTTTTTAAGATTACAGAGTTTCAAACGAATAGTACCTATTTAACCAATATAGAGTGCAAAGTAAAATACAGACGGGCAAATATTTTACCTGTGGTCACTATGAAACGAGCCTCGCGTTGAGTTAGCAATTTCTGGCTTGTGCAAATAAGGCAATATGGAGTTTCAATATGTCTTAAGACGGTTTTCAATTGGACGTCTCTCGGCTAATGATGTAGGTAATCATTTTATACTCGACCCGCCGGTGTACTGAGTGTGCTTGCGACCCGCCCGGACGCAAGCACACTCAGTAATATTTTACATTCATTGATCTAAAATATTTTTGATTCTGGACTGCCTCTTAAAATTTAGTCAGGCTATACTATATATATACCCACTGGCTAGTAGCTAGGCATTCCGCCACTCATTCCCACCACTGATACCTGTAAGTCAGAATCACCAGTGCAGTACAGTGGCCACCAGTGAATATACTTAGGTTTGACCCTCGGCACTCAGCGAGTACCAGTAAAACGGTAAATTGTCTCGGAAGCCGCAACAAATTAGAAAGGTAGATAGGAGGAGTTGGAAAGACACAAATTCCACTTCCCTCCTTTTCGAATCGGGAGACAACTAGACAAGCAATGAATTACGATACTGGTCTTTCGTTCGATACAACCTCAAAAAGGAAGACTTACAGGCGGACATTATAAATATACCTACTATTTGAGGCGGACCGACGAAGGCTAGTCCAGTATATTGAAAATTAAAGTAGCAAATATCTATATAAAGGGTCTGGAATAACGGAGGCTTGAATACATAGTGTCATCTATTAACTTCCAGCATATCGTTCGGTTATTTCCAGTATAATGTCCATGACTGTTTGCTATTTACCCATAGCAAATCCTGTGATAAAATTATACAAGTTCGTCGTGTTTGGATTTCATATGACTTCTCCAACTGCACCTTTGTACGAAGGACAGAGAGCACCGGTCACATTTGAACCGTCTATCATTATAATGGATTCTCATATGCTCGCGCAATGTGTACTTTCTGGCGTACAATTTATGGCACACATCACATTGATACTCCTTCACGCCAGTGTGCTTCAACATGTGTTGCGTTAGCTCGCGACGGTTGAAAAACTTCATATCACACTCGGTACAATCGTGATGTTTCTCTAATAAATGTTTCCTCTTCACGTGCGCCCTCAATATGTGCGGTCTCTTGTAACATTTACCACAACTCCTGCATTTGTTCAGTCGCTTCTTTATTCCGTGGACTTTCCACAAATGTTCCTCTTTATCATGAAGATCTTTAAATCTTTCTATGCAGTAGCCACACGTATTAATGTTGCCAATCTGGGAGTGTACGGTCTTAATATGGTTTCTCCTTCCCACGATAGTATCGTAAACTTTGGAGCAATAGGAGCAAGGGAAAGAGCCCCTCTTGTGGATGTCTTTGTGAACGTTTAGACACGCTTTATTCACGAAGCCGGAGCCACACTCGTCGCAAATGTAGTTCCTGTAATGTTGATGCATATGCACTTGAAGCATTTTAAATTTCTCGAAATCCATGTAGCAAAGACAGCACGTTAGCCTTTCGTTGTCGAACTTAAATGGTACAATGTGATTAGGTATGTCCATGTGAATTTTTTTCTTATGATTATTCGCTAAATGTTGCAAGAGTTCATCTAAACTGTTTATGTAAACGTAGCACAGCGTGCAACGTAGCCCGGTTATATCCAGTTTGATGACGTATTTGGATAATGGAGTCCTTTTTAAGTAGTCTTTCATAGGGATGGTTTCGTTCGCGTGAAAATCTAGTGTGTGCGCCTTTAACTTAGCTGGTTCTATGAATTCTTCAGTGCAGTACCCGCACACGTACCCTATCTTGCCATAACGGAGAATTGGCGTCGCGTTAGTACACAGCAGTATTTCTTTTAGGTTATGACGATGTTTCGCCAACGTTTCCGTTATTTCATTAGTAACAACTTCTGTCTTCTTGATTAGTAAATATGCTGACTTGTCGCTGTTAATTTTAGGTTTGGTTTCTTTTTGTTGTATACCTATAAAGAAAATTAGTGCGTTACTCTGACGGGCCTGTTGGTCTAGTGGTTAGACGCTATGACCGCAACCCAATAGGTCGTCGGGTCGATTCCCACCAAGTGTCTGGGTGTTTTATCTAAACATGTATGTATTTATAAAAAAAAAAAGTAAGTATATAAGTATTAGTATCAGTTGTCTGGTTTCCATAGTACAGGCTTTGGCTAGGTTGGGATCAGATGACCGTGTGTGTATTGTCCCAGAATATTATTATTATTCTATTAAATTCTAATATCGTATGAAACATCTAAAATAACACCGTCTCGATACAGTAAAGACTCGTGTGTGGATTATTCCATAGGATAAATTGTCTCATAATTATTATCAGGCATCATCCTAAACCCTGGTTTCACTGTTATATCTTGTACGGACTTCAGGCTGGTCTTTAATTAATCACTTGTTTAAATTAAAACCTTAAAAACAATTAGTTGTTTAAGCTTCAATTGAGAATCTTAATCGTTAGATTGTCTAATATCTTCAACGATCTGAGCTCACTGAAGCAATCTGGTGATCCGCAAGAAACACAAGTTGTAACGACCATCTTGACTAAACCTATAACTTCTATTACAAATACGTTGGTAAAATTGGTATTCCATTTCATGTTAAAATGTTAATTAAGTTACAGATATAACTTTGTCAATAGTTTTAGCATTAAATATCCTACTGGCTGACTGGTTGAACATGGCGAATACTCAAGATATTTGATTCGAATTGTAAGTTTAAAAGTTAAACCTTATGATTTAAAAAGTTTAATCCGTTTTCCGTACAATATGAATGGGAAGTTTTTTGCGATTCCGTCATTTTTAGTAGGTACTCATACCTTGAATGGTCCAAGAGAAATAGGATCGCCTAACGTATTTTTTTTTTGTATTGTAGTATTTTTTTAGTTGACTAGTAAGTAGGTACCTACATTTTTTCCAAAATCGGTGAATGCAGATTAGAATATCTCAAAAAGTTGATGGTTATAGTTTACTTACTGTCCCATATCAAAAAAATCATTCTGAAATAGGACAATACTCCACCGTTGAAATGGAAGACGCCAATCGTGTCCTGTCCGCTCACCCTGGAACTGATGGTATCTGCAGAGCGCCGGACATTAAGACAAGCAGTGGTGAGTTGTGCTAAGATTTTAAAAGATTTGTCTCTTGCCTGAAAAAGTTTTCTATTGAAAGGCGAGCTTTCAACACGCGGGTGCATGGTCAAGACTTTATGTCACATTTTATGGGATGAGGGTAGATATGAAGATATACCCTCCAAATGTTATTTATTGTGTCACCTATGTGTGTGTGTGATTTGATGTCAATGAACCGTTAGACTCTCTTAAGATGGATATTACACCAGTCATACATCGAACTTAAAGTTTTTTATTTCATAATATCTATACCGCCCGTACAGTTTTTAAGCCGTGAATTGAATCGGTGTTCCTGCTGTTTGACACAGTCCATTGGATAAATAAAATTGTTGATTCATTTTTATCCTATTTTATTATTTTAACAATTACAGAGTTTCAAACGAATAGTAACTATTCCTATTTAACCAATATAGAGTGCAAAGTAAATAACAGACGGGCAAATATTTTACCAGTGGTCACTATGAACGAACCTAGCATTGAATTGGCAATTTCTGACTTGTGCAAAACAGGGTAAGTAATACGGAGTTTCAATATTTCTTGAGTTGGTTTTCAATTATATGGACGTCTTTCGTCTGTTGATGTAATCATTTTATACCGGACTGCCCAGACTCTACCGCACCCATTCATATGTTCCGCGTGAAAATAATTTCACTTTTAAATTCATTGATCAAAAATATTATTGATCATGAACTGCCTCTTATAATTTAGTCGGTGATAATATAATATACTAGCCAAGAATTTCTCCACTCATTCCTACCACTGTGACTCCTGTAAGCCAGAATTACCAGTACAGTACAGAGGTCACCAGTTAATATACTTAGGTTTGACCCTCGCCGAGTACCGGTGAAACACTAAATTGTCTCGGAAGCCGCACCAAATTTAATAAGAAAGGTAGATATGAGGAGTTGCATTCCCTCACAGGACCTCACAGGAGTTGCAGTCACATTCCACTTCCCTCCTTTTTAAAGCAGGAGAGAACTAGACAAGCAACGAATTAACATAAGGTCGCTACTGGTCGTTGATCGGTCTTTCGTTCGATACAACCTCAAAAAGGAAGACTTACAGCCGGACATTATAAATATACCTACTATGTGAGACAGTCCAGTATATTGAAAATTGAAAGTAGCAAATATCTATATGAAGCTCTGGCATAACGGAGGCTTTGATACATAGTGTCATCAATTTTTTTAACTTTCAGCATTATTGTTCTGTTATTTCCAGCAAAATATCCGTGACCGTCTGTTATTTACCCATAGCAAATCCCGTGATGAAATCATACAAGTTCATCATGCTTAGATTTCATATGACTTCTCCAACTGCACCTTTGCACGAAGGACAGCGAGCATCGGTCACATTTGAACCGTCTATCATTATAATGGATTCTCATATGCTCGCGCAATGTGTGCTTTCTGGCGTACAATTTATGGCACACATCACATTGATACTCCTTCACGCCAGTGTGTTTCAACATGTGTTGCGTTAGCTCGCGACGGTTGAAAAACTTCATATCACACTCGGTACAATCGTGATGTTTCTCTAATAAATGGTTCCTCTTCACGTGCGCCCTCAATATGTGCGGTCTCTTGTAACATTTACCACAACTCCTGCATTTGTTCAGTCGCTTCTTTATTCCGTGGACTTTCCACAAATGTTCCTCTTTATCATGAAGATCTTTAAATCTTTCTATGCAGTAGCCACACACATAAATTTTGCCAATCTGGTGTACGGTCTTAATATGGTTTCTCCTTCCCACGATAGTATCGTTAACTTTGGAGCAATAGGAGCAAGGGAACGAGCCCTTCTTGTGGATCTCTTTGTGAACGTTTAGACGCGATTTATTCACAAAACCGGAGCCACACTCGTCGCAAATGTAGTTCCTATAATGTTGATGCATATGTACTTGAAGCATTATAAATTTTTCAAAATCCAAGTAGCAAAGACAGCACGTCAGCCTTTCGCTGTTGAACTTGAATGGTACAATATGATTAGGTATGTCCATGTGAATTTTTTTCTGGTGATTATTCGCTAAATGTTGCAAGAGTTCATCTAAACTGTTTATGTAAACGTAGCACAGCGTGCAACGTAGCCCGGTTATATCCAGTTTGATGACGTATTTGGATAATGGAGTCCTTTTTAAGTAGTCTTTCATAGGGATAGTTTCGTTTGCGTGAATATCTAGTGTGTGCGCCTTTAACTTAGCTGGTTCTATGAATTCTTCAGTGCAATACCCGCACACGTACCCTATCTTGCCATAACGGAGAATTGGCGTCGCGTTAGTACACAGCAGTATTTCTTTTAGGTTATGACGATGTTTCGCCAACGTTTCCGTTATTTCATTAGTAACAACTTCTGTCTTCTTGATTAGTAAATATGCTGACTTGTCGCTGTTAATTTTAGGTTTGGTTTCTTTTTGTTGTATACCTATAAAGAAAATGATGGCGTTATTCTGACGGGCCTGGCTCTCTAGACAATGTAACATTCTACAATCGCTATCGCTAATAGAAAGTATAAAAATGTATGAGAATGACATAAGTCATCGAAAAATCACGTGACAAATTGTAGGGAATTGACACCGTTAGCGAATGAAGTAATAGAATCGCTATGAAGCGATTGCATCTTGTCTAGGGCCTCTGTTGGTCTAGTGGTTAGACGCTACGACCGCTACCCAATAGATCGTTGGTTCGATACCCACCAAGTGTCTGGGTGTTTAATCTATATATGTATGTATTTACAAAAAAAATACTGTTTGGTTCAGATGGATCATATGACCGTGTGTGGATTGTCCCAGAATATTATATTCTATTAAATAAGAATATCGTTTGAAACATCTCATATAACACCGTCTCGATATAGTAAAGACTAGCATGTGGATTATTCCATAGGATAAATTGTCACATAATTATTATTAGGAATCATCCTAAACCCTGGTTTATTTATTTAATACTTTATGCACAGGTCATTTTCTGCTATTATACCGCAACAAGTGCGGCATCGCACCGACGGGACCAAACCATCTGCTGCGTCCGGCTATCCCAGCGACGCTGCTACATACAGCAGCCAGATTGCATTGCTCTACAAAGGTCGAAGAGATTGTAGACTACGTGCGGATCAAGACCAAGCTCAACCTGAAGGTGGAACGGTTGGAGTCTCGCCACTGTGTGATTTTCAATTCTTTTGTGGTGAGGGTGCCGACTGAACAACTGTCGACCTTCACAAATGAAGAATTTTGGCCGAGGGGTGTTGTGTTCCGGCGATTCCGAGGACGGATACCCAACACCGTGCGCGACACGACAGCGGTTTCACGTGTCTTTTAATGTTTATAATATAATATGTATGTTAGTCTATAAGGTATTTGTTGATTTTATACTTATGTATGTTAGTTTATAAGGTATTTATTCTAATGGCCTATGTTGCCTGACAATAAAGAAATTATTATTATTATTCTATCTTAGGGTGGGCCAGAAAAGTTCCAAGGTAGGTGCAATAAAAAGAAAAGAATACATACGTAGGTAGATAGTTTCACTGTTATCGTTTGTACGGAATTCAGACTTGCCTTTAATAAGATGAATCACTTGTTTAAATTAAAAAATTAAAACAATTAGTTGTTTAAGCTTCAATTAAGAATCATAATCGTTATACTGTCTAATATCTTCAACGATCTGAGCTCACAGAAGCATCTGGTGGTCCGCAAGAAAAACAAGTGTAACGACCTTCTTGAATAAACTATTCAGCTTCTGATAATTATACGTTGGTCAAATTGGTATTCCATTGCATGTTAAAATGTTAATTAAGTAATGTTGTCTTTTACTTACGCGAATATTACACATTGAAATCAAACTACTTTTACGGATTTTATCGCGGTTTACTTTAGATTTTACTATCCCAACGTTTCGAATGCTTTGCAGCACCCATGGTCACGGGAGGACTGTGATGTTGAACGTCCTCATGTCACAATTATGCCGGTGTACCCTCAGGTCTTCTTAGTTATTATTGTTGGTCCGATCTACTAATTCTTCTGTTAATTAAGTTACAGACATAACTTTGTCAATAATTTTAGCATTAAATGTACTGGCTGACTGGTTGAACATGGGGCATACTCAAGATATTTGATTCGAATTTAAGTTTGAAAGTTAAAACTTATGATTTACAATTTTAATCGGTTTTCCGAACAAAATAAATGGAAAAAGGTTTTTTGCTATTCCTGTCATTTCTAGTACTCTACCTTAAATGGTTCCTGAAATATGATCGCCTGTTTTTTTTTTGTATTTTAGCTTTTTTTTCCGCTGACTGTAATTTTTTGCCAAAATCTTTAGATGCAGTTTTGAATATCTCAAAAAGTTATGGATGGTCTCATAGGGACGTTTTTCTGTAACTATAACGGTTAAGGTACCTGCCCTTACGTTCCCGTCTCAAAAATCCATTGTCTAAGTGTGACAGACTGACAGACGAAGTCACACCATAAGGGTTCCTTTTTTACCTTTTAGATCAATTTCAGAACTCCTCAGGAGTGCCTTAGGTTCCATCCTTATTAAGCTTAGCGCTTATTCAAGATCCACAAGGTCTCATGCATATTTAAAGGTTCAAAATAATATTGTCGTCATAAAATAAATTTTATTTTGAATCCAATTTATTAAAGGTTCAAAATAATATCGTCGTCATAAAATAAATTTTATTTTGAATCAAATTTATTAGGTACCAATTATTATTAAAGATAAACAGAACACAGAACAAAATTCATGCACACTTGTAGTGCTTAGATTTCATATGACTTCTCCAGCTGCACTTCTGCACGAACGACTGCTCACAGTGATCACACTTGAATCGCCGATCATTGTTATGTATCCTCATATGCTCCCGCAATGTAGTCTTTCTGACGTAGGATTTAAAGCACACATCGCACGTGTACTGCTTTATTCCTGTGTGTTTCAACATATGCCCCTTTAGTTCACTAGTTCTGAAAAAAGTCATATCGCACTGAGAACATTTGTGGGTTTTCTCCAATAAGTGATATCTCTTTACGTGTGCTTTCAATGTCTTCCACGTCGGAAAGCTTCTATCACAAGCTGTACATTTGACTGATTTGTATACAATCCCGTGGACTTTGGCCAAATGTCTCTCTTTCTTTTGATGGGTCCTAAATCCTTCGTTGCAATAACGGCATATGTTAACAGCGTTCGGATGCGTGTGGACGGCTCTAATATGACTGGCCCTTCCTACATGGGTGTTGAATACTTTGGAACAATAAGTGCACGGGAACGTGCCCTTTTTATGGATGGCTTGGTGCCGGGTTAGAATGGTTCGGTTCACGAACCCAGAATCGCACTGATCGCAAATGTAGTTCCTATAATGTATGTGCATATGTGTGAGTAATATTTTAAATTTATCGAAGGCGACGGAACAAATACAGCAAGTCAGTTGCTCGTCATCAAACTTGAATGGTAGGATGTGATTGTTGATGTCCATGTGAATTGTTTTCTTGTGTTTATCCGTCAAATGCTGCAAGAGGTCTTCTAGTGTGTTTAGGTATACGTAGCACAACATACAACGTAGCCCGGTAATATCCAGTCTGATTATGTAGTGGGACAATGTAGTGTTTTTAAAGTAGTTCCTTATTGGCCCCAAGTCGTTGCTGTGAGTTTCTAGGATGTGCGTCTTTAATTTTGCTGGTTCTATAAATTCCTCCTTACAGTACATGCACATATAGCCTAACCCGCCTTGCCGCAGTATTGGTGTCGCGTTGGTACAAAGCAGTATTTCTTTTAAGTTCTGTTCGTGTTTTGCCATTTCTCTTCTCGCTACTTTTGTACGACCTTCTTTCTTTTTACTATCTTGAACAACTATTAAAACTGCTGAATCTTCGCTTGTAATACTATCGACGCTCATTCTTTGTTGTTTACCTATAAAATAATAACGTGTTATTTTATTTAATATATCGCTGTCACGCGTTGCATTTATAGAAATCTCTTATTTAATTAAAGTCAGTGGATATAAAAGTTGTATATCATATTTTTGATTGTTTTACAGAGGCTTAATTTATTTTTCAGAGTGATGATATTGATAACAATAATGATATTATATTTATTTATCTTCAGAATAATCAACACATATACAGTCTAATTAAAGCCAGCTTAATCTATACCTTAAAAAAATACTTAGTGTACTTATACCCTTCCTAAGCTGCTAGTTTTTAATTAATGAGCAACAATAAAAACATTTAGTTTTTTTATTGTAATTTCATAAATAAACTTAAAAGCGCCCTGCTACATATGAATTAACGACCTTCATCGGGACTTCAAAGTGGACCTCGTTGCCAAAATGATTAAGGATTATGCTGAAACTCACGAATATCGGCTTCATCACCATGTGAATGTCGAGGCTATCCAGCTCCTCAACAATACGGTCATAGTGAAAAGACTGAAACTGACTAAACCTTTTGGGTTAGTTTAAATATTAAATTAGTGCAGTGTAGAACACAATAACAAAGAGTCTTCGCCTTAATAGAGACAATAAGATTGGACACATTCTTAAACTATTTCAATTTATTCCTTCAGGTCAAATTAATATTACTCATTAGTCATTAGGCTAGATTGTAATTTATATGGTGTTACCTCACAGTGGCAACATTAAGATAAAAAAAGAACTTAAATGTAACAAGTGCGATTGATATACAAATCAAAGAGAATAAGAAAAAAATATAAACAAAATAATAGTGATGTAGAACAAGAAGTTATTGCAATTTATTATAGAAATTTTAATTACAACTAGCTGACCCGGCAAACGTTGTTTTGCCATATAAATAATTTCCTAGTAATTAAAAATAAAAAATAAAAATTTGGGGTGGACTACCCCTAACATTTAGGGGGATGAAAAATAGATGTTGGCCGATTCTCATAGATACCGGATAAGCACAAAAAAATTAATCAAAATCGGTCAAGCCGTTTCGGAGGAGTATGGCAACGAAAACTGTGACACGAGAATTTTATATATAAGATGTATAATGCACTGTTCGTTAAATCAATACTTATTTATTTATTTTATTTTATTTTTATTTTACATGGAAAACTTACAGCCAAGAAACTATATTAATATTAAATATTAGACTAAAGAAACAGGGCCAATTACAAGTTTTCACCTATAGTATTATAATACAACTGTAACAGATCCAATTCTGTACATTGAAGATATTTTTAAAATTATATTTGGAGGGCATTCTATAACCGATACTGAGGCCGAAAATGTAATTATTTTAATTTTTGTCTGTCTGTCTGTCTGTATCACGGCTGCGCATCACGCCGAAACTACTGAATGGATTCAAATGAAACTTGGCATGATTTGAGATCTTCCTACGAGGTAGGCTATAAGATACTTTTTATCCCGTAATCTAGCACGGTTCTTTTGGGAGAGGGGATAAAAGTCAAAATGGGTAGGTACTTGGTTATACGCTTGGTCCGATTTTATCAATTGTTCTTCATAATTATAATAAATATTAGTAATGGAATACTCATAGAGAGTTGTTATCAAGTTTTTGTAATCGATCGGGTTAAGCAACATTAGGTAAGGTCATTAAATAGATGGGTGACCGTTTAACGCCATTTGAACTAAACGGGTCCGTGCTTCGGAGAGCAAGTAAAAAGTGGGTCCCAGTTTTTAACCGACTATAAAAAAGGAGGTTATGTATTCGATGCGAATGTCTATTATTAAAAGTTTAGTTAACATAAAAATAGCGCATGCGGAGCTGCGTGGGTCAGCTAGTAAGATATATGTTAGTTTATTAAAAACTTGATTTTCGAAGGATGAAGGAGACAATGTAAATATGTGGATACCAGTGAAATAGTCATGTGATTTCATAATACGATGCAAAGGTGCACGATCACCAGCAACAGTTCGAAATAATTTAGATGCAAAAGGACATTGCGTGTGAAATTCACGTATACGTTGAGAACGACTAGGTATTCTATTTGATTAATATATATATATATTTTTTTTAATTTATTAGGTACACCAACGATATACATACAATTACTTAACCTAATACATGCTATAATTAATTAATCTAGTATGTTTATCAATGACAGGTATACTCAACTTGCGTATGAAATACATATTACGGTATGGGGGTGAGGGTGAGTTGTAAAAATTAGTCAGTTATTAATACATAATTGCTATGTGTTTAGATTTGAACAAAGAAATTTAGAGTAAAATTTAGAATTATAAATTAATTTGATAGTCGTAAAACTTTTCGTTTAAAAACGGGAAGACTATCATGAAAAATATCCAATTGAATATTAGGATAATTCTCAAGTATGCTATTGTAACTGGAGCCTAAACGATTGATAGGGGAATTCTTTCCTACGTTGGTTCGACACAACGGAATATAAAATATATTCTTATGAACATATCGAGAATTTGGTCTAGGTACACAAAACAGAATATTATGGAGCAAATCCGAACTGATTATTTCTCCGCGAATAATCTTATACAAAAATGTCAAATCGAGCATACGAAGGCGATCACACAATTTGGACAAACCAAAGAAACGTAATCTATCTTCATATGAACTTCGGCTGCTTATGCCGCTGGCGGAAAATGCTAGATATTTCGAAAATGAGCGACTTAGTCTCTCAATTCTCTCGCAGTGCACTGAGTAATAAGGATTCCATACAACACTAGCGAATTCCAACTTACTTCTAACCAGAGCTTCAAATAGTACTATTTTGGATTTCGTTGTCTTAAAGTTCTTTATAGTTCTTCTTATAAAACCTAACATTCTGGCAGATTTGTCTATAATATTGTCATAGTGATGGACAAAACTTAGTTTTGTATCTAGGATAACGCCCAAGTCTCTCACCTCTGACCCTTTCTCAATTCTCTCACCATTTATGTGGTATGACGTATCGTATGGTTTTTTTTTCTTTGTAAATTTAATAAGCTGACACTTAGAGATGTTCAGGACCATACCATTCATTTCACACACGGTTACCTGATCCCAAACTAGGCAGAGCCTGTACTATGGAAACCAGACAACTGATATTAATACTTATATACCTTTTTTTTGTAAATACATACTTATATTGATAAAACACCCAGACACTTGGTGGGAATCGAACCCACGACCTGTTGGGTAGCAGACAGGGTCACTGACCACTAGACCTACGGGTCCGTCATTGATTGAACAGTTTAAAAAAAAAAAAAACATGATTAGCAGTTCGAGTATAGTGAACGGACTTTATTTATAGGAAATTACGCTGAAGCAGTTCTAGAGTATGTTTATCCTTTGCAAAGATGGGATTCCAGATAACGGATGCACATTCTAACTGGCAAGAGAGTATATACATACATAATATTAAATAAGAAGAGAGACGTTTGATCGAAATACAGGTTCGCATAAGACCATCCATTGGATAAGCCTTGTTAACAATATAATTTCGAGATCACTTATGAAATTTACTTTTTCAAGGTGAATATTGCAAAGAGAGGTGTTTACTTTCTTAGAGATTGTAATGGAATTACATTTGGACAAGGCAAAATGTAATTTGTTAGTGGTACAATAAATATGTAACTGATTAAGGTCATCTTGGAGCTTTAAGCAATAATCAAGCGTACTGATACGGTTATAAACCTTCAGATCATCAGCATATAAAAGGAATTGTGTATGCTGAAAGCACTCATCTATGCCATTTATAAATATAATAAATAGCCAAGGGCCAAGTATAAAACCTTGTTGAACTCCAGAAGTCACTATATGAAGACTAGACGCAAACGCATTAATCACAACCTTTGCCGTCCTATTAAATACATATGTAAGAAGAAATCCAACGAAGTAGATTTCTATGAATACCATAGAATGCAAGTTTCCTAAGAAGAACGACATAACCACTTTATCAAACTCCTTACAGAAATCGGTATAAACCACGTCTACAACTTCTACAACGTCTACAACAAATACCTTCAAAAAGATTAGTAGTGGTAAAGGCTAAACTTTTAGAACTCCTCAGGAGTGCCTTAGGTTCCATTTTAAGCTTATCGTGTTTATTCAAGATCCACAAGGTCTCATGCAGATTCAAGGTTCAAAGAAATCATTAACTAAAATTTATTTTGAATCAAATTTATTACCCTTAACATATTAATAGAATAAGGATTACTAGAACATATTTCAAGCACATTTTCCGTGCTTAGATTTCATATGACATCTCCAGCTGCACTTCTGCACGAAAGATTGCGCACAATATTCACACTTGAATCGCCGATCATTATTGTGTATCCTCAAGTGCTCACGCAATGTATACTTTCTGCCGTAGGATTTAAAGCACACATCGCACGTGTACTGCTTTATTCCAGTGTGTTTCAACATATGCCCCGTTAGTTCACTAGATTTAAAAAAACTCATATCGCACTGAGAACATTTGTGAGTTTTCTGCAACAAGTGATATTTCTTTACGTGTGCGTTCAATTTCGTCGACGTCGGAAAGCTTCTATCACAAGCTGTGCATTTAACTGATTTGTATACAATCCCGTGGACTTTGGCCAAATGTTCCACTTTCTTTTGATGGCACCTAAATCCTTGGTTGCAATAACCGCATCTGTTAACAGCGTTCGGATGCGTGTGGACGGTTCTAATATGACCGACTCTACCGACACGAGTGTCGAATACTTTAGAACAATAAGTGCACGGGAACGTGCCCTTCTTATGTATGGCTTTGTGCCGGGTTAGAATGGTTCGGTTTACGAACCCGGAATCGCACTGCTCGCAAATGTAGTTCCTATAATGTATGTGCATATGTGTGAGTAATATTTTAAATTTATCGAAGGCGACGGAACAAATACAGCAAGTCAGTTGCTCGTCGTCGAACTTGAATGGTAGGATGTGATTGTTGATGTCCATGTGAATTGTTTTCTTGTGTTCATCCGTCAAATGCTGCAAAAGGTCTTCTAGTGTGTTAATGTACACGTAGCACAACATACAACGCAACCCGGTAATATCCAGTTTGATTATGTATTCGGACAATATAGCGTTTTTAAAGTAGTTCCTTATTGACCCCAGGTCGTTGCTGTGAATTTCTAGGGTGTGCGTCTTTAATTTTGCTGGTTCTATGAATTCGTCCTTACAGTACATGCACATATAGCCTATCCTCCCTTGCCGCAGTATTGGAGTCGCGTTGGTACAAAGCAGTATTTCTTTTAAGTTCTGTTGATGTTTTACCATTTCTCTTGTCGCTACTTTTCTATGATCTTTTTTCTTTTCACTATCTTCAACAACTATTAAAACTGCTGAGTCTTCGCTTTTAATGCTATCGCCGCTCACTCTTTGTTGTTCACCTATAAAATAACAATGTGTTATTCTATTATATTGTTGTCGCGCGTTGCATCTTTAGAAAGCTCTAAATTAAATTAAATTTAAGTCAGTGGATATAAATTATAAATGTTGTAAATAATATTGTTTATTAATTTATCAACACTCTTAACGTAACTAATATTCAAATTATGAAATGACAAACTTTATTTACACGCCTTTTGAAAATAAATAATAAGTTTTTTTAAGTACAGGTCTCCTGAATAAAACGATGCTGTAAAATAACTTTTTTTCTTTTAACACCTTTGTTTTTTTAACTGGGATCTTACTGGTCTTCAGTTATTCATTATTTTACCGACGGAAGACATTATAAATATAATTTTTAAGCCGCTATACGTGGTCTTTGGTGGGACGAGTTGTACGCATGTGCATAACAGTTATTAAAATAAATTGAGCGCCTATATGTTAGTGTTCTGTATTGTAGTTTGGTGGTTTAAACCTTGCTTTTCACCAATTAAATGAGTTTATGTAGTGTATGAAACGGTACATAATTAGGTATTACAACACTCGTGTGATTATAAACATAAGTGTATTATAAACCTCGCCTTCAGCTCGGCTTCACACACTCTTTACATAACTACCGCTATTGTACAACAGTTTCGTAAACTACTATTAATGTAATTATAATTATCAAACCTAATTTATTTTTCAAAGTGTGATAGGATTGATAAAAAATAATGGTATCCGGGTATAATTCACACACGGTCATCTGATCCAAAACTAAGCAGAGAACTAGGCTGGTTACAGGAACCATGATAACTATAATAACCAGAAAACTGACTAACACCAATACTTACATCCTTTTTTTTACCCAGTCAGACACAAGGTGGTAATTGAACCTACAACCACTAGAGCAACAGTCCAGTCGATTTCCTAAGAACCAGGCATTAGTTATTATACTTACCTACTCCAAACAATATAAATAAAGCCTTAAAAGTTTGAACAGTGCAGAAACAGTTTCAAAACTTGTATTGATTAGCCGTGACTTCACCGGCCGCACGGGCTCGCGCGGCAGCCTCGCGAGCCAAATGTGCGGTCGGTGTGGACGTGCCTCGGGGTCGTTAGGCGCACGTTGCTATGGCTGAGTGTAGCTCGACCAAACACACATTTGGCTCGCGAGTGTGTAGAGCCAACTAATCACAAGAAAGTCATTTTTATTCTAGATTAAAATACAGTTAAAATGAAATCAACTTTCTCTTTAGAGGACTAAAAGTCAAACCAGCCCTATAAAGGTTTTTGTATTAGCACAAAAATCTGACTGGTTCGGGACTGGTTGAGGACTAGTTCGGTTTTGAAGTAATTATTCGTTTGTGCTTATAATTATTGCAATATTTTTAATAGATCTGATTCTGATGGCGTCTGCCCAGTACAAAAAAAAACCATGATTATGCCAGGACTATACGCTCAGGCACGAAAATGAAATAACGGCGACTACTATGCAAACAAAACGAATCATGCCCGTATACAACACGTTTAACAACCGTACAATATGGTGAAAACGTGTTCAAAACGGGTTACGGATTAGGTGCACGAAGGACTGTCGGCTGCACCACATTATAGATATAAATAATCAACAAATGACTGTGATCTCACAAACAGACAATAAATACAGTATTATTTATACTTTGGCTATACTAATTGATGTATGTAGTTGCCAAACCGATATTGCGCCGGCTGGCGTAGAGTGGATTGGCAGCGTATAGGCTATAGCACGACCGGTGACGGAACGGTCTCATAGAAAGCATATTTGCCGAATTTATAGCACGGGCTGTGTCTTGGACAATCGCCTTAATTTAACAGGCAAAATTTACACACCTGTGTGTGTCGACATGTGCCTCGACAAAGCGCTGCTTGTGAAAAAAGCCATATTGCACTCCGTACATTTATGGGTCCTTTCCACTAAATGAAACTTCTTCATGTGGTCCCTCAACTTTATAGACGTTGAAAAGCTTTTATCACAAGCGCGGCATTTGTGTATAATCCCGTGTATAGGGGCCTTAAGGTCGTCTCTCTTCTTAAGTTCGCTAAATTCATCGTTCTTTTGCGTGTGCGTCGTTCTAATATGAGCTGCCATTCCCATATGAGTCTCGAAAATTTTGGAGCAATATGAACATGAAAACTTGCGCGACTTATGGACCTTTTTGTGCCACCTTAGTCTAACGCTATTCACGAATCCGGAATCACACTCATCACAGATGTAGTTCCTATAATGCTTGTTCATATGTGATTGTAATAATTTAAATTTTTCAAGCACGTCGGAGCAAACACAGCAAGTCAGCCGATCGTCGTCGAACTTAAATGGCAGGATGTGATTGTTGATGTCCATGTGAATTATTTTCTTATGTGTTTCCGTCAAATGTTGCACAAGCTCGTCTAGTGTGTCGATATCTACGTCACACAACATACAACGTAGCCCAGTAATGTCAAGTTTTATTATATGATCGGATAATTTAGTGATTTTGAAGTAGTTCCTCAATGGCTCGGGGTCGTTGCCGTGAGTTTCAAGGGTGTGCGTCTTTAATTCCGCCGGTTCTTTAAATTCGTTTTCGCAATAAATGCACATATAGCCTATCTTGCCTTGTCGCAGTATTGGTGTCGCATTGGTACAAAGCAATATCTCCTTTAAATTCTGTCGGTGTTTCACCATTTCTGCTCTTGCTATTTTTATATAATCTTCTTTCTTCTTACTGTTTTCTACAACTAACATGCCTGCCGACTCACCGCTTTTATTACTATTGATGATTCCACTTTGTTGCTTACCTATAAAGAAAATTATTTGGGGTTATTCTATTTCCTTATATCTTGGTCAAACGTTTACATAGTGACCTCGTCGCATCTCTAGAAAAATATGACCGTTTTAACGTTTAAGTCAAAGCAAATGAATGAATGTGTAGGTTGTAAATAATATTTTTGATTTACACATTTATCATTGTGATTATTAGGGCTCATTATGCTATGTCGACAACTTTTTTTAATAAAAACATTCTACTAAGCTAGCTGGCAGGCACCAAGGGCATTTTTCCGGTAGGGAGGCATAATCATTTTAGGGTAAACACATACTTGCCAATTGACACATTCAAATTATATTGTTACGACCGGGGCATAAACGTGTTAATTACTCAGTTAATTATTACTTAATTGCAATGATCTCAAAATGCATCGTTAGTCTACTATCGATCAGTACCGAAAGATTTCGAATTCCCAATAGAAAGTTGTTCCCTCCAATTCGGCAAGTATTTAGGCATGCCTACAGCTCGCTCTCGGGTCACTGCCCGCCTATTGTTCGTTTATTCTCGATCTAGTGCTGCTATTGTATCGGCTCGCGAAAACGCTAGACTAAGTAGGTATTTACGAGTACCTTCTCGAAGCTTCCAACACTATATTAATTTAGCTATATAAGCCGACGCATAGTGGCGTCCACACAGTTTGAGTTTACAAGCGACAGCGGAAACATCTTAACCCTTCAGAGCCCGGGCCTATTTTTTTTGCGCGGTTTTTTCTTGATACGATTCGAGCCAACGGGCTCCGAGTTAGGAAGCAATCGAAGAGAATTGTACCAGCGACCCTTGCGACGACTTTGGACTACTGAGTCGTACTGCGTGACTCGGACTACTGTGCCTTGTGTGTATACAGTGTGAGTGTACGTGGAATAAAATCTTCTTTTACGTTAATCGGCAGGTAAGAAAACCAAATATAACTGCTGAAAGCATGTGTGATGTTTGAAAAATTACATGAGTGCTCATAGCAGTTTTTATCGGTTTTTGGTAAATGATTAATTGGTTAACCAACATCAAGCAAGCTCAGCCCTCATTTATGGTTGACCATTCAATGGAATTTGAACTGAACTTCTCCATGCTTCGGAGGCCACGTAAATAGTCGGATCGGTATTTTTAAAACGAACTACACTTTTATCTTCTAACGAGAACTCAATCTAGCAGTTCTTTCAAAGAGCTCAGTGCTTATAATCTTTCTGATCGTAATGCAAATGATTATTGTCTTTAAATAATAAAAACATATTCATATTAATTTTATTGATGATAATTTTGTTGTTTATAATAGGTAGGTACATATTCAAACGCTCTCGCCGTGCTTAGATTTCATATGACCTCTCCAACTACACTTCTGCACGAACGACTGCTCACAGTGATCACACTTGAATCGCCGATCATTAATGTGTATCCTCATGTGCTCCCGCAATGTAGGCTTTCTGCCGTAGGATTTTAAGCACACATCACATTGGTACTGCTTCAAGCCCGTGTGCTTCAACATATGCATCGACAGGCCATTCTTCCCGAAGAACGTCATCTCGCACTGGGGACACTTGTGGGGCCGCTCCATTAGGTGATCTTTCTTCACGTGCGTCCTCAACTTCTTTAACGTCTCGAAGCTCCTATCACAGGCGGTACATTTTAGCAATTTGCTAACCATCCCGTGTACTTTGGCAAAATGTTCTTCTTTCTTTTGATGGTCCTTAAATCTTTTATTACAGTAACCGCATTTGTTTACGCCGTTTGCGTACTTGTGCACGACTCTAACATGACCGCCTAATCCTTCACGAGTGTCGTAAACTTTGGAACAACGAGTGCATGGGAACGTGCCCTTTCTGTGGATGCCTTTGTGCTTGGTTAGACTGCCTTGGTTCACGAAACCTGTATCACACTGATCGCAAATGTAGTTCCTATAATGTGTGTGCATATGCGTCTGTAACATTTTGAACCTATTGTAGACTTTGGAGCAAAGACAGCAAGTAAGTCGTTCGTCGTTGAACTTGAATGGTAGGATGTGACTTTTGACATCCATGTGAATTGTTTTATTGTGTTTTTCCGTCAAATGTTGCATGAGCTCTTCTAGTGTGTTTATGTATACGTAACACAACAAACATCGCAGCCCGGTTATATCGAGTTTAATTAAGTATTGGCATATACTAACGTTTCTGAAGTAGTTACTCATGGGGTCGGTTTCATTAGCGTGAGTCTCCAGCGTGTGCACTTTCAGCTTGAACGGTTTTATGAATTCCTCGTCGCAATAAACACACATATAGCCTATCTTGCCCTGTTCGCGGAGCATAGGTGTCGCGTTGGTACAAAGCAGTATTTCTTTTAAATTCTGACGATGTTTCGACAATTCTTCTCTCGCTTTCTTTCTGTAACTCCTGCCTCTCTTCTTACCTTCTTCTACGACTAATAAGTCTGCCGATTCATCGCTTTTTAAATTATCCCAGATCACTCTTTGTTGTTCACCTATAAAGAAAATATTGAGTGTTATTCTAATAAATATATTCTTGTCACGCGTTTACTCACTAACCCGCTCTTCATTACAAATCTAGAAAGGCCATATCTGAATATGTGCAACGTCGCGTCTTTAGAAAAGGTTCCTCTATGTTACCGTGTGTCGTCTAAGTGGAAGTAAGTTTTTTTTACTTTTTTGTTTTTTTTTATTAGTTTCTTATAGGTATCGATTTTTTGTCAAAATATTAGTTTCAGGATACTTACTGGTATTCTTATTTTTGTTAAAAAACTGCAGCGCGCCAATAAATTGGTGGAGTGCCAACATTAGGTAGGCTTACCTTAAAAATTATTAGGAGTAATTACTCAACCGGCCTTTAGGTCGGTGCTGGCAAGTCAATTTGGTTTAATGAGTTTTTGCTTTAGTGGTATTCTGTAAAAACATAAAAACAAACTCAAAATCCAAATCCGCGGTAAGATATCAAATTTGTTCAACGAATTTCATATCGCTTACAGAATAACCACTCTGAACTCGATTTATACGCTCAAAATAGATAAATCTGCTTCGTTAAGTTCATATATTTTATTTTAAAAGCGCTAGAACTAGATATAAATATCACACGACGTCTACCGCGCCCGACAGTTTAGTGATAGTGAGCTCATGCCGGAACTATTACAAAAGGTATTTCAGATTTTATTATTTAAGGTTTGCAATACATTTGTTTTCTTATAAGTATTTAGTTGAATATACAAACAACATTTTATTTACAGGTGCAACGGAACCGACCAGAAAAAATATACAAAGCTTTGGAGTCAGGATACCACGTGATTCGCTTACCGCCTTGCCATTGCCAATATAACCCCATTGAGTTGGTATGGTCTCAAACAAATCGTGAAGTTGCCAGCAAAAAGCAGAACTTTTAAAATTGCAGACGTCGAAGTGTTACTGCATGCAGCAATTTCTAACGTTTCGCAAAAGAACTGGGAAGATTGTGTGAAGCATGCAGAAAAACTCCAAGACGACGACTTGAAGAAATCTAATCTGGTAGAGGAATTCGTAATTCATGTGGGTGACGATGACTCTGATGTAGAATTTTAATGTTAATAGTTTTAGATTTAATTTTAGATATAAGTTGTTATCATTATTATCTATATTTTCTGTTCATTTTAAACTTAGGTAAGTATAAGTATTTATATGTATTTTTAACATAACTTGTTACTTATCTATAACTTTTTAATACATACTAATAAATTATTTTTATATCATTATTATCTTTTTTGCTGTTAATTTTAAACTTAGATATAAGTATTTATATTTATTTTTAATATAACTTGTTACATTCTAAACTTTTGTACTTATAGTTTTAATACATAGATACCTAATTAAATTTTATTTTAAATCATATCCTTATTTTAATAAATACGTTGTTTTATCAATTTTTTTCTTTAATTTTTGTCACTAACCCACAAAATGACTAAACTAAATACACTATCGATAACGCTTATCGACAACAATAATGCGCATCACTATGCCCATCACTATGCCCACCCATAAGGCCCGTGAGTGGAAGAGAGATCGAAATACTCGCTTCACCGCTCCCAATTATTTCTGACCCAAACTGCACGGACAAAATAATTCAACTCTATCATTGTTTTTTATCACCTTTGTAAACTTATGCAGCCTTACACCGTGGCTACACGGTTATAAACCAGCCTCCAACCAAGGTCAAGAGGTTGGGACATCCACCGTTGGCGTGCTGGCTACACGGTTATAAACCACAGGCACTAACTTGATAAAGTGGCTATGATTCCAGGAAAAATATCGATATGTCGATATTTTATGTTTAGTAGTCTTGTGTACTACAGGAACGGTGAACGGTTAGGAACCGTTGCGCAGTGCTCACCGAATAGATTCGCTAATCTTAATCGTACATCGGACACACTCTAATGGAGTTAACGTACGTACTTATCATATCATTAGTTAATAGTAGTTCTACTTCAGTTGGGCGGTGTATTGTGTACACATGGGTCTTGTTGTGGTACAAAAATAACTTTCGAGATTCCATACATTGCATACATTTGATAATACCTAATTATACTGTATGTTGTAGATTAAAATAAAATTACAAGACAGAAGTTAGTAAACAGGTGCAATCGTTCTGAAACATTTTGTAAACTACCTATTAAGTACCGTAGTACCGTACGGTTAGTGTGAACTCGTTCACTTCCGAAACTGTACTAGTACGGAACGATCTTTCAAATCAACGAGCAGGCGCACAAGACTGCTGACTGACTGGCACTGAGAAGTATTGGCTAGGTTTATTGAAGAAATATCTTCGTCCATCATCGGATCCTGTTCACAATATTTCTACCACCTACTCGTCATGTCCTGTCCAGAGAGTATAAATTTAGTATGTCTACGTTTATTGGTTCAGTGATTATGTCATTACACCCTGGCCAAGATTACCACGTATTCTTTAGTAGCACTGGATAAACACGTGTACATTTCCTGACTTTTGGACGAATGGAAGTACTAGAAAATGTATGTTACTATCTATATAACTAATGTATCCCTACATATATTTGGAAAAGAGCTGATCTTTAAACAGCTGGACTGATTTTCATGATACATAGCTATGAACCCTATCCCTTTAACTAGCTTTCACATAAAAAAACGCGCATTGAAACCCGTCCACTCGTTGGAGCGCTATGATGCCACAGACAGACTACGTCGAACTTATAAGACCCCTCCTTTTTGATCGGTGGTTAAAAATATCGATTCAATATAATTAAAATAAAAAATAAACCGCGATATAATCCGTAAAAATATTAAACTATTTTTCATTTAAATATCGATACGATGTTATATCGATACCTTATCTTTGCTTTTGCTACATCTCGTATTGGTTAGAGCTGCCGTTGCCAACGACGCTTCCCAACCGAGACCGTTAGAGCTATGAAGGTCAAACGAAATCCAAGGGTGTTAGAGCTACAATGGCCTTGGTCGGACGCCAACGGCACGTGTAACGTTAGAGATGTGCAAGAGCAAAAATAAGGTGTCGACATAACATCGTATCGACATTTTTAAAACATATGTCGGGTAAGATTATAATAATAATAATAATATAAGAATATTGGCGGTTTCAAGTTTTAGTTATCTACTTAAGTATCACAAGAATATCAATTTTAACCGTCTAAACATTGTCAAAATAGAAAAGACACTTGGGTGGTGGGTGCCCCAACTCTTTATATCCCTCGCTGAAGACAAAGATATTGTAATCTAGACAAAAAATATTTATTTTAATATTATTTTTCGATAATTCATTTTTTACATCGATATATCTAGGTAAAATATCAAGTATGTCGATCGAAGGAGATATCGAAATATTAAATATCTCGGAAAAATATCCCTCTATCTAAACATAAAATATCGACATATCGATATTTTTCCTGGAATCATAGCCACTCTATCAAGTTAGTGCCTGTGGTTTATAACCGTGTAGCCAGCACGCCAACGGTGGACGTCCCAACCACTTGACCTTTGTTGGAGGCTGGTTAGTAACTGTGTAGCCACTCTTTTACCTAGAAACGATGGTTAAATTTTATGTAACGCGCTATGTGAAAATATACTAGGTGCTTGCTAAACTAGGTAGCTGTCAAATTAAACAGTGACAGACCCTTGTTTAGCACGTT
This sequence comes from Furcula furcula, assembly GCA_911728495.1. Lineage (NCBI taxonomy): Eukaryota > Metazoa > Arthropoda > Insecta > Lepidoptera > Notodontidae > Furcula > Furcula furcula. The sequence continues at coordinate 56,649,954 of OU452242.1, forward strand.
AAGGAATAAAGCTGGTTACAGACTACGCTATAATATAATAGCATATGGTATATATGTAGCTCATAGCACAACAACATCGCGCACCATACATTGTTATGGACACGTTCACACTGTACTGTACAATATATTATTGGTTTACTATAAATTGGTTCGCTATAAATTGGTGCGATGTGCTGAGTTCATTCTGTGCTATATAGCGCGGCCCCCTTTTCTTCCTCCCTCACCCCCGGCCGTCCCGCAAGCGAAACGAGCGATATACTATAAATGCTTGTGATAATATCGCGTAATGTGAACGCCATGCTATATAGTATAGTATTAGGTTCTTCTTTGCTATACTATATAGGCATATAGCTCAATAGTATAGCGTAGTCTGAAACCCGCTTAAGGCTGCCTGTCCACCGGAGCGGAGAGAGGCAGTGGAGCGGAGAAAAGGAGAAATATTAACCAATAAGATTGCACAAAATCTCCGCTCCTCTTTAGTTGACAGGGAGTTGCGAACAAATTTAACAATTCATACAAAACCGGTAAGCGGGTGCGGGATAGCGGAGCGAGGCAGCGGAGCGGGGAAGCGAGTGCGCAAGGCGCGCCCGCAGTGTGTCGTAGGTACTAAACTCCGCTCCGCATTACTTTCTCGCTTCGCTCCGCAGCCTCACTCCGCTCCGGTGGACAGACACAGTACGCAACTCCGCTCCGCCTTACTCCGTCGCTCCGCTCCGCTGCCTCGCTCCGCTTCGGTGGACAGGCAGCCTAAGATGGCGGTTCTCTATCAGCTGATTCAGTCAGTGCACTTGCATTGCAATTTGTATCGATCGATGCATAGAGTTTATATATTAAGAATAGAGTACGCGTTTGTCTATGGGGGACCATTAAACCAAGTGTAGGCAGATTTTCCTCTAAGAGAAAGGGTAGATGAATTGAACTATTTAAAGTTATATTATAAGAGTTAATATGTAAGTGATAAGTAGTGGTGGGTTTGATCTGTCACAAGCGCAAATGTCGATAAATACGGTATAGTACCTACTCAAGATTCGGGAGCTTTAAATAAGGTTTTTAAAAATAAAACTAATTAACTTAAAAGACGTCTGAGCTTGAAGAGCGTCCAATTTATTCTAATTAAAATACAACTCGTATGGCTAAGATTGAATTTTGCTTATTCCTAATGTATAAAAGTCTCTTATCTATAATAAGAAGTCATGCCACCCTCAGAGGTACCACCCAAGCTGCAAGCTTGCACTTTATAGTATGACTCTACAGTCTGGAGGTAACATAACTCCTCCATCCCCAAGAGCAAAATTATCGGAATTACCGTTTTGGCTGTTATTGCGATAATTTTGCAGAAATTGAGTAATTCTATTTTTTAATATTAAGTAAAAAAGAAATACAAAAATGCTTAAAACTATTAGACTAAAACTAATATATCCTAAACACCCACTGAAGCTAATATCTTTGGTATCAAGAACACTTTGAATCACTTCACTATTCTTGAGCGCGTGGGACATGTAAGTGAGTTCGTCTAAGTTGACTCCGTTCATATCGAGTGCACGTGCACTTGTTAAGGTGCTTGCATTCGTCCGTATCTGCGGTAGAGTCACGACAGGTATTGGCGTGACATCATCGTTCGCCTGAGTCGTGTAATGGTGACACATCTGAATCCCTTGTACTTCTAAGTCGCAGTTTTCATCGAGGGTCACGAGATAGGTCCCCAGAATAGGCTGCTTACTGACCTCCTTGTCGCAATTCTTTGCAAGAGTGGTCTTAACTCTAGTATACAGGATCCAATTGTCCTCATTGATGCGTTGGACCTTTACATCTTCGAGTTGGATTTCACGTTGTATGCAACTCGTAGTGTTGGTGTCGAACTTCATCAGTTGTTCCACACATGTAGGCTCCGGATACTGGGCTCGGTCGGCCTCAGTACACAGGAAATGGTCGCTGATATCTGATGAGCGGCACGCTTTCACGATCGGTAAGAATTTCATCCCTTTCGCCAATAGGTATGGATATTTGGGAAAAATGGCAAAGGTTTTATTAATGGATTCATGGAAAATCGGAATGGAATAAAGTTTATAATAGTTGTAAGAACAGTTATCAACCAATGGTATTTCCATTACAAAGATCACCTGGTTTTTCTTGAGATAAGATTTAACGCTTATAACTCCTTCTATTTTAAATAAGTTTTCTTCCAAAGGTGGATACAGTAAATATTCAGTATGTGATATTCATTTTAAGTGATATAATAATTCAGTAGAGTTTATTATCGACTGATGTAAGATAGAGACTTTGCTCAATGCTAAGGCAGTTTCGATTTCACTCAATTTGATAAAGATTGTTCGAAAACTGCTTATAAATATGTTGAATAATCCTAAAATATGTGTGGAGAAAACCCAATTATCCCCTTTTGTTGCCAAATCATTTAACATAGTCTCAATCTTTGATAAACGGTTTTCTATAATAGCAGTATTTGTACTTACAACTCTAGTGACATTAATGAAGCTATCCAACATTTTGGAGATTATCGTTAACTTTTTAGAGGTAAGTATTTGATCTTTTTGTAACTGAGATGTTAATTGGTCATATTTAAGTGCATCATTATGATCCAGGTTACCCGTGATAACCTTTATAATAGATCCTAATGGGTTGAGGATTCCTCTCTTGAAACGCTGCTGTGGGACTAATTGTTGATATTTATATAAGGTAGTATCGCGTATATAATCTGTATGAATTTGTATATTGGCAAAATCTTTTGGGTTACTATTTCCCACCAAATTGGTAAATTCCATATAATTTAAATTTATAAAGTTAAGGTCTTCGTAAATCTTTTCTAAACTAATAACTTTAATTATAGTCCAATAATCGGTTTGGATATGAGCTTCACCTATTTTGATTGGAAGTATTCCTGGGTTCTCTTCAAGTGAACGCAGATGAAGGCCCAGCACCGGCATCGCGATCACTATCGTCGCTATGCACCACCTGTGGAGGGCGTTTTACGTTTTTAATGGGGACCTTAGTTTCCCTTTGTCCTACCCTAATAGGAATAATATTTCTAACTGCCTTTCCCGTAGTCGTAGCCTTTACATACCGTGCTTTGTCTTTGCTTTTTCTTTTGTTGACGTCTTTAGCAAAAATAATTTTCCCCTGCGGAATATCTATATCTGACTCACCACCTTTCTTTTCTCTTATCCTTTCTTTTCCTGTTAACATCTTTTGCGCTATATGTTCGTATAAAAATTTGGTTCGCTTGGCATGGTCCCTAACTAATTGCTGTATATATTGCTTTTCTAATTCAATACCATAAGGGTTACCTGAATCGGTATGGCCGAAGACTACCTCAAAAGGCGTTAGACCTGTGACTGAATGTATAGTATGGTTGTATGCCATAACTGAATAAGTCATGACTGATGCGGCATCTGTACATTTCTTTTCATATTTTGCTAGCCTATAAATCTCGATAATAGTAGAATGGAACCGTTCAATTAAACCCATAGATGATGGGTTATTAGGGGTACCAATGTGAAGATCAACTTTATGAAGGCTTAAAAATTCTTTTAACAGCTCATTGTTAAATTCGGTTCCTGGATCAGAGCTTATTCTTTTGGGAATGCCATAAAAGGAAAAGTATTTTGTTAATGCGCGAACTACTTCTGGAGTTGATTTATTAGAGATTTCGATTGCCTGCCCTAATTTACTAAAGGCATCAATCAGTGTTAGGTAGTATTTGCTTTCAATGGTAAACAGATCTATAAATAACTCTTGAAATGGGGCATCTTGAGTTTGAGTTAATTGAATGACGGGTTTAATGGGCTTCCTGTCGTATTTCATCTTACGGCATGCTTCGCATGCATTGATAATGGCTGAAACTGTTTCCTGCATCTTATCCCAAAAGTAATTCCTTCGTATCCTAACCAGTGTTACCTTTATGCCACGATGACACGTTTTCCCTTCATGATGTTTCAATACAACTGCCTTCTGCTCGCCTTCATCCTCTATATAGACTACTCGCTCTGTGCATTCGTAGAACTGAACCATATCCTTTTTAAATAACTGAATGATTATCTGGCTAAACATTTTCCTATGTTCTTCTTCTTCAAAATAGATAAAATATTTAGTTTTAGGCTTTACATATTCTTTCAAAAATTGTTTTACTAACTTTTCATTATTAATTGGTAAAAAGACTTCTAAAACCTTCTGCTTATCGCGGGATAAATCCTTGACTTGAGCTTCGTTTTTAAACCATGAGAACACCAAACTTTGATTTGGCTTGGTGTCGATAGCCTCATGTAAAATTGGTATTCCAGTCGATTCTAGGTGAATAGCGGAATGGATTGTTTGAGATGTACTCGATTCAGAGCGAACAGGATATTCATTATCTACACTTGGGATCGATAACGTTTCTGAATCGCTTATTGGGGTAACGGAAGCCGTGGCACTAGAGTCTGATATGGTTATGGTTGAGGAATCATTACGTTCCTTCTTTTGGGTTGAAAGCTGTTCTATGTCTTTCACGACATTATCTAGATGTTCTCTAAGTCTTTGTTCCTTATCGTCAACATTCACCACCATCGATAATTCATCGTCAGAGCCAAGAGCATTAAGTTTAATCCTTGACAAGGCATCGGCATTAGTATTTTGCTTGCCTTTCTTATAAATTATATCAAAGTCATAATCTTGTAAACGTAGCCTCCATCTAGTCAGTTTGCTACTTGGATCTTTTAAAGAGTGTAACCAAGCCAAAGGTCTATGATCTGTATATATAAAGAACTTTCGGCCGTATAAATATGGCCTAAAGTGTTTTGTAGCCCAGATAATAGCAAGTAGTTCACGTTCGATCGTACTATAACGTGCTTCAGTGTCGCTTAATGTACGGCTTGCGTATGCGACCGGTTTGTCACTGCCAATTTGTCCCTGAGACAGTACTGCACCCAGCGCAACGTTAGATGCATCAGTAGTCAGTATAAATGGTTTATTATAGTCGGGGTACTGTAAGAGTGGGGCATGTGTTAAGAGTTCCTTACATTTGTTGAAGGCGTCTATGTAGTTTTGGTCAATTATAAGTTTATTTCGCTTTTTCAAGCAGGCTGTCAGTGGTTGTGTCACTTTCGCGAAGTCTTTAATGAATCGTCGATAGTATCCAACAAGTCCAAGGAAACTCTTAATCTCAGTCGTAGTCTTAGGTATTGGGTAGTTTAACACGGCTTCAATTTTGTCATTATTGGGTCTTAACCCGTCCTTAGTTATAGTATGTCCTAAGTACAGCACCTCTCTGCGTAAAAATTCCGATTTATCTAACTGTACCTTTAAATTAGTTGCTCTGAGTCTATCAAAAATTAAACGGAGTTTTTGGATGTGATCGTCTAAGCTGTTAGAAAATATGATGACGTCATCTAAATAAACCATACAGTGTATTCCTTGCAGTCCTCTCAGGACAGAATCCATTGTACGTTGAAATGTTGCCGGAGCTGTTTTCAGTCCAAATGGCATCCTCAAAAATTCATAATGACCATTTTGCGTGCTGAAGGCTGTCTTCTGTCTATCCTGCTCTTCTACCTCAATCTGATGGTAGCCACTAGCTAAATCTATCGTGCTAAAATACGTGCTTTTACCTAATTTATCAAAAAGATCTGTGATATTAGGCAGAGGGTACTTATCGTCGATTGTGATCTCATTAAGTCTTCTATAGTCAATTACCATCCGGTACTTCACTTCTCCGGATGCGTCTGCCTTCTTGGGCACCAAGTGTACCGGTGCACTCCACGGAGAGTGAGACTCTTGAATCACATTGTCATTTAAAAGTTTGTCAACTTGTCTGTTAATTTCATCTAAAAGTATGGGTGCCTGTCTATATGGTTTTATATATATCGGGTCTTCATTTTTAGTACGGATACTATGTTTGACTTCATTAGTAAAGCTCAAGGGTAATTGGTCGCAATAAAATATGTCCTTGTACTCTTTACAAAGACGAAAAACTTTCTCACGCTCTTCGTCATTTGTATGGTCAAGTCTAATCTTTTGTAAGTTCGCTTCGAGTATTCTTTCGTTTTTTATGTCTGTACTATTTTCAGTGAAATGAAGGTCAGGTTCAGGTTTATAAAATTTTGTCACAGTAAAGGGTTGCGTCACAGTTAGTTGAAATTTTTTGTCAGAAGCGTTCTGAATGACTGTTGAGGCGTATCCGTTAACGCAATTCACTATTGCACTAGGCATACGTACGTCACTGGTGAACATTTTAAAGTCGAGAATAGCATCACCCGAATGCTGGTCTATAGGTAATTTTACTCGTTGCTCTGAACGTGGGGGTAAATCAATTATGTAATTTAAGTTATTGTTAATTATGGGTATACTAGTCGTTTTAGTTTCTAATATTTGACGTTTGAGGTCAATAATAGCACCTAATTGCTGCAAAAGATCGTTTCCAATAAGACCATCATATCGCGAGTCTACTTCGTACAGGTAGAATTTATGCCAGTCACAGCTGTTAAATGTTGGCATCAATGGAATGTAAATTACCTCACTGTGTCTACTTGAGGCATGTGTGCTAACCACTTCAAACAGCTCTTGTTGGATATAATTGCCAAAATAATAGTAAGCCAAACGAGGGCTAATAAAAGATCGAGTAATGCCCGTATCAATCATCATTTTTGCATCGATTTCTTCTAGGTATATATATGGGAGTTTTAAATTGGGGTCACAATTTAACTCTATTATTTCTTTTCGGGGTTCGAGGCTGTCTCGCAAAAATCCTGAGCAGGTGGTACGTCAGTCTCTTCAGAGTCGATGTGGTCATAGTTGTAATTATAGTACTCATCGTTAGATTCATGGTCGTAGTACTGTCTGTCATAAGAATACTCGTCACCGTAATACATCCCATCATTGTCAACCAACTCCAATTCGTTCAATCTAAATCCCTGCTGCGGTCTAGGCGGCGCTGTTCTCATAGACACGTCAGTGAGCTGCATTTGCGGCTTTTGAACCTGGGGTGGATTGTAGCCGAATTGCTGCGGGGTCATTCCAAAAGTTTGGTTTTGTGGATGTTTATAGCCGAATTGTGGGGGTTTATAACCAAATTGTGGTGGTCTGTAACCGAATTGTGGCGGCCTATAACCGAACTGTGGCTGGGGAGCCAGTTGAGGGCGATAACCAAATTGTGGGGGCCGATAACCTAGTTGTGGTTTATAACCGAAATTTTGTTGGCCGAATTGGGGTCTAATATTCTGAGTATTTCCCGGAATTCCAAATTGGAATTTTGGCGTAAAACCATTATTGTTCGGCCTCGGGCCCATCGAAGGTTGTGACATCACAACCTGAGGGTTGTTGCTGAATTTAAAGCCTTGTCCTAATATAGCGGGTGGCCTCGGAGCTGAACTATTACTGCCGTGCATACGATTTCGCATTGTATACTGCTCGTGAAAATTGACTTCCTCTAGGACAGTGCTCAAAGCACTTTCTAAAGTGTCTGGCTGCTTTAGTCTGACCAAACGGACCATATTTTCTGGGAGATTATAGAGAAAAACGTTTAATGACATGTTATTATATATAATGAATTTTGCCCGCCTAATATTTTCGTCTGATATAGTATTAACCTTCGAAACTAACAAAGATCGAACACTCTGTATACGGTTACAAAAGTCCAAATAACTTTCGCCGGATTTAATTTTTAATGATTCCAACTCTATACTGATACATTCCTCGCTACGAGGATCTCCAAAATGCTGTTGTAGCAATTCTTTCAAGGCGGCCCAAGACATAACATCCTCGCGTTCAGATAAGAGTGCAGCTGCATTATCTGTAAGCCTACTCGTTATAGAGTGATAAACGTATAAATTCTGTTGGTCTCCACCTCTGTATTTGCTTATAACATATTCACTTTTGCGAATAAATAAATTTAAATGGCGTTTATCTCCGCCAAAATAAGGTATAAGCTTAATCATATCCGCGGGAATCGCGACAATTGGCGATTCTGGAGCCATCTTGGTAGAGATAAATTATTTAATTCAGAGAATGCAACTTCACAATATCACAAAAAACACAATGCAATATGAAGTAACAAAGTAAAAGCAAAATGGGTAATATAAGAGTAAAATTGTATAAAAATGTCTGTAGAAAATAAAAATGTAAAAATTATAAAATTCTCCTTTCTTATAAAAATTTGTAATATCTTGTAATTAATAATTATATTTTGTAAAATAATATACGTTATTCATGTAAGATAGTTATATTTATTTTAAAATTAAATACCTCATAGGTATGTTTCACATTAATATAGAGTCTCTGAACTTAAACTAATCTATGCGTTATAATGAGCGAGTTCTTATCTCAAGAATAACAAATGGTGTATTGCTACCAATGGTTATGTGCATACAAATACAGGAGGGTATAGGAGGGAATGGCGAAAAGTTTTACTCACCAACCAACCGCTACTCGCATACTCGCACTTTTCACTGGTTTTACCCGGAATAATGAGTTATTTATTTGTTGGTTCGCGGATCGCGTCGCGTTAAGCCGTCGATAACTCGCGAAATGGGGTAAATTTTGATACCCTTTGGTTCACGGATGACGGCACAGCCTGACAACGATCCTACCGGCTGCGCCACTCAAGATTCGGGAGCTTTAAATAAGGTTTTTAAAAATAAAACTAATTAACTTAAAAGACGTCTGAGCTTGAAGAGCGTCCAATTTATTCTAATTAAAATACAACTCGTATGGCTAAGATTGAATTTTGCTTATTCCTAATGTATAAAAGTCTCTTATCTATAATAAGAAGTCATGCCACCCTCAGAGGTACCACCCAAGCTGCAAGCTTGCACTTTATAGTATGACTCTACAGTCTGGAGGTAACATAACTACCTATTGTCGTGTACCTAATATTTATGTAAATTGATGTTTAAAAAAATTGACGTTAGCGTCTACGACACAGTGTAAACTAATGTGTGTAACAGTGTTATCGACCATGCTGTTTATTGTGCAATTTTTGGTTTTCTTTTTAATTGTCCAATTGAATTACAAAATGTTGCCATTTTACCAAGTTTTAGATCAGACGGAATATTTCATGCTGACAACACGTGGCGGTATTGGCAGAGTGACATATGTTTTGCGTTATTAACCGTTCGTTAGCTAAGTCGCTCTTATGCAACGTTTTTAGGTATAAAATATAAAACTACTTATTAAGGAGTAAGTAGTTAATTAGTTGCTAAGACGGTGATTAGATGATTTTTATAAGTAAGGTTGTTGGAGATGCAATAAATGATTATGATTAAGCTCCGTTGAGAATGCGATGGGATGGGAGGAGATGAAGAAGATAGGAGAAGGAGGGCTTAATTGTAAAAGTTAATTATTATAAATAAATTATATTTGGGTACACTTGCTTTTGATGAAGTTGAAACCAGCTACTAGTAGTAACGTAACCTATAGTGGCTGTGCTCGCCGTCGAGCCAGCCTTGAACACGACGTCGAACTTAACGCTATTAAAATCCGCATTCACTATCGCATTTCGGCTCGACCTCGAACTGACGTGTCTTACTATTCGACCAGTAGTTCCACTGAAAACCGTACATAACCGTGGCGGTAGTGATGCTTAAGCAAAGTTAGTGATTGCAAAAACGCAACCCGCCGCTGCGTCGAGCCCGAGGTTTTATTTCTTAGAGAATAACACAATTGGATTGTAAGTAGCTTAGATCATATGTAAGTAGTTAGTGTGAACTGAATTCTAAAACTTTCGTGTCCATTTCGACTACAAGCCCAGGGTCGTAGAAGAAAAACGACTACGTCAATATTACGAAGGAATTTGCTAAATACTAGCAATGAAGGTCGCAAAATCGCAGATCTAATATTCAGAAAGTTATGAAGGGATAACCGGTTGCGCGGTCGACACATGGAGAACTTCGCGGCCACGCAGTTCTCTTAAACGGAGCTGAGTAGATGTCTCATTCTTATTGCTAATTACTGATATGATTTCGAAAAAATGCAGATAGATAAAAAAACCCCAAATGTTTGTACTACTTCACGACCTATGGAACTTAAATCCTATGGCCGCGCGGTTGACCAATGGAGAACCGCGCGGCCACGTAGTCCTCTTAAACGGAGCTGAGTAGAGGTCACATTCTTTTTGCTAATCACTGATATGATTTCGAAGAAAATGACGAAAGTATAAAAAAGAAACAAATGTTTGGACTTCACGACCTACGGAACTTAAATGCAGATTTGTGTATCATGTACCTAAGTCGTAAAGTCTACACATTTGGGTTGTCATTCTATGATATTATACAATGCGGAACGCTAGAGTATAGAAAACAAATGTATGGGAATGACATATCTCTTCCCTAAGGGCCTCCGCCGACACGATACTTTTTGCATCCGCGTTCGGCAACTCTGTTGCTTTTCGGAAGCTTGATACCGCAGCCGATCGCGAACCCCCGCACACTACTAGCAGATAGCGACCAGCGATTTCGACGCTTTCGGGTCGCTGGATGCAGCAACCGCGCGCTACACCACGCACACTACAGATGCCAGTCGCCGCGACTTTGGTAGTTCCAGGGTTCCCAACTTTAAGGATTTCTCCCTAAATAAATGGAGCATAATACATTGAACTATTTGTATTCTGATTACGTAACATTTATTAATGGGCAATGTTATTAATCTTAAAACCGACTTGTAGTTAAGATCTTACTGCCGCACTCACAAACACCAATTAACTTTAATTATAATTAAGTCACTTTTCAAAATCTATTTATTTCGACTGTCGGAGCCGTTTATGATTAATTACGACTATTGAATACGAGGTAATTGTTATCTCTAGTCTATATCTGCGTATTAAGCATTAATGGGCTTCGAGTGTCGAAATAATCCGATTTCAAAAAATGTATTTATAAGCATTAACTTTAATTGACGTTCTTAGGTTCGGCAGTTAGTGTTTAAAACTTGCTTCGAGGAAAATATATTGAGTTTGATTAATTTTGTTAAAATTTTATTCGTTGAAATATTTTTTCGTACCGTGCAAAGCCGCTTGTAGTGTATGAAATTTAAAACAATCTAAATAAGTAGATACCTAGGTACTTATTAGATATAAAATCAGTCACTATCCGTGTTATATGTATAGTCGCTCCTGTTTGTTTGTTTCCTTAATCTAAACTAAACATTGAATTTTGACCCAATTTCTACAATCATTTTGAGGGTTTCGGTACGTTTTAATATTATACTTAGGTATAATTATAATGTATAATTATAAGGTTTAAAACTCCGGCGAGGGAAGCTGATGTCAGTTAATATGTTAAGCACCGACTTCAATACATTTTCGTTATATAGTACTTTTTAGATCATAATAATATCGTTAAAGTCGGATTTTAATATACTAGAAATATTTTATTTAATCTTTTTATTGACTTTACCTATTATAACGCTCTGAATGCATGAAACTACCACGCAACTAGAACAACTATGCTAGACTTTACTAGGAACAAAACAGTGCATTATATACTAAAGTACCGAACTGATTTTGATGAAGCTATTACAACAAGAATTACCGCAATCGGATTTGTAGCTTCTGAGAAGTATGGGAATAAACATATATACATACACACACAGACACACATATATGTATGTATATATGTCGCAGCCGGGTCATTAGTATAGGCTGTCAATTAATACTAAATGTCCTGTTAATTCTAAAATGTAGGGTATGAGGTCAATAGTATCAAAGTCAAAGTCAAAATAACATTATTATGTATAGGTCCCACGGAGGCTTACACAAAAATAATTTTTACGCGGCCGCTAATGAGAAGATCTTGGAAGACACTCAGCGGGCATGTCCTATTTTGTAATTTTTTTTTAAACATTTGTGTAAACAGTTTTACAAATTATGTATAGGTAGCCTTAAAATTCTAAGCTTGCATGATTTGAGCAGTTCAAGCCCACGCAGTTTTATCCTCCAGGTAATTCGAGATTTTATAATAAGCCTTTTTTGGCTTCAAAAAGTTTAAATTTCTTCATTGGAAGATCTCGGATATCCTGTGGCAGTTTGTTATAAAAGTGTATACTTTGGCTCATAAACGATTTGCCTGTTCGGTGGAGACGCGTAGCATGTACAACAAGATCGTGTTTGGGTTGTTATTTGACAAGTAAAGGTCAATGTCTTGTTGTGTCTTAAATGGAAGGTAGAAGTATCGTTTTCACAAATTGTAATGGGAAGGGAGACTAACAATAGCCGAAGGGGTTACTCGGATATACATATGCTTAGATGCCCATATATAGTCTAACATATGTCAATTATTATAATATGTATACGCGTCGAATACAGATCCTCCTTTTTTAAGACGGCTAAAAAATAAAGTATAATTGGGGATCACTTGATTTGATTTAGGGAGGAAACATTTTTAACCGACTTCAAAAAAAAAGGAGGAGGTTATCAATTCGGTTGTATGTTTTTTTTTTTAGGTTTGTTACCTCAGAACTTTGTCGTTTACGAACCGATTTGGAAAATTATTTTCAAAAACAGGTTCTGATGATGGGAACCATGAGTAACTGAGGGAACTCCTTAAATATTATAGGCATACATATAGCGTTTTTGGTATTTTTAGAAACTAGTCAAGCATTTTCATTCAGAAGGTATCATTTGGTGAAGTGGATCTGATGAAGAAGGCCATAGACGGCCACCGGAACTTTGTAATAAAAATGTAAATCAAAGACGGCGCCAAACTGGAAAACAGTTAGGTACCTACTGCCCTTGTAAGTATTTGCTAGACGTTAGGCACCGACTTCGATAGTAATATGTATTTATAATATGTTGTAGCCCAAGTCCAACAAAGTATATGTAAAAACCACTAATTCTTAGAAATTATTTCAGGCCTTTTAGTTGCATTTTGAAGCCGGTTCTTTTTTTTTGTAAAAAATATTTTTTAAGAGTAGTAGTCGGCCCGGTGCGGAACGAGACTCGTGCAATATGTGTTCAGTGTAATAATAAATATTGACGATGCTAAACGTTACCATGGACTCTTATAAAGCTGCACTGCTTCTTGCTTTAATAATAAAGTGAAAATATAAATCACGATGAAGGCGGTACTGGCTACATCCAATTACCAGTTTTCAAAAACCTATGTGTTGAAGCAAACATTATCATTCAATCATACATGTAGATTTGTGTTAAAAATCATGTAGAAGGTGAAATATATATTTTTGCAATACGTGCTTTCTTTGAAATTAAAAACCAAAGCAGCAATATTCCTTAAAAAGTGGTAACTTAAATCGACCCCGAAAATAATCTAGAATACCAGAAAAAGTTGGTAACCCCCCTAAGTCAAAACATGTCACACCAGCGGTACCGTGTGAATCCAATACACTGTAACTTCAGATACAGTGTTTTGAATTAACAACGTTCATTCGATTTCTTTTAACCTGTTTGATGTTATAGCATTCATAGTTTTTTTTACTTTGTATGAAAAATACTGAGATATTGCAATGCAAATTACACTGTTTTTACTAAAAACTACAGGCCTGAAATAGTAAAACACGGCAATTGATGATGCAGTGCATTGTCCAAATAATCTTCGCGGATTGCAAGATACAGTGTTTTGTCAAAACAAAGTAGAAGGGCTAGCGCGACGCGGCTGCGCCAATCAGATTGAGGCTGGGCTATTGATTTCAATTATTATTGGTCGATCTGGCCGAGAGCGACGGCGGCGCAGTGGCTGGAAAGTATGAGCTGATGAACTAATACGTACTGAAATTTAATAGTATTATAAATACACTAAATATTAAAATAAATCTATAGAGGAAATGTTGTTTTTTAAATATGACTAAATTACAGCTACTACGCAAGGAATGTGGAAGCGAATTCCATAGCCGCACTTCAAAATTCAGAGATATACTGGAACGTCAAGACGTTCCAGTATATCTCTGAATTTTGAAGTTCCTCCTCATCATTATAGTAGCTATAATGTTTTTTTTTACCATACAAGCAGTGCGACTATGGAATTCGCTTCCACATTCCTTGCGTAGTAGCTATAATTTAGTCATATCAAGCCTTGGCTTGTCACAAGACACGAGCAAGGAATAACGCTCACAAAGATAAAGAGGAGATTAAGGATTGTTAAGTATACAATTTAGAAAATTAAAAATGTACCAGTTCCGCCGCTGACGGATTGGCAGACATTCTAGTTGAGCCCGAAATTCCGACACGATCATATTTCCGCAGACCAAAGATGAAATGGATACAAAAATTTTACAATTGCTCCAGTTTATTGAGAAGCTCCTCAGTTGCACCTAGAAACATACATCAGCATAATCGAAAAGAGCTAAAGATCAAGCAAAAAAGATTTTTGTCTGACGCAGAAGAAATTTTTGGAGACGCTTGTGAGACTGATAAGAGTAAAAGATCTTCTTACCCATATAGCACTTTCCGGTCACAGAATCATAAAAGCAGTAACACGTCGCATAGTTTCGTAACTGTTACGAAACATGGTTACTGTGTGGGGTTTGGTCTCTATGTGTGGTAACAGTTCGCACACAATGTGACCAGATTTTTTTTAGTTACTATGTGTAGTCTCTGTGTTCAAACGTAACGTAATCATTTGTGTCGACTTATTTTTAAACACTATGTGTTTATGTGTAGTAACGGTGTGGTAACTATGTTACAAGAATAGTAATTTAAAATATTTACTTACACGAAGTGTTGTAACGTTACGACATTGTTACTGAACAATATATTACTAAAATGTAAATAAATAAGTCGTCATAACACACTGTTTTTCAAACTGTTCCTACACTACAAGTGTAGTTAAAAATGAGCAAAAATCCGAAACGATTCCTTCTCACATCAACTTTCTACAGAAAAGTAAATAAATTAACGGTTCCAGAAAATCTACCTCCAAGTAAGTACATATTTTTAGCTCTTACAGTTACTTCATGATAGATTACTGGTTCAAAAGCAAATAGTTACCATCAAAATTCGTGCTTTATAAAAGGTGAATGCAAAATTAAATATATAAATAGGGTACCGGAGCGGAGGTGCGTTTTAAATAATGTAATTGTACATTGTGTACATGTGTGTATGTATTTCGTGATATTTTTTATTTCAGGTACTGTGGGTTTAACAGTTACCACGGATGCATGAAATGTACAGTAATCGAAGAATACGATAGAAGAGGTCGGCATATGAGTTTTCCCAGAACGGACATGCCTTTGCGTACTGATGATTCATTTAGAAATCGATTAGATCCTGATCACCACTTGCCACACTTGCCACCACATTTGCTTGTAGTCGTCATTTTATTTGTGTGGCCTCCAAAAGTTTGAGAATTGCTGGAGACAATATACCATTTTGTAAATTCGGTAACTTTACAACTACTTCTGATTTTGCGTCGACATATGTCGACACAGTCTCGTAATTTAGTGACCAGTTGTGACTTAAATATTTTCTTTAAATACAAATGTTTTATCCAATTATTAACCAACTTTATGGTGTATTCTTGGTTCCATAATATATAGTAAGTATTAAAAGAGATTAATCTATTAAAGCAAAAGCTTCCAAGCTCTGGGAATGTAAAGATTTGTCAGTAAAAATATTGTTTACATTGTACTACACAGGTGAAATTACATTAATATGATGGCGCGTTGATAAATTTCAAACTATTTCAACAAAATACACAATGAATTTCCTTTCCCACCTCTATTTGAACGATAAAAACCAAGTAATTTAGTAATAAAAACTTATGTTGACAAAACAATGATGGCCGATAACTTTTCTTCTTATTATTTTTTTCATTTTAAAACTTCACTTCGCTAAACAAAAAGTGAATGAAAGAACCATGAAAGAACGAATGATTTCTGAGAAGTGGTCGCAGACTAAGAACAATGTTACCACACAACAACCTAACTTTAAAACCAAATGTTACTGTGTCGACTGTTCCCCATTTTTAGTCGTAGCGACGGAACAAAGTCGACTCGGCGACCAGAAAATGTTACTAGAATCAATCAGTGTCGACACAAAAGTGTCGACTTGTTTCGTAACGGCTACGAAAAAGCGCTATATGGGTACTTATACCTATCTCCAACATGAGATTCCCAAGAAATATTATAATCAAACAGAACTCTAAGAATTTTAACTTTATTTGAGTATGCAATTGGTACGGAATCGTAAACTAAACTGGAGAGTGAGTTAATGTCAACCAGATTCATCACGTATCCGCCACCAAATATGATAGCCTGAGAATTAGTAGAGTTCACTAACAAGCCAATTGATTTTGCCCACTGACTTATGCTATGTAAATATTTATTAAGCGTATATATCGCTTACCGAAGCTTATCAATATTGGCATGACGATAAAGCTAAGGATGATCATGCATAGAGATGATAGTTAGAAAACCCTCGCGATAACATTCATGAAAACTGAAAAGAGGAGAGATTACGCCACCCAGTGGAACACCCGCCTCAAGCTCACACCACACAGATGATGTCTCCTCAAAGCGGACAGACTGGGAGCGCCCACGATGATATGAATATGATCAAAGCAATTGATAGCTGAAAAAGCGACATAGAGAGAAGAAAGAATGCCTAGAAGTATGTCAAAATAAACAGAATTGAAGTCTACTACCAAGATCCAATAATACCAGAATAATCAGTTGTTTGCTTTCTATAACCAAGCGTCAAACATCACTTATTTTTACTAAAACTAAGGACTAAAAGACAAATAGGTGTAAAATAGTCTGTCATTTGTTTGTAAACAATAAATACCTTCCAGGACTTCCAGAACAGAACAAGGAGTGTAGATATAGGACTAAAATTTGTAACAGAAAAATTTGGCTGTTTGGGAAAAGGAATGACAATGACAAGCGTTCTTCCCAAGACGGGAAAGAACAGGATTCAATTTATAAGTTTAAGAAACGAGTGATTATTGGACAAGGATTGGTCAAGGTTACTTCAATGTTAGGTAACAACAATTTTAACTGAAGACCATGATGGTATAATTCCCAACCCCCTCAGTAACCGAACTCAAAGAGAAAGGAGAAGATAAAGGCAAAGATAGCTAAGAGAGACAATTTAAAGTGGACAACTTAACATTATCAAGAGTAACACGTGACTTCTAAAAATGTGCATTAATTGAAATCAAGATCTAAATATGGAGCATTCTCAATAGAAAATACCAAAATATATCAAGATCTGCCACGTCTGTGCAGTATTATGGTTCTCCAACTTATACCTACCAATACACTTTTAGGCCCTGTTTTCCCAAGTCAATACACTGTAACTATATGATACTGTGTATTGCCTTAACAATATCTTCCTTAGCTTCTGACAACTATTAGAGCAACACAAGTTATCGACGATAATTCATTATGTATACTCTAAATATATATAAAACTTAATAGCCTGGATAACTTATAAAATTATTTTTAAATTGGCAGCAAACACTAAAAACTTTCTAACGAAAATTTTGGAGTAATCTTGAAAAAACTAAGAAAATCTATTTTGCTCATTTTCTCAAAATCAGTTTTTCGTAGTTACAGTGTATTGGATTCACACGTTACAGCGCACAGTGGGCGTTAAAACAAGCTTCTCTTTCATAAGATTTTTGATAATGTATTTCTTGTGGTTTTTAAATACAAACAACCGTATTCATAATCATAACGATATAAGATCATTGCGTTCGATTACCACAATACGTAGGTATACTGAAAAGACTTTTTAAATAAAATAAATAAATAAATATTTCGCAAGCTTTAAGTGATTTTAAAGATGCACTAGGGGTTATGAAAATGGAGAAAATTGTATCCCACAGTTCAATCAAGGTTTCATGAACTGGCCGTTTTTCATTTATGTAACTTACTTTGTTGCTTCGGAAGCGCAGGGAAACCGCTTGCTTTAGAAACTGAAGAGCTCCGGGCTCTTCTTTACACTTTGCTAAATGCGACGAAACGCGAAACGCGCGAAGTAAGTTATTTATTATTGGTTTGGACAATACAGGCCGATTGAAAATAAGATGAAAATGAAATGACGACGTGTAAAGGACGAAGTTTTCTTGCATGAAATTATTATACAATATGCGTTGTTACTGATTGTTTAAAACCTATAAACAATCTATACCTAAGTACTAACTGATGACGGGCCCGTTGGTCTAGTGGTTAGTAACCCTGTCTCCTACCCAACAGGTCGTGGGTTCGATTCCCACCAAGTGTCTGGGAGTTTATCTATATAAGTATGTGCTTACAAAAAAAAGTATATATGTATTAGTATCAGTTGTCTGGTTCCATAGTACAGGCTCTGCCTAGTTTGAATCAGATGACCGTGTGTGAATTGTCCCAGGATATTAACTAAATATGTGCAAGCGATGCTGCAGGATAAAGCTAGTACATAATATACAATACAATACAATACAAATACTCTTTATTGCACACAAAAGAAATATACATTTGAAATTAAAACAATTAAAAACAGTGAACAACAAGGCGGACTTATCGCTAAAGCAATCTCTTCCAGTCAACCTTGGGGTACAGGACAGAGCATTCTTATGGGCAGGTGGAGTTATATAAATAAATTAAGTGGATTAAAAAAATATATATATATTTAAAAAAAAATTAATAAAATAAAAAATAAACTACATATTATAATATATTATGATAGACTAATACATATCTATTACCAAGAAAAGCTAATGTTCAAACTTAAGTGCATTTATTTGAATCATACTGTAAAAACTTCTACACTTGCCAACTCTGGACAAATTATAAAAGGAGGTCATTGGATGGTATTCGTGTACAATATAATAACATTTTCAGATACCTCATGGGTTTTAAATAGGTACTGTAGTGCCTCTAGCAAGTTTACGGAGGCGCGTCTGAACACGTTCAATGCGATTCAGAGAAGCTGAATTGCTTCATATGGCCAGGGTTGGTCAGTGTAGAAACGGTATTATTAAAGAAATCGCGGACCGTTGGTCTATAACGAACATGTGTAGACATTGGCGTGAAATAGCTGCTTAAAATTCTTTTTTTTACTGGAATGTCTGTTTTTTTTTTGTTTAGTTTGGTTATTATTTATTTATTCTGTTTGGTTTCTTCCTTTTTTTTGTCAATGTGTCTTTGTATTTTTTTTGTATGGATCAAGAGTCTGAAATAAACGTATATTATTATTAAATACATTGGTTTAATTAAAAGGCAGATGAAGTTCTCTTTTTATAAAAAAAAACTACGCATTTGTAGTTTTCTTTTTCTGTCTAAATTGTTCTTATTGTGCTTGTTTATCGTAAAGATTATATAATTAAATAATACCTGAAAATTGTTTTGGGTGAAGTATATAATATCATTTTTTTTATATTTCATTCAACTTCTTGATTATGTATTTGCATTTCAAAGTTCTTAAGCGATTTTACCATTATTCAGAAGGATTAGTCAAATCCTGGTGACTTAGATGCAAAGCGAACTTGTTTTTTTATAAAGTACCTACTGGGTATTAGTTTATACATACTTATATGTATATCAACATAATAACAACGACATCTATAATACCGCAATAGCAGCATGTGATATTTGTAAAAGGGTTAAGGTTGAAACTCAGACGGTTTTGTTACCATAACCGTAACGTGACCAAAAAGATTCAGCTTTACAATTCAAACACAAAAAAAAGGGGTACAAATTATATTTTGATACATTTGGAATGTTGTTACAACATTTAATGTTGTTAAGTTAAAAATAAAACTTGTGATTACTAAGTAATTCGATGTTATGGTAATTTTAACAAATCCGTGTATTTGAACTACATAAAATATATTTCATTTTTCAAAAAAATTAAGCTAGTGAACCTTATTTTTGGCCCACTGTGCATCGATGACAGCAGTCGCTAAAACGCGGTGCAGCATTGATGCGGTTGCTAAAACGCGCGACTCCGATACAGCGACCGAGCGCAAGGAGTAGCTCAATGGTCGCTAATGAGTTGCTAAAACGCGATGCAGTCGCAAAGTTGCCAGTCGTTGCAGCTAGAAAACGCTAGTGGGCGGAGGCCCTAAGTCACGTGAAGAGATGTCATTCCCATACACTTGTTTTCTATACTCTTAGCGTTCCGTAATGTAGAATATCGTCAATTTGGCCACAGGCCCATGTGGGAGCGACGTGGCTAGAGGATCCAATGGCGCTTTTTGGGTGTCATACTTTCTTAACCGCTGGAAAATCTTATCTCATCACTGCAGAACGTGCACAGAGGGCTCTCCTTAAAGTGTGTCTTTTCTTACGTTATAGACACCCCACAACAGATTTATATAAGAAAGCAAATGTATTAAGTGTGAGGAAACTTTTTATATTCGAAAGCATACGACGATATCATAAAAAGATTGTCCCTAAATTACCCGTATCAACGAGACGAGTTGATTGTTGTCCGATTCCTAGGGTAAAATCTAGGTTTGCTCAAAAGCAGTTTCAAGTTGTTGTACCGCACTTGTATAACATTTTAAACAAAGAGGTCAAAGTTAAAAGTTATAGTGACAACCAACTAAAAAAACATTTAATTACATGGCTATAAAAATTGGATTATGAAGGTGTAGAAAAAATGTTAAATGATTTTCATTTCTAATAATTGTTATTCATACTTACTTCACTAGGTATATATTTCATCTTAAATAATATAGTAAACCTTTTATATACGCAGTGGCACGACAATATTCACAACATACACACACAAACACACACACACACACACACACACACACACACACACACACACACACATACTGCTTTGATTTCTGTTCTTTGATCAAAAAGTAGAGTAACATTTGGATTTGTAACCTAAATTTTGTTTTTGCTTAAATTTGTAATTTTAATATGATAAAAATGGCATAATACTTAATATATCTATAAAAATTGGGAGAAGCCACTGACTCCCGACACACAGTTTATAACTAGTTCGGGAGGCTATGGATTCACATTATCTTGTGTCAATTTATTATGTCACAATAAATCATTCTTATTCTTATTCTTATACTCTGCAGCAGAGCCACCACATTAAATACCAATCAATTATATCTTAAAATGATGTACGTTGAACGTACATAATGTACGTATACCGATTACCTATGTACGTATGCTAGTTTACGAAATAATGGGCGTTGTTTGTGGCTCTGCTGGGGAGCGTACTCTGCAGCAGAGCCACGTTGTACAGGCATTCAGAAAGGCTAAATCTGACTGTTTTTGATAAAAACTGATGTACGCGTATTGTACAATGCGTACGTGTTGAAAAATATCATTATTAGCTAGTGGTTTTATTTAATTTACCTATTTTATATATAATTATATTCATTAACACCTGATTGCTTCACAGACAAGAGCATAGCCAAGAATCTTTCTAACCTCCTTGAGCATAGATAGCTCTTATCTTGTTATATACTTACAAAGTACTCTGAGGTGAGCTCTTCAATCTTAGAGAAAGAAACCAATAGAGAGCTGGTACTTTCACTCATTCGCGCAAAAAAAGAATGCATTATGTGATAGAAAGCAACAGAGCATATGATTTTTTGTCCTTCAGTGTGTTTTCAGCACCGGGCGCACCGTCGCGACGGTGCGGTTTTCTTCGAGTACTCATGGAATTTTAATAAATTATTATTATTTTAGTACCTTGTATTTAATTTTTGCGACTTTTCAAAATGCAGAGCGCTTACAGTTAGGTCATTGTTTCACGAAAATAAATTGAAAAATCATGAAATATAAATGAACAATGACGTAAATGCACAATATTAATGAATTTAAAAATCATAAATTGTTATGATATACTTACATTATATGATAAAAAACAAATAGTATAGTAGTATTGAAAATTTAGCATAATAAAATGAAAACAGCATAGAGATATCAATTAATTTTACTCTGTAACGATAAAACGTTACAATAGTGCTTCTAATAAAGTAGGCGATGAATAAAATAATGAATTTAGAAAACCCTTATATTTATTCCAATTTGATTTAAAGAAGCATCATCAAAAACTAATGGCCTTAAAACAATGGCCTTATTACTTCCATCCATCTAGTGGATTAATTGGTAATTTCACTGGAGTCTATCTTGCATTTGATAGTTTGTTACTTTTTAAAGTGTTTGCTGTATAAAAGTCAATTTCACGATTTTTTGCACTTGCGTCATTGTAATTCTAAAGGTGATAAACTCTATGGTTGCTAACATAAAATTATCAGGTAAACGTGTAGTTAAAGTAAGGTAAAATAAATAAAACCACTAACTAATAATAATATTCATCAGTTTTTATCAAAAAACAGTCAGATTTAGCCTTTCTGAATGCCTGTACAACGTGGCTCTGCTGCAGAGTACGCTCCCCAGCAGAGCCACAAACAACGTCCATTATTTCGTAAACTAACATACGTACATAGGTAATCGGTATACGTACATTATGTACGTTCAACGTACATCATTTTAAGATATAATTGATTGGTACTTAATGTGGTGGCTCTGCTGCAGAGTATGACACCTTTTTGGGGGTTAGGGTGTTCTCGTAGTTTTAATTTCAAGTCTCCAGTGCTGTAGTGGTATTCTGTAAGCATATTTAACAACTTAATCCGCGATGAGATATTAAACTCGATGATTATCTAAAGAGTTCGATACTTTACCGGGGATTCAGCTATAAAGTTTGTTAAATCTTCTTACATAATAGCCATGCTGGTCGTACTGCAACGCCTTTTCAACTGTCATCCTACATCTTATTCAGTTCTCTACAAAAAAAGAAAAAACAAGAAAAGGAAGTGTGAATGACTACCTCGAGTCCGGTAAGGTTCACCTGGTTTAGTAAGAGTTCATTTACAAAACAAAGAACAAGGGACGCTGAGTAACAAGTCTCTCATGTCTGCTTGTCCTGATTTGTATCAGTTGTCAGTGTTACAGGTTTTGCCTACGATTTCAAATATCAAGTGATCGGTATTTTTAAAACGAACTACACTTTTATTTTCTAACGAGAACTCAATCTAGCAGTTCTTTCAAAGAGCTCAGTGCTTATAATCTTTCTGATCGTAATGCAAATGATTATTGTCTTGAAATAATAAAAATACATATTCATATTAATTTTATTGACGATAATTTTGTTGTTTACAATAGGTACATATTCAAACGCTCTCGCCGTGCTTAGATTTCATATGACCTCTCCAACTACACTTTTGCACGAACGACTGCTCACAGTGATCACACTTGAATCGCCGATCATTAATGTGTATCCTCAAGTGCTCACGCAATGTATACTTTCTGCCGTAGGATTTTAAGCACACATCACATTGGTACTGCTTCACGCCCGTGTGCTTCAACATATGCATCGACAGGCCATTCTTCCCGAAGAACGTCATCTCGCACTGGGGACACTTGTGGGGCCGCTCCATTAGGTGATCTTTCTTCACGTGCGTCCTCAACTTCTTTAACGTCTCGAAGCTCCTATCACAGGCGGTACATTTTAGCAATTTGCTAACCATCCCGTGTACTTTGGCAAAATGTTCTTCTTTCTTTTGATGGTCCTTAAATCTTTCATCACAATAACCGCATCTGTTGATGCCATTTGCGTACTTGTGCACGATTCTAACATGACCGCCTAATGCTGTTCGAGTGTCGTAAACTTTGGAACAACGAGTGCATGGGAACGTGCCTTTCCTATGGATGCCTTTGTGCCGAGTTAGACTGCCTTGGTTCACGAAACCAGAATCGCACTGATCGCAAATGTAGTTCCTAAAATGTGTGTGCATATGCGTCTGTAACATTTTGAACCTATTGTAAACATTGGAGCAAAGACAGCAAGTAAGTCGTTCGTCGTTAAACTTGAATGGGAAGATGTGACTTTTGATATCCAAGTGAATTGTTTTATTGTGTTTTTCCGTCAAATGTTGCATCAGCTCTTCTAGTGAGTTTATGTATACGTAACACAACAAACATCTAAGCCCGGTTATATCGAGTTTAATTAAGTATTCGCATATAGTAACGTTTCTGAAGTAGTTACTCATGGGGTCGGTTTCGTTAGCGTGAGTCTCCAGCGTGTGCACTTTCAGCTTGAACGGTTCTATGAATTCCTCGTCGCAATAAACACACATATAGCCTATCTTGCCCTGTTCGCGGAGCATTGGTGTCGCGTTGGTACAAAGCAGTATTTCTTTTAAATTCTGACGATGTTTCGCCAATTCTTCTCGCGCTTTCTTTCTGTAACTACTGCCTCTCTTCTTACCTCCTTCTACGACTAATAAGACTGCCAATTCATCGCTTTTTAAATGATCGCTGATCACTCTTTGTTGTTCACCTATAAAGAAAATAATGAGTGTTATTCTAATAAATATATTCTTGTCACGCGTTTATTTACTGACCCAGTCTTCATTACAGATCCAGATAAGCCATATTTGACTATGTGTAACGTCGCGTCTTTAGAAAAGGTTACTCTATGTTACCGTGTGTTGTCTTAAGTGGAAGGTGCTGGCAAGTCAATTTGGTTGAATGAGTTTTTGCTTTAGTAGTATTCTGTAAGAACATAAAACATACTCAAAAGCCTGAAAAATGAAATTCCTTGAACGAATTTGTTATCTCTAACAGAATAACCACTCTGAGCTCGATTTATACGTTCAGAACAGATAAATCTGCTTCGCAAAGTTCATATTTCTTTTTAAAGCACTAGCACTAGATATAAATATCACAATACGTCTGCCGCATTCTCAACCGAGCTTAATCATAATCATTTATTGTTCTCCATATGTTTACAAAGGCGGGAAAAAACAATGCTAGTACAATATGGATGGACCCTGTCGGGCACGGCAAACATGAGAGGAAGAGAGCTTAATTGTAAAAGTTAATTATTATAAATAAATTCTGTTGGGTACATTTGCTTTTGATAAAGTTGGAACCAGCTAAGCTAGTAAGTAGTAACGGTACCTATCGTGTCTGTGGTCGACGTCGAGTCAGCCTTGAACACGACGTCATCCTTAACGCTATTAAAATCCGCATTCATTATCGCATTTCGGCTGGTCCTCGAACTGACTGTCATACTATTCGACCAGTAGTTCCAACGCCAACTTTCTTAGAGAATAACACAATTGCATTGAAGTAGTTAGTGTGAATTTGCTAAACACTAGCAAATAAAAGTCGCAAATTCGCAGATCCAATATGCAGAAAGTTATGAAAGGATAACCGTGGCCGCGCGGTTGACACATGAACTGCGCGGCCACGCAGTTCTCTTAAACGGAGCTGAGTAGAGGTCTCATTCTTTTTGCTAATCGCTGATATGATTTCGAAGAAAATGCAGAAAGAATAAAAAAATAAAACAAATATGGACTTCACAACCTAGGGAACTTAAATGCAGATTTATGTATCATGTAGGTCGTGAGGTCCAAACATTTTTACGGAACGCTATAGTAAAGAAAACAAATGTATGGGAATGATATATCTCTGCGTTCGTAGAATGACAATTTGGTCACAGGCCCAGGTGGGAGCGCGTTCCGAGAGGATCCAATGGCTCTTTTTGGGGGTTAGGGCGTCCACGTAGTCTCAATTTCAAGTCTCCAGTGATGTAGTGGTATACTGTAAGAACATTTAATAAACTCGAAAGCAACACATTTATTGAAACTAAATATTTACAGTTTATTTACAATTGTATACTTAAACTAGGTAAAAGAAACTTCCTCTAAGTTATCGCTGCACTGGGAGGGAACCTAAAAGACTGGCGGCATTACCTCTTTGCCTTAAAGTCTTTGATCAACGAATCTGATACCTCATCGCAAATTCAGCTGTCGAGTTTGTTAAATCTTCTTACAGAATAGCCATTGCTGGTCGTAGTGCACAGCCTTTTCAATTGTCATCCTACATTTTATTCAGTTCTCCACAAAAAAGATAAGATTTTTTTTTTTAAATTGAACCGGTTTAAATAACACTGAAAAGTATAATTCTCCATAGTCTTACATAATTCACGTTTCTTTAGAAACAATTTATCCGGTGGTAATGAAATTTGCATGGAATCATCATAGTAGTTTACTCTCTCGAATAAAAAATGAATCATCGAAATCGGTTCATATTTGTCAGAGTAATGTAACGGAGAACATCAGTTTTATGGTTTTTACCAGATAAATTCCACCACATCGTTCATGGTCTTCAGGAAGTTCTTATCCGGTTGTGATACGTTCATACAGATTCGTCACAGAGGTGCCTTCTTTCGATTAAAAAAAGAATCATTAAAATTGGTAAATATTTCCCAGAGTTATGACCATTTTTGTCCTTAAAATGCGACATAATGTCATCTAAATGTCGTGTATCTAAGCATTCCTGCAGGTTTCCTGCGCAGTCGCCATTCATGTTTTTTTATGAACTAAAAAAATTCGTAAGCGATAATTTTTTTATGGGACCCAATCAATGGATTGAAGAATGAATGGAAGAAAGATTTTTCAAATCGGTTCATAATTGCCAGAGTTATGCGCGAACATACATAGAAAAAATAAATATACAGACGAATTGAGAACGTCCTCCTTTTTTGAACCTCGAGTCTGGTAAGGCTAAGCGGTTCACCTGGTTTAGTAAGAGTTAATTTACAAAGCAAAGAACTAGAGACGCTGAGTACAAGTCTCTCATGTCTGCTTGTCCCGATTTGTATCAGTTGTCTGGTTTTGCCTACGAGTAGTTCGGGATGAGATGACCGTGTGTGGCTTGTCCCAGGATATTATTCTTCATTCTGTACGGTGGCCGATGAGGACGGCGGCGGGGCTGCTGCCCCTGTCCCCGTGAGCACCGTATCAGCTTTCCGGGCGCTATAATGCGTACCCATGCGGCGGGCACAAAGGCAAAACACTGAGAGCCCACATTCCATCTCTCTTTTGCCGATGGGACAGCCACAAGGATTTTAGTAGGTAAGAATCCCACACATCGTCCGATCCCCTGATTGACTAAGATTATCCATTCGTTAGATGGGAATGTAAAAAGTCGGAAATGCGCCTGACCGCTCCGCGGTCGTATGTGGCTGAGATTAAAGGAGGAGAGAGTGCACTCTGCCTTATGCACAACCCCTCCCCCGCACCTTAGCGGTGCTCGCGACGACACACTATCTACTGCTACCACTATCAGTACGAGCTTCCTACTGATAAACTAGTAGTAACTTAGTCCAGGGCCCAGGTCCTAACCAACAAGTATTGGCCACTATGGGAAATGGACGTCGTATATCGCTGTAAACTGCGTACATTTAATAGCTTTTTATTTATTCTTTTCTCTATCAAAAATAAAAATACAATAATACTGCCCGAACACAGTATCGTTATCAATTGCCTGATTGTAAGAGCTGGTTCCCATTTGTCGGGTGTCAGATCCGTATATTAACCTGAGGTTGCAGTAGCAGAGCATTTTATAGAAGCTTACACTTATCGGAAACCGTTTTTCTGCATAAATGCACTGCCACTGGACCTCCGATTATTATACGGATCCGACACCCGACAAATGGGAACCAGCTCTAACTGCGATGATGCAGATGCAGATGCTTGTATTTGTTTGTATTTATAAACAACTCTTATCTTTTATCGCTTTATTTATTACATTTTCATAAATAGCAATAAATTATTCAAACATTTTCACCGTGCTTGGATTTCATATGACTTCTCCAGCTGCACTTCTGTACGAACTTTAGCCCGCACCGTTCACACTTGAATCGCCGATCGTTGTTGTGTATCTTCATGTGCCCCCGCAATGTAGACAGTCTGCCGTAAGATTTAGAACACACATCGCACTGAAAGTTCCGCTCACCAGTATGTTTCACCATATGGCGCGTCAATTCGTTGGCTCTAAAGAATGCCATATTGCAATGGGTACAGTTGTGCGTTCTCTCCAATAAGTGGTGCCTCTTCACGTGAATTTTTAATTGCTTCATTGTCGTGAAGCATTCGCCGCAAGCGCTACATTTGCTTGATTTTCTCGCGATTCCGTGCACTTTGGCCAGATGGTCTTCTTTGAGACTGTGGTCTCTGAAACCTTCGTTGCAAAAACCGCACCTGTTTATGGCGTTCGTGTGAGTGTGCACGGTCCTAACGTGACCCTTCCTTCTAATGAGTGTGTCGAAAACTTTGGAGCAATGAGGGCAAGGGAACGTTCCCTTCCTATGCGTGGCTTTGTGCCGGGTCAGAATTCCTCTGTTCACGTACCCGGAGCCGCACTCATCGCAAATGTAATTCCTGTAATGTTGATGCATATGCTCCTGTAAGATTTTAAACTTTTCGAATACGGTGGAGCAAAGGCAGCAAGTCAGTTGGTCGCTATCAAACTTGAATGGTAGGATGTGATTTTTGATGTCTGTGTGGAATGTTTTGTTGTGCCTCTGGGCTAAATGTCGCATCAGTTCTTCCAATGAATCTATGTAATCGTAACACAGCAAACAACGCAATCCGGTTATATCCAGTCTGACCATGTAATCGGCCATTATAATTTTTTTGAAGTAGGTATTCATTGGTTTTGTTTCCTTCGCGTGAACTTCTAGAGTGTGAATCTTTAAATGAACTGGTTCTATGAATTCGTCAGTGCAATAGACGCATATGTAGCCAATTCTGCCTTTGCGAAGTATCGGCGTCGCGTTTGAACAGAGCAGTATCTTTTCTAGATTCTGACGATGTTGAAATAATTCTTTCTTCGGGTTGTATTTAACTTCGTCCTTCTTGACCATTAGTATGACCGACGACTCATCATCGGATTTATTATTATCGTCGGCCACATTTTGTTGGTCACCTATAAAGAAAATTATTTTGTTATTGAATTTATCAATATTTTTGCGTTGTGTTTTAATTTAAATAGTAGATAACGGTAACAGATGTATATAATGGAATAGTTGACTTTTTATGCACAACATTTTAATTTTCACTTAATTCTAAATGTAGTGCTTAGATAGAGTGGGTTATTTAAAAAAAAAACATTCGGAATCAAGAGGAACCACACTTCTCTTTGTTCACATAACATGTCTCGTATAGAATTGAAGAAGTAGCGAAGAGTTTGCTAAAGTCTGAGTTAAGGTTGAAGCAGACGTAAAGGTCCAATCCAAGGCGGTGAAGACGGGTGCTGGAGGGAAAACTGCTCTAGCAATCGTTTGGCGCTGGAGACTGTGACGAGGTCACCAAAGACTTTTTAGTGGGTAGTAATCCCACACAGCCCGGCTTCCATTCCACCCCTACGGAGGAGACCTGGTGCCTTTTAACGGTTTCTTCTCAGTGATCGGTTCCCGATCAGTAGGTACCATCTCGCTTATTCACCGCGAGGTAACATACATTGCTTCGGCTTAGCACTGCCGAGTAAGAGACGCGCACAGCTGTTATCAGTGTTTGGTAAACAATCAGTTGGTTAAGTACCTAACGGCAGGGAAGGTCAGTCCTTAGAAAAGTGACCTCACCGTGATGTCACAGACAAAGAGCACGTAAAATTAATTAGGTTTTTAAAAGATATGTCTTTAATATCAGTTTATTCATGGATATGTTAGGAGGCACTATTAAAAGAGACCAAGAACCCGTAGAAATGATAATTACTTAAGCCTAAGTATTTTGTCGTAAAAGTGTGCGCACGCAATGACGCAACTGCATTTTTTTTTATTTAGGGTCCAGAAGGCAGTTATATCAGAGGTATAGAGGCTGATAAATACATTACTATTTATTTGATATTATACATTACTATTTATTTATTTTATTTAATATGAATAAATATATTTGATTTGATTTTACGCTTCGAATGTAACCAACCCAGTTGTACACGTTGTAATACTGCAACGTCACCACGATAAAATCATTGAATAAAAATTCATACCAAATACGAATAATTAATATAGTTTATTGAATTTTTATTAAAGAATTTAAATTATGTGGCAGTTGTAGTCGGTCAGTTTTTGTATAAAAAAAATCCGAAAGGACTAT
The DNA here is from genome assembly GCA_911728495.1 of Furcula furcula. NCBI lineage: Eukaryota > Metazoa > Arthropoda > Insecta > Lepidoptera > Notodontidae > Furcula > Furcula furcula. The sequence continues at coordinate 56,679,800 of OU452242.1, forward strand.
CTATGGCCTATTTACAGAGTGTTAATAACACCCCAATCGAATCAGTACGGGGAAAATTGACATGTTTAGTACAAATCAGGCAAATATTTAAAATAAGATATTAATCAAGTTATATTTTTATGATTGTAATGCAATACTGAAGAAAAGAACACTGAGTGACAGGGGATTTTTAACATTCTGTATATCAAATCTGTTTGTGGGATGCAGTAGAAATGCCTTACCAGAAAAGCGATTAATCCATCGGAGGAGTATAGTTTCATAGGTCTAAACCAGTGTTTTAAGTCTGCACCGGACACCCCCAGCCAGATGTCTAATGCGGACTGGAAAAACATTCTGCAAAATGTTTAGTAAGCTAATTTAAACTTGGCTCATAAATAATATAGAGGGAAATTAAAACTTGGAATGTTTTTAGCCCCCCTTTAGCTGTAGTAACAACTGGTCAGTGTTTCATTGTTTTGTTTCTTTCGCATGGCTTGTCTTTTACAATTCAATTATGAAAGTTTAGAGATTCTTGTTGCGTGTACTTACTTTACATCCATCTTCCTGTAATATTATCCTTCCAATTTGAATAGAAGTTTTCCAGCATAAGACAAAATATCTGCAATCTTCATATCTGCGCTGCTGCAGTATAATAAAACACCTTCTTTCGATCTGTTAGTAGTGGTATGTCAGAATACCTGAGATTTGTGATAACTCATGTTCAGCGACGAAATGTTTGCTTGTAATTACGAAATCGTTAACAGCGTTCAATTGCTGGCAGGTGTTACCAATTCTGTAAACTATATGCACTAACACAACTATTTGGTAATAGTAAAAGAAAAAAAACATGAGGCAATCCAGACATGCACTAGAATTTATTCGATAGGATGTTTATCGATCTACTAAGGCCTAAATAGTATCTGACTTGTAAGATATCCTGAGAAAGGCAGAACGAGCTATATAGATAAGGTGAGTGCGCAGAAAAAGCCTCCTCAAAAGTAATAAACCCATAACAATATAATTAATTATGTTCGTAAGGTGCACTTTGAACAATCAGCCTGTGGGGCGAGTCTACCAGCCCAAAGATTCATAGTCAATAATTAGTCATGAAAGTCAAATTTATATTTACCAGTTTATTATATACCAATTAAAATTAACCGAACATATTCAAACATTTTCGCCATGTTTAGATTTCATGTGACTCCTCCAACTACATTTCTGCACGAAGGACTGCGAGCACCTCTCACATTTGAATCGTCTATCATTAATATGGATCCTAATATGTTCGCGCAATGTGTATTTTCTGCCGTACCACTTAGAGCACACATCACACTGATACTTCTTTTCACCGGTGTGTTTCAGCATATGATTCGAAAGTTCCGGAGTACTGTAGAACGACATATCACACTCCGTACACTTATGTCGCCTCTCTAATAAATGGTCTTTCTTTATGTGAGCCTTCAGATGCTTTACGGTCGAGAAGTATCTATCACAAGCGTTACATTTGCTAGATTTCTTAATGATTCCATGAACGGTAATAAGATGTCTATCTTTCTCATGCTGCTCTCTGAATCCTTCATTGCAGTAACCGCATCTCATTCTAGAGTTTACGTGCGTGTGAGCGCTTCTAATATGAGTCCTTCTTGAGACTATAGTATCGCAAACTTTCGGGCAGACGGAGCAAGGGAATGCGCCCTTCTTGTGGATGCCTTCGTGTCGAGACAGAGATTCCTTATTCACGTAGCCAGATCCGCAAGCGTCGCAAACGAAGTTACTGTAATGTTTGTGCATATGCTCCTGTAACATTTTAAATTTATCAAAAACGTCCGAACAAATGTAGCAGGTCAGTTGCTCCGTGTTAAACTTGAACGGAATTATGTAATTCTTGATGTCAGTGTGTATTGTTTTATTGTGTTCGTTGGCTAAATGGTGCATTATTTCCTCCAATGTGTCGATGTGTTCTCGGCACAGCAAGCAACGCAGCCCAGTGATATCCACTCGGATTTTCATTTCGGCCAACGTTACGGTTTTGAAGAAGTCTTTCAGTGGGTTAGTTTCGTCGGCGTGAGCTTCTAGCGTGTGCGCCTTTAATTTAGCTGGTTCCACGAATTCCTCCGTACAGTAAATGCACCTGTAGCCTATCCTACCGGGGTGGTGCATCGGCGTTGCATTTGTACAGAGCAATATCTCTTTTATATTCTGATGGTGTTTAGACAACTCTTCAATTGGTCTTTTGTTAGTTATCAAAGGTTTTGCTGCTTGGGACGGCTCTAATGGTGTCCGACCATCATCATTAGTCACTTTTTTTTGGTCACCTATAAAATAATAATTACAACCATATTACTGGTATTATTTGTGTTTGCCTAAAAGCCTGCGTGATCTCTAGTTTTAGTAGCTGGCTAGGTAGATATAATTGAAAGGATAAAAGATTGTAAAAATTAATAGGCGAAGAGATTGCCACAACAGGCCCAAAATTAATAGTTGTCTTTAAAATCTAATCTAAAAGAATAAGTTAGAAAAAAAATAACTTGATATCGAATATTGATTTCACAAAATTATCTACATTTATAATGGCAACTCTAGACGACTAAGCCTTATGAAATGCTGCTGTTGCTATCTAATATTTATTGATAGCTGGTGATATGATCAGCTTCTAAAGATTTGATTTGATTTACGTAGCCTCTTGTTGGTTAGTTGCTATCACTTTACATAAAATATAAATATGTTTGCATGAGGGCGTGCTCTAGGTAGTCCCTAATAAATAACATTGGCAAACAATTCGTAAAAATACTTAATCTTTGGGTTTTTTTTCGACAAGTCGGCATCAGCGAAAGGGCTAGGGCACACAATGGATCCAACTGAGTCGAAGTGCGTTCCAGTGGTTACCGGGCCCGACTTTATAGCCACCAACAATAGAATAGAATAAAGTTTAAAAAATAACGAGAGTAACACTTTCACTTTCCATTCCTACGTCTCTGACTATAATATAAAATGCGTATATGATAAAATAATTTAGCATCTATCTAAACGATCTTGCCATGTCTACTCATTATATGTCCCTTCCAGCTGCACTTCTGCACGAAGGCTTGTCCACAGTGCTCACATTTAAACCTCCTATCATTATTATGTATTCTCATGTGTTCAATCAGCGTCTTCCTCCTCGCGTATGTCTTCGAACACACGTCACATTTGAACTCCTTCACCCCTAAATGTTTTACCAAGTGCATTTTCAGTGCAGAAGGAGAGAAGAATGTCATTTCGCATCGAGGACACTTATGTCTGCGTTCTATTAAGTGATCACGTCTCGTATGTACCGTTAAAGATCTTTTGCTGGCAAATATTTTGTCACAAGCCCTGCATTTTAATGGGTCGTAGGTAATACCGTGCACTTTTGCTAAGTGTTTATATTTAGATATGGTAGTCATGAATCTCTGGTTGCAATGGCCGCATTTGCTCGTTTTATTCTCTTGTCTGTGTACAGATCTCTCGTGGTTCTTTCTCTTGCGTTGGGTATCAAACACTTTAGGACAATAGTCACATTTGAATGCACCAAGTTTGTGAGACGCTAAATGGCTCAATAAACAGTTGTATGTCACGAAGCCTGTTTCGCAGACGTCACAAACATAGTTCCTGTAATGTGTGTTCATATGCTCCACCAACCTTTTAAACTTCTCAAATGTATTTGAGCATATGCAGCACGCAATTACATTGTCATCAAATTTGCAAGGTACAATCTGATTTTTAATGTCCATAAAAATGAGTCTCTGGTGATCATTTTTGAGATGATGGAGCAAATATTCTAATGTGTCAATATTATTATTGCACAGCTTACACTTTAAATTTGTGATATCCAGTTTCATACAGTAATATCTTTTCTTATGTTTCACGTACGAAGTCACGGGATTCACATTATTAGTGTGTTCTTCTAAGTTGTGCGTTTTCAAATCAGCAGGGTTGTGATGGTGATCATCACAGTAACAACACGAGTAGCCAAAGTCGCTATGAGTATGAATCGGGGTAGCATTCGTACAAGACAATATCTGTTTGACATTCATTACGCACTTTCTCAATTCCTCTTCCATTTCTTTTTTAGTTTGTCCCGTGTTGGTGTTAATTTTGTTCTTTTTTGTAACAGTATGTGCCACGTTATAACTGGTGGTATCTTTCGCGTATTTGGTTTGACCTACAAAGAAAATTATTTACTTATTTATTAAGTAGGTACTTGTTATTCACGTGTTTCACGTAGCTCTAGTTTTGAAGATTCTATGTACATATCTACTTGCATTTCATTACAAATTACTTATTTCGTTACTTTGCACGGAATAAACTTTTGTACTGACTACAGAATCTAAGATTCAGTAGTATTTGACGAAATGAACCCAGATCTAACACAAGTCTCGATTTTAGAAAGCGTGTAGATTTTTTTTTTAATTTTAAGTATAATTTATATTGGTTTATAGAGTAAGGCAACTATTTGTAATCTTTAACAGTTAAATATGAACAAGAATGTAAGATAAGCGTATATTTTTACGAGTATGAAGTCTTTGAAGCGACTTGCAATCTTTATAGATATGGATGTCATAGTGGAAAAATGTATAGTAATATCTACTGGGGTAGATTGTTTTGGGTGTGCCCGGTGTACTTATCACTACGCTTAAAAAATCTACTGATTAAATCGGTAATTTATTATAAGTATTTACAGTCCCGACGACGAAGTTTCTAGAAAGACCTCTAAAGATAACCCACTGCAGTGCGACTGAGTAGAAACCAAGAAAAGTGCAGTGGCTCTTGTGTAATCCCACTGTGATTATTTAATTAATTATGTACGGTGCTACCCAATTATATGTTAAATCAGTTCACAACCAGACTTCAACCGCATCGCGTCCTGTTCTTTCATGTATTTAAGTTTAAATTAATATCTTCTAATTTTCCGAAGTAATAGTATAAATCGATTTGACTATTTATTTATCAGTAGCAGGACCTTCCCGCATCTTTTTGGTCCTTCGAGCCGGATAATATGAAAGAATGAAAGATTTAATGCATGAAAATAGAAGTATACTTATACTGCACCAGATGTAGACGAATATCAATAACTATTTATTTTCAAGCAATTGGTAAAGAAAGTAACGATGTCAGCGAACAAAAGGTCTTCTTAGCCATCTTTGTGTAAATAAATATACTTTTTAAGATAAAATTATTTATTTATTGAAATGAAAACTGTAAAATAAAACAATACCATATAGTAACGTTAACATTAATAGCGATATCATTTTAAGGATTTCACGCCGGGACCCCACGATTCCGTAACAAGTACGTCGTGAGATTTAGAATGTAAATACTTATTTTTACCTCAATATAAGCTAGATTAGATGATGTAGCTGTAGATGGAAGTGCTATAACGTACGTAACGGTTAAGGAAATGCACCCCGTATTAGGGATGTTGATTTACAACGACAAACCACAAATTTGGCTCGAGCCCGTGCGCCCGGTGAAGACGCGGCATTGCCAACAATGTACATATTTTGCTTTTACGATAAACCCTTTATTAAAACCCCCTTTGGTTAACGGGGATATGTGGGACTTCAGCACGTGGCGGGGGTTCCCTGCCCCGGGGGGCACATAATAGCTCCCTGAGAACCTGGCACGGTGCTCACGAGGACGGTTGCAACCCCGCCTGTCGTCCATGGACGTCTGTCTAGGGCCCACACCCCAAACGTCCAGCGACTCCAAAGATACCATTCCACCTCCAACCATACCCAATGCAGAAATGCAATGCCATTTAATGTTTTTTTTTTTGCTCGTTATGTGCATCCAAAAATACACTCGTAATCTCACGACGCATCAATCGATCGCTTAAACCTAGCTCTAAAGTCGTTATAGTGCGACATAATATTTGGCGTATCGCCAAATATTATGTCGCACTACAGTACGTCAGTGCTAAAATATCCGTTAAACCATCTTCCCGTGTCGATTCCTCATATGACCCCTCCAGCTGCATTTCTGCACAAACGCTTGTCCACAAATTTCACATTTAAAGCGTCTAACGTTGTTATGAATCTTCATATGTTCCGTCAGCGACTTCTTCCTGCTGAATGACTTAGAACACACATCGCATTGAAAATCCTTAGCGTTAGTATGTTTCACGGCGTGCAGTTTAAGTTGTGCGCCCGAAAAAAATAGGCTATCACATTCATCGCATTTGTGTTTACGTTCCATGAGATGATCCCTCCTGGTATGTATTGTCAGAGCTCTCTTATTGATAAACGTCTTATCGCACGCCCTGCAAATTATCTTGTTAAACACAACACCGTGCACGTCCGATAAATGCTCATATTTCTTGAAATAAGACGAGAACCGTTCGTTGCAATATAGACATCTATTTCGTTTAGAGCTCTCCCCGTGAACGAATTTCTCGTGATTCTTCTTCTTTGTATGGGTCTCGTACACCTTCGGGCAATACGTGCACTTGAATGTGCCCGTTTTGTGAACGCATGAGAAATGCATAGCCAACGCGGCCGGTGTCGCGTACCCTGACTCGCACACGTCACATATGTGATTTCTATAGTGTGTATGCATATGTTCTTGAAGTGTTTTAAACTTGTTGAACGTACTCGGACAGATGCAACAGCGGATCGTATCACTATCGAATTTGAACGAAAATATCCGGCATTCGATATCCGTGTATATTATTTTTTTGTGTTCCGTTTGGAGATGCTTGAACATCATTTCCAAAGAGACTATGTTGACGTCACAAAGTTTGCAGCGTAGACCAGTAATGTCCAATTTGATGATATAGTTTTTTAGTCTATTCTTTGCGAAAGAAGGGGCCGGGATGTGTTCATCCGCGTGCAATTCGAAGTTATGCTGCTTTAGATCAGCAGGTTTCTGAAAGTATGAGGTACAAAAACAACAAGAAAACCCCATGTCCGTGTGTCGGTGGATACCTGTCGCGTTAGAAAATTTCATAAGTTCTCTAATGTTATGATGATGTTTCTTCATTTCCTGTCTGATCTGATAGAGGTCGAGCATCCTGTTAGAGTAGTCTTTTCTCAACTTCTTTGGTTTCGTATCGACGACTTTTGAATTACCTACAAAGATAATTATCGTTTGAGTGGCGAAGTGGTCACTGGTTCCGGATTTTTATGTCTTGAGCTTAACCGATGAATAGCGGCAACTTAAAGGGTTGTAGGAGTTTAAGTTCACTAACTTGTAATATTTCGAACATATACGATGATAGTCTAGACAAAATAAAATCAGAAGTGGGTCAGTGCGCGAATAGAATTCATAAGATAGTTTTCAGTTTGAGACGACAGTTTACAATAGTCTATTCAGGAACTTTATTGATAAATTTGCAGCTCTTTGAGTTTTGACATAGTTTTTTAACCGGCTTCAAAAAGAAGGTTCTCTATTCGACGCGTATGTATGTAATATTAATAAAAATGCGTAATATTAATATATGTTAGTCTATGTGGGCTTCTAAACAAATTTACCAGATTTTATGAGTGTATGTATGGTTTGTCCACGGATTTCTCAGAAACTACAGGTCCGATTTCAAAAATTCTTTTTGCAATAGTTAGAGTATTTTTCAACTTAGGGTAGAGTACAAGTTTCATCAAAATCGGTCTAGTAGTTTAAGAGATATATACTTTTTATGTTTTCAGTAAGTTACTGTATGTAACGTAGACGTTCAATTTGCGTGATAGTGCTGACACATATTTTTTTTGCTAAAATAAAAAAAGTGTTAAATAAACTATTTTTGAAAAAATAAAAACCGACTGTAAAGTAAATTATCTAAAAAGCATAAAATAACGAAAATATATTGAAGTCTGTGTCAGCTCGTGCTAGTCTTAATTAACATGATGTGCTAGCACCGACTTCAATATATTTTCGTTATTTTATGCTTTTTAGATAATTTACTTTGAAGTCGGTTATTATTTTCTCAAAAATAGTTTATTTACATCAAATAAAAAAAAAGATATTAAGTGCGTCCGCTAATGGTAATGTTTTTAAGGGCTTTAACTTAGTCTTCTAAGTTACACTGCAACATTTAGCATGATTAAAAAAAAATTCAAGCCCGCTGAGTTTCTTGTCGGATCTACTCAATCGAAGCCGCGTAATGATCCGGTGGTAGGTTAAACAACTGAACCTTCAAAAGTGCTAGCGATAACCCTTTATGAAATAAATAATTCCAATTATTTTCAATAATTACGGTATTAGCCACTCGAAATCATTTAAGAATATGCATTTTGCTGATTGTACTATTTGTATTGTCTATCGCGAGTCACCGATACCTAATAATATAGGCTGCAATATCGATATTTTCTTAACAATATAGTAACGAGACGAGCGTAGACGTATCATCTAACCAGTCGTTCGTCTATAGTCTCTTGAGTCCAGAAATTTCATCAGTAATCGCCCATCAGATCAAAATACTATTTCTCGGACAGGGGTATACGAGTACTTAGAGTATTGTTGAAGTTAAATATTCAAAACACAAGCTTAAGTTCATAATAAGAAAGAAAAAGCAAATAGCCTTTAAGAATCTATTTATTAAATCAGAATAATAACTTCTAATAAACAAAAACAGTGACGACATTGACTCAGCAACGCGAAGTCATGAAGAAACCATTATTATGATATGCAAACAATAACGAGACAAGTAAATAATTGCACGCATGGACAAATGAAAATAGACTAGAAAAATTTCCACTTGGTCAGGACCATACAAGAGAAGCAGAGGTAGACCAAAAGAGAGATGGGCTGATGAAATAAAGAAAGTGGCTGGCATAGATTGGATCGCAAAGCAAAAAGAAAAATTGGAAAAAAATGAAGGAGGCCTTTACTCGTAGAGAGGTACTTAATAATAATTAAAAAATAATAATAATTTGTTACTATATAATTTAATAACTAATATCTTATCTAATTTCAATTTCATCATTTAATTTACAATGTTAAAATATCAAATAATATTTTCTTTAATGCATGCATTTATGATGTTAAATTATTATCATTTTAAAATTTAATTAAGTAAATTAATGTAATTAATATCAATTAGAACAATGAGTGTAACATATGTATATTAAGGAATACATGAGGCTTATTATTATTATTTATTTATCGTAAATAATGGGATTTAGGTGTAAAACCATTGTAAATAACAGATTAATTCAACTGTTACATCTATGGAATAACTGAAAACTTTAAAACTTAAAAAAAATGCAATTAAAATTGTGCGAGTACTACTAGTTTCCAAGTCAACTATATAATTAAATAAATATCTTACAGAATATATTACATGATCTTCAACATAGTTCTTTAGGAATAATTTAGATTCTAGATGCACTTTTAAGTCTAAACTCTCGTTCGCATTTAAATTTCCATTATAATTATGTATAGCATAATCATATATTCTTAGGTCTATTTTCTCTTTGTAAAGCTTCAAAAATATTTACAACTGTTTCTTTTTAATTTAAGAGCTATACTTTTGTCGGTAAAGCAATTGCTTGGCTAATCTATTTTCCCTTAGCTCCGTAATGGCAAAATATTTTGACGCATACCAATTTGGTTCAGTAAGTGTGAGAAATGTTGCATACACTTGTATTTCCACCCCCATCCAATCACTATTATGAAAATTTAATTTATTTGGACAATATTTTTTTGGAGCAGGTTTTCCAGTAAGAATACGGCCTATAGTATTGATCTCGAATGTTAACTATTGCGATGTGGAGTCGCGCTAACGTGTATGACTGCAGGACTTATGTAGTCTCTGTACTATATGTCTTGTGACGTATGCTCCTTCAATACTGTACGATTATGATAGTAAGAAGTAAAAAACACACAAAACCGATGTCTGTGTACGTCTGAGCCACATTCGTGTAAACGTGTTGTGTTGTAATTGCATTAATTCATTAGGATTCCTAAGAGTTGGTTTATAAACACATTAATTAACATTTAATTCTCTTTTTGGCTCGCCGAGCCTTTTTGTTGTTTACAGTACTTTTTTGTTAGTGGTATATCTATTATAAAAAATCCTGTCTTTCATTCCTCTGCGAAACGATATATTTCTATTCTATTATTCCATTATATAAATTAAGGTTAAAACTACTGTAAATTTGTCTAGTGTATTAAGATTAAAATAAGTAATGTCTTATACAATAGCCTGCCCTCGTGAATGAACAAAGATAGGTATCGTTTAAATTCAAACAATTTCATTATGGCGGCTCTTCATATGGTACTTCCAACTGCATTTTTGCACAAATGAGTATCCGCAGATGTTGCAACTGAACCTTCTATCGTCATTGTGTATTCTCATATGTTCAATAAGGGTATATTTCCTCCCGTAAGACTTTGAACAGACCGCACAGGTGAACTCCTTCACTTTCGTGTGCTTCAACATATGCTGTCTCAGATGTCCCGGCTCAAAGAACTTCATATCACATTCCGTGCAACCGAACCTCTTATCCATCAAATGATATTTCCTCTTATGTACTGTTAAAGAGCTTTTCAAACTAAAAACCCTATCGCAAGCATTGCATTTTAGTTCCTTTCTACCAACACCATGAACTTTATACAAATGTTCGTCCTTTTTAGAATTGTTAATGAACCTTTCGCTGCAATAAATACATTTACTTCTTTTAGCGTACTTCACGTCGTGAACGGTTCGTTCGTGATTGTTTCTAGATTGGTTGGTTTGAAATACTTTATCGCAATATTTACATTTGTAATCACCAATTCTGTGTTTCAACAAATGCCTTAGAAGATTACGTTTGCATATAAAACCTTCGTCGCACAACTCACACATGTAATTTCTGTAGTGCGTGTGCATATGTTGCTGAAGAATTTTGAATTTTTCGAAGACGCCGCTAGGGCACATAGTGCATTGGAAAACTTCGCTGTCAAACTTGAAAGGGACAATACGACTAACAATATCTACGTGCATCGGCCGATCGTGTTTCGTCCTCAAATGGTTCACCAATTGTTCGTTTCCGCTTATACTGGTGTCACAAATGTTACATTTTAAGTCTGTAACGTCGAGTTTGACAACGGACTGTTCAAGCATAGTTTTGACTTGTAGAGAGATGTCGTCAAGATTAAAGTTATATTGATGGATATCAAGATTGTGTTTCTTGAGATCTGATGGATTCATATATTGATTATTGCAGAAGCAACATACGTAGCCCATATCAGTGTGTCGGTGTATAAGAGTAGCATTACTATGCACCAATATTTCTCTAACATTGAAATTGTGTTTGTTTATTTCCTCCAGTTTTTCCACGAATGCTTTGCTTGTTCTGTTTTTACGTTTCTTTGATGGTTTAGCACCTATTTCGATTTTAGCTATATTATTTTTCAGTCGTTTACCTATAAAGAAAGTTAAATTTTACTAATGTTTCAAATCCTCAATTTAACTTTTTTGCTTAAGCGACGTAAATTAAGAGACTGACATAATATAATATTTTTGCTTCTACATGCTAGATACAAAATTCTATCAAAATGAATGGACCGATTTATGGACCAATTTATATGTGTCATATGGACATCGCCTAGCACACCCAAGACAATCGGCCATAAAAGATTTTGTTTATTGATCCATAGTTCCATTACGACGTGAACGACCTGTCAACATGAATAGAAGAGTTGCTAAGAGAGTTGATTAATAACTATAATTAGACATATTCGTTATTCTTATTTCAAATCCTTGAAGTTGCCGCTATCTGAAGTTAAATTGAATTAAGCCTGGTAGTAGTAGTTTTCAACAATGCTCAAAGCTCAAGGCTAGTCGGTCGGTAAGGTAAGTCATAAGTATCATAATACGATAAGAATCCGAGCGTAAAGATATATTTTCATTTAATAGTAGGTCAGTAGTGGCATTATAGAGCATATCTCTAATAGATAATCAATCGATAATTTATTTCAAGTTTGCTTAGTAAATCAAATCAAATCTTGATGTAGCCAAGATCTTTATCTACGGAGCTTTTTTATCGGATTTATTAAGCGATGATCAAATAAAGTGTATACATTTCTAAACCTTTAAATCGCCTGTTTATATTAATTATATCATGATTGCCCTCAAAGCTATGACTATTTAGATTTCAGCATTCCTACCTGCAACGTTATCCGACACTTGCTTATGTTGTTCAACCTTTTCAGCACTAACAATATCTCTTTCTTTCTTTTTCTGTGTAGGTCGGGGCTTGCTCTCCACCTTTTCGTGTATAATATTGTGGCGCGCCAGATTGCCCTTAATAATATATCCTCGGTCGCAAATTTCGCAAACATAATTCCTCAAATGCAGGTTCATATGCACCTGGAGTACGATTAACTTGGAGAAACTCTCCGCACATATCCCGCAATAAATCGTATTTTGGTCTTCTTTATCGAACCTGATCGGAAGTATTTGATTACTTATATCCGTATATATAATCTTCTTGTGTTCATTCATTAAGTGGTCTACAATATCACTCAAAATATCGATGCGAGTCTCGCACAGTTTGCAAGTCAAATCAGTGATATCTAACTTTAAAATGTATCTATCGACTCTTTTTCTAATTTCTGGCAGAATAACGTCGCCGTCTTTGTGCATTACGAGATTATGTGTTTTCAGTTTAGTGCTGGTTTTGAACTTTGCGTTACAGTAGCAACAACTGTAGCCCGCATCTGTTTGATTGTGAATAATGGTGGCGTTAGTGCATAACAGTATTTCACTAATATTCGCAAAGTGTTTCTCCATTTCAGTTTCTTTTTTATCCATTCGTGAGAGTAATTTTGTTTTTCTTATGATGACGTCTTGCCGTTTACCTATAAAGAAAATTTTCAAATTATTCTCGGTTGGCACTCTTCAACTTAGAATCAGTTATGTAGTACACTGAAAGAGATTCAGATAAAGTTATTATAAATTAAATTGTACATACTCCCCTTTACTATTAAATATGTTTTATCACAAGTCAATAACTATAGTGATTTCCTTCTTTCTTACAATTAGAATGAAGACAAAACACTATACTTACTAAAATCTTAATCTCACGAGAGGTTGTTTTACTGTGCTTAAATATGCAGTTAACGTAGGAAAGTAGGTAGTTAACTTATGATTATAATATATTGTGAGAATCTAGGTGTTCTTATCATGAGTGGCATGCCTATAGACAGTTGTATTACATTACCGCCCGTTAAATGACACTAATTTTGAACCCGCTAATTACTCCGGCTACAAGGCCCTTAGAAATGCGTGCACTGCTGTTTTTAGCGGAATATCCGACGCTAAGATTGTATCTACTCGGTCGATCTTTTGCAGAACTTTAAACCATCTAGTAAGTAGTACAATGCCTTACAGTAAATGCTAAGATTTTCATCTCGGATCTACATTATATTTTGTATGCCCGTAAGCTGCACCCACCCATCTCTTCCCGTCGGGCGTTGTAAGAGGCGAGAAAGGGGAAATCTAGAGGACGAACAGCAGCGTCTTTCTATTCCATTGCTTATGTGATTCCCAAGACTCCTGCCAAGCGTAAGGACCATGGCAACATTTTATTCATTTGCTAAAAATTTCAGCGCAATTCGTACCGTGTTCTAGGTAAAATTAAATGACAAATCTATACGACTCTTTAAATGTATTTATCAATTAAAAAAAATAACACACTACAACAGCGTCTAAGCAACGATCGCAACCGGCTCAAACTATTTCTCCGTGTCGATTCTTCATGTGACCTTTCCAACTGCACTTCTGAACGAACGCCTGACCACAATGCTCGCATTTGAAACGCCTATCGTCATTATGTATCCTCATATGTTCCGTCAGCGTTTTCTTTCTCCCGTAACTCTTCAAGCACACGTTACATTTAAATTCCCTCAAGCCAGTGTGCTTCACCATGTGTAGTTTTAATTCATTCGACCCGAAGAACTTCATATCACACAGCGTGCAGTTGTGTCTCCGTTCCATCAAGTGGTCCCGTTTGGTGTGGACGGTCAGCGCGCTTTTGCTGTCGAAAGACTTATCGCACGCGTGGCATTTGACCTCTTTCAAATGTACACCATGCACTTTGACAAGATGATTGTCCCTCTTACGGTAATTCGTAAACTTTTGACTGCAGTACCCACACTTGCTAAGTAAATTCGCGTGAATGTGTACGGACCTTTCGTGGCTTTTTTGCTTTCTACGGGTGTCGAAAACTTTGGGGCAGAGGTCACATTTGAACGTTCCGATCTTGTGCGCTTCGGTGTGGCAAGCCAGAATGTGCCTATTAATGAAACCAGCGTTGCAGACGTCACAGATATAATTCCTGCAGTGCACATTCATATGCTGTTGCAAATTCTTAAATTTATTGTAAACGTGTTGGCAGTAAACACACTTGAGGACATCGCCTTCAAATTTGAAAGGCATTATGTGACTTTTAATATCCGTGTGAAGTTCCTTGTTGTGAATTTTGATCAAATGATCGATAAGGTCTTCCAGAGAGTTGATTTTACCGTTGCATAGATTGCAGCTGAGGTCAGTAATGTCCAATTTGACGAGATAAGAAAACATCATGTTTTCGGACATAAATTTTAGTTTGACTTTGTCATCGTGAGCTTCTAGGGTGTGAGTTTTAAGATCGGCCGGTTCGGGATATTCATTGCCGCAGAAGCAGCAAGCGTATCCGATGCCTCCGCAGCACCGTATCGGCGTTGCGTTGGTGCATTGCAGTATAGTTCGTATGTTACTCCGGTGTTTACCCAATTCGAACGCCCTCATCTCTGTTTTGTTGTACACTATATGTTTCCTGAGCACGTCTGCGCATTTATATCTCGCATTATCCGCGTTTTCGATCTTGGTTTTCGCGGTGCGACGCACACCTACAAAGAAAAGTAAATTGTTATTTTCTTTTTCCGTGATTGTCTTAGTTGTGCGCAGATCGTCTCAAAATCCTTCAGAATCTTGTAAATTTTATTATTCAGTGCATATCTTGAAGCCTAATCTAAAGATCGATCCACGAATATAACGTAATTAATAAATATTTCCTTAGGAAAACTGGCAAAAATGTAATAAGCAGTGAAATTCTGTCACTGAAACCGAAAATAAATAGGATGTTGTAGTTTTTCAGACACCTTTTTAAGCGGACTTTAATACCGTTATGTATTTAAAAACCAGTCTACAAAGAAAAAGAACATAGTATGTAAACTTTGAGTAAAATTTGCAATGACATTATAGTGTAAAATAATAACTACCAAAATTGGAGATTCCAAAAGCTGGTGATGCGATGTGTTTATACCACAAAACCATACGTATCTAATAGGTACCTAGAAAAAGTCTAGAGTGAATATGAAAGGATTCACATCTTTATTGTGTTCTTATTTGTTTATAAGTTTTGTTCAGATACAATATTTTTCAAGTTCAAGTACCTAATAATAAGCTAATGTTAAACTGCAATTCTACCCTATGCTCTGTTCAGATTATTCCAGTACTACTGTACTGGAATAATCTGAACAGGGAGCATCCATCGAGTCTATTTAGCGCTTTATGGGACGGGATGATATCGTATTCATTATTCCAGTTAGAAGCGGTTGACGTATAAGTGTATGTCTTAGACTCAATTCACACCACGATGGCAGCAGTGCGTTTTAAGCGATACTGGTCTTTTACGTATTGTAGATAAAGTTTAAAATTCTTTCCCACTGAAAGTACGCTACCGGCGGCTGCCATCTTGGTGTGAATTGAGCCATATGGAAACAATTCATTCGCAAGTAAACGTTTGAATTTATAAGACTTCAGCACCTATGATTATAGGAAGAAATCAGTTAAGAAAATAACACTAGAATAGCACTGATTGCCCGTAACGATTCCGCTTGCACAGGAAAAGGCACGCTAGATTAAAAAGTAGACCATCAATTCAGTACCTAGTCTGGAATTCTCATAGGGCCTAATGAAATTCCAGTGCCTATTTAGAATATTCCAGTTGCTATCTAGCGGTGGTTTAGATCGCTGACTTAAGTGCTACTGGAATAATCTGAAGTGCTAATCCAGTAGTGACTACTAAGGCACGGTAGCTTATTAACAACAAGATCCTGTCAGAAATTAATACACCACAAGCATAAGAGCCGAATTGGAATCGTTACCCCTATTTCTTTGACAGACAACTTATTCCGTTGCTATATATATGATAAAGTGGAGATAGTTCTCTACGGAATTCCATAATAAATAAAATAAAAATATTGAAAAAATATTGAACCGACTTCAATAACACTGAAAAGTATAAAATAATTTAAATATTATTGAAGTTGGTGTAGAATATACACAGCACGTACGCTAACACCAACTTCTATAATATTTAAATTATTTTATACTTTTCAGTGTTATTGAAGTCGATTCAATTTTTTTTCAAAAATATTTTATTTTATACTTTTTAGTGATATTTTTCAATCAAAGATTGAACCTTCGAAGACAGTAAAATGATCTAGGTAGATTATGTCACATTATTGTCTACAAAGTTTTACATAATTCATGTTTCTTCAGAACCGATTTATCCGATCGTAATGAAATTTGCATGGAATCATCATAGTAATTTACTCTCTCAAATAAAAAAAGAATCATCGAAATCGGTTCATATTTGTCAGAGTAATGGAGAACGTCAGTTTTATGGTTTTTACCAGATAAATTCATTCACATAGTTCATGGTCCTCCAGGAAGTTCTTATCCGGTTGTGGTAACATTCATACAAATTCATTACAGTGGTTTTTTCTTTCGAATAAAAAAATAATCATCAAAATCGGTATATACACACATCAAAAGTGTCTAGGGATCAAGCATTTTTGGGCAAAAAAATGGGCAGAAGAACAATGGCGTTTCGTGTGCTTTTCTGATGAGTCTCGTTTTGGTATGAGACCGGATACAAGACGTATACGACACTGGAGAACCCCTGGACGCCAACAGCGATTAAAATCCTGCCAGGAAGTCCATCCTTATAGTGGTGGAACCATCATGGTATGGGCGGGTATTTGGATCGGCGGAAGAACTGAGTTGATTTGGATCAGAGGCAACCTCAACGCTCAAATTTATGCTGAGACGATTGTATCAGACGTCATCGTTCCTCTACAAGTGCAAATCGGTCCCTTATTTCAGTTAATGCATGATAATGCACGACCGCACACCGTAAGAGTTGTAAGACAGACTCTCGCCGCAGCTAACATCAATGTCCTGCCCTGGCCTGCTCAGTCGCCAGACTTGAACCCGATTGAGCATGCATGGGATATGCTACAGAGAAGAGCTCTGCCGAATATGGAGGGTATCCAGTCGCAAGAAGACCTTTTTTTGTTGTTGCAACGAACATGGGCGGCCATTCCACAGCGTGATTTGGATGAACTCATTTTGAGTATGCCAAACCGATGTTCTTGTGTTGTTAGTGTTCGCGGTAGAAACACGGATTATTAATTGTTTAAGTTACCCAATAAAATTTTAAAGAAAACTGTTATTTCAGTCTTTTTTTCGAACTTTTGTGTTAGTGGTTCAAATGTCAAAAATCCCTTTATTAGGAAAATGGCAAATTTCTTTATTAATGCAAAGGTGACTTGGTTTATCGTTACTGTGACAAACGAAAACACTTTATTTGATGAATCCTTAAAGAAAATTTTAATTAATATCAATCAGGAGAAAAGTTATTGCAAAAATATATGTTGATCCCTAGACACTTTTGATGTGTGTATTTGCCAGAGTTACGACCATTTTTGTCCTTTTAACCGAAATAAAGTCATCTTATAGGCCTTCCTGCACAGTCGTCATTCTTGTTTTTTCAGGAACTACTTATTCGTAAGCGATAATTTTTTTATTGGACCCAATCAACGGATTGAAGAATGGATGGAAGAAAGATTTTTTCAAATTTCAATAAATATATATATACAGACGAATTGAGAACCTCCTCCTTTTTGAAGTCGGTTAATAAGTAAGCAAGTAAGTCAAACGGTTCTAGATTGTACATCACAGAGGCAATAGCATCAGTGTTAGTTATTATCTTTGAACCAGCATTGAATGTAGCGCATTTACATATACACAGATTTGAATGTGCGTGTGTGTGAGCATATCCTCAACTAAAATTGAAGACCCTGGATTAAGGAACGATTTCCTGAGTTTAAACCTAGGTTCATCCTTAAACTGCTTTTTGTAATAAGATGGAAAGGGACTACGCAAAGAGAATTTCTGAAGTAACGCTTGACCAACAACGCTCTCATTTGAAACGCCTGTCATTGGTCTGGGACCGTCCATGCTTTCTGAAACTCCTGTTCCTACAAACCATCTTTGAGAACACCGCACACTTAAACTCTTTTGAATAATACTTCAATGAGTACTCAAAGAACAAATTTTTGTTGCATACAAAACACATGAACCGCTTCTCTAGCCAGTGGCGTGCATACTTCTACATGGCAGGCCAAAAAGCAAATTGCCAACATGTCTACCACTTGTCTTTGGCTCTATGATGGTTTTATTTTGACTCCATAAATAAACTGATATTACAGCCATATTTTCCTTTTAAAAACTAAATATAACATAGGGTTGGAAAGTCTTTTTGCTGACCCATGAGGTGCCGGGTTAAAAATGCACCCCCCCCCCCCCCCCAATCTCCTTTCGTTGAGTGTCGTAAGAGGCGACTAAGCGAGAACAGGAAGACGGGCAGCTGCGTCTTTCTTTTGGATTTATTTTCCACCTATACTGTGATCTCCAAGCCGTCGCCAAGCGTGGGGATTATGGCAACCCTCCCTCCTTCTAAGAGAGAGTTAAGCAGTAAACGTCTTTCGGCTGCTAATGAAAAAATAAATGATGACTGCTATTTTACCCATTGTCTGCAAATATCACCATGATTCAAATTGTATATTAGAAAAAAAAACTTAAGATTTAAGACGATTTAATAAGGTAAATAAATTCGAAAATAAAATAAGTGTAAAACACAACACCAGTGACGATGCAACAATCGCATCCTCCTCAAACAGTATCGCCGTGTCGATTTTTCATGTGACCTTTCCAACTGCACTTCTGAACGAACGCCTGACCACAATTCTCACATTTGAAACGCCTATCGTCATTGTGTATCCTCATATGTTCCGTCAGCGTAGTCTTCCTCCCGTAGCTCTTCAAACATACGTTACATTTGTATTCCCTCGAGCCTGTGTGCTTCACCATGTGCCGTTTTAGTTGATTCGACCCGAAGAATTTCATGTCACATAGCTTGCAATTGTATCTCCGTTCGATCAAGTGATCCCGTTTAGTGTGTACTGTCAGAGCACTTTTGTTGTCGAAAGTCTTATCGCATGCGTGGCATTTGATAGCCTTTAAATGTACACCGTGCACTTTGACAAGATGATTGTCCCTCTTACGGCAATTCGTGAACTTTTCACTGCAGTACCCACACTTGCTGAGTAAATTCGCGTGAATGTGCACAGAATTTTCGTGGCTTTTTTGCTTTCTGCGGGTGTCGAAAACTTTTGGACAGAGCTCGCATTTGAACGTCCCGATCTTGTGCGCTTCAGTGTGGCGAACCAGAATGTCCCTGTTAATAAAACCAGCGTTGCAGACCTCACAGATATAATTCCTGCAGTGCACATTCAGGTGCAGTTGCAAAATCCTAAATTTATTGTAAACGTTCTGACAATAAACACACTTGAGAACATCGCCTTCAAACTTGAAAGGCATTATGTGATTTTTGATATCTGTGTGAAGTTCCTTGTTGTGTATTTTGATCAAATGATCGATTATATCTTCAAGAGAGTTAATTACGCTGTCGCATAAATTGCATCTGAGGTCAGTAATGTCCAATTTGACGAGGTATGAGCACATCTTGATTCCGGACATAAATTTTAGTTTGACTTTGTCATCGTGCACTTCTAGGGTATGAGTTTTAAGGTCAGCCGGTTCAGGATATTCATCGTTACAGAAGCAACAAGCGTACCCAATGCCTCCCCAGCACCGTATCGGCGTTGCGTTGGTGCATTGCAGTATCATTCGTATGTTACTACGATGTTTACCCAATTCGAACGCCTTCATGTCTGTTTTCTTGCTCACTATTTGTTTTTTGAGCACGATTGCGCTTTTCGCATTATCCGCGTTTTCGATCTTGTTTTTCGCGGTGCGACGCACACCTACAAAGAAAAGTAAATCGTTATATTCTATTTTCGTGATTGTCTTAGCTGTGCGCGGATCGTCTCCATTATTTCGAATTCATCTTGTTAATTTGATTGTTTTTATTCACATTTCTTGAAGCTTTATATAAAGTTTGATTCACCAGTATATAAGAATCAAAGTCTTGATTGATCGTAGAGACTTGAAAATTGGAGGACCTGATGGGTAGAAAGAAGTGTAGTAAAATAGGATTTTTAAGTTCAAACATTGGGATGTTTAACAGGATGTTTTTATGTATCAACTTTTATTTATAACATTTATCACGATTCAAACTGTGTATTAGGAAAAAATAAACGTACATGCATACGATTTATTAAATATATTCCATAGATACTATGGCATATACAGCAAAAAAGCATCCACATTACATCAGGGTTGACGCAACGATCGCCATCGCCTTAAACAATTTTTCCGTGCCGATTCTTCATATGACTTTTCCAGCTGCGCTTCTGAACAAAAGCCGTTAATAACGCTCGCATTTGAAATGACTAACGTCATTATGTATTCTATGATATATGATTTGTCAAAGTCGTCTTCTTCCCAAAGCTCTTCAAGCACACGTTACATTTGTATTCCCTCAACCCAGTGTGCTTCACCATGTGCAGTTTAGTTAATAATAGTTTGTCCCATCAATATAACGAATTAATTACCTAGTAAAGATAGTTGTAATTTAATACGCGACTAACTTTGGGCCTTATATTAAATAAAACTTACAATTTACCAATCATTATTTATTTTCCAACCAAACTACAAATAAATTAAACATTATTACAGGAATATGTATCTTTAGATATTTTGGTGAAGATATCCTTATCATTAAAGAGATACAGACTACCAACCGAATTCCTCAATCAATATGGGGTGTAATGATATTACTAAACTAAAACATACCTAATAAGTATAATTAGGTAGTATAGAAAACAGATTCTAGTGTTAACATTAATTACATTTCTTAGAATAAGTTTTTCATAGTCGAATTGAGAACCTCCTCCTTTTTTGAAGTCGGTTAAAAAGCAATCAGACATACAGACTGTCTTACACTTAGACTGATGGCGGGTTCTAAATACACTTACACCTCCTCCCCATGCTTAGACCACATGTGACCACGCAAAGACGATTTCTGAACGAAATCTTCACCGCAACGCTCGCATTTGAAACGTCTGTCGTTGGCATGGATCCGAATATGCTCCCTCAAACTCCTCTTCCTAGGAAACAACTTTGAGCACATATCACATTTAAACTCCTTTGTCCGATCATGTCTGATCATATGGTCCTTCAATAAGTACTCATAAAAAAAACCCTTATTGCATACAGGACATAAGAAACGCTTCTCTAACAAATGATATTTCTGGATGTGATACATCAAAATGCATTGCTTCGTAAACGATTTGTTGCACGTTTGACACTGCACTAGTGGGACTTTATAACCGTGCATTTTAGTCATGTGAACGCGTTTCTGGTCGTAACTTTTGAACTTCTCACAGCAAACCTGACATTTGTAAAGTCGGTTTTGATGTATGCAACTCTCGTGGTACTTTTTCTTTTGCGAAGTGTCGAAGTGTTTGTCACAATGGTAGCATTTGAACGTGCCGCTAGTGTGGGCTTTAGTGTGTATTTTGAGTGTGCGTTGATTCACAAAACCTGCTCCGCAAACAGCGCACAAGTAATTCTTGAAGTGTTTATGCATATGCTCCTGCAGAGCCTTTAATTTGATGAATTCGTGATCGCAGATAACACACTTCATTAGCTCTCCGTCAAATTTAAACGGTAGCAGATGATTCCGAATGTCTTGATACATTTTCTTGTTATGCAACTCTACCAAATGATGGACGATTTCTTCCAAGGTGTCCAAGGTTTTATCACAGAGAGTACATCGTAGATCGGTTATGTCCAGTTTGACAAGAAAGGATGACATGCTTCCGTTTTGCATAAATGATTTATTTTGAGCACTGTGCATATTTCTTGTATGGAGCTTAAGCTGAGCGGGCTCAGAGAATCCCTCGTCACAAAAACAACATATGTAGCCGGTTGTGTGTTTCCTAATAGGAGTTGCGTTCGTACAAAGAAGAATTTGCCTGACATTATGACGATGCTTATGTACATCTTCTGAGAATACAATTTTTGGCGTAACCTTCTTTTTCGTGGACTCCGTTTTGGATCGAGTAACTCGTAGATCTTTGAGACCGGATAGTATTTTCATAGGGGAAATTCCACGGAGCAGACCTACAAAAAAAAATCTAGATTGGAGTTGGGAATTCGCTCACAAGATCCTAGACTTGTTAATAAAATAAACAAAGTAAAAAGTAAAATTGTGGAGGAAATCAGACTTAACATTGAATTGTGGAATAAGCTCGTTGACCATAGATTTTGTTCATTCAGTAATAACACATTATTTGCAAGTTTTTGATAAAACTAAGGCGGTGTAAAAAAGTAATGCTACAAGATGTAGCGCTCCTTGGAATATTCATGGAATTCAGGGTCTGTACTATCTTGGGTGATTTTAACTACTGATAATCTTTCCACACCCACCGCGAGCATAATATCGTCGGATTATATCGAACCTATTTTTCTTAAACTACCACGATATGATCAGGATCTTTTTCTCAAGTATCGTCACACGCTTGCCTGTTCACCTGTGACGTAAGTTAATACGTCCCTTCATACCCATTATTTAAGCAGACGGCGGTCGCGCTTCGCGTATTAACATGATTTAAATCGGAATCATCCGTCGTTGGCGGTTAACCAGAAACAATGCTTCCCGCGATTAGACCAGCCCCTATAGCCAACTTCTATCATTCACCATTCTACAATAAGAAACGCTAGATTCATAGAAAACAAATGTATGGGTATATTATATCTCTTCGCTTAGTTACGTGAACCCCCTTAGGGGCCCCACCGCCAACTCTAATGGGAGTGTTACTTTTGTGGGGAAGAGACGCAGATAAACACAGTTTATAGCTCATACGCTTTATCTCGCGTAGATATGATTACAATAATACTGCTCTAACAGATCGTGGCAGACCCCTTGGACGTTCCCCTGTACAAGGGACCTGTCAACTAGTACTTTGATCTCCATGTGACATGTCTTCTCCTTGAATTTAGATTAATGTAATTAGTATATCGTTTGCCTTAAATCTAAAAACTCGAATAATGTCTCCTTTATTTTATTACATATATTTTATACCACAACATAAATTTAACATAAATGATAGACAGTATACATACAAAGGTAAATTACCGGAATCGAAAAAATTCCGTAATATTTTAAGAATGTTTAAAAAATCCATGATAATTCGAATAGTACAATGTTCAGAACCTCTGTTCTAGTGGTCACAAGTTAAATAAAACTTCTTTACCATGTTTCGGCCTCATATGACTCTTCTAACTGCATTTCTGAACAAACACTTGCCCACAACTCTCACATTTGAATCTCCTATCGTCGGCATGTATCCTCACATGCTCTCGCAACTTACCTTCTTCCGAAAGCCTTCGAACAGAACTCACATCCTAAACTCTTTGGTCCCAGTATGTTTTTCCATGTGTGTATTTAAATCTTTCTTCATGTAGAACCTCATCTCGCAATGGGCACATTCGAACCTTCGCTCCAGTAAGTGGTCGCGTCTAATATGCTTTGTCAGTTGGTCCCGCATCGAAAACGTCTTATCACAAGCCATACATTTAAGTACCAGAGGCTGAGCCTCATGGACTTTTACCAGATGATCGTTCATCGATGAGTAATTCGTAAATCTCTCACTACAATGGGGATATTTGTTTCACTTGTGGTTGGTAATGTGAACAAACTTTTTCGGGTTTAATTTTTCTGCTTGAGCCTATATCATAGACAACAGAGTCAGTGTCAGTTATTATCTTTTCAAAACTGTTTTAATTCAAAAGCAGACATGCAGAAATTTCACTCACAAACTGTCGTAAACTAAGACGATGGCGGGTTTTGAATACACCTACACCTTCTCCCCATGCTTAGACCACATGTGAGTACGCCAAGAGCATTTCTGAATGAAAGCTTCACCGCAACGCTCGCATTTGAAACGTCTGTCGTTGGCATGGATCCGAATATGCTCCCTCAAACTCCTCTTCCTAGAAAACAGCTTTGAGCACACCTCACACTTAAACTCCTTTGTCTGATCATGACTGATCATATGTTCCTTCAATAAGTACTCATAAAAGAAACCCTTATCGCATACAGGACACAAGAAACGCTTCTCTAACAAATGATATTTCTGGATGTGATACATCAAAAAGCATTGCTTCGGAAACGATTTGTTGCACGTTTGACACTGCACTACTGGGGCTTTATAACCGTGCATTTTAGTCATGTGAACGCGTTTCTGGTCGTAACTCTTGAACTTCTCACAGCAAACCTGACATTTGTGGAGTTTCAGGCTTTGATGAATGCAAGTCTCGTGGGCCTTTTTCTTTTGCAAAGTGTCGAAGTGTTTGTCACAATGGTAGCATTTAAACGAGCCGCTAGTGTGGTTGTTAGTGTGTATTTTGAGTGTACTTTGATTCACAAAACCTGCTCCGCAAACAGCGCACACGTAATTCTTGAAGTGTTTATGCATATGCTCCTGCAGTGCCTTTAATTTGATGGATACGTGATCGCAGATAACACACTTCATTAGCCCTCCATCAAATTTAAACGGTAGCATATGATTCCGAATGTCTTGATACATTTTCTTGTTATGCAACTCTACCAAATGTTGGACGATTTCCTCCAAGGTGTCCAAGGTTTTATCACAGAGAGTGCATCGTAGATCAGTTATGTCCAGTTTGACAAGAAAGGATGACATTTTCCTGTCTTGCATAAATGATTGATATTCAGCACTGTGCATATTTATTGTATGGAGCTTAAGCTGAGCTGTTTCAGAGTATCCCTCGTCACAAAAACAGCATATGTAGCCGGTTGTGTGTTTCCTAATAGGAGTTGCGTTCGTACAAAGAAGAATTTGCCTGACATTATGACGATGCTTATGTACATCTTCTAAGAATACAATTTTTGGCGTATCTTTCTTTTTCGTGGACTCCTTTTTGGAGCGAGTAACTCGTAGATCTTTGAGACCGGATAGTATTTTCATAGGGGAAATTCCACGGAGCAGACCTACAAAAAAAAATCTAGATTTGAGTTGGGAATTCACACACAAGATCCTAGACTTGTTAATAAAATAAACTAACATAAAAGAGTAAAAGTGTTTTTTAACCAACACGATATGCTTAGGATTCATTTCTCCTGTTCGCGTCACACGCTTGCCTGTTCACCTGTGAAGTTATTAAGTCTCTTGTGACCCATTATTTAACCAGTAATAATGCTTCCCGTGACTAGACCAGCTTCTATAGCCAACTTGTCATTCTACAATACGAAACGCTAGATTAATAGAAAACAAATGTAAGGGCCCCACCGCCAACTCTAATGGGAGTGTTACTTTTGTGGGGAAGAGACGCAGATAAACACAGTTTATAGCTCTTACGCTTTCTCTCGCGAAGATATGATTACAATAATACTGCTCGAACAGATCCTGGGAGACCCCTTGGACGTTCCCCTGTACAAGGGACCTATCAACTAATACTTTGAACTCCATGTGACATGTCTTCTCCTTGAATTTAGATTAATGTAATTAGATATTGTTTGTCATAAATCTAAAAACTGGAATAAAATCTCCTTTATTTTATTACATGTATTTTATACGACAACATAAACTTAACATGTTTATAAATCATAGACAGTATTACATACAAAGGTAAATTATCGGAATCATAAGGTAATATTTTAAGAATGCTTAAAAAATCTATGGTGTTTCGAATAGTACAAAGTTCAGAACCTCTGTTCTAGTGGAGTCACAAGTTAAATAAAACTTCTTCACCGTGTTTCGACCTCATATGACTCTTCCAACTGCATTTCTGAACAAACGCTTGCCCACAGCTCTCACATTTGAATCTCCTATCATCGGCGTGTATCCTGAGATGCTCTCGCAACGTATGCCTTCTACCGAAAGCCTTCGAACAGAACTCACATCTAAACTCTTTGGTTCCAGTATGTTTTACCATGTGTATACTTAAATCTTTCTTGCTGTAGAACCTCATCTCGCAATGTGCACATTCGAACCTTCGCTCCAGTAAGTGATCGCGTCTAATATGCTTCGTCAGTTGGTCCCGCCTCGAAAACGTTTTATCGCAGGCCATACATTTCAGTACCAGAGGCTGAGCCCCATGGACTTTTACCAGATGATCGTTCTTCGATGAGTAATTCGTAAATCTCTCACTACAATGGGGACATTTGTTACGCTTGTGGTTGGTAATGTGAACAAACTTTTCATGATTCAATTTCTTTGCTTGGGTTTCGAAGATTTTAGGGCAGTATGTGCAGCTGAAATCACCTTGCTTGTGTCTGGAGATGTGACTTCTCAATGTGTGTACATTAACGAAAGGCGCGTTGCAAATCTCGCAAGCGTAGTTGCTGTAGTGAATATTCATGTGCTCTTGTAACAGTTTAAAATGGCCGAATGTGTTTAAACATATCACACATTTCAAGACTTCGCTATCGAATTTGAATGGCAATATATGGTTGTTAATGTCTCTATGTATTTTCTTTCCGTGTTCAGTCAAATGATCGAAAAGTTCCTCTAGCTTATCGATGGAACTACCGCAAATATGACATTGCAATCGAGTAATATCTAACTTGACGACGTATTTGTGCATAGGGTAGCCATTCATGAATTTGCTTTTGTCTGTGCTGTTATGTTTATCTATGGTGTGAGTTTTGAGTTCTGAGGCATTCAGATATTGTTCTTTGCAGAAGCAGCACGCGTATCCGATTCCCCTGTGGCAGCGTATCGGTGTCGCGTTGGTATTTAGAAGTATCATTATAATGTTATGTAAGTGCAAATCTATTTCCCTATCTTGTAAATCAACAGCTTTTACAAGCATCCTCTTTTTGGAGTGTTTCTTTTTTATAGTTACAGCCCAATCAATTGCATTCGAAGCTTTAGGCTCCATGTTACTTACATCTGACTCAAATTTTATATCTGTATCGCAGCCAGTACCTACAAAGAAAAGTTTTGTATTAACATTTCAAAATGCTACTACACAGCATCATCGGAACTCTTGTATGAAGATAAACTGCTTCAAATGATTTAATGCAATCTTCTAGTGTTAAACAAAACATTATTCATATTAATTTACTAGAAAGATGGATCAATTAGTTTAACACAAAATAGAAAATCTACTATTATAAGTTCGATTGCACGTGAACTGCGATACAGAAATAAAGTTTATGGAGGCTATTCATAAATATCACCAAGATAATATGACGATGTCCATCAGCCCTAGATGATGCTGGTTGACCAATCTATCCAATGCGACATAAAGAGCCACGAACATAATTATAAATAAAGGAATAACGAATTACAACGTTTATCTGGTTCATTAAATGGTTTGTAAGTTACTAAAGTCAACCTTTAATAAAACATGTGACATGAAGAAAATGCCCCACATAAAACACCAGTGTAAATAAAACCCAAAGATCAAATTAAATAATTATAATTAAATTGTAAGATACAATTGCCACCAATACAATACAATACAATACATACATGTATCACGAATACATTACATAGACGCCTGCGTTTTTATGAGATTGTACTGCAGTCTTTTGCCACAACTCACGAAGCAAATCACAGCCTAGGGACACGACAATAAATAATATGAATAGGAACTATAATATACAAATTAAAACCATTTTATGATTTGCACATAATACATGTACAAACATTTGAACTCGATCTATTCGATTTTACATAATTATTATAAATCGAGTCTAACGGCACCTCATATTATCTTTAAATCCATCAAGTACGCCGAAAATTAAAAAAAAATTGCTTTTTTAACATTTAATTTATTATATATATTAATCATTGTATTTTCGGCCTAAAAATAAGGAAGCTGACGTGATGCGCGACAGTT
This sequence comes from Furcula furcula, assembly GCA_911728495.1. Lineage (NCBI taxonomy): Eukaryota > Metazoa > Arthropoda > Insecta > Lepidoptera > Notodontidae > Furcula > Furcula furcula. The sequence continues at coordinate 56,707,890 of OU452242.1, forward strand.
CTGAAAGGTAGACGTAGAGAAGTAGGGCGAAGTAATGAGCCCTCCAGACAGACACCTACCGCAGGGTCATCGTCAGGTCAAAATCAACACCTCAGCATTTCAATACTACGCTCGCCTCGTTTACTCCCCCCAAATGTATTCCACTTCAATTTCTAGCATTATCATTAAATACTGAACATGCTTGCTTTTCTTATTTGGTAACGAATTCGACTGACGATCACAGCAGCTAGACTTAGCAAGAAAGGGCGTGCGGTGTGATGGCTCCAGCCTATAGGGTAGGGGAGGACGCACGGCCTCGGCTATCACTTAAGTGGACTGACTGGCGTTGCCACTGGATCACTAAATATTGAGAAGTGCCAAGTCATTTATCCCCAGAAGCCAACTCATTTAGGAGGCATCATCATACCTTTAGTTATACCATGATTCTTCTTCATATGTTTCCTCTTACTGTTCTGCGTCGCGTACGCTTTTCCACACACCTCACATTTAAACTTCCTCTCGTTCGTATGCGTTGCCATATAGTGGCCTAGCATATGCCGTTTAATAAAGAACCCCATGCTGCACACTGAGCATTCGTAAGGACGTTCCTTCAGATGAACACTCCTCATATGCAACATTAGATTGGACTTCAAATTGAACTTCTTCTCGCACAGATCGCATTTAATTCCTTCCGCGTTGTGTACCTGCATCATATGCCTGGTCTTCTGATAATAGTTTTTAAACCGAGCCTTGCAGATCTGGCAAACGCTATCACCAGCTATGCCTTTATGTTGGGTGTTGACGTGAGCCTTCTTTTTAGATTCCGCAGCAAAAACTTCACCACAATGCCTGCAAGGATAGCTGGACTTTTTCTTTCCGTGTGTGGTCTCGTGCCTGTTCAACCGGAACGAGTTGACGAAACCGGCACCACATGTCGTACATATGAAGTTTCTGTAATGAATGTTCATGTGTTGCATCAACAACTTCATATTGTGGAACGCTTCGTCGCAGATACAGCAGTGTATCTGCTGCTCGTTGCTCAATTTGAACGGCTGGAAGTAGTCTGTCACGTTCTGGTAATATTTCTTCTCGTGCGCGTTGACCAAATGGTCAGTTAGGGCTGTGAGGGTTTCGAGAGGTTGGTCGCAAATCGTGCATTTTAAGTCGACGATGTCCAGGAATGCAACGAAGCTGGCCATCCCGGCGCCCGCTTTGTAGTGGGGCTTCTCTTTGGCATGGTCGTTGTGGGTGTGGGATCTAAGGGTAGCGGGGTTCGAGTATGTTTTGAAGCAGTACGCGCAAACGTATCCCGCGTCGTTCCTATCCTTGAAAGGTGTGACATTAGAGTATTTTATTAACGTTGTGAGATTGTGCCACTGTTTCTTCATCTCAGACACTTGTTGTTCGCGGTACACTAAATTATTTAATGTGTCATCGGGGCATTCTTCTTTAACGGCGCGTTTGCGTTGTTTTTTTGTTGCTCCGGTAGCGCCTATAAAAGAAAAATAGTTCTTTTCACACGCGATAGTTTCTTCTTATCATTAATAACACACGTGATTAAACTATAAACGTAATCTTCGTTAAAACTTCATATCTCACAACGTGGTTTTAGATTTATACATTCATTAATGAGTTTTTTGTAACCAGGACAAAGAAATAGCACGCGGGTCGCCTATTAGCAAGGCAGTTACAATAGCATATGGACGCCAGCAACAAGATTGCACTTGCCTCTAGCTGGTATTCATTGCAATGAGTCGTGAAATCGAATTTCAATACAGCCTGACAGTGCCAATGTGATTTCCAATTATATTATATTGTTTCTTTTAGAATCAACGTGAGTACTACGGGATCGTCCAAGGGGGGCTCCACAAGACGCCTGACTAGTGTTTATGGTGTTATGGTAATCCCTCTCTTTTAAGGGGGAGGCCTTAGTTCAGCTGTAGACGTCTTTGGGCTGATGATGTGTACGGAATTATTCATGTGTTAATGGAATACTGATGAGTTCAGCAAGATTTTTAGGGTCAACACCCGAGAGCACATACAAAGATATTGAATAATGACCATTGAATAAAGCGCCATCTGTTATCGCATAATGTAAACATTTTACATCCAATCAAAACAGATGGCGCCACAAAGAAAAAGTCAATTCAAATATAATATCGGTTTATTCAACACATTATGTGTACAAATTGTACATAGGAAACTTAATGGTATAAATGATACGATTGTGTAAAACAAAGACAATCTTCTTATAAAACACCCCACGAGTCGTGACCCAGCGATAACATGGGACTGAGTTGCTAATAGATGAAATCCGATACTGGGAGAACAAAAAAATCAAGAAATTGTTAAAAGCCTGATCATCTGGGGGTCTAGTACGAGTTCCGATAGTTTACGAGCTCGATCAAACTGACAGTTTTTTCCCGTACATTTGATTAGTTTTTGATAGTTACCGCTAGGAGCGCTGGTGATGATGATAGTTACCGCTAAAGGCACTAGTGTGAGATGAATGGAGAAAACTGACAGCTTGGTAAATTTCGCTATCAAAACACGTACTAAGGGCTCCCGCACATAATGCGATGATGCGATGCGAATTCGCAGTTATGTGCGGGAGCCCTAAGCCCTAAGCCCCCCAGGTATCAGATCAAATTACGTGGCCCTATTCAATCAAACACTTTAAATATTTGCTGTATAAGAATAGGGAGTTTTTCTTTAAAAAATAACAAGATCCATTCGCGACATGTGGGTTGTTATATGAATATATTTCTATACTAAATATATTTACAATTGTGTAAACAAACAGCACAGTAGGGCACTTCGTACAGAATGTGACAGATTGGATAACAATTACCGTATTTTATTGATGTAGGTGCCTCAATTTATACATTTATGGCGAAACGCAAATATTTTACACTACCAAAGCATTATGGTCTCTGTTTAGTTGAAATAAGATCGAAAATTAATTAACACAACAAATTATCTCTTATATCGCAACGACAAGAGAATGGTAGCGCGGTCATCCCCTGCGTACGGCGCCGTCCAGGGGATCTAGTAAGAGTTCTAATAGCTTGCGAGCTCGATCAAACTGTCAGTCCTTTTTCGTATATTTTACTAGTTTTTGATAGTTACCGCTAGGGGCGCTGGCGTGCAATTTATGGAGAAAACTAACAGTTTGATAGAGTTCGTAAACTATCAGAACTCGTAATAGACCCCAGGTAGGTAACGCCGCAATGGCAGACATTTTGCCGCCACAGTGTGTAAACATTGCTGTGTGTCGATGTAAAGGGCATTGTAGTTTGCGCAATTACATGGCTCTAGTAACAACTCAGGTGATGAGAAGCAATGGATTTGCAGCTGATTACAGCTGTCTATAGGCAGGCGTGTCGCACACTATCTATCGGGGGATTGTTACGCTTATCTAGTTACTAAGTCGATTAAAAACGAAAATTAGCCAAATTTGAACGGTTTAGAAAACTTGCAGGCTTGCGCACCGCTACGCTTCGCCATACGTACGCCGGCGTATAATCTCTATTATAAGCTGTCAAGTGCCGTCATACGGCGACGCTGGCTGAGTGGAGTAAATGATAGAACTACCGTAGATGCATGACTTATGGGACTAATCCCACCACTCATTCCCACGATAAACAGTGGTCACCACTGAAGATACCGAGGTTTTACCCTCGGCGAGTCCCGGAATTGTCTTGGAACGCGCAACAAATTTAATTAAAAAGGAAGATAGGAGAAGTTGGAAAGACATAAATTCCACTTCCCTTTTTTGCAAACACGGAGACAAGCAATGTTATATAAGTAAACTGATATCCTTCGTGGTAAAACTTTTAATAGACCTCAAAAGAACTCCCAAAACCGAGCAGCTAGGAGCTTAGCTTGAACTCCACCTTACACAAGTTCAACCACATTTGCATTTTAAGAAATAAAGGGACGGGCAACATTCCAAAGACGCCTGCCAAGCGTGGGGATTATGGCAACACTTCCCTTCTAAATAGGAGCCCTTTGTTCTGCAGTGAATGTATTTTGGCTGATGGTAATAATCCGAGCGATCGCACTTGAATTTAGAATTTCCGTCACCAGGATTATTCTAGAGCAGGAGTTCCCAAAGTATAGGTCGCGACCCACTGGTGGGTCGCGGGAGACTATTGAGTGGGCCCTGGAACATAAGATAACCCGACCGATGGGTTTGACTGCTTTTTAAGATGGCCTAGAGGTGGGTCCCGAATTTGGCAGTTTCTGTTGGGTGGGTCGGAGCCCAAACAGGTTGGGAACCACTGTTCTAGAGGTATGGTGGCATCTACGCAATCTAGCTGTACGGATTCTACGGTGCCTTAACTCTGTTTAAAATTATACCAATTTGAACTCTTTAAAGGCTACTAGACGCGTGGCTGTAGTTTGCGATAATTATCTATATCAAAATTAGATCTATCATTCCAAACAATCGTTTTACATGGTAAATAAAATAGTATAATAATATGGAATATGTGATTCATGATGTAAAAATAGGGTATTGGATTTTTCAATTTAGATAAAAGATAAGTTTGTGTAAACGGTTCATTAAAATGAATCTATCTATTTTTAAATCCCGCCGGAAAATTGATTTTATTTCAGTGTATATCATAAATTATTCTACACAAGCATTCAAATTAACTATACAATTTGAAATAATAAAAGAAGAATCGATCAAGAAAATTGAATTCATCGAGTCTAACCATCGATATACTATACCAACAAGATTAGCTGTCACGAACAAAATGACATCGAAAATGTGGTCGCGGTTACAACTATACACGTACACGCAAAACAATAATATGTTCATATAAAAAGATAACTTAAATACTATAAAATAAGGTTCAATAATAATTGCAGACAATTGAGCGACAGCCGTCTCCGTAGCTCTTATTTTCGTGACCACTTTTCGGGTCGTGACAGCAAATCTAGTTGGTATAGTATATCGATGAGTCTAACGTCTACCTCGAACTTCTAACACCCGTCATATTTCCGTCAGGGGTTAAAAAACCGATTTATCACCTAAATAAATAACTGGCGAATAATCTACAAACGCTGACTGTCTTCTGATTTTACGTTTCTGGACTGTTTATGTTCAAAACTTAAGTGTGTGTGACCCGGGTCCGCTTGCTAACAGTAGTGCTATTCTGAAACTCGACGCTGGTGCAGCGACGAGTTTCATTCTCATATTCACTAACATTGCTTACGCAGTACTAGGGGCCTCGAGAATTTGCGGTTTTCAGTGAAACTACTTAAGGTTGAATAGTTTGACAGTCACTTCGACGTTGAGGCAAACAAAATGCGATACTCAATACGGATTTGACTGCTGACTCGACGTCGGACTCGCCATCGAGCACAACCACGGTAGATTTCGTTAGATAATAGTATCGCAAAAATTTGAGATACTGCTCATAAAAGAATACGATTTGTTTAACTGTTATTGAACTATTCACTACGTATGTTTATAGTTGTATCTCTTTTAAAAGGCAGGTAACTATAATTTTTAACGCGAAAAAGAGACTTTGATATTCAAAATTTTCATAGCTCAATCCCTGTCACTTGTGAATCACGTTCCGAGAAAAATATCCCTACATTTAGTTTAACAAATCCAACAGATCGTCCAACAAATCGCAAGATATCCGCAAATCCACCAATTGGCAAAGTTCAACATCAACGACTACATATTAAAAGGGTTATTCGCTTGCTCTTCCTGCGCTTTCCTCTTGCTTTCGGCGGCAATTTGTTTAAGCGTCAAGTCTCTATTGTCAATAAGATGCTTTACATCGTCGAACTCCTTGAATATTTCCAAATCGTCCTGGTGCAGTCTCACATGACTTTTCAGGCTGCACTTTTGCAAAAACGTCTTCTTGCAAACTTCGCACTGATACCTCTTGTCGTCTTCGTGTATCTTCATGTGTTCTTTCAGAGTTCGCGCTCGCGAGAACGTCTTTCCACACACGTCACAGGTGCAAGCCTCCACGCCAGTATGCCTCGAAAGATGATCAGCCAGACCTCTCTTAGAGAAGAACTTTGCGTTACATTTATCGCAGAGGAAACTTCTCTGCTGCAAATGGTGGTGCTTTATATGCCTGTTCAACTCGAATTTCTTCTTGTAAATCTTGTTGCAAGCGTTGCAAGGATATATGATCGGAGTTTGGTTGTGCTCCTTAACTAGATGCTCGCTTCTGTCGTAGTAGCTGACGAATATTTCCGGACAGTGAGGGCATTTGTTGCGCAGCCACCCACCGGTGTGGACGCCCTTTTCGTGGTTCCGCTTCTTCGTTAGAGACGTGTAAGTTTTGTCACAGAAATCGCACGGAAATATACCTTGGGCGTGGGTTTTTCCGTGTTTCCTTAAAGCGGCTATGGTTATGTACCCTGCACCGCATTTCTTGCAACAATAATTCCTATAGTGACTACTCATATGATGGTAGAGATTCTTGAAGGATATATGAACGACGGAGCATATCACACACGTGAAATTAAGGCCGTCCTCCAACCGGAAAGGTAGAATAATGTCTTTTATATGCTTATATATAGTCTTATTGTGTATCAGAACTAAATGGTCCTTCAGTTCGTTCAGATCTTTCATGTCTAGATCGCAGACGGTGCACCGCAAGTTTGTAATGTCGACTTTAATCGGGTTGTAACTGAGTTTATAGTCGATTATCGTGTTGATTTTGTCTTTCTCCGATTGCTGTGCGGTATGATGTCTGAGGTCTTGTATGTTTGGGAACGATTTGGCGCAGTAGAGACAGGAGAAGCCACGGATCGTCTTGTCCCTAAACGGGCTAGCGTTGGAGTACTGTAGTATGGCGGTTAGATTGACCCTGTGCTCTACGCGCTCCGGTGTGGCGCTTACGTCTGATTTCTTTTTCCTTTTCCTGCGCTTGGGCGCGTCCGCGTCGGGCCCTACAACAGAAACGAGCACTCATTATCTTGGGCCGGTCTACGTCTTCTTACGTTAGGGCACTCTTCGGTGTGATTCCAATGTGTTTGACGCTCACTGAACTGGCCGCCAAGAAATTGACGCAGTCTTTTTAGAAAAATAATTAAAAAAAGATTTTTGGCGATCACGGGTGTTGGTTTTTTGGGTACAAATTGTAAAAAAAAAATGGGTAAAAAGTAAACCAAGAGTAAAAGGAAAACAACATAGTTTTGAATAGTTTTATTCAGTTTATTAACAAGTTTGGACGTAAAATATATTGTATAAAAATCACGCCGACGCCGATGTAGTCATGTAAAGGTAAAACGTCTTAGTTTATATTTCATAAAAGTCCATGCATAACCACAGCTAGCGGTTGAAGTTCTGTAAATCCGAAGCGTGGCGATCCACGGGCAGCAATGCATCGTAAAATTATCGATACCACCAAGACATAATTTAATATAAGCAGACCAGGCACTGATTAAGGGTTAATTATGGACTACTATTCGTCCAATAGACGCTCAGTTCAAATGCCACTAAACGGTCACCCATCTATAGACTGACCTTCGTTGACCGTCGTTTGGCGATCAGTAAATAAACCTGGCTATGAGCGTCCTAATTTTTTTTTTATTTGTAATAACTTGCTTCGGCTATGTCATATTATATTAGAAACCGTAACCACTAAGTTCTTCATTTGAGCAAGTCTCGGTCGGATTTGTGTCTATAATTCCTTTCTAATTTAAATTACTTAAAATAACATTTTATGAGTGCCATCTACCGAGTATGCCTAGTGAAACAGCTAAGCGCTTAGCAGCGCCATCTCTCTGTATTACGGGTACTCATACTATAAATTGAAAACTTTGCCACATCTGTTTCTGTATATAGTTGTCTATGTTGCGCACTCGTGAATTTTGTTCATCACGCATTACTTTGCTGCGTTTAGTAACTGTTTTCGTAGACATTAAAAAACACATTAATAGTTTTTGAATGGCAGATGTAATTGGATATGGGCTTTGCCGAATATTTATAGTAGGTACTGCTTTAGAATTATTTTGTCTATATACCTACCTATTTAAAAAAAAACAGCGTTGTTACAAAAACATAATTAGACTGGAAATGTTATCACACTCACTTCATCACTTTTAAAAATGTAATTCAGAGCTTTCGGGTGATTTCCCACAATGGTAAATTTTAAAGCCGACATCAGCATTCGTAAGTAAATGGGAGGACACTATATAAAAAGCAAATACCAACACGAATCTTGGTTTCGGACAGAAGGGACACCGCTATACTATACCTACCTAAAGGGGAGTATGTCCTAAGGGGTATCCCCCTTACAGTGTACCAATATTACGTAGCTCCTGGAATAACGCGCTGAGCGTAATGATTGCAAGAGTTTGTAAAGGAACCTATTGCTGTGCTACTCAATATGGTAAATTAATATGAATAAAACAATGACTTACCTTCCTTGCAAACGAAAGTTAAGTATTGAATCACGGCCAATTATTTTTTTAAATCTGATACTTATCGGTATTATCATCAAGGAATACCCTATTTGCTGGACCGCACAATTAGCTTGCGAGGCTGCCGTGCGAGCCCGTGCAGTCAGAGACGCATATAATGATCAACAATACACAAATGTAAGCCTGTAACACACTTTCGTATGCGACTTACATTCGGGACGACTTAAATCGATCGGATTTTCATGCAGCAAGATAACGTCTGCAATATATTATGGTCAACTGATACGGTACAAGTCTCAACAGTGTGTGGTCCAACGAAGACTTAAATTCAAACAATCTTGCTGTAAGTCCACTGCCCACTATTTTACTGTCTAAACACTGATTAAACACTGAACCCTAAACGAAAATAAGTCCTAACATAAGTGGTTAATTCTCTATTGAAAACGAATGATATTCTGTGGGTAATGCTTATACGATGAATTCGTAACGACTAATAGAATTGTATGTACAATGTACCAATGTATCTGTGAAATGGTGGTGTCGTGTAAGCAAATCCGTCAAAAACCAAGCCCGATTTTCTTAAGAATATTTTAGTTCCTATTTTCACCACCTTCACTGATAATCGGTCGATCTATAAATTATTATAATTTTCAAGGCAAGAAGAAGACAGTCTTCTTGCAAATGTTAAAGTATTTGGATCAATAATACTTAAATTGCGTAAAAACTTAAACGTATGTTATGTGTCAAAGTGTGTTGCAAAAAGCTAAATTTTTCAGTAGAGAGAGTATTTTTGTATCGTAATGCTTATATCAGAATGATGGGTTGGTAATAAATTAAAATGATTTAAAAAAGTTAATTCATAGACTATAAATAAAACAGGAAAGTATTGCAAAATTAAACGTGCCACAATACTTAAAAATAATATCAATATCCAAGCGTCTCGTCGTAAATCTAATTATAATAACTATGAAACACAAAAAGTGCTCCAGCCAGAAAGACAGGTGAGCGACGAGCTCAAGGGCACCTCAGGAAGGCATGGCTTCGGCTTGGGCTGTCGCTTTGAGAGGGCTGATCCTACCAGCAGTTCACAACGCGCCCCCACTGAGAAGAGCCGACAAGAAACTCAGTGGAGTGAAATTCGTCGTTGAAGTAAAATACGGACGACCATTCGGCCTCACCGGCGAGACCGGTGTCTGATTGATAGCAAGCAGCAGTTTTTCTGTGAAGGGCGCAGTAGCTTGAATTGACGACGAGAGAGTTAACGAGCAACAGTGTCCATAGTTCCTAACGTGTCACTTACAGACAAACATCGCTGAGGTGCATACATAAAATCAATGATGCACGGTGTACGGTAAAACTCGAATGAGTTTATGATGCACCTTTAGTTCATATTCTTGTTTGTACTTTTTTCTTGAATAAATAAATAATAATAATGCGGACTATTTGTCTACATATTTTATTATTTTAAGGCCATGGCACACCAAATGCGTAGACGTGTGCGTGCACGTACCGTAACGTTGTAATGTCTAGAACTTTATGCGACATAGCGCACCGCTTGCGTCACGTAGTCTGTATGTGTTCCGCTCCGTTTTGCATTTCCCATGAGATAAAGTTCGGACGGCTACGGAGAGCTGAACGGCAACGTCTTGCAATCATCAGCAGCCTAAACATCCACTGCTGAACAAAGGCCTCCTCCTTAGAAGGGAGGGGTTGTCTTAATCCCCACGCTTGGCAGGCGGCTTGGGGATCGCAGTATAGGTGGTAGGTAATCCAACAAGTAATAAGTTTTAAAAACTAAAACCCGACTACGGATAAAATCGCAGTCTAATAATGTGATATTATTATGTAGCCTATAGCCAGCGGATAATCAAGACGCTTCTAACGACACCCTACTTGTCAAATTATGATTAGTAGATTAGATGATATGAGGGAACAGATAAACATACATACATACAAACATAAATAAAAATAATAATAATAAATACACTTTATTGTACACCAAAAGTTACATGTAAATTACATACATACATACATTCTTGTTAAAATCATAACCCTCCCTCCGTTCCGTAGTCGGGTAATAAAAAAAGACGCTGCTGCCCGTCTTCTTGTTTTCCCTTAGTCGCCTTTTACGGATACCCAACGGGAGGAGATGGGTGGGTGCTACTCTTACCCGGACACCCTACGGGTAATGGGACACGTCTTGCAGTCATGACGTTATATTCAATGACATTCCCTATTGGACGTCACACCAAGCACGTGCTGCTAGGGGGTGCAACTACCATACATTGGTGGTTATTACAATGTAAATAGAAACTTCTGCCGTCTGTGATACGGTCTCTGAACGAATAGTTTTATCTAAACGCCGATAGAAGGAGCTAGTGCGTAATTATATCTCGCAAGTTCAGGTTTAACCGTGGTTGCGTTTCTATCCACACTACAGGTGCACACAGTATATATGTTTTATTTATTAAAGCTTTTTTGTTAGTGTTTATTAGAATTCGAAAAATGATATAGCTATGTACCGTTCTATGTAAATATTTAATGCAGCGCCATCTAGCGAGCGAAACGTATAACGCGCTAAGCAACGCCATCTAACAAAAGCAGACCTTTAATTTTTAACCGACTTCAAAAAAGGAGGTTCTGTATTCGACGCGTATGTATGTAATATTAATAAAAATGCGTAATATTCATATATGTTAGTCTATGTGGGCTTCTAAACGAATTTACCAAATTTCACGAGTGTATGTATGTATGTATGTATGTATGTATGTATGTATGTATGTATGTATGTATGTATGTAGGTTTGTCCGCGGATTTCTCAGAAACTACAAGTCCGATTTCGAAAATTCTTTTTGCAATAGTTAGAGTATCTTTCAACTTAGGGTAGAGTACAAATTTCATCAAAATCGGTCCAGTAGTTTAAGAGATATAAACTTTTTATGTTTTCAGTAAGTTACTGTAATGTAGACGTTCGAGTTGCGTGATAGTGCTGATACCTATCTTGGTAAAATAAGTCACTAAAAAGTGTTAAATAAACTATTTTAAAAAAAATAAAAACCGACTTCAAAGTAAATTATCTAAAAAGCATAAAATAACGAAAATATTATTGAAGTTGGTGCAGAATATACACAGCAGGTACGCTAACACCAACTTCAATAATATTTTCGTTATTTTATGCTTTTTAGATAATTTACTTTGAAGTCGGTTTTTATTTTTTTTAAAATAGTTTATTATAATTTATAAAAAAAAATATTAAATTATTATTTATTTATTTATTTATAAAAATGAAAACTTGAGTTGCGCTCTACCTCGGTACATATGTATATTAATATCATCTTTGCGTGTTGCACACGCATTCGGTGTGCTCTGGCTCTTATGGAGTATTGTCTCCAATGTCTCCAATACTATTTTAAGATGTAAGGTATTCGTTCCCAACGCCGTCAGGAGGGTTATGTCTTTCAAACTAGCTAGAGCTTGACCGCGACCCGAACTGATGGTAACTGCTGCCGAGATGATGCAATCGTAAATGGTAAACCGCACTAACTTAAGAAAAACACAGGGACCATGTGACTGTGTTTAGGCTGCCCCAAAAGGGACCAAACGTCACTCAGACACCATTGGCAGTCTTCTCATAGGGCACTGGTGGGTCTCATTAAGTCCTTAATGCCACTACGATAAGCCAGATGCTAAACTTCTTAACGTTATGTAAAAATCAGATTACCCTCTTTTTAAGATTCAAACGGATTTGATCTGTATTTAACTCTATTTAAGGTCTCCATTTCCTAGGTGACAGATCGCTTGTGCGATACCACCGCAGTGTCAGATATTCTGCCAGCAAACAGCAGTGTGTAAACATTGTTGTGTTCCGGTGTAAAGCGCACTTTAGGTGGTGGACGCAAGTGACTTAATAACTAATGTCTCATGTGACGAGCTGCAGTGCAATGCAGCTGTCTACGTGTCGCTTTAAAAGATTTGCAAGATTTGCTTGTCTAGTCACTAAATTAAATAAATAAAAAATCCTAATAATATAGAGACACGGTTGACAGATTATTTATTGCACTATCAGCTCTCCTAGTCTTCTCTGGCAACAGTATTTTAGACGTACTTTCCCAGTCATGATGCATCATTTTTTTCAGCGTTGTACCCCATATACTAAACATCTGAACGTTATATGGATAGGTTCCTTACTGGCTAGGACAATGCAGGTCGATCACCTGATTGTCTGAAAAGTAAGATGATCCATGCGTCGGATGGGCATGTAAAAAGTCGGTCCCGGGCCTGACCACTTCCCGGTCGAGTCGGTCTTCCGTCCCATCAGATTGTGAGAGTAAAGTGTGATTGTATTTGTAGGCATTTTTACACTATAGTATCTCCCGCATAGGTGGCTGGTCTTGGAAATGGAAAGGACCGATGGCTAGGTTATTAGGATCTCCTTCGGAGTCACTGGACGTTCGGGGTGTGGGCCCTTAGAACGTCCATTGAGTACGGCGGCGACTCCGAGGAGGACGGCGGCGGAGTTGCAATCCCCTTCCCCGTGAGAACCGTGACTGGTTCCCGGGGAATATAAGGGAAGGCACTGAGGGGCCCCTGGTGCAGATCCCACCGGAGAGCCCTGGGGTCCAACCTCTCATGTGCCGATGCGACAGCCGCGGGTGTTTTAGTGGGCAAGAGTGTAAGAATCCCACATACCCCGGTCGAGCCCCACAGCCCCCGGGGATCTTTCGAAGATTTCCCTCGCGCCAAAGAAAAAAAAAATGTTATTAGGATCTAGAATGATTTAAGAGATCAAAGAAGGATCCGTTTCGTCGTGGGAAGTTGTAGCTGCTAGTCTTAATCAAGAATAATGCTGCTAGGAAGGTCAGACTATGCTGCTTTTGATTAAATAGTTGCTCCCAAGTGGTTCGAGACCGTCCAAATAGGAACCATCACATTATTATTATTATTATTATTATTAATTAACAGGCAAGCAGTTGAAACAACTGATAGTAGCCCGTATCCTGTTCTTCTCTATTAAGTTGTACTGTTGCGGTTGTTGATATATGAGTCAAGCCGGTTTATAAATTGGTTGGTGTTAACTGATGTGACAACTTCTTCTGGGAGGCTGTTCCAGGCTTTAACCACTCTGTTACTTAGGAAATTTTTATGAGGGTTATTTTTCGAAAACCTGGTAGACAGTTTGAGGCAATGACCCCTTAGATGAACATTTTTGCTAAGTCTGAATAACTTGTCGAAATCTGGTACATCATAGTGTCCATTTAAGATCTTGTATGTCTCGATTAAATCGCCACGCTCCCTGCGGTCTTTCAAGGTAGTGAGATTTAGCATTTGTAAGCGTTCTTCATAAGATTTCCGTTTTAATTGGCAGTTATTTTACGACCAATTTTTAACATTGCTGTGTTCCAGTGTGAGGGGCATCCTAGCTGGTAAAATTATCCGGCTCAAGAGACCTAATAACTGATGTTTTGAGTGACGATAGGGCACTGTAGCTGGTGAAATTACAAAGCTTAATAACTAATAGAATGATGAGAGGCAGTGCAATGCAGCTGTCTATAGGCAGGCGTATCGCGGGACCATCAAGCGAATGTCTTGCTTGTCTAATTACTAAATTGAAATAAAAATAATTGTTGAGTTTATTCAATTGAGAAGAAATGACAAGCCCGCTGTAGTTATCGTCGGATCTTCCTAAGGCGGTTTCATCTCCTAAGTCTGCTAAATACGTACCTAAGCTATGGGGGGAGTGCGGGATAAGTCAGTTATCATGGACTCATGAAGGGAACTTAAATTAATGGTGTATTTCCAACTCTACCCTCCATAAATTGCGATCGTATTGGTAACAACTATTTTATTATCGCACTTGTATTTGCGCATATCGTGGTCAACTATAATTATTACAACATTTAACTCATGTTCTGTGCTCATGTTATTCATTTTTGATAATGTACGTAATGTTGGCGATCCTTAATAAATTAAATTAAAATCGTTTTTATATGCGAACGATTTTTAATAACTGACCTAGTAGTATTTTTAACATAATAATATATTACGGGCTTTTAGCACCTATAAAATTCCGTCTTTTTAAAACGATTTGAAGTAGTTCCTAACGCTTGGACAATATAGGCACAGGATAATTTTGCAACACTTTATACACATTAAAAACTAAAAACACATACAAGAACTTATATTGATAGATTACAGAAAAGCCGCCATTGCTGCAGTTATAAGAATAATTAAATTAATAAACGGTCAAGAGCGAGTCGGACTCCCGCACCGAAGGTTCTATATACCTTTTTTGTACGTATAAAAGTTATTCTTCTTACACCTCAATTGGTAATAAACAAAAACCGAATGGACAATTATAAAAAAAAACTGTAGTACTTAGAACCTAGTTTTATTACTGTAGTGTTCTTTCTCTAATATTTACGTAAGCATTTCAGATTTTCCCTTCACAACCCCACCTGAAGTACATACAAGATGTACTTTTGAAGTGGGCATGGATGACCAATTCCAAAACTCTAAGCTATAGGAAAAAATACCCAAAAGAGTTACGGGCCCAATTTTGATGAAAACTAAAGATGCATGTTAAATTTTTGAAAAAAATTATATTCCCAGGCAGGAGCATCACCTATAGTGTCGCTAATATGGCTCAATTTCTGGGAAGTATGTAATGACATTATGGAAAACTAAAGACGTCAAGGACATATGGCAAACTAGACGTCTAGGACATTATAGCAAACTAAAGACGTCTAGGACATATGGCAAACTAAAGACGTCTAGGACATATGGCAAACTAGACGTCTAGGACATTATAGCAAACTAAAGACGTCTAGGACATATGGCAAACTAAAGACGTCTAGGAAATATGGCAAACTAAAGACGTCTAGGACATATGGCAAACTAAAGACGTCTAGGAAATTTGGCAAACTAAAGACGTCTAGTTGTGTTGATGAATATGGGTGTTAAAGCGAAATAGCTCTTTTTTTATTAGATTTAAATCGGAACAATAAATGAACTAGTGATGTGCTATATTCGTGACTTTATTGGCGGATCTTTTAACTTATTCATTTTCAAGACAAATTTAATTCTATATAGAGTTGAATTTAGTAACCCCACTCGGAGGGACTATTAAGAGATAGAATAAATACTCAAAGGAAAATTTATTTATTAAAAATAAACAAATCTGCATTCGAGGATCGAAGGATTTTCGAAAACTGGGTGCCACGCTTGGTAATCGAACCGGCTAAAATCAGAAAAAATAAAATCCTCTCAGATCCGTAATTTTGATCTTGTAAAGTAAAACAGGATAAAGGAACTATAACTTCTACTGACAGTTCTATTAAATAAATATTGGAAATAAAATTTTGAAAATCCTTTAGCCCTAAATATAAGTAATGTGGTTATAAGTATATTAGGCAGCTTTTCTATAACCTTTCAAACGTGAAACAATGATCGTGTGTGCACGCGTCTTAATGTTTACAGCCGCTGCAAGTTTACCAAAAGAATAATGACGTAAAAATATAATGATAACACTAGATTTTTTGATTTAGAAGCGGGCTGTACAGCGCTTTATGGTAAAGAAAAAATCTTCAGAATAACGCGATTCCAGCAATACCGAAACTGAGAGCAACAAAATCTCATCAAAACATGATCTTCATTGTATCTAAAACTCTCCAACAGATGGCGTTATATTAGTACCGATAGTGACAATAGATGGCGGTAGGTTTTAGATGGATTTTCCTACGTTTTTTTCTTTCTGCTCGGTTTGATGTCCTCAAAATATGCACATTGGAATTTGAAGCTGCATCCATTATCTCCGTGTTCCTCATGAGAAGTTTATGTATTCAGACCTGCAGAGATTTCCTTTTAAACTGTGTAGTGATTTCTGTATCCATTGATGTTTCAATCCAATAAATGTCCTGCGATTGATCCAATTAGCCCACTAAGTAGGAAATAAGGTCTGACTTATTCCAATAGTATATGTGACAAACAAACCATCCGTTTCTTGACTCCTCCATAATGGACCCCACTACTGCACATTCGGACACGCATTTAAATTTCACTGAAGACACATTCACTTCTGAGGTATGTATTTGTCTTATAAAGCTTATTCTTTATTCAAATCTGTTCTAAATACAAGTGGTGTTGTTATAATCCGTTTATCTAAAATACTGGCAACCTACAATGAAATGCTGAAAAAAAAGCACACACAAATCCTAACATTTCCGGAATAACCTATTCGAAGGCTGCGTGTACACACTACCATTGCCACCTTTAAAAAAACTAGCCACTTACGTTTAGTTGAAGTCTCGCCTTCTTCGGTTTTGGCCTTTTTGGCTCGAGTCGTGGCCGCCCTTGTAGCCGCCGCCCGCTTTTTAGTCTTGGGCTCCTCTGACACTTCCGTTTTTATTGGAATTTCAAATTCTGCAACAAAATATGTTTTATTTACATCTCTCATTGCATCATGAAGAATCATGTGCACAGCACTCCGACGTGGCCTGAAGTAGTCCCTATCATCGCATAAACACCCTAAAAGAGGTTCCCCTATCCATTAGCATACAATTTTAAGACATAATATAATATGGCATTTTTCTTTGTTTATCCCAATGACATGATTTATGCATAACATTATACGCATAATTTCTCTAGTATAATCATGTTCAAGCATACCATTCTAAAGCATAAATTAATTTACAAATAAAGGTTAGTTATGTAAATTTATTATGTACTAGCTGACCCGCGCAGCTCCACCCGCGCTTTTATTACATTTTGCTCCCCTTTTCACCCTCCTCCCTTGATTTATTTCTCTCCATCTCTCTCTCTCTATTATAAGAAAAATCTAATTCTATGCTCTTTCTCTCATCTCTCTTTCCCCCACCCGCATCGGTCCCCGTCACATCGGTCCCCGTCACATTCCCCCTTTTCCTCTCCCCGTTGTCCCCTCTCTGAACCCTATCACCCCATCTCTCTCTCCCAACTTGCTCCATCTCACCCCCCCCCCTTGCTCCACCTAACTCCCCCGATCCCTCACCCCCTCCTCGAATCCCCTCTCCCTCTCTTGCACCCTCCTCTCATTCTATATATCCGTCAATCATGGTATCAGCGGCATGAAATATACTTTACGACTTATTGTCATACCCGATATGCACACAAAATTTCATACATATCCGTTCATCCATCTATTTAATTACCTTGCCGTATGTTGCTTAACCTTTACCTAGCGGCATGAAATATACCTAATTAATGGCCTATTATTAACCGACTTCAAAAAAGGAGGAGGTTCTCAATTCGTCTGTATATATATATTTTTTTTTTTTTTTTATGTATGTTCGCGCATAACTCTGGCAATTATTAACCGATTTGAAAAAATCTTTCTTCCATCCATTCTTCAATCCATTGATTGGGTCCCATAAAAAAATTATTGCTTAGTAATAAGTAGTTCCTAAAAAAACAAGAATGGTGACTGCGCACTGAGAGTTGCAAGAAAGCCTATATAGATGACGTTTTAGTCGCTCGGACTCGCTCGGTCGGACAAAAATGGTCATAACTCTGGCAAATATTTACCAATTTCAATGATTCTTTTTTTATTCGAAAGAAGAAACCACTGTATTGAATCTGTATGAATTTTATTACAACCGGATAAGAACTTCCTGGAGGACCATGAACGATGTGGAGGAATTTATCTGGTAAAAACCATAAAACTGATGTTCTCCATTACATTGCTCTGACAATTATGAACCGATTTCGATGATTCTTTTTTTATTCGAGAGAGTAAACTACTATGATGTTTCCATGCAAATTTCATTACGACCGGATATTATTTTCTGAAGAAACATGAATTATGTAAAACTATGTAGACGATAATGTGATCATAACCTACCTAGATAATTTTACGGTTTTCGATGGTTCAATCTTTATATATGAAAATATCACTAAAAAGGTTAAAATAAAATCTTTTTAAAAAAAAATTGAACCGACTTCAATATCACTGAAAAGTATAAAATAATTTAAATATTATTGAAGTTGGTGCCAAATATACACAGCAGGTACGCTAACACCAACTTCAATAATATTTAAATTATTTTATACTTTTCAGTGATATTGAAGTCGGTTCAATTTTTTTTTTAAAAGATTTTATCATGTCTAATGTCCATGTTGCACCCGTACCGGTAATTGTTGGGAACGATACACTCGAAGTTGTTGACCACTATGTATACCTTGGACAAACTATCCAGGTAGGTCGGTCCAACTTCGACAAAGAGGTCGCCCGAAGAATCCAACTCGGATGGGCAGCGTTCGGGAAACTACGCGAAATCTTCTCGTCCAAAATACCGCAGTGCCTAAAGACGAAGGTTTTTAACCAGTGTGTGTTGCCAGTGATGACATATGGTACTGAGACGTGGTCCCTAACTGTTGGCCTTTTGGATAAGCTCAGAGTCACACAACGAGCTATGGAGAGAGCTATGCTCGGAGTTTCTTTGCGCGACAGAATCCGAAATGAGGAGATTCGCCGAAGAACCAAGGTCACCGACATAGCTCTTAAAATTTGCAAGTTGAAGTGGCAATGGGCAGGCCACATCGCTCGGCGAACCGATAACCACTGGGGAAGAAAGGTTCTCGAGTGGCGACCACGAACCGGAAGACGCAGCGTAGGTAGGCCTCCCACTAGGTGGACAGACGACATTGTGCGCGTCGCAGGTAACCGGTGGATGCAAATAGCCAATTGTCGGTCATTGTGGCGGTCTAAGGGGGAGGCCTATGTTCAGCAGTGGACGTCTTCCGGCTGGTAATGATGATGATGATGATGAATGGCCTATTATCAGCCCTACCCGATATGCACATAAAATTTCATACAAATCGGTTCACCCATCTATTTATGATGACCTTACCTAACGTTGCTTAACCTTAACCTACCGGTATAAAAAGTATCCTATGTCCGTCTCCTGGTCCTAAGCTACTTCCCTACCAATTTTCAGCCAAATCGGTTGAGCCGTTCTTGAGTTATAAATAGTGTAACTAACACGACTTTCCTTTAAATATATAGATTAAAGTTCTATGGTGATTGTATGTTCAATTTCACCGATAGATGGCGCTGTTCATAATGTAGATCACGCTAACATCGTAAATTACTGTCTAATGATATTCGATAATGAAAGTTTTAAGTTTTTCGCATCTTTTATTGTTGCGACTGTAATGCAATACCTATACACTACCTGGACTTGGGGAGTTTCATTAATTTTTTTTCATAAAATTCATTCATGATCTAGTTTGGACTCGCTCGGGATTTACAGATTTTAACTTTTCAAAGATATAATGTCATATTGCTATCAGCAAAGTACTTAGAACAATACAGAAATCTAATGAAAATGTCCTGGGTGTACTGGATCGGCTTACCCCTTACAAAAACTGACCCTTCGCCACTGCCATATCTTATGCAAACTAAATGTCTGCTCAGTCCCTATTGTATATAGCGTAATAATACATATCTTAATGATTAACTGATCAGTCTATAATTACCCTATTCACATACAAAGGAAATTACGTGGTAATATGTGCAAGTAATGTTTCACTGCTTAGCCCCTATGAAACATAGCGTGATGTTTTATATACCAATTTATACCTTGACTTCTACACAACACATCAGTGAAAGTTCTATCAAAATCCATCCACGGGTTTTCAAATGATACCTGGACAAACAGAACGACAGACAGACAGACAGACAGACAATAATTCCAAAAAAAATTGTTTTGGCCTCTATGTCGATAGTATACATAGAAATTTTGGAAAAATATTCAATGTACAGAAAAAGTGCTCTTTGAGTTTTATTATAGTATAGATAGATGTAAAACATATTGGCGGCTTAGGGGTGGCCCAGGAGCTACCCTCTCCGCTCGATAAGCCTTTGATACAGTACAAAACACAAATAATATTGGGTAGTCATGCTGCCTAAAAACATTATGCGAATTAAACTTATGCCAAAACAAATTATCCTAAAAGATAATTATGTCAACATAAACTGTTACAAAGTTAATCCAAAGTATATTATGAAAAAAAAAACACGAGAAAAAAGGGGACCCCCCTAAAAAATTACGTTATATATCCCGGATTTGAGCAGGTATTTATACTGTACCGTACATACGCCTTAAAACTGATTGACCAAAAAATTACTGAAATACGAATGAAATGTGATTTAAAACGGCTGAAATTTCAAAAATATCCTGGGGAAATCCAAATACGGTTATCTCATCTCAAACTACGAACCTGTACTATGGGTAACCAGATAACTGATACAAATACATATGTTATTTTTATAAATAAGTACTTAAATAAATATACATTTATTTTCTAAAATATACCTAGTGAACTACGGTAACTTTTAGGTGTATCACCAAAATTTGGTAAAATTACAAATAATCATAATCGTTTATTGCTCTCCATATGTTACAATGGTGGTAAAAAATTAAAGATAGTACAATATGAACCCTGTCGGGCACGGCAAAGGTGGGAATAATAATATATATTTAGGTATATAGATAAGTAACACCCAGTCAAGGTGGGAATTAAACCCACGACCTAGTGGGTAGCAGCCAATGTCTAAATCACTAGACCAACGGGACCGTCAATGACTGAAATATGGCTGAAGCAAACCCGAAATGTCACTGCGAAAATGACTAAAACGTGAATGAAATAACTCACCGGGTCCCGAATAGGCTTCCTCAGAGGCGTGGTTATCATCCGAATCCACGTCTTCTTCCGTCATTTCCACCTTCACTATACTAGCTGTCAATCACACAGATAGGTTAATATTATATATACTGGTAAATAACTTATAGGTCTTTTGATCAATAATAAATGACCTATAAATGTGTTCAATGATCACATATAAGAGTAACTATACTAGAACCAGAGAGAAAGCTTCCTAAGGATGTTTGAATATAGAAACAACTTTTGAAAAAGTAATAAAAAAGGATTTAGCAGATAGTGTCAGATGGCTGCATGGATCCTAGATATTACATGTGAGGTCCTCTGTGCCAGTAGCGTAGCTTGCCTTTGATGGGCCCCGTATCAAAATTTTGTTGGGGTTCCTGAATGATGGTACGGCCTAAGAGATTATGTGAGAACATGGATTTTACGAATTTTTGCTTACACATACACATGTTCGGGGCCCCTGTAGCACGGGGGCCCCATATCGTTGATACGGCTGGTACGGCGGTAGCTACGCCCCTGCTCTGTGCCCAGTGATTTCACCAGCTGCAGTACCCGTCACATACATAAATCAAATGACAACGGCGATTAGACACAACTATCCCACTAAGCTTGCTATTGCAATTTAGTTTTTATTGCAAGAGAGACAAGAAGGTTCTCCTGATTGTAAGCAACATCAACCATAGCAACGCTTATGCTATTAATACCATAACATATTGAATGATCACAGTAAAATCCAGAAAATGTAAACGAAATGTATTGAAAGCGTCCACTACTGGCGGCTAGGGTGCCTAACCACTAGACCGACGGGCCCGTCAATACCGAACCCTTGTTTTGAGCGGGAATTGAAAACACCGCATTTGTGCTCGCACGTTAATAACGGGCGGAGGTCGTGACGAGTCATGCGTACGTTTGGCAAGCGCCTGCCCATTGACTACCAAACCGCTACCGTAACATAACGGGTGTAATGATTCTGAACATCCTAGTGTTGGAAGTTTTTCATAGGAAAAAAAAAAAATATTTTACACTGAAAGCGCGCCCCGCGCCGCTGCCATCTTGGTGTGAAATTAGCCATATGACGCAAAATAATAAGTGTACAGAATTCAAGCACTAGTATGTACCTCACTTTCTAAACTTAAGCTCGGCGGCGGTCGCGCTAGCGATATCAACTTTGGCTTAAGCGAACAAACTATCGTGGTAGTGCCACTAGTATTTAGTTAGATTGATTGTTGAGTTGTTGAGAATAAAACACGAAGGGAATAAGGGAAATAAAAACCAATAATAACTAAAATAATTCCATCTTTGCACAAAAAACATCACAAGACGCGTGTCCGAAGCGGATGGCACTTGCGCTCGCACTGTTCTCAACCAATCCGAGATATCGTATCCGTGAGCGATGTCTATGTGTGCGTTACTCGCGCGCGCGTTGTATGTATCTTGACTTCTGTACACTGATTATATTGTGCTTAAATTAAGGACAGGGCAGCAACGATCCCAAGGGCACCTTTGGCTTGGACTGTCAGTCTGGCTCTATCAATGGCTCACAACGCGTTCCACTGAGAAGATCCAGCTAGAAACTCAGTAGACTGATGCTCGTCGTTCACACAACTCGATACGACTTCGTTGAAATTTGTACTCTTACCTATGTTGAGAGACAAGACTTACAAAATAATCACACACATACATACACTCATGATATCTTGTACATGTGTTTAGGTGTCCACATAGACATAAATCTTGTAATATTTCAATGGGAAATAATTGTATATCTGTATATTTATTTATTTCGTGCACCTATCTCGGAAATGGCTCAAATGATTTGGATGAAATTATGTACTTAGATAAGGATTTGCTTTCTAAGTTTATCTTTATAAGCATTTATCCTTAGTAAACGCGATTTTTTTTTCATTAAAAGAAAACTTTTTTATTACAGCGCCATCTCGTAATTTATTTAGGTACTTGCACGCTCCATAGTAAACGTTGAGCGAAGCTCAGTCGCCCAGATATGATTATTATTACGCATTTTTAATAATATTACATAGGCGTCGATTACAAAACCTTTTTAAATTAAATGATAATTGAACAATAGAGGAAAAATTACAAGCCCACTACTATCCCCTTGGCCTATCAATTTGTTGTATTTTCTTCGTATTTTTTCTCTCTCTTTTATTTGACTATTTAAAGGCAGGACACACTGTCGCTGATGCCGATATAATTGAAACAAGGCAAACACTGTTTAAAATTACAAGGCCGCTGAGTATCTTGCTGGATCTAATCAGTTGAGGCTAGTTAAAAAAAAATACTTCCAATCTGACAGCACTATAATCATCCTACTTCAATGGATACTTACGTTTAAACAATTTGTTCTGCACATGTTTCTTGAATTGTTCTTCAGTGTGCAACACTTGCTTCTTGAAATTGACTGCGTTGCGCAGTTGGGTGATGCACACCTCGCATATGCCGCCATCGCCACCTTCTTCCGGCGAAGACAGCTGGTCACAGAGAAAACATTATGTACGTATTTAAATAAAACTACATTTATAGATTATACTGCAGTTTATTTTAGATTTTACTGATAATTATGCCCGGTTTCTGAAAGGATGATCAAATAAATAAAGTACGGCCAATTAAATCAATCACATTTGACACTTCATTTATTTCAAAATTTAACAAAATATCCTTGTACCGGGGGGTAAGAAATATTATTAATCTTGTTTGAAGTTAGAACTGAACAATTGCCTAACTTTTTTCAATTACGATTACATATTTACTGTAATAATGACAAAAGAAACTGACAGATGTCAAATGTGATCTATTAAATTGGCCCTACATTAGCTGTCAAATCTGTTGTGATGTATCTATTGGGTTGCTTAAAGCTAGGGTTGCCACCTTTATTTAAAAAAAAAATAGTATTTTTTTCTTGTAAGTTATATATAATATAGTACTTTAGAGAAATTTAGAAAAACAATTAGTATGTATTTATTTATTTCTCATTATTTATCTGTATTTTATATATTTGTTTATTTTTATTTAATATATTCCTAGTACAATTGGCTAAAATATAGTAATCTATACTTATAATAAAACTGTAACAGGTCCAATTCTGTACATTGAAGATATTTTGAAAATTATATTTGGAGGGCATTCTATAACCGATACTGAGGCCGAAAATGTATTTTTTTAAATTTTTGTCTGTCTGTATCACAGCTGAGCATCACACCGAAACTACTGAATGGATTCAAATGAAACTTGGCATGATTTGAGATCTTACTACGAGGTAGGACATAGGATACTTTTTATCCCGTAATCAGCACGGTTCTTTTGGGAGAGGGGATTAAAGTCAAAACGGGTACTTGGTTATACGCTTGGTCCGATTTTATCAATTTTTCTTTATACTATAATAAATATTAGTAAGGGAACACTCATAGAGAGTTGTTATCACGGTTTTGTAATCGATCGGGTTAAGCAACGTTAGGTAAGGTCATTAAATAGATGGGTGACCGTTTAACGCCATTTGAACTAAATGGGTCCATGCTTCGGAGAGCAAGTAAAAAGTGAGTCCCAGTTTTTAACCGACTATTAAAAATGAGGTTATGTATTCGATGCGAATGTCTGTTATTTAGTTAACGTAAAAATAGCGCAGGTGGAGCTGCGTGGGTCAGCTAGTGTACTATATAATATAGTACGGGTGGGAACCCTACTTACAGCATGGTCAACTATGTAATTTCATCATCCTGTAAGTTGACACAGTTGTTAAATTTTGCTTCATAAATTTTGTGTCAAAGCCAGTTTGGGTTTCTGATAGGCTAATTAAGCCGTAATCATAGTATTGTGTATGCTAAGTAATAAAATTGTAATAATAACCTGGGAGGATCCAGATAGTCATCTGATCCCAAACTACTATGGGTACCTGACCTACAACCTGTACTATGGAAACCAGACAGCTGAGATATTTTTTTTTAAATACATACTTATATGGATAAATACACCCAGACACAAGGTGGGAATCGGCCGCTACCCCATAGGTTGTGGGTTCAAGTGGTTAGACACCACTAGACCAACAGACATTTTATATTTTTACAGACTTTAGACGGACACCTAACTGCTTCCTAATGGGTAATTAGGTTGATTCCCACCCCACCACCTTTGAACTGGATAATTTTCTACTTAGATTAATAGGTTAAGGGTTCGCCAATGATACTAAAGTCACTGTCGCAGCAACAATGTAGATGCCATCTTGGGACTTATTAGAATATCCATAACTTATAGCAAGAGCCTGTACGTAGAAGCTAAATAAAGTAAATTTGGTATAAAAATGGATAAAATACGTAGGCGAAGGACGTTTAAAGAACGCCTGTTACGGTTTACAGATACGCCTCAGTGACCAAGAAGCCTAATCAAGTACATACCTAGCATATGTACACGGGTACTATATATATATATATATGTATTTGTAGAGTGACCGAAGTTAACGTTGTCCTATTGCCTTTACAGCTAATATATTTACATAAAAAGCAATAATTATCAAAATATAAGTGATAGGCTACATTTTTAACAGATTAATCAGGTATTTTTATTGAGTTTACTTACAATTACATCGAAACAATCTTTCAACATGTCGGCGTAAATTTCTTCTTCGCCCATCCATTGATACTTCGATTTTACGTCTTTGAAAGCCCCTTCAGAAGCACAACATCGACACATCGCATTAATCATTGTAGTCTCCATGTTTATTGTTCATAAATTGTACAACATTTACACTTAAAATCGCTAAAAACTATAGTGAGAAATTAAACGACGCTACGACTTCGAAGCTCCGCCATTTTCTGCGGGTTTTTTTTTCTTTAGCGTCGTTCGGTTCACAAGTTCACAAGGTTCGGTTCATACATCCTCTTTGGTTCGGTTCCGTTCGCGTCAGTGTGACCAGATTAAATTTTACAAACATACCGAGGCCTCTAAAAAAAATGAAATGGTACCGAGGCACCTCGAAAAAATACCTACTGAAAAAAAACTGATCAAGTGCTGGGCTTGCGCACCTCAGTCAGAGAGCAAAAAGACGAAACCCCACAAACTATGTTTGTTAAAGTTTTTTTTTATGATTTCCGATTTCTATGCTTCAATCAAAAATAAAAAGTAAATGCTCAAACAGTGTTTTTTGGTGGTCCCAAGATTACGTTCATATACAAAATCCTATTCCACCAAATCATACAACAAAAAACTCAGACTCTGTCAGAGTCCAGACTCTGTTTATTTGATCATGCATTGTGTAGCTAAATAACGATACAACGCAAAAAACTGTAATGTCTTGTCTCAGTAATGATCCATGCTCATAAATGGAATTAATTTATGAAAGTACCTGAGCATTGATATTCGTGAGGACAACAGCTGACTGGGGTACACTAATACTATATTTTTTATACTAAAAAGTTCTGACTTCCATCAAAATAACGATAAAAAATACTGATCTACAAAAACAACGTTATAAAACACAGACGTATAAATACGTCGTCGTCGACGCACTATAAATACATCTGGGTTAAAAAATATATAAAAAATACTGAAAATGGAAGGGTATTAAAATACTGAATCTGGTCACACAGATACTCTGAGGAGCAAGGAGGCCTCTTTCTACGGAGCGGAGGAGGCAGTTTGGAGGCAGTCAGTCAGTCAGTTTCAGTAGGTAATAGTGTTCTGTGGTCAGTTCATCGATGGTCATTAATGTACTCTGTGGTCAGTTTGTTTATTATTGTTTTTAGGATCAATTAAAACTCTATTCGTGCTATCTATATTCGCTATCTGAGCTTTAAGCAATGTATTGTGTTGTTCGAAATTGCAGAAGTGTTTGGAAACCAAATTCGGACATTAAGTTTCACAGGCGAGTAATTTTTACGTTAATAACCGTATTTAATCATAATCATACATTTTTTCTTCTAATCTTAACAAAAAGCCAATAATGATTAATTTTACTGTCGTGTGACGATAGATAATCGTTATACCTATATTTTATTCTGTAAATTTTGCACTATATTCATCTAATTTTATTACAACTTTTTTTTTTTTTTTTTTTTAATAATATTTATTCATGACCATGGATACAGAGTCCTTCAGTCGCATACAATAAAATTATGTGTAAACAGCTAAGTAGTAATACATCATAGATCAACGAAGTGACAAAAAAAGAAAGGAAAACAACAACTTTAAAAATAAACAAAAAATATAAAAAGTAAAAATAACAAATAAATCACGTTAAGTTATGAATTAACCCTTCAGGCCCGGGTGATACGTATTTGTATCATGACATAACGCACCGCAATGACTCCCTCAGACCCGGGTGATACGTATTTGTATCATCCGCCGTTGACGGAATTCACCTTTTTTTTTTATGGTAGAAATTAAATTTTTGTATGGGAACCCTATGCTTTATGGTTACATCATAGTATCATCTTTAAAATAGACCCGTTATTCATTAATTCTTTTGACATTTTAATTCATAAATTCAGTTACGAAAGTCGGCTGGTCTCGGTCTAAAAGTTGTGGTCACGGAATGTTAGTTTTAAATCGTAAGTATTCTTTTATTTCAGGTGAAATGTTTTATTTTTTTGTTTTAACGTAATAATAAAGCTGTGTAGAGGGTAGTTAGTGTGTATTCTGTCAAAATATTGTATATTTTCGAACTGAAAAAACAAAAAAATCCCCATAGGTGATTTTTTTGTTTGTTTGTTTACTTTTGGT
Organism: Furcula furcula; assembly: GCA_911728495.1. Taxonomy (NCBI): domain Eukaryota; kingdom Metazoa; phylum Arthropoda; class Insecta; order Lepidoptera; family Notodontidae; genus Furcula; species Furcula furcula. The sequence goes on from OU452242.1 coordinate 56,735,706, forward strand.
ATAATTCCGTTATTATTTGTAATGTAATTGTTGTAAATACATCGTAATTACATCATAACGATAATAACTCAAAGATAAAGTCATAAAATCCAATCTAACTATCGAAAATTTTGCATACCATGACGTCATATCGCGCAGTGACGTCATTTTAAAAAAAAAATGAGTTCATTTCGATTTTTTTGGTAGTGTTTTGTTTAAAACTTGTAAAAAAGGAGTTTGGATGCAAAGAATGGATCTTTCTTAGTGCCTGAGTCAATATTCTACCCTCAAAATCGAATTCAAAAATAGGTAAAATCAGCTTTGCCAAAAAATCACCTTTTTTAGACTTTCCCTTTAAAAAATCGATATTTATAACTCTAAAAAAGCATATACTGGATAGTTAATACCTGTCTCAGTAGAACTCTGTTTACAGAACGCAAATCGGTTAAGTGGTTGTGTTTATATAACGTTCGTAATTTGAAACTATGGCGGGCCGCCGAATAACATAAACAGTTACGTCATCACAAAACGTACGCGCGCGAAAAGCGGCCGGGCGCGTCCGGGCCAAAAGGGTTAAATCTTTTCAACAGTGCTACAAATAAACTTAAATAGCGGTGCAAAATAGTCTGAATTCGATAGTAATTCCTGAACGAGGCGGGGTACACGTTCATCACTCAGTTCACTGACACTGTCACAAATGTCACTCACTAAAATTAATCGTTGGATTTTGAAAGCTGGACATTTTAAAATTATATGATCCAAATCGGCGTTTTCTTCTTGTGAGCAGTAAGTACATCGGCTATTATTGACTATATGTAATCGGTTCAAGTGAGCTGGCGTTAAGCAATGTCCCATTCGCATGCGAGATATCGTTGTGATAAACTTTCTATCAGTGTACTTGAACTCATGATACCATGGCTTTGAAGGTATTTCTCTTTGTATTTCTGCATACCACTTGCCTTTCGTTTCAAGTGTAATATTCCAGCATTGCTTCCACAATTCCTTGTTCGTAGTCTTATAGCAGGTATAATAATCCGTAAATGGAACTTTGAGTGTCTCCGACTCATCTTCATCATGACTCATACGAGTTATTGTATCAACAACTTCATTTTCATAAATACCACTGTGTGAAGGCACCCATACAAACTCTACATTGATATTTTTTCCTATAACTAGCTGCCATAACAAATTTCTAATATTATAAATAATATAATTTAACTTAAATGACATATTTACATTAGCTATTGCAGAAAGGACACTCTTAGAATCTGATACTATCAAAATGTTATGTACATTATTTACAGTAAAATTTATATATACATAGTGCAATGCACAATAAATGGCATAGCTCTCAGCTGTGAAGATATTACATACATTGTTTAACTTTATACATTTTTTATAATCAAATTTTGGATCATAGAATGCTGCTGTAACACAATTACTTTTAGAACCATCAGTGTATATATAGTGATAATTACTTTTTTCATTTTTAAATTGTTCAAAATCAGTTTTGTTATGTACTTTATCAAGATAAAATTTTGATGAACTGTTAACCAGTCCCTTGTATGTACAGCTGTATAGTGGCCAAATATTATATACTTTTATATTTTCAGCATTGTTTTTAATGTGTGTAAAAATTGTTGACATTTCAGGCAATGTTCTGTCAATAATTGAAGATGCTGACACTATAGTGGATGAAATTGACTGAGAGATATCTGGATGTAGAGTCAGCTTGTCATGCAGAGGACTATTGCCCATGGAAAGAACTTTTAAATAAAATCTCTCTGCCAACTGCAGTCTACGCAATGCCAGAGGAGGTATGCATGTTTCTATTTCTAATGAATTAATAGGAGTTGAGCGCATTGCTCCACAAATAAGTCTTAATCCAATGTTTTGAATTACATCTAATTTTTTAAGAAGGGTGCTATTGACATTCATGTATGCTAGGCTGCTATAGTCAAAGTGACTTCGGACAATACTTTTGTACAGCATACTCATTGTTTTAGGATCGGCTCCCCAAAAGGTACCTGCAAGATGTCTCAAAATATTTATACCTTTCAAAGCCTTTTTGCAAATATGCTTAATATGTTCATCAAATTTAAGCTTATTATCAATGATCACTCCAAGAAATTTATGTTGTTTTACATTATGGATCTCAGTATTATCATAAAGTATTTGACTGTTTGTTTGATCTGGATTTCTACTTATAATTAAAACTGCACTTTTTTCTGGACTAATGTCTAATTTGAGAGTATTATGATAATAACAGAACAATTGGTTAAGAGCGGTATTCATATTGTTTACTGCTGTTTCAATGTTTTGATCAATGCTGTACAAAAGTAAGTCATCGGCAAACTGCAATATGTTAATATTTGTTGTATCTACATATTTTAATATTTCGGAAGTATACAAATTGTATAGAAGAGGAGATAATGTCGCCCCTTGCATGGTACCTTTATTAGCTGTTTTAGGCCCATGTAACTGATCATTGTATTTAACAAATATAGTTCTATTGCTAAGAAAGTTATATATCCATTTTAAATTATGCCTGGGTAAACCAATATTGCTTAATACTTGAATAAGGCCCTCAATATTGACATTGTCAAAAGCACCCTTAACATCAAGAAATACACAGATCATATTAGAATGACTAAGCTTAACCTTTTTTATATCGGATATCAATGATACAAAGCTTTCAGAGCAACTTCTACCTTTTCTAAACCCAAACTGTGCATCAGGTATTAATTTATTAGATTCAGCAAAATAATCTAATCGCAACTTTAACATGTTTTCAAAAATTTTACCTAAACAAGATGATAATGAAATAGGTCTATATGAATTGGCATCATTAATGGGCTTGTCTGGTTTTAAAATTGGTATTACACATTGGGTTTTCCACGACTCAGGAATTATTAACTCTTGCCATAAACTATTATATATATTGAGTAATATGATTTGTGCATTCAAATGTAATTTTTTAATTAATATGTAAGGTATGTTGTCCAATCCTGGTGTAGTATCTTTTCTACTTTTTAATGATACTCGTAACTCATCTAAGGTGAAATTATTGTTAAGAAAGTGATTATTGTCTGTTTCTATAGCATTTTCAAAGAAATTAGCAAGTTTTTCTTGATCAGTACGAGTTGAATCTGATAACTTATCTAAGAATCTTGGAATCCACTCCTCATTCATATTTTTGTTCTGAGCACTCTCACCTATTCTTTTAAATTTTTTAATATATTGCCATATTCGTGAAATAGGTGTTAATCTATTAAAACTACCACATAAGTTATGCCAAGAGGTAGTGCATTCTTGTTTTAATAATCTTTTTTTATTGGCATCTAACTTCTTGTATTTTATCCAATTTTCTATGGTGGGTTCGGAGAAGTAGTCTTTTAATGCATCTTTTGATTTAGTCACAGCGTCAGTACACTCCTGATTCCACCATGGAACTGGTTTTCTAGATATACAAGTTCTGGGTTTTGTATGTTGCTTAGGTATAGTTTTGTCTCTTAAATCATTTAATGTATTTACAAAGTTATCATACAAGTTTATAGCACTATCATTACTATTTAAATGTAACTCAGAAAAGCAAGTCTCAGACAAGGTATAATATGCATTCCAGTCTGCTTTATTATAAATATATTTATCTTTATTTACAGGAGACGACTCATATGTGGATGGAAGAATATTAATTTCTAGCAATGTTGGAAGATGATAACTACCCATAGGATCATCATGGACATACCAGTTACATAAGTGAGCAATGGAAGGACTAACTAAAGCCAGATCTATAGCTGAGGCCTGTCTATTAGGATATGGGACAGTTGTGGATGAACCATCATTTAAAATGCACAAATCATATTGGTCTATTATGTTATATAAGTTTCTTCCTTTGTTGTTATCACTATTACATCCAAATGCAATATGATGTGCATTAAAATCTCCCATTATAACGCATGGTTTAGGTATAGTATTTATAAGGGTTTTCAACTTTGTTGTATCCAGTCTATTATTAGGAGGACAATATACACAAACTATAGCTAAAGGACCAGAGACTGTTTCTACTGAGATGCATATGTTTTGAACGGATTCATAAAAAACTGTAGAAATTATAGAGTATCTTAAGTTTTGTTTGATTAAAATACCAACACCATTATGGGGGTTATTAGAATTTTTGTAAATAAAATTATATTGAGGAAAATGAGGAATAATAGAAGTAGACTTAAGCCAAGTTTCATTTATAAGACATATATCAATATTTTTTTCTATTAATAAGTTTTGTAATAAGGCTTTTTTGCTCTGTAAACTTTGTATATTGAATTGTAATATATTTAAGTAACTATCCATTAAATTAAATTAGATAAAAATATTTCTTTTATTTTCTTAGTAGTAAGAGGGGTACTGGACATATTGCCAAGGGCTACGAGAGATTTTACTATTGCATTTATTATAATATCGTTTTCGGCAAGTTGCTTTATATTAAAATTATCGCTATTTTTTAAGGGTTTGCTAGGCAATGGTGGGAAGGAAGTTTCACTAACTGGTGGCGGTGTGGGTGTACTCACAACAGTGGCATATGATTGTTGAAGCGACTTCTTCTTTTTTTCCTCCATTTTCTTTTGCTTCACAGGGCAATCTCTTGACACAGCCAAGTGATTGCCGCTGCAGTTTATACAAACTATCTCTTCAACATCACATTCTTTGTATGAGTGACGTCCAGCACATGAAGAACAATTTTGTTCACCCCTGCACACTTTAGCGGAGTGGTTAAATTTTAAACATTTATAGCATTGCAGAAGTGGAGCAATGTAAGTGTGTACTTCATATCTATAAAGTTTAATATAAGCATATTGGGGCAAATTGGTTGAGGCAAAGGTAACTGCAACTGTGTTTAATGGTACAAGTTTTCCATCGACCTTTTTCATAAAACGTTTTACTGATATGACTTCGGTATCACAAACAATATTCTTATAAATTGTTTCATTGGATAGGTCCTTAGGTACATATCTTATCACACCAATTCTCTCAGTTAAATAAGATGGGATAAATGCTCTCATTTTATTTTTGTTCAAAAATTCTTCCATTTTAAGAAAATTGTTGGCTGCAGCAGCCTTTTTAAATGTTATTCCTATTTTATTGGCGTTTACTCGGTGAACGCCCACAATGCCTATAACACTGTCAGTAAGTATCTTTGTAAGGGTAATCGGGTTTTTGTTACCTAGTTTTTCCTGTTCGCTTGACTCTACGAAAACGACAAACTCATTGCTGCCATTTTCAATAAATAATCTTTTATAGTTTGGTTTAGTAAAAATGTTATACTTCTCTTTTTCGCCGCCAGAAATCGCTTGAAATTTTCTTTTCTTTTTACCATCTCCAGGATCTTCACCGTCGCTGTGGGGACTCATATTGAGGGACGCTATGCCCAGAATATTTTGCGATATAAAACAAGTAGGTATCAGTCGAATAAGTGCAAAAAAATAATTTTAAACTCGGGAGTGAAAATTTAAGTTGCCGCCTTATTTGACTTCCCGCCAAAAGTCTATTACAACTTACATCAGTAGGGTGACCAACATTAACGTACAATGTATGTTGTTGTTGTCATCGATATAATATATAAACTAGATTTGGTGTCACGGTTCAAAAAGTGGTAGCGAGAAATAGCGCCCTTGTGTCGCTATTTCTTTACAAGCCACATCCTGTCCTGACAAATTTATTTTTGCCTATAGGAGTGTCGCTACTGTCTATATGAAACTGTCAAACCACTTCATTATAAAATCGTTAGTTCACGTTTCCGCCACCAGCACAGATAAGTTTGCAACCTCCGCGACCACATTTTAGATGTCATTTTGTTCGTGAATGTTTATCTAGTTTATTTATTATATCTATGGTTATTGTAGTATATTTTAAAGTCAAAAATATCATCTTTTTGCACTTACAAGAGGATCACCATATAATATTGTAATTGTGCCGAGCCTCTGTTTGTATCCCGGACCCAAGTTTTTAATCCAGTTAAGTTGTACCATCATCATGAGCCTACAGATGTCAATTGCTTACGAGTGTTCGCAAGGACTATTGAAAACGCGTTATAATGGTACTCTACATTACTTTTACAAACAAATATATTAGCACGGAATAAAATAACCTATTAAAATGTTATATTCATTTTATTACTGGACATGGATTTAAATATAGCTGTTAAACAGTTGTTTTAGAGTATAATTTGGCATGCGACTCGTGACAAAATATTATACAGCAAAGTGAAATTGACTTAAATCAAGTCACTTTTGTGGCTCGTATCACTCGTATACTGTGCCCGTTGCAGATGGTTGTGGTGGTACAATTAAAAAAATTATGCTTGTCTGACTTAGGTAATAAATAATAAGCAATTTGATTATTTATTAATAACAGATTATATTTTCTGTTGTAATATAATTATATAACAAATACTCCAACTACTGCCAGACATAGACCTCTCCAATTTACAAGTTGTACCAAAAGAAATTCAATATATTATCAAGATATTATTTTTATATATGTATTTAGTACTAAACAATATAGACTCAGATTTTGTATCAAGAAAATAGGTATAAAAAATCAACATGTTTGTTTAATAAGCCCTGATAGAAAGTGTAATTACAAAATAATAATAATAATTATATTTCAGCTTCCCGAAAGATGTTGTTAGAAGAAAATCTTGGTTAGCCATTATACCACTAAAGGGTAAATTTTATTTATCAGCCAAAATATGCAGCTTACATTTTAAACCAGAGGAATATGACCCAGGAAGACCAGGACACCTTCTTAATAGTGCTGCACCATACTATATGTCATGTGATTGTGTTTCAACTTTGATTAAGGTAAAATAAAATATAATTAAGTATCATCATCATCACCAGGCGGAAGACGTCCACTGCTGAACATGGGCCTCCCCCTTAGAACGCCACAATGAACGACAATTGGCGACTTGCATCCACCGGTTACCTGCGACGCGCATAATGTCGTCTGTCCACCTAGTGGGAGGCCTACCTACGCGGCGTCTTCCGGTTCGTGGTCGCCACTCGTGAACCTTTCTTCCCCAACGGTTATCGGTTCTTAGAGCGATGTGGCCTGCCTAATTAAGTATGTTTGAAAAAAATAATTAAATAACTGTTTATTTTTATTTTAGGCTAGCAGCATAGGCCCTTCTATAAGTACAGCTCAACCAAATGTCAGATCTTCACCAGTAAATACCGACTCAACATCTCTAGAAATATTACAAGATGAAATGAGAGAGAATTTTGTGAGTTGTTACTCTAATGTTAACTTTGTAACTTCTTAATACTATAACATTTTTAGTAACTGTTAGATTTTTTTATACTGTTGTATAATTTAAGCTTCTTGGGCGGCACGCTTGCTAATGCCGTGTTATATTCTGTGTACGCGTAGAGTCATAAGTGTCTACGCTTTGAACGAACTGTAATGCCGGCAGGGTTGCCAGATATCGGCTAAGCTAACTCAATTCGCCTAATTTTGCCTACCGAGTAGCCCAAAATCGCCTAATATTTTTTGTCTCACAAATAGCCTAATTCGCCTAACTTTGTGAGCTAAGTAGTAGTATACTTAGCCCAAAAAAGAGAACACTTTAAAAAAAGCCTCTTAACCGTCTCTGTCATACAGCGAGTTGGAATGAGTATATAAATTGACACAAGCCCCTGTATTGACAAACCCCTGAAATTTTCCACCTCGCTTGCTTTTTCAACTTTTCGGAAACTTTGCACCTTATTTATTTTAGAACGTGTTCACCGCAAGCTGCAAGTTAACTCGACCTGCAGGCCTAGCACGACTTGCAATCTTGACAGATCGGTGTGGAGTATGACGTAGTTTTCAACACCAAAACGTCAATTCGCCATTCAAAAATGTGAAATACTACGTCATAGTGACGTCATACTCACACTTGTCTGTCAAGATTGGCACATCATGCTAAGCCTGCGGGTATCTAGTAGATATTTTCAGGATCGGAATGTTTCCGAGGTTTGTGAATACAGGCCCTAGATTCGTGACGTCTCATTGCGGCAGCTTTAGGCAAGAGCATAGAAGAAAGCAAGTAGCATGGAAAGAACCTGAGGACTCTTCAGACCTCTTTCCTCAGTGACGAAAGAGCTTTGGACATAATACGTTTCGTCAAAACATACAATTAACAAGAAATTATTTAATAAATTTGGGGTAATCCTGAAGTAGCCTAAAGCGCCCGTTCCTTTTTTCCTAGGTAGCCTAAATGGCTACTGGTAGCCGATTGGATTTTTTGATCGCCATTAGACCCCCAAAGGTAGCCTAAATGGCGATAAATCGCCTAATCTGGCAGCCCTGAATGCCGGCATTTTCAACAGGCATTTTTACCTTCAAAATGACATTCCTTTTTTTTTCACGTGTGGCTTAGTCAATGGTTTAACGATTATACAGCCTAATTATTTTGTTGTGTCGGGTTCCATCTTCTTTTATTATATCAATTTTATCGTTTATTTTAGGCAAGCAGCATATCAAATGTCAGATCTTCACCAGTAAATACCGACTCATCAAATACCGACTCAACATCTCTAGAAATATTACAAGATGAAATGACAGAGAATTTTGTGAGTTGTTACTCTAAAGTTAACTTGTAACTTCTTAATACTATAACGTTTTTAGTAACTGTTAGATTTTTTTATACTGTTGTATAATTTAAGCTTCTTGGGCGGCACCACGGCACGCTTGCTAATGCCGTGTTATATTCTGTGTACGCGTAGAGTCATAAGTGTCTACGCTTTGAACGAACTGTAATGCAGGCATTTTCAACAGGCATTTTTACCTTCAAAATGACATGCCTTTTTTTTCACGTGTGGCTTGGTCAATGCTTTAACGATTATACAGCCTAATTATTTTGTTGTGTCGGGTTCCATCTTCTTTTATTATATCAATTTTATCGTTTATTTTAGGCTAGCAGCATATCAGATGTCAGATCTTCACCAGTAAATACCGACTCATCAAATACCGACTCAACATCTCTAGAAATATTACAAGATGAAGAGAAAGAGAATTTTGTAAGTTATATTTTGTCTACGCTTTGAACGAACCGTAATGCAGACATTTTTACCTTCGAAATGACATTTATTTTTTTCTTTGCATGTGAAGCTTAGGCAAATGTGTAACGATTATACAGCCTAATTATTTTGTTGGGTCGGATTCCATCTTCTTTTATTCGCATAAGTAAAAGACAAAATTATTTCAATTTTATCATTTTCGAAATAGGTGTATACTAAAAAATAAACATTAAAAATAATCATTTATTTGCATTGATGTTGTACAAAAGATCGTATAACTATGGCTTGTCTCGTTCATTCGCCTGATGGTAAGTGACACGCCTTCCTATCATCATCGTCATCATTAGCAGCCGATAGACGTCCATTGCTGATCAAAGGTTAGACTTAACAAAGGTTAGCTTCCCCTTAGAAGGGAGAGGTTGCCATAATCCCCACGCTTGGCAGACGGATAGTATTTAAAATTACTTTTATATTTTTTCTTGAATGTCAGTACATAATAAATAAAATTCATTAAATAACGTATATTAAAATTACACACACAAAACCACATTTAAAACCTACTACGTCGTTCACACTGGATTTTACCACATCAATCTAGTTCGATCATCATCCAGGCAATCCAGTGATCATTTAACATAACCTACTTGTATTTTATATGTCTTGCAAATATTTCACTCTTGTCTAATATATTTATGATACCATGAATTCATGATAACTTGATAAGTAAATTGAATTCCCGGACGGTGTAGCTTCCGTCAAACAGCTGACAGGGTGAGTCGTACTTGACTAGGTGCTACAAGCAATATCATAAAATATAACGTTTACCTCTCGGCTACACCTGCGCGCTTCGGCGAAGATTCGCGTTATCGCGACAAGTGTGGCCAAACAATTCGTGCTAGCGCGATGTATTCGGGCGAACACGATTGCCTTCGCGGTGTTGTCGGTAAATTGACACGCATCAAAGGATTTTGTCGCGACAAACTTCGCCGAACTGGCTACACTTCGCCTTTGCAGTTGCAGCAGTTGCCATATATCAGATTTCTTATTCCGTAGTAAATTATAATAATCTTATATGTTGTTTCCTTTGTTGGTCACGGCAACATGCCTGAACGGCTAGACCAATTTCGCTAATTCTTTTTTTGTTTGTGTTTGTTATTGTCAAGAGAAGGTTCATATGAAAGAAACACTAGAAAATTACGAGGGCAGAGCTGCGCGGGACATCTAGTGGTTAATACAAACGTCGTTATCATTTTTTATCCTAGACTATCAAACTGAGTTTTCCGGTTTAGTTTAGTATGAGGTATTAGACGAATAGTAAAATAACTATACGTCCAATCAAAGGTATGCCCTGGAACCCTGGATGCACGAGTCCAACTTGCAGTTGACTGTTTTTTTTTTATTTAATCCTACCTAACCAATTCACTTATTTTAGCTCTTTTGTCCATACAAATTTTATACAGATTTCATGATAATAAGGCATACCTATGTACCTAGGTAAAGTACAGATTTATATACAGATTATAAAACGCTCAATGCATCTGGCAACACTGATTCCGACGAATATTTGCCCGAATACCACTTGCTTTTGCTAGGACGATAATGTAGCCAGCGACTTCACCGTTGGGCGAAGACGAAGTTTTATCGCGACAGGGCGACACGAATATTCGCGTGCAGATGTAGCCCCGCTATTAGTGTCACAGCCACGCCACGGTTGCACCCTGTCCCATCGCACTTCTGTTGTATTCCCGTCAGACGCGGCGGCGGCGTTACGCGACCACTAGTAGAGTGCAGAGCGTGACGCCTCTATATTAACATATATACTTATTCTATATTAGCTAGTACATATATTACAACTCTTCACGGCCCGCCTGCATCATGTCGCCCGCCGTTTACACTCTGCACCAAGGACTTGCAGTACGTGCACATGGTCGCGTGGAAGCAGTCTTTTTCATGTGTGCATGTTTATTCCTCTTCCTGAAACATACAAAGATGAAATTGTATTAATGGAATTATATTGTATTGCATTGTACTTCACATATGGGCAAACAAATATGGGCCTCCATATAGTAGAGGATCCCGTCATAGAACGACCTTCACCGAGCAGGTTAATGGATTAAACGTATTTTATATTCAATTTAATATGTCAATAAATATATTGCACATGGGTTGTCTAAAAAATTTCAGTCCAGCATAAGATTAATTAATATTAAAAAAAAAAAATTTTTTTTTAGTTTTTCACCGGTTTGGTTAATAGACAAATTCCATACCAATCGAAAGTTTAAAGCCCATAGAATATGAAAACGTTAGGTTGCCTTATCTTTTCCAGTCACAACTCGGGGGTTGGCAGGTATAAACAGGTAAATCGATACTAGTACTAACTTGCACCGGTCTGGTTAATGAATTAAAATTAAATGAAAATAAAGATTATTTCATTACAAACACGGTGGTATAGGGTTGTCTGCGAAAATTCAGTCCTGAATTCCGGTTGTCGAATTTTAAAAATTGAAATATTGCTGCGAGTAAATATGTGCTACTGAGAGGTCCCAGCCAACCATCCCTAATACCATTCGTCATTAAACACAGAACAAAAATCAGTACAAGTACTATAGAACGCTTAATTCAAGTAAGAACTTGTAGGCACGGGTAAGAACATGAAAAGACATAAATATCAGGTAAACGACAGTAGGTACCATACCGTCAGCTATATTTATCGACATTTGCGCTTGTGACAGATCAAACTCATCACTACATGTCACTTACATATAAATATAACTCTCATAATATAACTTTAAATAGTTCAATTTACCTGCCTTATAGAGGACAATCTGCCTACGCTTTGTTTAAAGGGACCATAGACTAACTCGTAGTCTATTCTTAATATATAAACTCTATGCTTTTTAAAATTCGACAACCGGAATTCAGGACTGAATTTTCGCAGACAACCCTATACCACCGTGTTCCTAATGAAATAATCTTTATTTTCATTTAATTTTAATTCATTAACCAGACCGGTGCAAGTTAGTACTAGTATCGATTTACCTGTTTATACCTGCCAACCCCCGAGTTGTGACTGGAAAAGATAAGGCAACCTAACGTTTTCATATTCTATGGGCTTTAAACTTTCGATTGGTATGGAATTTGTCTATTAACCAAACCGGTGAAAAACTTAAAAAAAATATTTTTTTTTATTATTAATTAATCTTATCCTGGACTGAATTTTTTTAGACAACCCTTGTGCAATATATTTATTGACATATTAAATTGAATATAAAATACGTTTAATCCATTAAGCAGCTCGGTGAAGGTCGTTCTATGACGGGATCTTAGACTAATATATACGCTTCTATAACATACTGCAGAGACTGAGATATGAATAATTAATTAATTTTAACCTTTGATTTAAAAGCCAATTAACAAAAAAGGCTTATTATAAAATCTCAGTTTACCTGGAGGATAAAGCCGCGTGCTTATCATATACATATATAATTTGTAACAAATGTTTAAAAAATATGACAGTAAAAGACGACCCCAACGAGTTTCTTGCCGGATCTTAGTAGCTTCCGCGCTTCAGTCCGGTGGTAGTTGGGAAAAAAATATATTTGTGTAAGTGCCTCTGTGGGACCTGTATATAATAAATATAATAAAGATAAAAATGCCTAAGGCATTAAGTCCGCCTATGTACAAAATTTGTGCATGAAGAATTAAATAAGTACTTTGATATTTGATATAACACGGAATACTATATAACTCCAGCGCAGTGGAAGGAAAGAAGGGAGGCCAAATATATATATATATATATTTACTACATACCATTATCTTCAGAACGGGGCCACAGTATGAGGTAGGAATGCTGTCCATTGGTTTTGAATATAAATGATCTTCTTATTTATTTACTTTTATGATATAAGTTAAACACAAATTTGTTTACGGTTAAGCAGGATAACTTAACCGTTTCTGGCTGGTTTCCTAAAGAAATCGTCAAGTCGGTACATAATTAGACAGGCTACATGCCTATGGGCTCCCACACATAACTGAGATGCGATGCGATGCGGCGCCGCATCGCAGGAACTTGTACTGAAAATTCATTTGTTTCTCGCAGATATTTGCGATGCGATGCGAATTCGCAGTTATGTGTGGGAGTCCTAAGTCAGTTTAACGCCGGGTTGACAAATTTTATCTCAAAATGTATACGGCAAACATGCATGTTCTCGGTGATAAATAAAATGTAATAAATTACTTGGGTAAAGAAATATGTTGTCATCTATAAAGATTTGCAGTTCTATCGTAATTCATAAAAACCAATTTGTTGCACAATTTTTTTCACAAAAAGAGACAATATTGTATTAGTCTTACTACAGATATAGATTTACATAGATAACAAAAATGCATTTAATTCGCGTGTCCGTACCCCGACGAATGGTCGGGGTTGGTCGCCGTTAACTTACAGTCCGCGCGCGTCTGTCTGTAGTTGCGACCTTGCAGCCGGTCAGCCACAAAAACTATAAAAAATCTGCGGCATCGGTGTCTATGAATCGGTTTGGACTTCCCGTCACCAAATCCACCCATTCCAAGGTGTTAAAAACATGGTTCAAAAGTCGGCACGCTTGGTTTCAACTCAGGGTTTCAAAATCTAATCACTAGAGTAAACTGACAATGGCTAATGTCACTTTGTAAAATAATATTGCCAAGATTGCCATATTAATAGTAGTAGTGATGTTCCCATTCTATAGTGATGCAATCACTTGCTCAAAATTTAATGAGAGCATATCTAATAGTAACAATAATTTTAAATAGAAATCATATTTAGTTGTAAATAGATGATAACTATAAATAAATCTAGTAAAATTGACGAACAACAAGGCTGCATGGGCGCTAATTTTATCTTAAAAACATCACATATACACCAAGACGGTGGGAATAAGTTGACCTTGGCCTTACCCACGCCGTGACACGCCGTCATCTTATTTATCATTTGGCTTCTAACTTCTGTTCTGAGTGGACGAAAGTTTCTTTTGCTCACAAGTTCTGACTGAGTGATCAATATAATCATTTAATTTTTGTCTCTACACTATTTTTTTTTTCATCAGAAACTGGTAACACAGTAAAGGTCAGTACTCTCGTAGACAGAATGTTACTCTAGAACAGGCATACTCAACCTGCGGCCCGCGGGCCGCATGCAGCCCTCTAGCCTTTTCTATGCGGCCCGAAGTCTAGTGCAGTATTTTTAGATTAACAACAGTATTGTATTGATGAGTGTACAAAAGGAATGCAGAAAAAGTCGTTCGAATAAGGTTCGAATGAATAAATGTTCATTTCACTCGCTTACTCTCATAAAATAGCGCACACACATAATACTATTGAATTAGCTACGCTAAGTAAAGAAATGTCTTATAGTAGTGGAAAATCCCTGAATTTTTATATACATAAATGCTATATTTCAAATATGCGATTTATTGTAATTTAATACATACCTATGGTAGTTATAATTACACATAAAATTTAGGCTAGATTGCGGCCCGCAGGGTAAATCAGAAGCGACTATGCGGCCCGCAGGTAAAGCAGAAGTAGATAGTATATCGATGAGCAGAAATCCAAACCCGCTAATCGGCGCCGCTGCCGACTATACCCCCGACCCCGACCCTGGTCCTGGTCCCTCAGATCGTCGAACTGCCGTACATCGCCGCCGTCCGCGGCATGTACTGCTCGACCCACCCGACCCGACGTCCGTCCTCCTGGACCATGACACTACACCAACACCGACAACGACGTCACGAGTCGTAAACACACAGACACCGGTCTCGCCGGCGAGGCCGAAGGGTCGTACGCATGCGACCTCGACATTCATCCCCTCGCTGAGTTTCTTGCCGGTTCTTCTCAGCGGGGGCGCGTTGTGAACCGGTGGTAAACTCATACTCTCTAAGCGGCAGCCCAAGCCGAGGCCGTGCCTCCGCTCGCCCTCTTGTCCGGTGAAGCTGTAATGGCCATCTGCGCCCAACAGTACTACCCCTACACAAAAAAAAAAAAAGATGAGCAGAAGCGACTATGTGGCCCGGGGGAAAAAAAGGTTGAGTATGGCTGCTCTAGAATTAATTATTGGTACAGTCCTCTCCAAACTTTTTGGCCTCTCAAAGCAGCGCGCGTTGCGCTGCGCAGAACACAATATTAGCACAGTATATAAACTAGTACAGTAGTTCGACACCTTTGATGTTTGAGTAAAAACCGACACCGCATGGCGCACTCCGTAGCACGTAGGGTTATCACAGTTTGTTTTTATAATTTACTTAAAATATTATTTTATTACTTATATGGTCATAGTAAAATACTAATTGTCGCACTCACAAACGTCAATTAACTTTAATTACAATTAAGTATTTTTGTAATCTATTTATTTCGACTCGCTGAGCCACTTATGATTATTTTTTATTAGTAATTACGAAATTATTGATATCTCTACTCACAATCAGCGTATATAGTATTAATTGGCTTCAAGTGACGAAATAATACAATTTCAAAAAATGACTTAATTGTAATTAAATTTAATTGAGGTTTGTAGGTGCGGCAGTAAGTAAAGTATATTTCTATTAGCGGATGGTAATGATTTCTTTGTTTATATTTACTTTATTCATTGAAGTTCTTCATAGTAAGAAATACAAAAAGGCATTTCGTGGAGACAAATTCAAATAGAGTTTTACAATGTTAAGTAATATATTGTAATTAATTAATAAATTTCCAAATCGTTTAAAACACCATTGGCCAACTGAAAAATATTGTCAGTTTGTATATTTACTAGATTTCAAATTTCTGTTAATGAAATGTATAAAATATGTCAGTCATTTTCGATTTGAAAATGGATGTCATTTTCGTAATCAGCACCCCGAGAAACCTAAAAAATGACACCAATCAATTTTTTTTTAAAAAAAGAAAACATCCGCCACTTTGGATTTGAAAATGGATGCCATTTTCGTAATCAGCACCCCGAGAAACCTCGAAAATGACACCAATACATAACATATTTTTGAAAAAAGAAAACATCCGCCATTTTGGATTTGAAAATGTATGCCATTTTCGTAATCAGCACCCCGAGAAACCTCGAAAATGACACTAATAACATTTTTTTTGGAAAAAAAATTTCGCCATTTTGGATTTGAAAATGGATGCCATTTTCGTAATCAGCACCCCGAGAAACCTCGAAAATTACACCAATAATTTTTTTTTGGTAAAGAGAAAATCCGCCAGATATTATGTTGACTTACGGGTTACCCATTATTTTTGGGTTTCCGATATTTCGTCGCTGTTACAAGCGCCATGATCACGGTATAATTATAGTCAATATAATATTGTCAATCGCCATGAAAGCTGTGTTTACCACACAATTGTGGTAAACACAGTAAGTAGGTACACAAATTAATGTTGTAACTTCGAAAACATAGAAGTATTCACTTTATAACATAATAATAATTGATTTAGGTAATATCTATTTCAAAAATTATGTAAAATCTTAATACAGGTTTCTGAAACTTAAATCGAAGGACCCCAAAATATGTACATCTTGTGTTAATTAGTTATTGTTTTTTTTTTAATCAATAATAGTAAGTAATTGGCGTATCGGTCAATTATTGTTATATTCATAAATTAACTTCCTTGATAATACATACCAATGAAAAATAATACGAATATATTGAATCTCTAATATTATTCGCGGTTATTATATGTATTGCCCACTCGACTGTACGTGCGCAAGTTCAAACTTACGGCTATGTTCGGAGAGGTCGAAAAGATTGGAGCGAACTGTACCTATAAGGTATTTAGCACAGAACAATAATCAGTACAAGTACTATAGAACGCTCAAATGCAAGTAAGAACCGTAGGCACAGGTAAGAACATGAAAATACATAAATATCAGGTACACGACAATAGGTACTATACCGTTAGCTGTATTTATCGACATTTGCGCTCGTAACGGATCAAACCTATTACTAATTATCACTTACATATCAATATAACTCTTGTAATATAACTTTAAATATTTCAATTCACCTGCCCCGTAGAGGGAAATCTGCCTACGCTTTGTGTAATGGGACCATAGACAAACGCGTACTCTATTCCTAATACTTAACTCTATGGTATTTAGCAATTTAGGTACCTATCAAATCTTGTACAAATCTATATCTGTGGACCTGAGGCTTGACATTGACAGTGACAGCTCGCTCACAAATAAGTTGTAGTGAACGAACGAACTGCTAAGTTAATTAATTATTAGAAAATTGTTATTATTTTACAGTGAAAAGGTTTATCACATTTTAATTTAAAAAATACTGAACCTAAACAATGTCATCCCAGTGCCGATGCTGTCTGCTGCGTCCTCCTGATAAAGATATGAAGACCGCATACTCGAGGCTAGGACAGTCAGAAATTTACGCCGATATGTTGAAGGAATGCTTCGAAATTCACGTAAATCTACTTGTTTATCTTATTATTTACCGTAATAAAATGCAGTAATATCTCATCTTATTATTTACCGTAATAAAATGCAGTAATATCTCAAGTGAGCTGTAACAACCGTCATTCCGACGATAATTGTATAGTTAACTTGGGAATTTTTAGCATATCATCATCAGCCGATATACGTCCATTGCTGAACAAAGGCCTCCCCTTAGAAAGGACGGGTTGCCATAATCCCCACGCTTGGCAGGCGGCTTGTGGATTGCAGTATAGAGGGTAGGTTAATCCAATTGAAAGATGCTGCTGCCTGTCTTCTTGTTTTCCCTAACTCGCCTCTTACGGACACGGGGTTTTAGATTATAATCGATTAATAAGTATGTTACCTTATTACCTACTGACATTGTTCTGATAAGAATTGAGAAGTTCACAGAAAAATAATACTCCTTTCACCTAACCTATGTATATCTAAACCATGGTATTCTTTATGAGATCATAATCGTAGCTATAACTATATGTTCTGATAAACAACCCACTCACGGTCATCCGATCCCAAACTAGGCAAAGCCTGTACTATGGCAACCAGACAACTAATACTAATATACATGTTTTTTTGTAAATACATCAGACCCTCCAAGAATAGCTCTCTCCATAGCTCATTATAAGTCATATTAGAGGTAGTTTCAACAACTCATGACACCAGTCCACTAACCAAATGACAACAAGCTTTCTGCCATACCTATTATTGGAAACAAGTTTAATAGTAAAAATCCAAATCCCTTCTAAGGTCACTTCAAATCCAGTAATTTCCATGGTGCCTTACATGTGTACTAACTAGTTGGTGCACCTGTAAGAATCTTTTGTTCTGAGGTTATATTGACCTGTGTGATTTTTACTTTCTCCCGCTTTGGAAAGTAGGGAAGTGCAGTTCATATTTTTCTAACTCCTCCTATAAACTTTTCTAATAAAATTTGTTGCGGGTTCCAAGACAATTTAGCATATCCCCGGGACTCACCAAGGTTCAAACCTTGTAGTCAATATACTAATAACCAAATGACAGCCAGTGAACTGTAATCTTCCAGGTCCTGATGAACGATGAAGACAATGATGATGCCGGTATATGTGAGGTATGCATCATGCGGCTCCGGGACGCGTGTGACTTCAAACAGCAAGTCCAACACTGTCAGAAGGTGTTCCAAAAGGGTCTCCACAAAAGGATTGGTATTAAAGGTTAGTAATAATTATAACCAAGCTGACATAGCTCATACAATATATAAGTTGTAGTGGCAGTAGGCAGGCCACTTTGTTCGAAGAACCGATGGAGAAGAAAAGTTCTTGAGTGGTGACCACGAACCGAAGATGCAGTGTCGGTGGGCCTCTCACTAGGTGGACAGACGACATTGTTCGCGTCGCAGGCAAGGTGGATGCAAACGGCAAACTGTTGTTCATTGCGGTGGTCTCTGTTCAGCAGTGGACATCTTCCGGCTGATGTTGTTTTTTTTTATTCAACATAAGCTAGTGCTTGACTGCAGACCCACCTGATGGAAAGTGGCGACGCAATCGAAGATGGTAAAACACATTAGCTTATTAAAAGCCTATTCACTCTAGCCTTGAAGACACCCACATTATAATCGGCCGGGAAAACCGACGCAGGCAAACTGTTCCAAGCCTTAGCTGTCCTCATTATAAACGAAGAGGCAAATTGTTTAGTCCGGACTGAAGGCACTTTTCACCACATAAGGGTGTGTATGCGCAATGCGTCTCGACGTCAGATGATAGAAGGGGGATGGTGGAATCAAGTCATGCAATTCCTGCGCACACTCTCCAAAATGCATCCTGTAGAATACAGAGAGGCTGGCGACTGATGGTGACGAATAATTATTAATAAAGGTAGATGTTTAGTAAAGGTAAAAGATTTTATGAAGGGCATTTTACTGTTAATTTAGGGATTTAATATGTTATTTATATTCCAGATGAATCCTTGGCAGAGGTGAAACAGGAAATTATGGACAATGAGGAAGATAATGCAATATATTTTTTGGGTAAGTTTGTATTACAACATGATTACAACCATCAATATAATATTTGAACTAGACTTGCTGTTATGGGCCGAAAAGTGGCACACAGAAATAGCGCCCCCGAGACGGTTGTGTCGCTATATCTTTTCAAGCCACAGGCTGATAAAATTATTTTTGCCGTTATGCGTGTCACTACTGTTTAGTAATACCGTTAGTTCTCGTATCCGCCACCAACACAGATAAGTCAAATCAAATCATCTTTATTTGCTGACCATAGGTATGCTTAACATTCATATAGACAGTAGCGACACTCCTATCGGCAAAAATAATTTTGTCAGGATGTGGCTTGTGAGGAAATAGCGACACAAGGGCGCTATTTCTCGCTACCACTTCCTGCACCGTGACACCAAATCTAGTTTAAATATTATATCGATGGTTTGCGGATTTTGTTATACAACGTGTTACAAAATGGGGTATTTGATGGGGTAAAAAATATAATTAATTATCAAAGCCAAAAATGTTGTCAACCCTAGTAAGCTGTCATGTCAGGGAACCAGATTATTTAACAGAAAGGCCTACGTACCTATTTTACCTAATAATTGTCTACTATGCGTTTCATCTAATAATGTGGCCGCCATCTTGCCATTTCAAATATATAATTACTAAAAATGATGTTTTAACAAAAATAGATAGTAAATTAAGACATTACAATAAATAATCAAAACCGAGGCGAATTTTTCATTTTGTGTTTACTCTGCTGCCGGTACAAAAATCGTAAAAAACGAGTGAAGTTCCGCAGTCGCGATCATCATGGCGGACATATTCTTAGTTGAAACGCATAGTATTTTAATAGTTTTCCTATTTTTGATTAATAAAAGTTTGCTACCTCAATACAAGGTTGTCATTATACTCAAGCACTGGCTTCAAAAGTCAAGTTTGAAAAAGAAAACATGTTGTCAATTTCAAATCTTCTAATCGATATCCTACAATTGTTTCGAGTTTTTTTTTCCATAATAACGATGCTTTCTAACTCGGAATATTACGATATGATATTATGCGTAGGCCATGAAGATAGCAATTTAAAAATTTTGTCGTTCCGGGAATTAGGTAGAAAAGTAGGTACATTCTGCGTAGTTTACTCTTTAATTTTACTGAAATAGGGTTTGCACATCAGTGAAAATAATATAATTTTTTGCGGTATATTTTTTACGGGGTTTTTTGTAACATGTATATGTATTTGTATGGTAGGTACCACATTTTAGATGTCATTTTTGCTTGAATGCCCCAGGGAACGGGTTATGTTTTTCGGGAGTATGTATGTATGTTTATTTCTTTGGCACGGCTTACAGCCTAATTGGCTTGATGGACGGCGAGTTATAATATGTCGGCGGCCTGTGGACGCTGCGTCTTCCGATTCGTGGTCGCCACTCGAGAACATTTCTTCTCCATCGGTTATGGGTTCTTCGAGCGATGTGGCCTGCCCATTGTCACTTCAACCTGCAGATTCTGAGAGCTATGTCGGTAACCTTATTTCTTCGGCGAATCTCATAGAACATAGCTCTCTCGAGCGCTTGCTTTGAAAACAAAGTGCGCAGTTTCGAACCCCGGCTCGCACCTCTGATTTCTTTAATTATCCATGTCCAAATCGTCTTTGTGCGATTGTTACTAACTTTCGGTGACGGAAAACATCGTGAGGAAACCTGCATGCCTGAGAAAGCCTAACTAGCTTTTTAATGACGTCTTAAGTCTGCCAACCCGCACTTGGCCAGCGTGGTGGACTATGGCCCAAGCCCCTTCATCTTTATTTGTCCCACTGTTGGGCAGTGGGACAAAACAAGGGATAGCTCGATGTTTGACTGAGCTTCGAGAAGCTCAGATTGAAACATTATTATGTATTAATTTCAGATTTAAACGATGAACTATCAGATTACGATGACCTAAAAGGCGAGGATGACAAGAAACTGGCTGAAATACTTGGTTTTAATGACGTCACAATTAAAAAGAAACACGCTACGGGCAAGCGACGGGGCACAAAGAAGCGATCCCTACTCATGGAGAAAGGTGACAATCATTCCTCTTTGGTTTCATATAAAGTTGTAATGATTACAAATTAGTTTGCGCCTGAATAACTACATAACGCCTACTTGGCGCGATAGCAAAAATAACTTTGTATTACCAAGCCCTTTTTGCTGTCGCGTTGCATTGTGAGATATACTGAGAGCGCGTTTCACAACTGCATAATGAAAGTTGTAATCATTTTCAAGTTTATTTGAAATGGAGTATAGTGTAGTAGTAGTGACTAAAAATTAAGAGATTGAAATGGCGATGGACAGACTGGTACCTGGGACGGGTACGCTACAGAAAAAGATGCAGAGGAAGCATGATGGGAGGATGACTTACCAAATAGCTGGAGGAGACCTATGTCAATAATTGCAAGTTAGTTTGTATATGATTATTGTCAGAGAACCCACAGGTCCTGGGCACATTTAGGTTTCCCACGAAAAAAAATGTGTGTTTGATATAACCTGACCAAAATCTATTGTATTGCAGCACTCAAAGAAAAGAAACCAAGCAGATCAATGAAGATCTCCCTCCGCGCTATTTCGCAAAGGATAAAAATGTTAAAACCAGTCAAAGTGGAAGACTCTGAACGCTACATCCCCGACGGTACCAAGCACAAAGTAAACATAGAAAACATTTTGAAGTATTCCAACTGCACACCATTCCTTAATAAGTCACTGTCCGGAATACACTGCGGTTACTGCAAAGAAGCGTACCCCGATTTGTTGGAATTAAAGCAGCACATACTTCTAAGTCATGAGAATGATACGTTCATAGATGGTAAACGAATGGACAAAAGTAATTTGTCTATTAAACTGGACATTACAGATTTGAAATGCAGTATGTGCAGTCACAATTTCGATGTTATAAGCGATTTGAAAGCACATTTAATTAAGCAGCACGATGTGAAGTTCTTTCCGGACGTGAATGACTATATTTTGGAGTTCAAACTTGCTGATGATGGAGATATGATGAACTGTGCGTTGTGCAATTCAACGTTTGAGACGTTCAAGATGCTACTGCAGCATATGAATGGACATTACAGGAATTTTGTATGCGAAGTGTGCGATATGGGCTTCATAAACAAACACAAGCTACGGAATCATCAACGTACGCATGAAATTGGGACATTCAACTGTTCGTTCTGTGAGAAAGTATTCACCACTCGAGTTAGAAAGCTGTGCCATGAGAAATACACTCACAATTCTAGTGCTAGATACACAACAAACTGTCCACTCTGCGATCAGTCGTTCACAAGCTACTACAGACGTAACAGGCACATGACTGAGCAACACCAGACGTCAGCTGCAACATACAAATGCAATATATGTGATAAGTCCTTCATATTAAAGTCCAAATTGACTTCTCACATCAAGAAAGTGCATCTAATGGAACGTAATCACGTCTGTCCGGAGTGCGGACACGGTTTCTTTATAAAGCAATCGTTGGATGAACATATGATCAAGCATAACGGTGAGAGAGTGTTTAAGTGTACGGAGTGTCAAAAGGCTTATGCTAGGAAGAAGACACTAAGGGAACATATGCGGATACATAATAATGATAGACGTTTCAAGTGTGGTGTATGTGCGTTGGCGTTTGTACAGAAGTGTAGTTTGAAGAGTCATATGTTGTCGAATCATGGGATTACATTAGCTGAATATGAGACTAGGAGTGGTTAGTGTGGGTACAAATACTGGTAATAGCTGAAATCGGAATACACATTATGTGTTGTAGCTTTCGTGGCGCAGTGGGAAACCTTGCTTTGCAAACCGGAGGTCGCGGGTTCGAATCCTGCAGGGAGTAACAACTTTCTGTGGTTGTTCCTTACTAGCTAGGACAATGCAGGCCGATCACCTGATTGTCTGTAAAGTAAGATGATCCATGCGCATAACCTCTCCCTCGGTCTTCGGTCCCATCGGATTGTGAGAGTAAAGGAAGCGAGATTGCACTTGTATCTAAGCAAACACTTGCGCACAATACCTCCCGATCTTTCACAAAATCAGCCATCAAGGCTGATTTTGTGAAAGATTGACCACTCTGCTTGTGTATCATTACGTATTCGGTATACATGTAAAATTAAATTACTAAAAAAAATGTAATATGGTGTAATCAGTCAATGGGGAGGAAGACCGACTCGACCTGGGAGAAGTCAGGCGCAGGACCGAATTTTTACTAGCCCATCCGACGCATGAATCATCTCTCTGTTACGTAGCGTTATACGGGAATGATGCTTTTATAGAACGTTTGCAAGTTTTTAAACAGCGTCGTACAAGAAGAGGAACAATAGCGTGGTTCGTGGAACCGATAACAAAAGTGAAACAATAGGCTTACGTTTTTAATTGGTAAACATCCTCATAAAGTTAACAATTGTATGTATATTTATTAAAATTAGTAGACTTGGGGCCAGAGCTGTAACATAACCTTCCAGACAATCATGTGATCGGCCCGCATGGTCCTAGCCAGTAATAAACAACTGTTACATGTTGTTACTGTTATTTGTTAATGTTACATAACATAACGAGCGTGCCTTCTGCTCCCTGTAACTTCTTTATTTTCATCTCCATCCAAAGGCATGTCTTATTCATTTCTACCTTTTTCTTTTAATATCGGTATTTTGTGCGCAATAAACTATCTACACAAATATGTTGCTTCCCGCATCATTCGTTTCTGCGAACTCTGGTTTGGAAAGCAAGTGGTTGGTCGCCATATTTATTAACTCGAAAACCAACCCAAATAAAAGATTACGCTCTTAATTCTTAGCTTCCATTTTACATTAGAATTAAAATAACTAGGCACATAAAGTAATTATAACAGTTGAAAATTATATTTAGTTCTGGCATAATAAATGCAGGTGCATAAAAATTGTTAATTTATTTTTGTTAACGTTGTAAATAAATATTTTAAATGATTTTTTGGTTTTATTTATCTTGTTAATTAAGATTTCAAAGACCTGTGGCGAAGGCTATTTAGGCTCAATTCACACCAAGATGGCAGCGGCCAGACGAGGCGCGACGCGACCGCGAGCCGCCTCGCGATCTGAGTCTATAATTTTATAGTTCGTACATTCTACAAGGAAACTCCGCTTTCGACGCCGCCGCGCTGTCCAAACGGTGTCCGTTTCGACCATACTGCCCAGCCACAGTGTCAGAAAAAAAAAACGAAGTCAATATTACGAAGGAATTTGCTAAACACTAACAATGACGCCTTTAGTACACCGACGCATTCGCACGCGGCAGCGAAACAACTAAGTAGTACGGCAGAATTTCGCAAACGTCATGTCTCACTCTAGCACAAAGCTAGATGAAATAGTTCCGTCCTTGTCGGTATTGTTTCGCAAGGAACTGCGAAATCGTTACACAGACGATGCGTAGTGCGTTTCGCATCGCAAGGCGTCCGCACGCGTTCTGTCGGTGAGGACAGATTTTCGCACCATGGAAGACGAAAATATTGAAATATTTTTGAATTCAATTCGAAATTATCCCTAATAGTCTAAGAGCCCGTGAACCCCAGACCTTCGTTATTTTATAAAAGCTGAAAGTTTGTCAGCGCATGCTCCCAACACAGGTAAGAACGATGGACTATTATGAAGTTGGGGTTGCCGTGGCTTTGGCAGGTAAACGGTACTAAAGGTGTGTAAAATACCGATCTAAATTCATCAAATAATAAAGTGTGATTTTTTGGTATTACCTTCAGAATATTATTAAAAATCACGTTATTGATTGCCAGACACTTAACATCGTGGCAACCCCTTGCCAGACACCCCTAATGTTCATGAAATTATAATTCTACTTATGTTATAGTATAAAAGCTGATTTTTATATATAATACTTAGGTAATAATTAGATGATGTTTCCTCATCAGCCAGACATTTTTGATAGTTCCAACCCCTTGCCAGACAATGATGTAGGGTCGCTGTAGGAGCGAGCGCGAGACAGTATATGTATGGTGGGTGCGAGTGAGATGGCGAGATAGGTCTATCGCGATCTCTCACTGCGCAGTTGTTATTTCTACTGCGCATGTATTGACTTAGTACATGTTTACATCAGCTAAAATAATCTTATATGCTATCTTCAAGTATTATTAATTGAATAGTTATTATAAATTAACAACATAAAATATTTCAAATTTTATCAAACAGCTTTCATTAAATTCGGTAAACACGAATTATTCGAAAATAATAATGAACAACAAAGCACTTTTGATATTATTCAACGGTTTATGTGTGAGGTATACAATGTCAGTTCGATAACTGATGTTGATGCAGCACGGCTTCAACTATTCATTAATACATATCAGGTCTCAGATATTAATGAAGCGTTTAGCCGTAAAAAACTACGAAATTTTGATGCTAGCAGTCTGCCACCATGTAAATCCGAGCTGCTACAACAATTTCTGCGAGCCAACTATGTGTCTAGCATTTGGAATAATGCAAATCAGCAAATTCCAACAATTTATCAACCCGAGAATAATGGTTGGGTTCTCGAAGATAATCAGTACCATTTTAAATGGTTCGAAGGTGATCAGTTGCCAAATTTCGTCAGAGAATCACTGAAAACTGTCTCAGGTATAATACTACTTTAAACCATTATACATTATTTTTTGATATTTTCAATCCCATTAACTTTTTCATATTTCTACAGAAACTGACGAAGAAGAAGAAGACGACGATATGGAATGGAGTAACAGTGACGAAGAAAATGATAACATTGATTATAATGATGATAATGAATAAAATAATATTTTCTTTAGTACACTATAATAATAATCTGTAATGTCATTAATATATTTTTAATTAAATTTTTGAGTATTATTTATTTGTTTTTTTTTTTTATAATCTGTTATTGAGGGATCGCGATAGACCTATCTCGCCATCTCACTCGCACCCACCATACATATACTGTCTCGCGCTCGCTCCTACAGCGACCCTACATCATTGTCTGGCAAGGGGTTGGAACTATCAAAAATGTCTGGCTGATGAGGAAACATCATCTAATTATTACCTAAGTATTATATATAAAAATCAGCTTTTATACTATAACATAAGTAGAATTATAATTTCATGAACATTAGGGGTGTCTGGCAAGGGGTTGCCACGATGTTAAGTGTCTGGCAATCAATAACGTGATTTTTAATAATATTCTGAAGGTAATACCAAAAAATCACACTTTATTATTTGATGAATTTAGATCGGTATTTTACACACCTTTAGTACCGTTTACCTGCCAAAGCCACGGCAACCCCAACTTCATAATAGTCCATCGTTCTTACCTGTGTTGGGAGCATGCGCTGACAAACTTTCAGCTTTTATAAAATAACGAAGGTCTGGGGTTCACGGGCTCTTGCTCTATAATTATAAGTTCTAAGCATACTTTATTTTCTCCAAGTTTCCTTCGTTTCTGGTTTATTTCATGCACCCAAATCCTACGCTTTGTTTTTATTACTGACGCTAGCAACAACAATTCTTCTTCTTCAGAATCTGAAAGCGATGACTGGGACGACATTCTAAAATGACGTCTGCACCCGCAGTCGACGAAAATTACAATGAAATTTCTTTGCGAAAAAATTAAAATGTACTAACGTTCCGCAAATATTTCGCAACCGCAGGAGTTCCGCAGAGGGTCGCTGCCGCATGCAAAAGCGTTGGTGTACTAAAGGCGTGAAGGTCGCAAATTTGCAGACCCAATATTCAGTGAGTTATGAAGGCATAACCGTGGCCGCGCAGTCGAACGGAGGTCTCATTCTTTTTGCTAGTGGCTGATATGATTCAGAAGAAAATGCAGAAAGTATAAAAAACCCCCAAATATACAAAACAAACAAAGTTTCTGAAACATATATCATATATTTTACGTTATATATTACATAATAATCACATATTGTTTTAAACCTAATTTCTGTACTAATAAATAAATTGGCCTATAATTTTAAATATTATAATTTTCCCCCAAATTGATTAATAAAAATATTTAGGTAAGTACTGAATTTTCATTCAAATATGAAAGTGAAAATTGCATCAGAATCTGTTCAATCATTTCTACGCACACAGTTCCATAACCGTTTGTGACCAGACATTTTGAGTGAAGCTAATCCAGCTAAATAATATTCTAAACGCTTGAATTAAACCGACGGCCAAATCTGAATGGTTGTTGAGATAAATTACTTAAAAGTTTATATAAGATAAAAAAAAAACATTTGACCCGGGACCAGACGAAAAATTCCAGGGCATCCAGCAACTCTACATAGAAGTAATGTCACTAGCAGCCAAACTTATACCATGGTTGGACAGCAAATGACTCTTCAGGCTGCACTTCTGAACAAACGTCATTCCACAAACTTCACATTTAAACCTCCTATCGTTGTTATGAATCCTCATATGTTCTCTCAGCGTATACTTCCTAGCGTAAGACTTCTGGCAAACCTCACAGGAATAATTCCGTTCACCGGTGTGCTTAACCATATGAGCTTTAAGCGCTTTCTTGCTGAAAAACCTGTACCCACACTCGGTACACTGACAGTTCCGTTCCATTAAATGACACTTTTTAATATGATACATCAACAAACTTTTCAGTATATACGATTTATCACACACATTACACTTGTATTGGGCCTCAGAGTTGTGCACTTTCACTAAATGTTGATTCCGTTGGTAATAACTCCGGAACGGTACGTTGCAATATGGACAGTTTGATATATTTCTCGTTCCCAAATGTTTAGTTTTCTCGTGATAATGCTGCTTCGATCTGCTTGAGAACACTTTGTCGCAATGGTCGCATTTGAAGCTGCCTTCTTGGTGGGTACTTCTGTGAGCGTTCAGAGACCTCTTCGTAGCGAATGGGGTATCACATTTTGGACAAATATAATTAGAGTAATGCTTGTTCATGTGTTGTTTTAACATTTTAAACGTTTCGTACGTAGCTGTGCACATGGCACAATCATAAACGTCCCCTTTTTTCAACTTGAATTGTAATATATGGTCTTTAATATCGCTGTATATAATTTTATTGTGAATTTTTACCAAATGTTCCTTTAGTACATTAAGATTATCCATTCTGTCGTCACATAAAGTGCAACAGAGATCTGTAACATCTATCTTCACGATATATTCGGTTAAATCGAAGTTCGTTTTGAAGGAAAGACGTTCTTTCTTGTGATCCTTTTCTGTATGGAGACGGAGGTCAGCAGGATCTGGGTAGGGTATATCACAGTAACCACATATATAACCGAGCAATGATTTGTTCTTAAAAGGTGTAACGTTGGAGTATTTTAATAAAGTTCGGAGGTTTTCTTGGTGTTTATACTTGACTTGTGTCGGTTTGTTCCACATAAGATTGATTTTGGATTCGTAGGAGTCTTTTGTAATGGTTATTTTCCTTGGTTTCTTGATTTCCTTTTTGGTTATAGGTTTTATGTCTATTTCGCAGTTATCTGTAAAAGGAAATATTGTTTTAGAAAATAAGATAAGCAGGACGCTTGTCTGATAGCTCGAGGGCGTGTTTGTTACTTCAAACACGCCCTCGAGCGAACTCTGGATTTAAATTTCACTATAATTTGTTCCTTAAAGCCGAAAATGTTGGAAAACCCTTCTCTTCAGGCTTGTTAATTACGAGCATTTTTAGTTTGTTATACAAGAATTCGTAAAATTAAAAGTTGTATTTTATATTTTACTAGCTGACCCGCGCAGCTCCGCTCGCGCTCTTTTACTTTGCTGAAGATCATGACATGATCAAATGCATAGTTTACAATTCTATAAAGGACATACAGACAATCATACATTTTTATATATATAGAAGAGCTGTAACGCCATAGTAAATGTATAATGCGTATATTTACTTAAGTAAGTATATGGTTTATTTATTTATTAACTAGCCGACCCGCGCAGCTCCGCTCGTGCTCTTTTTACGTTAGCTAAACTTTTAATAGCATCCATTTAAGCCTTTAATACATCACCTTTGTTTAAAGTCGGTTAAATACTGGAGCCCGCTTTTTACTTGCCCTCCGAAGCACGGAGACGAACTTAATTCGAATGGCATTAAACTGTCACCCATCTATGTATTGACCTTGCCTACCGTTGCTTATCCTGATCGATTGCTACATATTGATACTGCCTATGAGTGTCTCCTTATTTTTTATAGTATTAGATACATTCGTCGAATACATAACCACCTTTTTTAAGTCGGTTAAAAACTGCATCTCACTTTTTACGTGCCCTCCGAAGCACGTAAACGCTCAGTTCAATTATCATTAAACGGTCACCCATCTATGAAATGACTTTGCCTAACGTTGCTTAACCTGATTACCTGATTGCCAAACATTAATAACAACAACAACTGTCTAAGAAGAGACAACTGTCTCCTTATTATTATTTTTTATATAATAAAAAAAGGGATAAACTCAGACCACGCGTATAACCAAGTACCATTATGACTTTAATCTCTTCTCCCAAGGGAACCGTGCTGGATTACGGGATAAAAAGTATCCTATGTCTTTCCTCGTGGTATTAGCTCCAATCATGCCAAGTTTCGTTCAAATCCATCTAGTAGTTTCGGCGTGATGCGCAGCCGTGATACAGACAGACAGACAAAAATGAAAAAAATTACAGATTCGGCTTTAGTATCAGTTAAAGAATGCCCTCCATTTATAATTTTCAAAATATCTTCCTTAGAATAATAACGCCTAGAACGATAGTTTCATACGAAAAAACTGTCTCGTTTGAGGCACAATATCATTGATGTAGGCGTAAGTCGCGCGTATTGACGCTCTGCGACACGCACACAAGTGAGAAAATAATGTTGTTAGGGGAATCAGATTTTCCCCAAAATTAGGGAAAATGGAATTGCTTCTTACTGAGGTCATTATTTAATTTTTAGAATAAAATTACTATTATTGCTGACAATGATGAATTACTTTTTAATTTAAAAGATCTGAAATAACAAATCTACGATCTAAAAATCTTGTGTCACTGTTTTTGTGGTCGCACTCCTCCGAAACGGCTCGACCGATATTTATGATTTTTTTTTATGTATACTTGTTAGGTGTGAGAATAGGTCGTAAAGTATATTTCATATCACTAGGTTAAGCAACGTAAGACAAGGTCATTACATGGATGGGTGACCGTTTATTGCCATTCGAAAACGTAAGCGTGCGCGGATCATCTAGTACTTAAATAAATCTTTTCTTAATAAGCAAATTTAGGGTGGCAATTTTCCTTTTATTGGCAACATTTCATATAATGTCGTCTGTTGAAATTTAAAATTATTGTTTTCACTTTGGCGATTGTTTTACGTTAAAATATTAGATTAAACGTAATGCTTGCAAGTGAAATGTTATGTTACAATGTTTCTTAAGTTTTTCCAATGTACTATGATTTCCATTTATTGCACAAACCATCATTTTAAAATAAAATATCGAGAGCTGCTAGCCCTACGACTCGACTATAAGCACTGACGCGGGCTGTTCGCTACTGAGCCATTCTGGCTCGGTTTTACTTGCCTCACCGTGCGTACATGTTCACGGTTTCTATGCGTTATTATTCTAAGATATCTTCAATGTACAGAAATGGACCTGTTACAGTTTTATTATAAGTATAGATTATTGCACACCGGATAGTCATTTATAAGTTCTGCAAATATTATGTTTTTAACGATCAAAGCAGAGGAAAGAGCTAATTTGTAATAAAATACTTGCCATTTTAATTTCCTTACATTTAGCCAACGCGGATATTTTTCCCGGACCGCCAAAATTTAGAGGCACAAATTGGCGCCTTATTTGTAAAATTAAAAAAAAAAAAAATTTAATAATAGGGCGCCAATTTATTGTGTTTGAGCGGGCGCTAAATAAAGGTAACTTACTAATAGAGTTGGCGAGCCTCGTCACTAGTGATTTGATCTTCTGCGTTCTCCACCCGCTGTCACCGGCATCCTTATCTGACTTCTTCACTGTGTTCTTACTTCTACTTCTCTTTACTTCTTTCTTCTTAATAGAAACATCTTTTCTCTCTTCCTTTATAGATTCGACCGAGGGTCGCATCGAAACTAGAAAATAAATTATTGTTACTAAAATGAAAGAACGATTATACCTCAGTAACTCACTCAGCATCTGAGTAGGTCTGTAGGTTATTCGGTCACCTTCCCGTCGCGGCCAAGCTTGGAAGGGCAATTGGTTCCGATAGATTACGAGCTCGATCAACCTGACAGTTTTCTCCATACATTTCACACCAGCGCCCCTAGCGGTAACTATCAAAAACTAGTAAAATGTACGGGAGAAAAGTGATAGTAATTCTTGTGCTGCAGGCTCAGGGTCTTAAGCCGGCCGGCACATTGCATAGCATGCATAAATAGAGAAAAAATTGCTTAATTAATAATAGTAATAATATTCTGGGACAATTTCACACACGGTCATCCGATCCCAAACTAGGCAGAGCCTGCACTACGGAAACCAGACAACTGATACTAATACTTATATACTTTTTTGTAAATAGATACTTCATTAGAGAACACCCAAACACTTGATGGGAATCGAACCTATTGGGTAATGGCCAGGGTGTCTAACCACTAGCCAGGCCCGTCAATTAGGAAAAAATAAATTAATAGTTTAAAAAACTAAAAATACACGCTTTTATAAGGACTACTGCACTAAAAAGCAATAAATAAATTATCGAAACCGTTCCTTCTTTCTTTCTACCCCGTGCTTGTAATTTATGGATTATATTTATGTGTAAAGGCGTAGGGCGCCTTTTCTCTGTAAATGATTACAAATGATTGTCATGTGATTACAAATACTTAGCGTTCTTGAAATTTGTCAGAAATGTTAAGCTGTTATTCAGAAAAGGCGCCCCACGCTTTCGTCGCGTCGCAGCGTCAAGCTAAAACAAAAACACTTATTTACAGCAAGTAACTCAGTAAAGCACACTGAGGACCATTTTTCATGAAAGAAGTACAAGATTTAAAAAAGTACACACCAGCATCAGCTAAGAAATAATCGTCAGAATCATCACTGTCTTCTTTGAATTCTATTTTCACATGAATTGGTTTCTCTTCTGAAAAAAATAATTTATGATATTAATTTTTAGTTTTATGCATTAATGAGGGTGACCATTAGGCTCAATTCACACTAAGATGGCAGCGGCCGGCAGCGCACTTTCAGTGTGAAAGAATTTTAAACTTTATCTACAATACGTAACAAACCAGTATCGCATGACAAAAGGGAGGCGCGCTGGCGGCCACAGGAGGCCGCGAGCGGCTTGAGTCGGCGGCGCGCTTTTCAAGCGATAGTGGTCTGTTACGTATTGTAGATAAAGTTTAAAATTCTTTCACACTGAAAGTGCGCTGCCGGTCGCTGCCATCTTGGTATGAATTGAGCCTTAATGAGGGTGACCATTATTTATGAATGAATCCAGGATAAGTAACTGGTTTATGAAATAATGACATATGGTACTGAGACATGGTCTTTAACAGCTAGCTTTTTAGAGAAAGAAGCTCAGAGTCACACAACGAGCTACGGAGAGAGATATGGAGCTATGCTCGGAGTTTCTTTGCGCGACCGAATCCGTAATGAGGAGATTCGCCGAAGAACCAAGGTCACCGACATAGCTCTCAAGATAGCCAAGTTGAAGTGGCAATGGGCAGGCCAAATTGCTCGAAGAACCGATAAATGATGGGGAAGAAATGTTCTCGAGTGGCGACCATGAACCGGAATTATATAATAATTACCTTTGTCTTCTCCTGTAATTGCTTTCAACAATTCTTGTTCAGTATCTAAGACTTGTTGCCTGAACTGGCACGAGCTCCGCAAAGCTTTGATGCAGTTGTTACAGATACCGCTAGTGGATTGCGCTGATGGACTTAGCTGCAAACACATACACGTGCCTTTATAATACATTCATTTTAACCGTCGATATAATATAATATAAACTAGATAAACATTCACGAACAAAAGACATCTAAAATGTGGTCGCGGAGGTCGCAAACTTATCTGTGCTGGTGGCAGAAACGTGAACTAACGATTCTATTGTAGTTTGACAGTTTCATATAGACAGTAGAGACACTCCTATCGGCAAAAATAAATTTGTCAGGATGTGGCTTGTAAAGAAATAGCGACACAAGGGTGCTATTTCTCGCTACCACTTTTTGAACTGTGACACCAAATCTAGTATAAATATTATATAGATGATTTTAACACTTTTTTCGAGTGTGTAACAACTGTGTTATAGTCACGCTACTGGAAAGACTTAATAGATGATTTTTTTTTTATAAATTAAATTCTTTTGTATACATGTATCTGGAATTTATGGCTCCCTTGCTTGTTAATAAAACGAATTGTTAATAAGACGGAAAATAAAAGACATATACTAGAAGGAAGATAGTGTATAAAAATGTGTGTGTGTAGAAGATACA
Source organism: Furcula furcula (assembly GCA_911728495.1). NCBI lineage: Eukaryota > Metazoa > Arthropoda > Insecta > Lepidoptera > Notodontidae > Furcula > Furcula furcula. The sequence continues at coordinate 56,769,651 of OU452242.1, forward strand.
CTATCTTCTAGTATACGTCTTTTATTTTCTGTCTTCCTTTTTATGATTAATTACAATGTGTTCGGACCGCAGAGATTCTATAAGTAGTCCGTCTGTCCTTCCACCCGTTCCATCCTTCACACTGACTCATCCATTTGTTCTCTTTCACTCATCTGCGTTCAGAATCCCACATGTATCACACATAATCAGTCAGGTTCAACTGAAAATCAGTGATGCTGTTTAGTACCACAACACTATGCTGAGCTGAAGTCTTTTCGGCTTAATTTTTTTGTTTTCATTGTACACAACACCGGGCAAAGTTAGCGGTATTTGACTACGGTCTTCTGTAATATGAGGAGAGAACAGAGAAAGAATTGTGTACTGTTGTGTGGCAAAATATTTCAAGCCAAATGGTGGTACCTTTAAGAAAGTGTACTGTGGAGGCTACCGGGGGCCGAGAGAGTAATAATGAAAACACGTCTGGTTCGTTAGATCGTAGCTTTATTACTAAATGTCTTAACCTAAGTATGGATATTACATTATTTAAGTATTACACCACATCATCCCCCTAAAAGTAAAAAAAAAATTATACTTATTGAATACATTTTTTTTTTTGTTTAAATGCTAAAAATTTAAGAATCTAAAGATAATTTTGTTTAGAAAACTTATTTAAATGACAATAAAATTTATAATTATAAAATAAAACAATATACTTATTAATTTCTAAAAGGTTTAGTACGATTTTTATGAATCGTTTCTATTTTATTTTTCTTAATTATCTTAATATTAGGTCCATCGTCTTCAATTACTACATACGGTCCGTTATACAGTCTTTCCATTTTATTACCACTCTCATTTTTTACTAAAATTAAATCATCTTTCTTATAACTAATCGGCTTTTTATTTTTATCATAAACTATCTTTCTATCTAACTTACTATTTATTAATCTTTTTCGTGCGTCATTATGTGCCAGTTGTAATCTATATTTTAATTCTAATGCATAATTATCTACATTATACAGAGGCTCTAATTCATCTTTTAGTCTACTTGGAATAATGCATGGCTTTCCGAATACAAGTTCATACGGCGTATAATTTGTTGATGTATGTACTGTTGTGTTAAAACAAAAACACCAAAATGGTAGCCAATGGCTCCATGTATAAGTGCTTTCCTCACACTGAATACGCAAAAAATTTCGTAACTGTTTGTGTGTATTTTCTAACGCTCCTATACTTTGATGATGAAAAGCAGTAGAATGCATTTTTTCTATTTCTAACAACTTACATACCTCCGTCATTGTTGAAGATATAAACTCAGAACCTCTGTCCGCTGCAATAATTTTAGGCACGCCATACCTTAAAATAAAGTTACTTACTAATGCTCTTGCCACCGTCACAGAGTCTTTTGTCTGAAGTGGGTATGCCTCTACGTACTTGGTAAGCTCACACTGGATCGTAAGTATATATTGATTACCTGTATCATCCTTGTCTAAAGGTCCAACAAGGTCCAAAAATATTTTTTCAAATGCTGAGCTTGCAGTTGTTGTTATTACCATAGGCTCCTTATAACTAGGTGAATGTTTCATTATTTGACATTTCGTACACTTACCTACGTAATTTCTGACGTCAGTTTCTAGTCCTGGCCAGTAATATTTACTCTTAATATTGTTTACCATTCGTCGAACGCCGGCATGTCCGCTCGAAGGTAATAAATGATAATCATTCAATATTACAGTTTTTTCGTCTTTGTCTGTAATTCTCCTTACATTTCTCAAAATATGTATTTGCGGTCAGGACCACATTTTTCTACTCTTTATTTCTTCACATAACTCTTTTATGAATAACGCGTTACTTTTTTCTTTTATTATACATATTTCTTTTACATTTATTTTGTTACAAAAATCACTTAATATATTCGCAAATACGTCTCGCGTGAATTGCGACATAAAATCAAGGTTTATGTAAATTATCAGCTGATTTTCTACGTATGCTAAACATTTATACTCCATTTTTATTAATCCTTTCTTTCTAATTTCTTTTAAATCTTTACCTTTTATAAACTTCATTTCTATCGAGTCACTTAATTTCCGTAAAATCTCCACGATTTTTGGTTGATCAGGCCTCAAATCGGTGGGTTTACTAAGATAATTTGGTGAACTCTGAACTAAATCATTTTGTTTTGATTTAGCTAATTCATTTATTTTTCTACTTTGTGCCCTTGTTGTAATTAATATTTTTTCACTCATATTTTTCAGATCATCTGATGTTATGGTCACTCTACTTAGAGCATCTGCTACTACGTTATGTTTCCCTTTTATGTAAACAATTTTATAGTCATATTCTTCTAGTTTTAATCTAAATTTCAATAATCGACTTGACGGATCTTTAATGCTAAATAAATATATTAGTGGTTTATGATCTGTCATAATTGTAAACGTTCTGCCAAAAAGATACGGTCTAAAATATTTAACACTCCAAACAACAGATAATAATTCTTTTTGAATTGTGGGATAGTTTAATTCGGCTTTGTTTAAAGGTCTACTCGCATAAGCGATTGGTTTTAGGTCTTTATTACATAAAACTGATCCAATAGCGACACCAGAAGCATCAGTCTGTAATACAAATTCACACTCAGAAGGAAAATCTGGGTACTGTAAGACTGGTGGAGTGCTTAGTAAACGTTTCAGAATTTCAAATGAATTTTTGCACTCTTCACTCCATTCAAATTTTACACCTTTCCTACACAATTTGTTTAATGGAATAGTGATATCTGAAAAGCGTGGTATGAATTTACGATAGTAATTACACATTGCAACAAATCTTCGTACATCATCTGAATTTTGTGGTATATTATAATTTATAATTGCTTTTACCTTCCCTGGGTCTGGTAGGACACCTTCGGGAGTGACAACATGACCTAAATATAACAATTCCTTTTTACAAAAATCACATTTTTGTGGATTTACTTTTAAGTTTACTTTTCTCAATCGTTCTAATACGTTAATTAAATTTTGGTTATGTTGATGCAAATTTCTGCCAAATATAATTAAATCGTCCATATATGTAATACAGCGTTCGTAATTCAATCCTGACATTGCTATTGACATAATACGAGAAAACGCACCTCGGCTTATTTTTAGTCCCATTGGTAGACGCTTCATTTGGTACTGTCCCGTGTTTGTTGTAAAAGATGTGATACCTCTACTGGTGGGTTCAAGGTCAACTTGATAATAACTTTGGCTCAAATCTAAATGACTAAAATATGTGCATCCAGAAAGAGAATCTAAAATTTCTGTAATATTTGGAAGTGGAAACTTATCATCCTGAATAGTTTCATTTACTTTTCTATAATCTACAACCAATCTCCATTTTTTATTGTTATCATTAGATTTTTTAGGAACAAGAAGTATAGGACTGTTCCATTCACTATTTACAGGCTCAATTATATCATCATTTAATATTTTCTTAACTTGTTTGTCGATTTCTGGTTTCATAGACTGTGGCAGTCTATAGGGTTTTACGTAAATAGGATGAGAATTAGGTTTTAGGTTAATAGACTGACTCATTACATTAGTAGTACTAAGTTTATCACCTTCAAGATGAAAAACATCTGCATATTTGGCACAAATCTGTTCAATTGTTTTTTGTTCATCAGACTGTAAATAATTAAGGTTTAAAATAGATAAAAGTCTTTTAACTCTGTCAGCATTTGTATGCGTTTGACTGAATTGACACAAAATATAATCACTTAATTTTTCTAACTTCGGTTCTACGAAAGGTAAATTTACGCTTTGTTCACCGGTATTTAAAATTTTAATTGGTATTTTACCGCCTTTTGGTTGCACTATGCTACCTGCCAAAAATATATTTTCTGACAATTGCCTTGGAATAACTACGTATTCGTCTTTTAAATACGATGCAATTTGAACAAAATGAATTGATTCACTTCTACATGGAATTAGTAATGTTTTACTACAATCATTTATATTATATAATTCTAATTTAACCTCCACATCATTATTTTGTAATACCAATTCGTTATTTAATAAATCTACATTTGCTTTGTACTTTCTTAGAAAATCTAAACCAATAATACCATCAGCCTGACATGGCATTTTGTTTAGTATGTGGAACTTAAACATAAACTCAGTTGAGTCTTTGTAATATGATGACTTTGTTTGTTAGTCGACGCTCAATTGCAAAGATAAGTCAGCAAGCTGACTAGAATAAATGTTACCACCTATACCTTTTATTACAGTTTCATTTTTTTGTAACGTGATATACTGTGGGATTATATTTTTATCTATTATCGACAAAGTAGCGCCAGTATCCACTAAAAATGAACAAATAGTATTACCTATTTTAAAATTCACACAATGTAGTCCCTGACATGTTAATATTTTATGCTCGAAAAAACTGATTTTCGGTTATATTTTCTGATTCACGATTTGCCTGTTCTTGGTTTATTTTATGATCACCAAGATAAGCCTTATGCTGCGAATCCTTCAATCTCCCGCGATATTGAGTAAAAGGTCTCCGAGAACTACCACGGTAATAATTTTGTGAATGTGGGCGAAACGTATTACTTCGACCGCGATAGTTAAAATAATTACCTTGATAATTATTATTATTGTTGCTACCTCTGCTAGACGTACCGTTATAATAATGACCTCTATTAGGATAAAACCTCTGACCTGGTTTACGCTGCCATCTTCCTCTGCCCAAGCCAACGGGCTTACCTCTCATGTTCATTACCACTGGTGCAGCTGGCTGAGACGACTCTTCGTCCTCCGCCGCACGGATAGCATCCTTCAGCTCCTCGTAGTCTCGAGCCGCGATGATAGTGCCCAATCTTCGATTGCGAAGTCCATCTGAAAACCGTTTTATGGCAAGTTTTTCATTAATCGGTCGTAAAATGGCATTTGCTGTGTCATTGGAATCTGCCTGTGAAATTGTTAATTCTACAAAAAGGTCTTCTAATTTATTTCCAAATTCTGAGATAGTCAAATCATTTTGAGATAATTTATTAAGCTGTATTAATAAAGAATTTGCAGATTTTTTTGTAAGTAAATACTTTTTCATATCCGCGATTAAATCGTTTATTGTCTTATAATCCGATTTTAATTTTAATTTCGCTATTTTAGTTAAACGTGTTTTAATTACGAAAGAAATCAGCAACTTCTTATCTTCTAATTTACTTAAACAATAATCATACATTTCTATACCTTGTATAATATTTTCAGTGGTCGCCTCCTTGCCGTCCATGACAGGAATCAGCGTACTTGCCGTTTTCAAATCAAAACCTGCCATGATTATGGATGAAATAGAGCCACTGTAACTTAATATTTTACTATAAGTTTCTTCAATATTTTTACATAAAATTTCTAACAACAACCCAGAATATTCAGGTAATAATTGCTGTAAATCAAGAGACTACAATATTTTTATACAACTTATATAATTCTATAGCTTTCTTCACTTTACTTGTACCAATATCCTCTAATCTCCGTTTAGGTCCTAATTTTCTAAGACTTACCCTTATCTGTTCTAATTTGTTATATATATTATTTAATTGTAGTTACATTAATAATTGTACATCATCTAATAATTGGCACACGCACGATGTATTATTTAAAATGAACTTAATTATCACTTAAAATCCATAGGTAATGTTCCTTAATAATATAAATACCGATAATTATTTGTATTATTTATTTTTATATTTTTAACACGCACTTCACTTTTTTTTTTTTTCGCAGTTCGTATGGTATGTTTTTATTTATATTTTAGTTTTTCAGGTATTGCCGTGGGAACCGTCTCTCAATTATATCGTATCCTCTTCCCTTGGTCGGTCTCTACGTCCTGACAGCCGTTCCTGCATACTCCTTAGGAAATTTGCTCGTACTCCTTCTTCAACCCAAGCTTTGTGACATTTCCGGTACTGCTTATAGGCCAAAAATAATATAGCTGCTCCGCATACTGCGACTAAAGTTGCCAATAATATATTATTTGTCTGATAATGTGTCGAGGCGTCTGCTTGCAGTCCATTATCTCCGCCGTGTTGAGAAATCACAGTCTCTTTATTCTCACAGATACATTTTGAGCATTCTTTTCCCATCTTGAAATACGTCCAAAAATTATATATTAGGACACGCGTTTTCACAAATAGCCGTAATTATTTTGTAATTTACACACTGTAATACTGTACACAGTAGTGATCGCCGAGCTCTATCGTCCGATTGCGTCATTTTTTTTCCCGTTAACGCGCTCGCGCACCTGCATTTTTGCAACCGCTGCGAATTCCGCGGGGCCTGGCCGGGTCGCCATGTACTGTGGAGGCTACCGGGGGCCGAGAGAGTAATAATGAAAACACGTCTGGTTCGTTAGATCGTAGCTTTATTACTAAATGTCTTAACCTAAGTATGGATATTACATTATTTAAGTATTACACCACAAAAGTCTCTCATTTATCAGTTTTAGTTATGGAGCTTTTTTTTTTACCATCAGCGAGAAAACTTTACTGTTCAATACAAAGTCAAAGTCAAAATATCTTTAATATGTATAGGCCCCACGGAGGCAATTACACATACACTTATGGATTGGGATGGATATAGGATTTTTACCTACTAAAACCTCCCCTGTGGCCTTTTCTGTTTTCTTTTAGGATAAAGTCTTTGGGAGATGTGGGGTTTGAACGGAGTATGTGGGATTCTTATATACTAAAACCGTCCCAGTGGGATTTTTACCCCATTAAACCTCTTTATCGACATTGTGGAGAGACTATGGGCACTCGGAGCTTTCCAGAGTCACTCCAGCACCTGGCAAACGCCAGAAACGTCCCGGAATAGATATACTTATATATTCTTATCTTTGATTGCAGTGCTTGCGATAACCTGCTTCGTTTCCCACCTCAGATTTGTTATGGAGCCTATGTATTTTGTATTCTAATACAAAGTAATGTGTGTCTTAACTGTATTCTAATACAATCTGAATACTTACATTAATATTAAAGCAATCTTTTAGCATTTCAGAATAAGTTTCTTTTTTGTCCAAATAGTCGTAGCAGGAATATAGGTCCTTGTGCAGACCCTGGGCGAGGCAGCAGCGGCATACGCCACTAATTTCCATTGCTTATTAATGTATATTAAATAGCATTTAGGCAATACAACTTTATTTTCTCATGAAATTAGAGTTTGTTTTTTTGTCCACTTTTTTATTTATTTACGTCAATGTTAATGATACCCTATACAAAATTTGAATCTACCACACAAACTATGATTGATTTGGACAATGAGTACATAATCACTACCTACGATTTGGTTTTACAAGTTTATTATTCTATTTTTTTACTTGTATGATGAGCTCTTTTGGTCAATGAAAACTACAAATTGTCAAACTAATGAATCATCGACGATCGTTGACTTTCGCCGAACGAAACGTTCAACTGTTGAATCAACAAAACTCGTTCGTTGGGCTGCCCGGCTGGTATGTACGCATCATTACAATATGTATTGTGTCTTAGAGGAAGAAAACAATAGAGGGCTGGACACTTTCTTTCTCATTCACGCAAGAAAAGAATGCGTTTATGTAGGTTACGTGTGATAGAAAGAAACAGTGTATATGATTTTTTGTCCCTCAGCATGTGTTCGATTTTTCCGCGCCGTGGGTGCGAAACAAATTTGACGTTTGCTCCCACTTTGCTCCGTGACAATTTTATCGTGGTTTTAATTTTAAGTAAATAACTTAAAATTCAATAAAAAACTAACTGTGACATTACTGTGTGTTGTGGAAATCCTATAAGAATCGTGCAGTGCAGTATTATAGGCTGTAAAAGTGACAGTGAACGTAAAATTAGTGGAGTATCGTTTCACAGGTAAACGTGAATTATTATGGCCAATTTAGAGATTACATTTAGAAACTAATACATGTAAACGACTTATTTAGATCTTATTGCTCTAAATTAGTTACTATTTTACTTGAAAGTTACGTGTAAGATCGATAAATTCTTGTTTTTAATCCATAACCTAAAATTTTCAGTTTATTGATCGCCATTATCAGTGTTGCCAGTGTATAAAAGAGAGACTACCATAAATAAGTGGTAAATTATTATTAAGTGCATCATACACGATCCCACATGCTAGGTGCATCGAAGAATTTCTCAGATTTCCCGAATTTATTTTTATGATTTCCTGAAAATATGGATATTTGTATACTGTGGATAGCAGCAACAAAAAGAATTAATTAGGTTGCTAAAAGTTATTCCCGAATGCTTAAATATTCAGAAATAACGTAAGCGCTCAAGTAATTCGTCCAAGGCTGCGCAGGACGTATTCATTCGTTATTTATAGGCACAATGGTCATTGTAAATTTAATCGTGCTTTTACTATATGCATGTTGTTTAAATATATGTATGTATGTTGTTGGTTACAATTTATTGGTAAATTTGTCTGAATTATAAATAAATAGTACCGACGTTGAATAGTTTGTTTCATTTGCCCCCCTATTATGTACCTATCTCGTTTGACAACTAAAGTGATGATCAATAAAGCAAAGTGACTATTAAATAACTATCAAATGATTCATTTGGCATTGCCTAACTTGAATCACCAATAAATACCAAACACACTTTCAGTAGACATCAAAGTTTGGTGGACAACTGAAGCTTGATAGTCACTTTGCTTTATTGATCATCACTTTTTTTTTGTAGGAATAGTACTGTTTCACCGGACAAGAGGACGAGCGCTTAAAGCGCTCCAGCCAGAAAGGTTTGGGTAGCGACTAGCACAAGGGCACCTCAGGGCGGCACGGCCTCGGCTTGGGCTGCCGCTTAGAGAAAATGAGTTTACCACCGGTTCACAACGCGCCCCCGCTGAGAAGAACCGGCAAGAAACTCAGCGAGGGGATGCATGTCGAGGTTGCATGCGTACGGATCCCTTCGGCCTCGCCGGCGAGACCGGTGTCTGTGTGTTGATGTGTTTACGACTCTTGACATCGTTGTCGGTGTTGGTGTTGTGTCATGGTCCAGGAGGACGGACATCGGGTCGGGTGGGTCGAGCAGTACATGCCGCGGACGGTGGCGATGTACGGCTGTTCGACGATCTGAGGGACCTGGCCGCTGTCCAATAGGACATGGGTTCGATTCCGAACAATTGTCTGGGTGTTATTTATCTATTTAAATATGTATTTATACAGTTTACAAGTATTTGTAATCATTTATCTGGTTACCTTACTAAAGGATCTGGGTAGATTGAGATCAGGTGGTCATTGGTCAAGCGTAGATTGTCCCAAGATACTAGTACTATAGATTTTTATATTGGAGAAATTTACTAAAACTTACCCGGTAAATGGCCATAGTATGTATTATATTAAGTTATAAGAAAGCCAATTTTTGCCTACCTCTCTGGGAAATAGCATATTATTGTTTTTATCTCTTAACTTTTTTGTATGAGGCTAATAATTATCTACAGCTCTTAGCCACTTTAATCACCACGTGATATCACCCAGGTGAACAATGTGGAATGGACCTTAGCTACAGCATATATGATATTATGTGTACATTCACTTTGTAGCCTCCGTCGTGGGTTCGAATCCTGCGAAGGGCAACAAATTTGAGTAATTGCTCCTTACTGGCTAGGACAATGCAGGCCGATGACCTGATTGTCTGTAAAGTAAGATGATCCATGTGTCGGGATTTACGATAGGACGTATGCCCGACTCCTGTCCGTCAAATTAAAACACCGAGCTTTGGTAATAAACACTTATAATCAAATTGAGAGAGAACAACTTATAATACAGTGGAGTAATCGTAATAATTAAAACATGTCTCTGCCATAGATACTGGCGCGCTGTCATCTTTTTGACAGCCCCTTTGGCGTTCCGAAACCGTGATCCGAGATACGCCACACATGCGTCGTATGGGCATGTAAAAAGTCGGTCCTGGGCTTAACTTCTCCCCAGTCGTGTCGGTCTTCCGTCCCATCGGATTATGAGAGGTACCTATTATATAAAAGAAGAGAGAGTGCACTTGTGTCTACGCAAGCACTTGTGCACTATAATATCTCCTGCGTACATGGCTGATCTTGTGAAAGATTGGCCGCTGTGGTCGTTTCGGCTAGGACATTATTATAACAATCACTTTCGTACTTTTTGCAGACTGTCATAGATTAAGACGATATAATGTAAGAAAAGTAAATGTTGTGTCAAAAAAGTGGTTTTTGGTTAGGAAAGAAAATATAATTTACAACAACCTCCGTATTTGCTTTACACAAAGGGTAAAATTTCCCTTACGTGGCAACTCTAAATTTAGTATGTACTTATTTTTCTGTCCTTATCGGCGGCACGCTTGGTATGTGTCTGTATTATATTCTGTCTACGGTATTGTGTATTGTGTCCTTAAGAACGAATGATCGAATGAAATAAGTAGTCAAATGAATGGCAAACAAAGCTAGACAAATCAATCAATCAAAATGGCGGTCAACAGGCTTCTTGATTCTTGATTGCTATTGACTGATGCTAAAATTGAAAATATTCACTGAAAAAGCTTCAAAAACAACGAGTTTCGTCGATAATATGACAATATACTGACAAAACAATGGAATTCGACGAGATCGTAGTGAAGGAAAGCCCGGGGCTGTGCCGGTGCTGTTTATCCGAGGGATGTTACAAAGACTTGGGATCGGAGTACTCGTGGATGGGCGAGCCGGAAGTTTACGCCGATATGTTGTTGGAATGCTTCGATATTAGTGTAAGTATTGTTATATTTTTGCTACCCAAAACGCTAGACTTCTTTTTTTTTTTTGTTACGCGGAGGATACCTTAATAGTTCCCCAGTAACCCGAACGGGGACAGCCGGGGTATGGGATTCTTACCCACTAAAACCCCCGTGGCTGTCGCATCGGCCACTCTGGTGGGATCTGCACCATGTAACCTTCAGTACTATGTCTGTGAGACCGCCGCCGCGGGGCGCCTGCCAGCCCTCCGGAAACCACAGTGCTCTCGGGGACAGAGGTTGAACCCCGCCCGATAGACGGTTTGGGCCCACGCCCCAAACATCCAGCAACCCCAAGGGTTATCATCCTGGACTTAGTCCATAGTTTCCCTAATTGCGGCCCTGGGTGTGTGGTCTGTTGATAGAGCCTCTTATAACTGACAGCAGAGGCTGTGTGTGTCACTGAGGGGTTCTTGAGCTCATTGTTCCTCTGCCTGTAATGTGAGAGTGCAGTACCTACTACAAGTGTGTGAGTGTACTAGGTGGTAGGTTCCATGTGCAAGGAACTGTCTAGGTAACCTACATAGACCACCTACCACTGGTTCTGCAGCTAAGCAGCAGTGTGTAAACATTGTTGTATTCCGTTGTGAAGGGCACTGAAGCTGGTGAAATTAGCCAGCACAAGACTTAAAAACTTATTTTTGAGTCGCTTAACACACTATATTTAATAGGAACTGATCAGACATTTAGTGTGCATAAACTCAAACTCAAAAATAGTTTATTTCAAATAGGCTTAACGCTAGCACTTTTGAAAGGTCATGTTTTTTTTAAATAAAGCTACCACCGATCACAACGCAGCCTCAACTGAGAAGATCTGGATCTTTGTAATTTTTTTACTTTAAAAAAAAAATAGTGTGTCATGTTACAATTAAGTAGATCAGAGCGACAGTGTGAGTGTCAAAAGATCAAATAAGACAGAAAAAAATAATAAAATACGATGAAAGTACAACAAACTAAAAAGCCAAAGGGATAGTAGTCGGACCAGTCCCCCCAAGCTGCACCCGCACACGAGTTGACTCGAGCAGCAGCCATCACTCATACAATAAGATATCTCGCAGTGTTGCATAAGCATTCTGTGATCAAGTAGTTACGGAAGCTTCTAGAATGTGCAGCAGGTTCCAGAGTCAGATATTGTGCTGCCACCAACATTGTGTAAACATTTTTTTCTGGTATGAAGGGCACTGTAGCTGGTTAAATTACCGGACACAAAAGATATAATGTGTTAAGGGTCACCGACACACTAATGATTCTTCTGGTGTTACTAGTGTCTATAGGCTGCAGTGAGTGCTTATCATCAGGTGGGCCACATGCTTGCTTGCTAGTATAAAAAAAACATGACCGTTGCAAACTATGAAGTTTCTACCCCGGTTGGAAAAAATCGTAGATCCGGGGCTGCATCTCTTGACATTGGACACATGGACAAACTTAATTTTTAATCCAATAGATAAGCCAACATGCTGAAGGACCAAATGGTCCGAACCGGCTCATTTGTGAAGTCTGCATCACAAGGCTCCGAGATGCGTGCAACTTCAAAAAGCAAGTCCTGGATTCAGAGAAAAAGTTTGTGGACATGGTTGGCAGAGGAGAATTTAAACCAAAAGGTTAGCATTTGAGCCAGAATTGCTATAACATAACCAGTATATATAATGCTGGGTAATTTTTAAATCATTACAGAAATTTTAATATTCCTACATTACATTATTATCTATACTTATAATAAAACTGTAACAGGTCCAATTCTGTACATTGAAGATATTTTGAAAATTATATTTGGAGGGCATTCTATAACCGATACTGAGGCCGAAAATGTAATCTTTTTAATTTTTGTCTGTCTGTCTGTCTGTCTGTCTGTCTGTCTGTCTGTCTGTCTGTCTGTCTGTATCACGGCTGAGCATCACGCCGAAACTACTGAATGAATTCAAATGAAACTTGTCATGATTTGAGATCTTACTACGAGGTAGGACATAGGATACTTTTTATCCCGTAATCTAGCACGTTTCTTTTGGGACAGGGGATTAAAGTCAAAATGGGTACTTGGTTATACGCTTGGTCCGATTTTATCAATTTTTCTTTATAATATAATAAATATTAGTAAGGGAACACTCATAGAGAGTTGTTATCAAGGTTTTGTAATTGATCGGGTTAAGCAACGTTAGGTAAGGTCATTAAAAAGATGGGTGACCGTTTAACGCCATTTGAACTAAACGGATCCGTGCTTCGGAGAGCAAGTAAAAAGTGGGTCCCAGTTTTTAACCGACTATAAAAAAGGAGGTTATGTATTTGATGCGAATGTCTGTTATTAAAAGTTTAGTGAACGTAAAAATAGCGCAGGCGGAGCTGCGTGGGTCAGCTAGTTTAAAATAATATCATCATTATTAACAGCCGAAGACATGCACTGTTGAACATAGTCCTTCTCAGGAGAGAGGGGTTGCCATTATCCCCACGCTTCGCATAGATCGCAGTATAATAACAATACCAGCCCTTGCTTATGTCCCAATGTTGGGCACGGGCCTCCCTTCAGGATGAAGGGGCTAAGCATAGTCCACCATGCTGGCCCAGTGCGGGTTGGTGGATCGCAGTTTAGGTGGTAGGTAATCCAATAGAAAGAGCTGCGGCCTGTCTTCTTGTAGTTCGTTAGTTTTCTCTTAGTTCGTTAGTTTTTAGACGGAAGGATAAATAAGAACGATAATCTATACTTATAATAAAACTGTAACAGGTCCAATTCTGTACATTGAAGATATTTTGAAAATTATTTTTGGAGGGCATTCTATAACCAATACTGAGGCCGAAAATGTAATTTTTTTAATTTTTGTCTGAGCATCACGCCGAAACTACTGAATGGATTCAAATACAACTTAGCATGATTTGAGATCTTACTACGAGGTAGGACATAGGCTACTTTTTATCCCGTAATCTAGCACGGTTCTTTTGGGAGATGGGATTAAAGTCAAAATGGGTACTTGGTTATACGCTTGGTCTGATTTTATCATTTTTTTCTTTATAATATAATAAATATTAGTAAGGGAACACTCATAGCGAGTTGTTATCAAGGTTTTGTAATCGATTGGGTTAAGCAACGTTAGGTAAGGTCATTAAATAGATGGGTGACCGTTTAGCGCCATTTGAACTAAACGTCTCCGTGCTTCGGAGGACAAGTACAAAGTGGGTCCAAGTTTTTAACCGACATTAAAAAAGGAGGTTTTGTATTCTATGCGAATGTATATTATTGAAAGTTTAGTTAACGTAAACACAGCGCGGGCGGAGCTGCGTGGGTCAGCTAGTAAGAAAATAAATTCCATTGGCCATCCCTCATAATGTATGGCTATGAATAAGACCTGGTAATCACTGGAATGCACTTATCAATTTTGCATAACAATGTGTATAGTCTGTACCAAATAAAACCACAGATAAAACTGAAAACGTTTACCGCTTTATTATGCGGTCGTAAAACCCGCGCCCCGTATACTTGACAATGCGACGCGGTAGCAAAAAAGGCTGGGTAATACAAAGTTGTATTTGAATTTACGCGAAGTCAACAATGTAGGCGTTATGTAGTTATTGAACCGCAAACGAATTTGTATTCCATTACAAATTCATTTGAAGCGGAGTATACATTAAAGGTGCGCGTCCATTGGCACGCGCCGGACGCACCGCACGCACGGCACGCAACGGATTTTAGTTTGCTTTCTATGATTTTACATAGTGCTGCGTCCATTATCCGCGCCGGCATTATCCGATGCGGGCCGTCAAAATCATGGACGCGTACCTTTACACTTATCTATACATCGTCTAAAGTGTAGATGACTCATGTACCTTATACATCCGGCTCGAAGGACCACGAAGAAAGTATTTGACGCGGCCACTAACTGAGCATAGATTCTATACCAAACCAGTCATGATAAAAAAAATTGCACTGCAAAATTAGTCCTGTATAAAATACATAAAGACTAATATTCTTTGTAACATTTTTATTGCAGTTGTAATATACCAGACTAATATGAAGCGTGAGGACAGGGACAATGTGGAAGCGGCGGCGGAAGTTTTGGAAGTGGAATATCTCGAGGACGACATAGATTTTGGCGATGGTATGTTTATATTTATCTTGTACATCTGGTGCAGACGCTGTAGCCTCCTTCGGTAACCACCTTCTTAAACCGTCATGTCTCAGAAGGACGGGGAAGACGTTAGCTTTGGGTCGTCGTCGCTACTCCTTTCGACCCTCCGGCCTTGTTATCAGGGGACAAATAGAAATGTTACGATCAGTGGCGTGCAAAGAAAGTAGGAAAAAATATTTGCGAGTTTCTAAGCTATTTGTTAGTGTGCCACCACAAATATCCTTAAATGAACTAAACAAACATTACAGACATATCCATTTACATTTAAAAATATCACGTTAATACCATGTTGCAGTACAAAATATTTTTAAATTAAGATTATTTAGAGAAATCGTAGGGTAGGCAAAGTCTTTTTGTGTGTATGGGCCCTATGAATAATCTTTTTACAGTTTTAAAATGCAAATTAATATGTCTATACAATCTGCTAACTGATATTTGAAATGGTATACTATAGGCCGACCATTTAATACGCGTATCGCCTGAGGGGGTAGAAGGGAGCGAGGGGAGATGTTAGCGGATGGGTGAAAGGGAGCAGAGAGCTTACGTCAAGTGCGGCAGTGCGCTGGCTGTGCTCGCAGCGCGCGGTTGGTGTTTTTGTTACGGACGCTTGAAGATAAACGCACAAGGTATACGACTGCCAAGATAAATCTCAAGATGAATCGCTCTTCCAGTTTTGCAAACAAAATTAACAAGCAAGCTAAACAAATAGCATACAATGTATATTCCTATAAAAATAGTCCTATAATTTTTTTATCTGTGGTTAAATATTTCTTAAACGGAGTTAATTATTGTTTTATGATTTTGTACCTATGAAGCTATTATAAAATATTTGTAAAACTTAAAAATAAATACTTAAAAAAATATACTTATTAAACTTATTAACTTAAACGGTCGGCCTATAATATACATATAATAGGTAAAACAAGTCGAATACGTTTCTTTGCCTACCCTCTGTGCACACCACTGGTTACGATGTATCCTCTACATTAAAGGGGGCTTGTTAGTCGCGGACTCGCAGATTGGGGGCTCTGGGCGTCCTTATACCAGCCCGGGGCGAGCTACAAGGTGATGTAGACCTTGCGTTATTGCGATGACCGCGAGAGTGCCGTGGGAAGCGTTCATTTTCTGTTCCCTGGCGTTGGGTATTATGGCGAGATCTGAAAGTAGTGGCTAGTATGACACAGCGGGTGAAAATTCCACATAACCCAGTCTTTTCTCTTACAGAGGCCGTGTTTGAAGGTATCCTCCTCGATGCTTAAAAAAAAGTAGCTACAGATATTCGAATGTCTTAAGTCCAAACTTAAGTAACTAACTAGCCATGGTATCCAGATTATAAAACTCATTTGCTGATTAATATCACATGAAGCAATGAGTGCCAATGGCGGTAGGCGGCCCGCCTGATGGTAAGCAGTCACCGCAGCCTATACACGCTAGCAACACCAGAAGTATCTTTAGTCCAGTAATTTCACCAGGTACAGTGTCCTTCACACCGGAACACAGCAATGCTTACACACTGCTGCTTGGCGTCAGAATACCTGACACTGCGGTGGTACCTGGACCTACCTGGACGGTTCCTTGCACACGGAACCTATTACTTAGTGAATTTTATTTATTATTATGTTTTACGGGCAGCAGCGTCTTTTTATTGGATTACCTACCACCTGTACTGCGATCCCTAAACCGCCTGCCATGCGTGGGGATTATGGCAACCCCTCCCATCTAAGGGAGAGGCCGTTGTTCAGCAGTGGACGTGTCGGCTGCTGATGACGATGACTTCTAATGCGTCACATCCAACCTTTACAGATGAACTAATAAATGAAGCAGACCCTACGGTGTCGGAAATTACAGTATCAACGTTACCGGTCAAGAGTAAAAGGGGTAGACCGAAGAAGACTACTGCAACAGTGAAGCCGGAGAAGAAAATGAAAGTCGCTAAAGTCGAGGACAAGCCGAAGACTTCGAAAGCCGTTCCTAAAGGTAGGATTTTTGAAATGAAAAGATTTTTTTAGGTGGTGTCCTAATTGAGCATCGCTCGCACGAATTAATCATACAAACAAGATATTTACACACACGAACGCATGATATTCATTGAGTGTCCTAATACACGTAAACGATCCACATGAATCATTTTCATTGAGTATCCTAATACGCGTAAACGATCCACATGAATCACTATCCTCGCGAGTAATCTCCAATTAGGACATCGCCTTAGAGTATAATGTTGTGATTTAAATGAATGTGTTTCTATCAATTTGAACCTTAATTTGAATGTGTTGAATAAGTTACATACATTTGCAAGTCGCTTGGATCTTGGACAAAATTTTATCATATTTTTTGTTAGTATACAACACATTGGACTATAGATAATAGTCTGATTTGATCATAGACAAAACATGACTTATTTGATCATATTTTCCTTGTCGATGAAATTCGGTTAATTGAACCCTAGCCTCCTTCTTTGCGTTCGCTCCTTGAGGGAACTGTGAAAAAAAGGACGGTTTATAACTCGCCTCTAGAAGGTAACGTGACAATGACCAAAAACGTATTTCAATGTCCTAAACTACGAATAATACTGTTCTAACTAAAAAGGGATATCCATTGCGCTGTGTGATAATTTGTAGTGCAGTGGGAAAACACTTGCTTTGCAACCACAAATCATTTGGATTGAATCCCTCGGGGGGCACCAAGTTTGTGTAGTTCTTCCTTACTGGCTAAGACAATGCAGGCTTATCATCGGAATGTCTGTAAAGTAAGATGATCCATGCGTCAGATGGGCATGTAAAAAGCTGACTACTCCCCGGTCGTGTCGGTCTTCCGTCCCATCGGATTGTGAGAGACAAGGAAGAGAGAGTGCACTTGCGTCTACGCAAGCACGCGTGCACTATAATATCTCCCGCATAGATGGCTGATCTTGTGAAAGATTCTGCTGTGGTCGTTTTTGTGAAAGATCGGCTAGGAGGACATTATTTTATTTAATGCTAAACAACCAGTCTATAGACAGGTGTGACTCATACCAATAGATAAACGCGAGTGATTTGATCATTTACATCCCAAGATCAATTTTTGATCATACACTATCTGCAGCTATTTGAAATAGAGTCAACTTAACGACTGAGAAAGCACCTAGTATTAACATAGGCGAACTATTGGTGAACATGAACAGATCGAATTATTTGATCGTAGTGTCATGTATTTGATCATAGTTCTTTAATTCTAAATTCTTGAAAAGAAAATCTCAACATATACCATAAATACCATGTGTATGGTTGAACATCGGACATATTAATACAAGGCGCTCGGTACTCGATTCTAGTTCTAAATACTTACTAACTGCCGCACTCACAAATGACAATTAATTTTAATTCCAATTATGTCATTGTTGGTATTCTCTTTATTTTGACTTTCAGAGCCTCTTATGATTATTTTTGACTAAATATGACGAGATTATTGATATATCTACTTACTCTAAACGTAATTAAGTATTAATTGGCTTGCAGTGACGAAATAAAGCAATTTCAATAAATGACTTAATGACAATTAACTATAATTGACGTTTGTAGGTTCGGGAGTAAATGTTTGAAATGGTCACTCACACAAGTGTTAATACATATTTATTCGTTTACGCTCCGGTCGGCTGTCTCTTTCTTTGTAAAAAGCCGCGTGACGACGGAAGACACGTTCTTTTTTCGCGGGGAAGCTTTCAAAATGTCCTCGGGAGCTGTGGGGCTCGACCGGAGTATGTGGGATTCTTACACACTAAAATCCCCGCGGCTGTCGCATCGGCACATGAGTGGGGACCCCGGGCACTCCAGTGGGGTCTGCACTAGGATCCCTTGAGTGCCTTGCGTTTGAGCCTGCCGCCGGGGGGCGCCTTATAACCCCCCGGAACCAGACGCGGTGGTCACGGGGACGGGGTTCCTAATCCCGCCGCCTTCTTCCTCGGATTCGCCTCCGCACTCAATGGACGTACTAGGGCGTAATTAATTCGGCCCACACCCTTAACGTCCACAACTCCGAAGGGACGGAAGACGCCTAGTGCAAGGTTGCACATTATTATAATTAAGGTTTTCTTTGTTATTTATAGTTATTTATTTTATTTTATTTTTTTTATACTTTACTTAAGACCTTGAATAAGTTCAAATTACAGTTAATATAAGATAAAAAAAATGCCCTAGACCCTTTACAGGTTTTATACCTCTGTAAAATTTTGACAGAGATTTAGTAGTATTGTGAAAGTAGCAAACAACACAAAAACTTATGCACATTATAGCCACAGGATTGTAGGAAGCTTACCTTTAACTAGCTGACCTGCGCAGCTCAGTCCGCGCTTTTTTTACATTATTATTTACCAAAACTAAAAAGTACTCTATATAATTCAAGGGGAATATATCTTTCTAACAGTGGAAGAATTTTCAAATTTGGATCAGTAGGTCCGAAGTTTACACCGAACATATAAACTCACCTTTTTATAATATTAGTATAGATTTCTACGAAACAATATATGAAATTATTACTTAACAATTAACAAATTTCGGCAGATTCAATAAAATGTTGCACATTTTTTCTACTAAAATGGTAACAAATAACACCACTAACACTAACTTTCTAAACTCATGGCGATTAGGCCCTATTCATCATCATCAGCCGGAAGATGCTGCTGGACTGCTGAACATATACCTCACCCTTAAAACGCCACAATGAACGACAGGTTGCGATCTGCATCCATCGGTTGACCGCGAATGTCGCCGGTCCAGCTAGCGGGAGGACTGCCTGAAATCATTTATGTCAACTAGGCTTAGCGCTAACACTTGAAGCATTTTTGTAATTCCACTACCGGATCACAACGTGGCCTCAACCGAAAAGATCCGGCAGGAAACTCAGCGGGCTTGTTATTTTTTTCTTTTTCTTTTAAAAGCCAGCTTTTTCTTGTTACAATCATCAGCGACACTGAGTTTTGCCGTTCGAAAGATAAAACTGAATGGTGGAGTTCAGTGAGGACTGACGAAAGTTTTTTGGCGGTGGCTCGCATTGTACCTCTTTTGAAATGTATATCTGCCGCCAAACAGTAGTGTGTAATCATTGCTGTGTTCCAGTGTGAAAGGCATTGTAGCTGGTGATATTAGCGGACACAAGACTTAATATCTAATGTGTTAAGGGTTGGCAACGCTAGTGATTCTTCTAGCGTTCCTAGCTTCTATAGGCTACGGTAACTGCGTACCATCAGGCTAGCCGCATGCTCGTTTGCCACCTTGGTAGTAAAAAAAAAGCGTTTTTGTAACATATTTTTCACTATTTCCTTACTGTGACTTGGAGTACTTGTTGCAAAATGGGCTAGGTATATGTACACCACTTCAAAAGATCCAGAAAAATCAATAGAATTCGAGAAACATATAAATATTTCGTTTAAATTATTATAATTATTGTTGTAATTTTAATTATAATTATCATTTATTTTTTATTTACATTCAACATGGCGTCCTAAGATGGCGTCTCCCGCACGATACGCACCATGAAGCCGGGGTCAAAGTGGAGGAAACACTCCCAAATACATGCCTGAGGTCAACGCTATCCCTTTCATTGAGGTCGGATCTCTCTTTCTAAGAGGGCAACCTTAATGTTTCATGAAAAATCAGGACATCTTTTTAACTTCGTCGCATAATACGACTTACTTGGCTTGTTTACCAAGTGTCTGGGTGTTTTATCTATATAAGTATGTATTTACAAAAAAAAAGTATATAAGTATTAGTATCAGTTGTCTGGTTTCCATAGTACAGGCTCTGCCTAGTTTGGGATCAGATGACCGTGTGTGAATTGTCCCAGGATATTATTATATTATTATTATGCTTTAAGTTTAAACCGATTAAATATGTCTAGTTGCTTAATCAGTCTGATTATGGGTTGGAGCAGAAATACGGAAGAACTGTGTACAAGAAGAACAAACTGTGATTGATAGGGAAACAGATGATAAATAAATAAGGACCTCCTTCTGGCCGATATGACCACAGTGGGTATTTTGAAAGATCTCAGTCTACGCAAAATATATTATAGTGCGCAAGTGCTTGCGTAGACACAACTGCACTCTCTCTCTCTCTCTTCCGTTTACCTCTCAAAATACGATGGGATGAAAAACCGACACGACCGGGGAGAGACCAGGTGCAGGATCAACATTTTACATGCCCATCTTACGCATGGAGCATCTTACTTTACAGAAAATCAAGGGATAAATAATAAGCTAATGGTTGTGAAAATAAAAGCATATGAAGTTATGATTAAAAAAAATATTGTGCTATAAAATCATTTATTCAGTACGTTTAACGATCTCCGATTAATCACAAGATACTGAATAGCAATTAGCATTATATGCAAACAACTAAAACACCTTTTAACCAACACATTAGACGATAGAAAAAGCATTCGCGGTAAATTTAGTTTTCCATTGGACCAACAGCAGATCATTGCAGCTTCATCAAATTTATTTTCCAATGGGACAATGGATAGTCATAGGTACATTCCTTCACTCAATATTTTTAGGAAATCTACAAGAAAATAAAAAATGTATTAGTACCAGGGGTAAATAAAACAGTATGTATATTTATGGAATGATATAGGTACTCTCGCCGATACGGCCAATCCAACCACAGCGGCTAATCTTTCGCAAGATCAGCCATCATCCAGTGCACAAATGCTTGCGTAGACACAAGTGCACAAGTCTACTTTACATGCCTATCCGACGCATGGATCATCTTACTTTACAGACAATGACCGGCCTGCATTATCCTAGCCAGTGAGGAACAACTACACATAGTTGTTGCTCCCCGCAGGATTCGAACCTGCGACCCCCGGTATGCAAGCAAGCGGTTTCCCACTGCGCCACGGAGGCTACTAGACGCGACAGGACTAGGAGGCGACAAGAATAAATATGATTTTAATAATATGTATCTAATAAGTTACAAAACTAACTGTACCTAAACTTAACCTACATACCTACACACTTGTAAAATTAATGAACATACAATATGTTTTCAATATCAATCCTTTGAACTAAATACATCGTTTGTTTTTTGATCATAAAGTGGCGGTAAAAAATCCCCAAAACGGAAAGTCTTCAAAAAATCTTTACCATGGTTACTCTATTAAAATAATGTGAAATATTTTAAAATTAAATAATTCAAGTACAAATTAATATAAACTTAAACCCAATACTAACAAACGAACTGAAAACGTGTTATGTGCCTATCGAAAGAAGAACTGATCGAAAATATGGTGCATAATGCACAGGGATCATCGGTAGGTAATTATTGAACAAAATCGCACTTACGAGTGATATTCGGTATTAAATACTGGATACAACATATTTTTGCAACCAAGTACTGCACATTTTATCACCATTTTTATGATTTTAATTCACTTTATCGTGAAATTATGGTATTTAAATGTTTGATCGATTTATATGACAGACAGTTTCATGCTGACAATAAGCGACAGTGTTGCAACAAAATACGAACCCTTAAAATCGGTAATTAAAATTGCATTTGAGTATAATTGGCGAAAACACAATAGAGCATTATTCTAATCGAACTCGCAGAACAGTACCAATATTTTTTTTATTAGACATGATTGTCATCGTATTTTAAGTTTTCAGGTGGAAAACATTCTTTTGATGTGTAAGTAAAGCATTTCTATATTAGGGTATCCATTTCTCGGGTAATTTCAATTATAACATGGACCACACATCGGACCTCAATGAAAGGGATAGCGTATGCCTCAATCAAGTATTTGGAGTTTGGGCTCCATTGTTGACCTACTAGCTTCATGATACGCACGATGCCAAATTAAACTGCCATCCAGCTAGCTGTCAATAGCTACTGCTGCTTCAGCCTGTCGCACTTGTCACAGTTGGTTGTGTGCGTGTACTGAACTGATTAAAAAATTATATATAATTTTTTTCACCGTAAAAGTGTCATTACCGCACGCATTAAATCCACCATCACTACCCTGTAGATAATCACTCTGTTGTTGGCAAAATCATCGACTATAATCGATGGAGGCCATGTTTTTTTTTTCTTAAAAAGTGAAGTGAAGTATAAATTCTTAAGTTTCACAGTAAATAAAGTCAAATTAAAGTAAATGGATAGTTAAAAACTGCTTTATGTGCCCTATTTTAAAGTATAGTGTACAAAGACCTAGCCCAGGCTCCATACATTTTGGAACATCTCTTTTTCCAAATGCCAATGTTAAAGTCTTCCAGCCACTTGACTTTATCAAGTTAGTGATGAGACAATCAAGACGATCACCTGGTCACAAGGCTGCGACACACTATTGAGACACCATTACAATAGTGACAAATTCGGTATTCTGCAAAAACCACCATAAAATAACCAGGATCAGTGGTGTCACACCAATGAAACAGCATTGCGGTTTTAGGTCTCAATAGCGATTGGGGCAACAGATCAGTGACTAGCCACGTACACGCCACTGGTCTTATAAAATTAGTAGACTACCAAATGTTTAAAACCGTCGTCCAACTGACATTATCGATACTCAATTTTTATTTGAAGATTACTGTACCTAACGAAATGAATAGATACACTTGCTGTTCATGTTTTCATTGAGAATTTTAATTTGCATTATACAGAACTAACCCTTCAATGAGACCTTTCGTTAGTCCTCCTGCAAGAGGATTTATTTGACTCCGAGATAGCTAAAATTCTTTAATTATGGTCCATTTTGGATGAACGATAACAATACCTAATATATTCAAGCTTATACTGCATTTTTTATTTCGCATTTTTACCGCATTTATTATTATTATGTTATATTTCGATTGCACTTTCAATCTGTCATGTTTCGCGTAAGAAAATGATAGGATAAATCAAATTTTTAGCCTATTAACGTATCATGCCCCCGACTTGCCATTTAGACATACTTAGCCAAATGAATTTTGTAATTTCGTGAAGAAAAATCTGCCAAGAAAAAGAATACATTCGTGCGGAAATATTGTTCATATGTTCATCGCAGTGGCGTGCACAGAGGGTAGGCAAAAAAATGTATTTGGCTTGTTTCATCTATTTTAAGTATGTTATTATACCATTTCAAATATCCATATGCAAGCAAATACTATAGACATATTAATTTGCATTTGAAAACATTAATAAGTTTATTCAGTGGCTCTATACTGACAAAAATACTTTGCCTACCCTAGGATTTCTCCAAACAGGCTTAATTTAAAAAAATCTTAGTTTGGACATGAATTAACGTAATTTTTTTTTAATGTAAGTGGACATGTTTGTAATATTGGTTAATTTAAGGATATTTGTGCTGGAACACGAACAAATAGCATAAAGCAAAAACAACTCGCAGATATTTTTGCCTGCTTTCAGTGCACGCCACTGGTTCATCGCCTGAGAAAGGAACGATCATGGATATTCACACACCATTTCACTTTTTAGGTGTGACACCAGCAGAGGCAGCGAGTAAGTCCTCAGTATCGGCCACAAAACGCAACAGACAAATGAAGAAGAATGCCATAATTATTCTAGAATCGTCCACCGCGGTGCCATTCAAATGGCAACGCCAAAACTACCTCTGTTTTTATTGCCACCTCACTTTTCAATGTACAAATACCCTCAAAAAGCATACTAGAATTGAACATAAGAATTCTAACGTCAAAGCCGCCGTCTCTATAATAAGAAGGGACGAAAAAGTCAAAATCGATATTACAGATTTGCAATGTCGCCTCTGTTACACAAAACTCGACGGTCTAACCTCACTAATAGACCATTTAAAAGCAGAACACAACAAAATCTTCAACGAGGAATATGATTTCGGTGTAATACCCTACTATATCGATAATGACGCGTTCCAATGCGCGATTTGTAAAGCCGAGTTTCCGTACTTCGTCAAAGTTAACCAACACATGAACGAACACTATGGGAGCTATATCTGCGAGTTGTGCGGCAAATCGTTCCTTAGTCTCGAGCGTTTGCGATGCCATAGCATGTCCCACACTTCCGGACATCGATGCAGCTATTGCTTAGAGACTTTTAGCACGATAACTTTGAGAAATAATCATGTTAATGTCATCCACAATCTTCAGAAGTCGTTGAAATGTATTTACTGCCCAGAAACATTTGAGAACTACAATCAAAGAAGGCATCACCATAATGTAGCTCACAAAATACCAATTCCCGAGTTCACGTGTCCCGTTTGCGATAAGAAGTTCAAAATTCAGAGTAAAATGCGGATACATTTCAAGGAGGTTCATGAAAGGGAGAAAAATCACGCGTGCAGTATGTGCGATCTAAAATTCTTCTCTAAGACTCACGTAAGAAAGCATATGGTGCGACATTTGGGCGAAAAAGTGCACCAGTGTGTTGTTTGCAAGAAGACTTACCGTAGGAAACAGAGCTTGAAGGATCATATGAGGACGCATGATAAAGACAAAAGATTTGCTTGTACAGTATGCAGTTCAACTTTCGCTCAGAATCACAGTTTAAAATTGCATATGAAAGTGCACCAAATTCCAGAGCAAGTAGACATGTAGACATAGACAAGTTCTTTAGCGACTTTCCTTCGGTATGGCGAATTAAAATATAATCACATTTAAAAAATATGCAATCCTATTGAAGATACGCAACCAACCCAACCCGCACTTGGCCAGCGTGCTGGACTGTGGCCTAGACCCGTGCCTAGCAGTGGGATATAAACCAGGGCTGGTATTATTATGGAAGATACGATTTACTTACAGCGATACGTTTCTAATAAACCGGAGACCGACCTTTAAATAACTTCCTTCTTCTATCTTATAAGTTTATTTAATTAACCACATTAGTTTTTACACAATAACAATAAATACATGTCATTAATTTCTATAATAACTACATGTTACACTACGTGCTTGATTCGTCCGCGCCTCTTAAAGGTATTTAAGCCCTATAAATACTACGTAAATAATACTAATCCAGTTATTCGAACACGATATCTTTCGAAATATTATATTGTTACATGAAAAACATTAACAGAATGTACGAAATAAAATAGTGCTTAAATATAGTTACATAAATTATATTTTTTATGGTTTTCTTTAGATTCAAGAACAATAGCTAGCTAGCTACTTCTTAAAATCATATTTCAATCAAAACTCACTGAAGGTCGCCCCGAAAACTCGCTTCAAACTTTAAATGTACCCTGTATTATTTGCCATTTATTTGATGTAGAAATTAGAATTTTTTAGTTAACAAAATGGGTACATTTATAGTTCAAAAATTTCATTACAGGTCTAACCTCGAGGATTTACAAAGGCTGCGAATCGTCTTCGATGCGCAGACGGCGAAACCTTCAAATTTTGTTCAACAACACATCGATATTACCGTTTAAATGGCGCGGCAGGTACCTTTGCTTCTTTTGCAGCAAAGACGTTAGCGAATACTCGGAGTTAAGAAAGCATACCAAGTCGCACGGTGCCTGTTCAACGAAGGACCATTCCCTTAAGGTCCTCAAAGGCGGTCAGAACATGGAAATTAAGGTAGACGTGTCGGATATCACTTGTGAAGCTTGCACTGAACCATTTCCTAGTTTAGACCAGATCGTTGATCATTTGATCGTTAAACATAAGTTGGAATACGATAGGAGTGTAGACATGGCCATAGAAGAATATAAACTTGTCGATCTTGGCTGTTTAGCGTGCGGAGTGAAGTTTTCCTACTTCGGTTATCTAGTCTCTCACGTCAACAATAACCACCCGAAAAATTGTCTCGTTTGCGACAAATGCAACCAGAAATTTAATAAAAAGAGAGACTTGTTTTCACATATAAAGAACTACCACAGGGAAGGCGGCTACCCGTGTGAAATCTGCCCACAGAGCTTCAGTTCCTTGAACATATTGAGAAAACATCGAAACAATAGACATTTGACGCGATGCAACATATGTCAATTAAAGCTACCATCGGCCGCTTTGAAACAGAAACATATAGATCTCGAACATCCAGACGACGGCTCACTACAATGTGATAACTGTTTCAAAGATTTCCACACGAAGCAAGGCTTAAAAATGCACACCCGGAAGTGCAAAGGTGAGCATCTCTTCGAAATCGCCATCAAAAAAGAAGACTATGTCCCGATGGACTTAGATCAGAGTTATGAAGAAACCAAAAAGCCGAGTGTCAAGCGAATCAGAGAAAACATAGTGACCGTTATAAACATGTCCACGGCGATTCCATTCAGCTTCTACAAGAACAAATTCAACTGTTTCTATTGCTCGAAAGACTTCCAAGACTCCGATGCGATGAGAGAGCACACGGTGATTGAGCATCCCACGTGTGACGTCAAAGAAAAATGCATCAAGAAATGTCGGGAGTCAGTCGCTTGCGTCAAAATTGACGTATCCACTCTAGCTTGTAAAGTATGCTTCGAATCGATGCCCGATTTGGACAGTCTCCTCGACCATTTGGTCTCTAAGCACAACGCGAACTACGACAGAAGTATCACCACGTGTCTGCAGCCTTACAGACTTATTAAAGACCACATGGCCTGCCCCAGTTGCCCAAGCGAAGTGTTCAGGTTCTTCGGAACTCTCTTGAAGCACATCAATAAAAAACACACAAACAACAACATTATCTGTGTGTACTGCGGGCAAACTTTCCGAAGAGACCAGAATTTGCGCGTCCATATTTGGAGGCACCACCGAGATGGACGGTTCAAATGCAATATATGCGACGCGGATTGTAATATACCGTCGAGACTGTACTTGCATATGGCGAGAGCTCACGGCGTGAAAGCAGCGAAGTGTCCGAAGTGTCCCGAGACTTTCACAACCCAGTATCTGAGGCAGAAACACTTGATTGAAGCTCACGATTCCGGCCACAAGTGTTCTTACTGCGGGAAGCTGTTCACTCGGAACTCTTTCATGAGGGATCACGTGAGACGGACACATTTGAAAGAGAAGAACGTGGAGTGCGCTGTCTGTAATATGAAGTTCTTCAACAACATTCTTCTGCGGAGGCATATGGTTAAGCATAGTGGGGAGAAAAATTTCCATTGCGATGTGTGTGGCGATAGATTTTTTTGGAGAAAGGGCTTGAGAGCTCATATGGCGAGGCATAATAAAAACCTTATTAATGTTCAAATATAAAGACGAAAAGACTATCGACTAATATTTATTCTTGAAACCAAAATACCTGAAGACTACAGTCGAAACGATTTTATAGTGGAAAGATTTGTCAATCGGCAAAGTCGCTTCTGCCGCGTACTAAACCAGTTCTACGTAACCAGTATCATCGTAGTAGGATTATTTTTTGTTTCTACGCAACCAGTTTCGTTTAAACCAAAAAAGCTATGTAACCAGGTTCTAAGGATATTTGTCCAGGTTGCGCCTAGTGAACATATTACGCCATTTAAAGAGGCTATTTTTGATTCCCAACTCTATTGGGAAAGTCTGTTTTCAAAATGAAAACGCCATCACTAAGCCATAATTTATTAGGATCGCCAACATAATCTAAATGTTCTAACTTCAATATCGCGGCTCGTGGTTTCTCAGGTAATGTAATTACAACAACCTGCTATAATCCGAGTTGACACTTACTTTCCCTATTTCCATAAGTAATATAGAAGTGGGCATTGTAACATATCGCTTAATTTGGATGATATGATTGATGTGTGTTCACTTGTTAACCGACTTCAAAAAAGGAGGAGGTTCTCAATTCGTCTGTATATATATTTTTTTTGTTTATTTTTTTTTATGTATTTTCGCGCATAACTCTGGCAATTATGAACCTATTTGAAAAAATCTTTCTTCCATCCATTCTTCAATCCATTGATTGGGTCCCATAAAAAATTTATTGCTTAGTAATAAGTAGTTCCTGAAAAAACAAGAATGGTGACTGCGCACTGAGAGCTGCAAGAAAGCCTATATAGATGACTTTTTTGTCGCTTTTTAAGGACAAAAATGGTCATAACTCTAGCAAATATTTACCAATTTCTATGATTCTTTTTTTATTCGAAAGAAAAAACCACTGTATTGAATCTGTATGAATTTTATTACAACCGGATAAGAACTTCCTGGAGGACCATGAACAATGTGGAGGAATTTATCTGGTAAAAACCATAAAACTGATGTTCTCCATTACATTGCTCTGACAATTATGAACCGATTTCGATGATTCTTTTTTTATTCGAGAGAGTAAACTACTATGATGATTCCATGTAAATTTCATTACGATCGGATATTTTTTTCTGAAGAAACATGGATTATGTAAAACTATGTAGACGATAATGTGACCATAACCTACCTAGATAATTTTACGGTTTTCGATGGTTCAATCTTTATATTTGAAAATATCACTAAAAAGTTTAAAATAAAATCTTTTAAAAAAAATGAACCGACTTCAATATCACTGAAAAGTATAAAATAATTTAAATATTATTGAAGTTGGTGCCAAATATACACAGCCGGTAAGCTAACACCAACTTCAATAATGTTTAAATTATTTTATATTTTTCAGTGATATTGAAGTCGGTTCATTTTTTTTAAAAAGATTTTATTTATTTAGCTATGCTGTCCTTTAACGTAATCTACCGTGACTGTGCTTGATGACGAGCTCGACGTCGAGCCAGCTTTGAATACGACGTCGCGCTTAACCACTGTTCAACCTTAACAACTTCGCTGCCAGCTCCGCGAATTAGCGGAGTGCGAATCGAGCGCGAGGTGCCGGCCCCGCTAGTATGCGGAGTAGCGCCACTCGCTTTCTATGAATTAATACGCGCCCGGCACTGCGCTTGGCAACACTTTTGTAGTCTGGATCTGCGCTTGAATAATACAAAATACCGTTACAAGGTCCGGTTTTATGAAATTGACTTTTATTTTCAATCGAATAAGGTTGAAAAATGGATGACGAAGCCAGGCCAAAAAAAGGTTTTTTTTTTATTGAATTTTTTCTTACCAAAAACTCCTAAAAATAGTTAAATATTTCCAATAACAATAATAAATAACAATATTGTAACGTCCCTCATACATATTTTACAATAAAATACACTGGATTTTCCCATGACGTCACCAATTTCCAATTGGCAGCGAAGCTGTTAAGTAGTTCCACCGAAAACCGTAAATTCCCGTAGCCGCCGCTGCCGTAGTGTCGAGGTCGAGGTTGTGTTGCTTAAAGAATAGCAATACAGTATTTTATACAACTGCATTTTAAGTATCAGTCAATCAAATCAGTAATATAATCGATTATATTGGTTTTCAACATATTATATATTCCTTATATTTTTCAAGTTGGGTATCCAGTATAATTTACGGAGTTACAGTGGCACAGTGATATCTTTTAAACACGATCATGGATAATTAGCTTTGCTGGCAAATCAGCAAAAAATTATACGATATATATAAATGAACATTTAACAAAAAAAAAAATCTTTATAATTAATTGTTTCTTTTTTACAACCTTACCTTTTAGCATACGTTTGTTGTTTAAATCTATAGAGCGAATATTATATCTGTAAAAAAATGTAATTGCATAGATAATAGCAAAATTTATACTATATTCCTTTAATAAAAACAATATGGCAGGCGCGGTCCGGAGAATCCGCTTCGGCCGTCTACAGAACCGGAGTTTCGGAACTGGTTCCGATCGAGGCTTTTTATTTCCTTGTATGGAACTGGTTCCGATCGAGGCTTTTTATTTACTTGTATGGAACTGGTTCCGATCGAGGCTTTTTATTTACTTTTACGTAACCAGTGGCCCTAGTTCACCTAAAACTCTTGACACGTCTGTTTATGGTAGAAATCTCTTTCTTAATAATTGTTAGATGAATAAATCAACATCATCCGTCAAATGATCTAGCAACATTCGTCATTCCGACATTCAGTGTCGTCCAGTATCGTTCGGTGTCGTTCGCTGTCGTCGGAGGGGGAATAGAAGAAGACAGAGCGAGAGTGAAGTTTGACTTCTTCCGCGCGGAGGGACTCCACGCACATTTTCTTTTTTTTATATATATATTCTTCTCTCTTCCTGTCCCCATCTATGCACGTAACTTTGTTAAGGACTTCCGTTGTTTTTGATGAGGCGTGCAAATAGTGTAATATTTCTTTCCATACAAACTTGACTAACCTCTAGCGCAACCGCGCGCGGGATATCTTTCTTTATTTTGTTCGGAAAATATTTTCAGTGAGCTTCGAGTCAATTGACTCGTAAAGTTTCGAATACGATGACACCATATTTAACCCACTTAAGGATTAAATTTCCATAAATCACGTCACTCATGGTATCCTCCTTTATATTTAAATATAAGATATAGATAAGAAGATTTGATTTCCTGGTTAATAACTTGGTAAGACCAAATGTTAAAACAGAAATAAATGTTCATGTTTACTTTATAGTTGTATGATTATTTCTAATATACAATGGGGTTAAGTACCTACCTAGTTATTGGTTAAATCCCTTTTATAGTTTTTCCGCGAAACAAGCATAAACGTCCATCTATCCAAACTTTAACGTTTATTACATTAGTAGGAGTAGGATTATTCCTTCTGTTATAGACCTGTCTGTGTCTCTACTTCAGTTATGATCACGGCTGGTAGTATACGATAATTACTTGATCGGAACCAGTTCCATACAAGTAAATAAAAAGCCTCGATCGGAACCAGTTCCATACAAGGAAATAAAAAGCCTCGATCGGAACCAGTTCCGAAACTCCGGTTCTGTAGACGGCCGAAGCGGGAGAATCATGACCATATTGTGATATGTACAGCGAGACTGTGATTTTATTCCCTGAAGGGTCTCCTAACGCCTCTTTGCACTGTCTTCTCTGACTCTGTCACTACAAATGGGACAATTTCTTTTCAGATCCCAATACAGAGCCGATTAAGAGCAGTGCAAACTACTTGAGGAGGAGAAACCTACTGATACTCTTCAACAACACCACCGCTATGCCATTCAAATGGCGAGGCAAATACATGTGTTTTTACTGCGGAATTGATTTCCAAAACTACAGCCTTCTTAAGGAACATACCAGAAATCACGGCAACTGTTCTGACCGTGACAGAGCGATAAGACTAGTTAAATCGCCCGACAGTGAGATCAAAATTGACGTGTCTGAGGTTACTTGCAATATTTGCGAGAAATCCTTCCCCTCATTACCCGATATTATCGGCCATTTGACTTCAAAACACAAACTCCCTTTCAATACAAAAGTGGAATTAATGATTACGCCTTATAGACTCGTCGATCTTAGTTGTCTGCACTGCAATAAGAGCTTTGCACATTTCAACAAATTGGTGACTCATATGAACAAGATACACCCAGTCAATTGTTTCCTATGCCAAAAATGTGATCAGAAATTCAACAAAAAGAGAGATTTAGACGCTCACGTCAGGACACACCATAAAAAAGATTACGTTTGCAACAAATGCGGACAACAATTTCCGTCGCACTCGGCGCTTCTGAACCACAGGTTCAACTCGCACTTCTCTTCCTGCAGTATATGTTTCAAAACATTCCCAACGTTGAACAAACGTCTCCGACATATGAGGCTCGAGCACACTCCTGATCAGACAGAGTGTGGGTACTGCCTTAAAGGCTTTTCCACCAAGCAGGCTTTACTACGTCACACAACCCAATGCGACGGTAACGACTCCAAACGAAACGACATTATTGCAGACGAGGACAAAAAACAATCCGTTCAGGATTTAAGGAACGGTATCGCCTCCATTATCAACATGTCCACAGCAATTCCTTTTAAATTCTTCATGAACAGGTTTAGGTGCTTCTACTGTACCGAAGACTTCTTAAAGTGTGACGAGCTCAAAGAACATACAATTCAGACGCATCCTTTATGTGATACGTCATTAAAATCCATGCAACTGCGAAACAGATACGATGGTGTTCAAATAAAGTTCGACATTTCATCGCTCTCATGCAAACTTTGTCACGAAAATTTTAACGATCTCGATATTCTATTGGAGCATTTCTCGGCAGAACACAAGACACGGTTTGACAGTTCTGTCGTGTCGAATATACAACCATTTAAATTGATCAAAGACAATTTCAAATGTCCATACTGCACTGAAGTGTTTAGATACTTTGGTTTGTTGTTGAAACACGTCAGTGTAACTCATACGGATAATAAACACGTATGCGTGCATTGTGGCAAGTCGTTTAGGACCGATCCGAACTTGCGCGCTCACGTACACCGGCGCCATAACGACGCGGGTCGTCGGTACAAATGCAAAAGTTGCGAATTAGTCTTCCACACGAGAATGGCCTTAAAATTCCACATGGGTGGGGCTCACGGGAGCAAAGTAGTCGAATGCCGAAAGTGTCCCGAGAAGTTTACATCTACTTATTGGATGCAGAGGCACATGATATCGTCTCACGGAACCGGCCACAAGTGCCCCCACTGCGAGAGAATGTTTATAAAGAACTCTTTTATGGTTAATCATGTCAGGAGGATGCACCTTAAGGAAAAGAATGTGGAGTGTTCGGTGTGTTTCGAAAAGTTTTTCGATGGACAACGTTTAAAAATGCACATGGTTAAGCACATTGGTGAAAGAAACTTTAATTGTGACGTTTGCGGTAAGAGATTTCTTTGGAAGAGAAATCTCAAGGGACATATGGCGGCGCATGTTAGGAACGCTAATCAAAACAATGAATAGCCAAGAATAGTGTACCATAATTGTTTAATCGCGTCCATGTCTGCTTCTTAATTTACACTCTTTCACTTACAATATTTTTTTCTAAATTAGTTTGCAGAGCAAAGCTTGCTTAAAGGGTAGGGGAACGATATAATAAGCAAATTCGACTCGATTCCGAGTATCTTGATACTTCTTAGTATAAGTGTAATTTAGTTGTCAATTATCAAAACTAATCTAAACGAAAGAAACATTGATGTTATGAAGAAGCTTTGAATATTACAACTTGAAAAAAATATGCCACCAAAGTATTTGCATGGTGTTTTAAAAATATGTTTAGAAGCAATAAGAACAGTATTGAAGTGCAATTACAGCAGGATACTGTTTCTTTTCAGATGAATACCTCCCAGCCCCATACGAGGGGTGTACCTCGGAGCGTAGGCGGAAAAACTTGCAAATACTGTTCAACAACACTACAATTATGCCCTTCAAATGGCGAGGCAAATACCTCTGCTTCTATTGTGGCAGTAACTACTCCGATTATCCCGAATTCAAAAAACACACTAAATCGCACGGTCTATGCACCACTAAAGACTATTCCCTCAAAGTAATCAAAGGCATCAATCATGAAGTAAAGATCGACGTGTCCGATATCGTTTGCGACATCTGCAACGAACCGTTCAATCGATTACAGGAGATCATCGATCATTTAATCGTGAAACACGATCTGCAATACAATAAGAACATTGATGTTCCGTTTCAGGAGTATCGATTGATTGACTTTCGGTGCTTGTATTGCGAAGAGCGTTTCACATACTTTGGCTATTTAATAAAACATGTGAATAACAAACATCCACATAATTGCTTCATTTGCGACGACTGTGGCGTCACATTTAATAAAAAAAGGGATTTAGCGTGTCACATTAGGAATTATCATAGACCGGGAGGTTACCCCTGCGAATCGTGTTTTCAAAACTTCAATACACTATTCACTTTGCGTAACCACCAAAACGCTACGCACTTCAGACGTTGCAATAACTGCGGTTCGAAATTCGCATCTCTATCTCTCTTGCAAAAGCATATACAAATGGACCACCCTACTTTGGACGGCAACTTGAAATGCACGTATTGCTCCAAAGAATTCCACACGTTGCTAGGCTTGAAACAACACATAAGCAAATGTAAGGTGAAAACAATATCTTTAGCAGACCCTAACGCAGGGTTTTCGGACGTCAAAAACCAAACTCGAAGAAAACAGAACATTGTTCAGATTAGACAAAACATCCAGTGCGTCTTGAACATGTCCACAGCGGTGCCATTTAAATTCTTCTCCAAATATTCCTGTTTCTATTGCTCTAAGAAGTTCTCAGATTTCGATGAGGTCAGACAACATACAGAGACGGAGCATCCGGTATGCGATCTGAAGTCTAAATCAATGAAGAAATGCAAAGGCGAACGGATTTCTGTCAAGATAGACGTATCCGCGTTAGCTTGTAAACTCTGCCAAATGCCCATGAGTGGTTTAGAAGTTTTAACAGATCATTTGATTTCTGAACACAAAGCGAACTTCGATAAGTCCATTCAGGGTACTCTAGAACCTTACAGAATCATCAAGGATAACATCCCTTGCCCTCTATGCCCGGATCGCGTGTTCCGCTACTTTGGAATTTTACTCCGTCACATGAATTCTGAACACAGCAACAACAATAGAATCTGCGATTTCTGTGGTCGTAGCTTCCGTAATGTAGCCAATTTAAACGCGCACATAACGTACGCGCATACTGGTTCATGCGAATGTGTGATTTGTGGCATAAAATATAAGAATCAATGGTGTTTAGCCCGCCACAGGGCGAAGTGCCACGACGTGAAAGACTACAAATGTCCAAAGTGCCCCGAGCACTTTCAATCGCAGTATCACAAGCAGAAACACTTGATCAAAGTCCACAACATCGGCCACAAATGCGGTTACTGTGGGAAGATGTTCACTAGGAACTCGTTCATGAAGGACCACGTCCGCCGGACGCATTTGAAGGAGAAAAACGTTCCATGTTCAGTTTGCAACGAGAGGTTTTTCGACAACTATTTGCTAAAGATGCATATGGTTAAACACGATGGGGAAAGAAAGTTCAGTTGCAACGTTTGCGGCAAAGCGTTTCTCAGACGGAGTAATCTCAGGTCGCATATGGATATGCATAAAAAATACGGTCATGTGCAAGTTGCGATTTAACTTTACCTTTTAGAGGAAATCGAAGTAACCTCTTGCATCTGCGGAAAGCAAGGCTGCGCTGTTTTGGGGCACCTGAAGGACCATCATCGTTCGACCCCATTCTTGTCTTAAAGATATCTCTGGCCTCTGACACATGGCATTTTTTCTGGTTTTTTTTTAGACATCTCCCCGAAGAGAACCCTTCCAAGATTGTACTTTCAGTCACCAGTTCTTATTGAGAAAGAAAATACGTGGTTCTGTATACAAAACAAACATATGTTATTTATTTCGAAAAAAGTCAGGTATCTGTATTATATACGCTAAAACTGCTTTTAATTTCGTGTTATACTATTAAAATTCTATAAATTACGAGTTATATGTAAATTAGGTAATTAGTATTAGATTTTTTTTATTTATAATTTAGGTAGTAGTTAAAAAAATGAATTGAAACATCAATCTATTTTTTGTGATAATGACACAAAAAAGGTCAAAAGTATGCAAGAGTTTAGGGGGTCTAGCACTGGTTTTGATAGTCGAACTCGATTAAACTGTCAGATTTCACACCAGCGCCCCTAGCGGTAACTATCAAAAAATAGACAAATATATACTTTTAAATAGACAAATGTACGGGAGAAAACTGAAAGTTTGATCGAGCTCGTAAACAAGACTCCCAGAGTTCGAAAATATTTCGAACCTTACATTATAATATTTAAGCTTCATTTTTAAATGAGTTTAGTTTTAAACCCTAATCTCGCACTCATTGTACCATGGTTTGGTGTTTACTTTGTTCATTATCATCAATGTCTTCTCGGTATATTGAATTGGAATTAAAGATATCTGATCTCTTGTTATTTTAAACTCGGCAACTATAAATATTTTTAACATGTACACATTTTTCCTGACATGTCAATGTGGGCCTTAACCTTAATTCTGTGACTATAGTTTGATTGTTAATGATCATGTACATAACATATTTTTAAGTACTAAATATGTTTTTATATTCAGTATTCCTTCTTCCTTTTGTTTTATGTAATAATTTCCTTCTGGCTACCGTCTTTTATGGATGATTTCGTCATTGCAAGTACCTTTACTTACGTATATGACAAGGGCATGGGATGGTACGAGGGTGAATCAAAAAGTTCTTAGAAGTGCATATATATGAAACCTTTTTGGATCAAGTTCGATATTCAAATTAAAGAGTGTCTATCACACTATATTTATGCAGACTGTCACTTGTTTTTGTCAGTTCGTTCGCATGTAATAATTTTTTTTGTGCAACGAGTTGCTAAAAAGTCAAAATTATGGATAAAAGTGAGTTACGTGCGGTGATAAAATATCTCAGTTTGAAAAAAATGTCTACGAAGGAAATTTTTTTGGACATTCAGCAGACATTAGGGGGTGATGCTGTACCCTATTCTACGGTTGCGTACTGGGTGGCTGAATTTAAAAGAGGTAGATCAAGCTGTAAAGATGACCCGCGTTCTGGGCGGCCTTCAACCTCCGTTACAGAAGAAAATGTCAAAAAGGTTGAGAATCTGGTTTTGGAAGACAGAAGAATGACTATAAAACATATAGCTGAGATCCTAAAGATATCTTTTGGTAGCGTTCAATCCATTTTAATTGATTCACTGGGGTTCAAAAAAGTGTCTGCAAGATGGGTGCCACGAATGTTAACCGACGAAAACAAAAAGCGACGTTTGGAAATTTCCAAGCGTAATCTCGAAATGTTCCAGCGTGATTCGGATAATTTTTGCCGTCGTCTTGTCACCATGGATGAAACGTGGGTCCACCATTTTGATCCTGAAACTAAAAGACAAAGCATGTCTTGGAAACGACCATCCTCTCCATCCATTAAGAAATTTCGAGTTGCTCCTACCGCTGGCAAAGTTATGGCCTCTGTGTTCTGGGATAGTGAAGGAATCCTTTTTATTGATTACATGCCAAAAGGCCAGACGATTACTGGACCCTATTATGCAAATTTAATCCCGAAAGTGCGTGAAGCGATTAAAGAAAAACGTCGTGGAAAACTGTCGTTGGGCGTGTTGTTCCTTCAAGATAACGCTCCTGCTCATCGATCGGAAGTTGCGCTCAACGCAATCCGCTGTGCTGGCTTCAATCTCCTTGACCACCCACCATATTCTCCGGACTTAGCCCCAAGTGATTTTCACTTATTTCCAAAATTAAAAGAGGAAATTCGTGGAACAAAATTTCACGATAATGACGCGGTTATAGCTGCCGTAGAGGACTTTTTCGAGAGTCAAGAAAATATTTTTTTTTCACAAGGAATAAGGAAGTTAGAAACGCGTTATTCTAAATGCATTGCATTGGAGGGAGATTATGTAGAAAAATAAAATATTATTATTTAAATCTTTGCATTATTTAATATTGATTCCAAGAATTTTTTGATTCACCCTCGTAGAATTGTAATTACATTGTCTGCATTATGTTATGATAGTTTTTTTCACTATTGTATATCCATTAGTATTAAAATATATGGAGTATTTTATATAGTGTAGTATTTATTTTTATTTAAATATATAAATATCTAAGCTGTAACAGCTCAGTAGGCGAGCGCTTGCCTTGGAAACAAGGTGCGCAGGTTCGAACTCCGGATCGCACCTCTGATTTCTTTAATTAATCATGTGCGATTCGTCGTTGTGCGATTGGTACTAGCTTTCGGTGAAGGAAAACATCGTGAGGAAACCTGCATGTTCGAGAAAGCCTAACTAGCTTACGAATGATGTGTGAAGGCCGCCAACCCGCACTTGGCCAGCGTGGTGGACTATGGCCTAAGCCCCTCCATCTTGAAGGGAGGCACGTGACCAGGAGAAAAAAAAAACGATCTGCTACTAAACTTCGAACAAGTACCGATTTTGGACCAAAAGTAATCATAATATCAGACATAAGACAAGATTTAAGGTTGTTATTATATCCAAAGTACGCTAAGAAAACAAATTTACATGCCATTTAAGAACACTTTTCTCACATCTCATTTACGAATAATGATTCTATAGGTTTTTATATTGCTAAATGGTCTCATCCAACGCAACAATTTTGTTGTTGATCAACTGACACAAAACATGCTAGGAACAGAAAATTGTTAACCCAGTGGCAGTGGTTGGCAAGCTAGTGTCAGGGTTGTTCAAGCTACCGTCAGGCCTATGGTTAGGCTAAAAAACTGTTGTCTACACCAGTACCAACTTTTTACGTTCCACTCCTAAGCTCGGAGCTGCTCAGTTCGAATGCTACTAAAATACCTCCCATCTGTGGACTGACCTTGCCTGACGTTGCTTAACTTACTGATCGTTTACGGAACAGTGATCGCAACTGGCTATGAGCGCCCCACCGCTAGTTACAGATAATAATCACAGTAAAAGACGAAAATTTCTTTTCAGGTGACAAATTCAGTACAATGGAGGACAAATTTAAGAAAACTGAAATATCCCGACAACTGTTGGTTAAAAGACGCAACGTAGAGTACGTCTTGCAATACAGCAACGCTACTCCATTCATGTGGAACAAGGGAAAATACAAATGCTTCTATTGCGCTGAAGCGACGAAAGATCCCGTCACTCTCCGCGAACATACCGCGAACGACCACCAGTTCGCCAATCTAGAGCTCGTTGTCTATGACCGCACCAAAAACAATAGAAACCGCGATGCGGCCGTCAAAATTGACGTGACAGCACTCACGTGCAAGCTCTGCGGCAAACCCATAAACAACCTAGAAGAGTTGATCCACCATTTGATCATAGCGCACGACGCTGAGTACGACGTCAGCGTACCAAATTGTCTTTTGCCGTTCAAACTCGATAAGGAGCAACCGACATGTCCGACTTGCGATATGAAGTTTGTTTTCTTCGAGTATTTGCTGCGACACGCGAACAAACATCATTTGTCCCACCATTACATATGTGATGTGTGCGGCACCAGTTTCCAAGGAGAAAACCATCTAAAAATGCACTACAGATACTATCACAGAGAAGGGGGGTATACTTGCGAATATTGCGGTATAAGTCTCGCGACTCTATCCCGTAAGATACTCCACGAGAAGAACGTTCATCTGGTGAACTTGTCAACATGTCCGCACTGTCCGGAGACATTCAAAAGTCCATATTTGAAGAAGCTTCACTTAGCCAACGTGCACGGTGTGGAAGAGTTGAAGATAAAGTGTCCATATTGTCCAAAAGTTTTTCCCCAAGAATCTATAATGTCCCGGCATATGAGGAGGGTGCATCTGCGAGAGAAGAATGTGGAATGCGAGGTCTGTGGGGACAAGTTCTTTGGCCCCTATGACGTCAAGTTGCACATGGTTAAACATAACGGGGAAAAGAAATTTGTTTGCTCTGTTTGCGGGAAGAAATTCTCGAAGCGAAGCAATCTGAATTCTCACTCGGTTCTCCATACTAAAGAGAAGGATTACGTTTGCGATGTGTGCTATAAGGCGTTCGCCCATCAGACCAATCTGAGGATGCACAAGAGATATAAACATTCGCAGTTGGATCAAGTGGACGACATGGATGTTGAAATGGTTCAATTGGAGGTCATACAGGAGGGTTTGGACGGCACGGAGTTAATTGAAAAGTATATAAATTGAATTGCGGGCTCAGTTCTTGGACAGATTTGTCTTTGGTTTGCTTTTATGGTGTAATCAAATGAAATCAATTAATGAATTATGTGAGTTGGGCGACAGTGGATTTAGACCATTTTGACATAGATGTTTTTTAGTGACCACGAGTCATTATGGTCAATCAGCGACAATAAAATTGATGTTGTGCCAAGAAAGAATGAAATATAACTGTCCACGCGCATCTAGTCCTGTTATCATTTTATAGATAGAGAACTCTTTATTGCACACCAAAAAGTACAGGAAAAAAAAGTACAAAAAAGAAAATATACAATGGTATACATTGGGCGGTCTTATCGCAAGTTGCGACTTTTTCCAGACAAACTTAGAATGGAAAGGAACGATCAGCTAGCAAAAGAAGGTAGCCAATTTATCTGTTAATTATAAAAAAAAAAATTGTTTTTAGTAAGTGGTAGGTCAAACAGCAGTGTGTTGTTACTGTTAGCTGGTGAAATTACTGGGCCCCTTATAACTAATGGTTCGGTATCGAAGAGCGACAGCCATACAGCTGAGGCAGACGTGTAGATCCTGGCTTACAGGAGTCACAGTGGGAATGAGTGGTGGGATTAGTCCCTATAAAAAAAACGTGTCGCTTACCGTCAAGCAAACGAGTTGCTTGACGAGTTGCTTGACTCGTTGCCAAGTTAAATAAATAATACATCCTCCTCTTAAACCATTATTATAGCTTATTAATATTTGTTTAGGAGTCGACCCTAAAAAGTATAAATGTATATAGACATTGTGTAAACACATTTTGTATATACAATATTTACCTAATATTATTCAATCCTCTATTAAACATTTTAAATAAACTGTAATTTATATTTATTATATCTTTTATTTAATTGACATCTTTACGTTACTTCCGTTTGTCTCCATTGGTACATTACACATCAAATATGAAAATATTAAAATTAAATTCAAATAAAAATAGGGCAGGGCCTTAAGTTCCGGTGGAAATAATGTGTTGAAAGATAAATATTTCCGGATCCGATCAAAAGTCTAGGGAGTAGGGATTCTATACAGATTGTTTCCCTATTTATACTAGTAGGTACTCGAGGTAAACTTCGTCCACTGCGTCACCATTCTGGATTGCTCTGATCATGTTTCAGCTTCGTCTAATAAGGAGTCTATAACCGCATTATCAAAATTTTCCGAGCTTTCAAGTTATACATTATACGTCATAGCTCAAATGATTCTAAGGCATCACCCTCGCCGTATATTCTAAAGTTAAACGGAGGCGTAAAGACACTACTTTATTTCCAGGACTTAAAACCAGGAGAATTAAATCAAGAAACCAAGAGACGTACCTTGAAAGGTTATCAAAAATACGCCGGAATGTCCTCTCCGTCCTGAGATACGGGAACGTGGTACCCTTCAATTGGACGACTAAAGGATTCCGGTGCTTCTACTGTAGAAAACCGATGAAAGATTGTGATGAACTAAAGAAACACACGAACGGACACAAGTCCATAGATTTAGAAAGCTTTATAGCTAAAAGAATAATATCAAAAGACGTGCCGGTGAAAATTGACATCAATGATTTATCATGTAAAATCTGTCCAGAAACGCCTTTAGGCAATATAGAAGACTTGGTCAGTCATATTCAGGAAAACCATGACGAATCCTACGACACCGATTTGGTGTGTGTGTTTCCTTTCTTGCTAGCGAAGGAAGATATGAAATGTGTGCTATGCGAGACGATTTACGACAACTTCACGTCGATGGTGAATCACATGCATAAAGAACATGTTACGCATTCTTGCATATGCCAGATTTGTGGCCTCAGTTTCATGAGCCAGATCCGATTAAAGAGACATTTTAAAAACAGTCATATCGGCTACAGTTGCACCGTGTGCGGTAAGATCTTCAATGCACCGTACAGAATGGAGAAACATAAAGCGAGATATCATGGCGAGAAGAAACAGTACCCTTGCAATTTATGCTCACAGACCTTCGACAACGATTACAAACTGAAGGTGCACTTGGGCAAAACGCATCACGTCGAAAAGTATACTATTCAGTGTGAGTTTTGCCCAAAAGTGTGCACCACCAAAGGCGCTAAGATTTTGCACGTGAAGTCGAAACATTCCGAATTGAAATATGAATGTGATGTTTGCGATTACAAGAGCGGCATCAAGTGGTTGATCGCTCTTCACCAAAGGAAGCATAATGGAGAGAGGAATTACGCTTGTAGTGTTTGCGAAAATCAGTTCAAAAGGTCCAGTAATCTCAGAGCCCACATGAAAGTACATTCGGGTGTTTTTGGCAGGGTCTGTCGGTACTGTAGGCGAGGGTACACGGATTTAGAGACTTTGAATGAGCATGAGGTTGCGACGCACTATTATGACAACTGCTGATAATATTTCGGCAGACAGATGAAGTTTTATAAGAAGGGCTCATGCACAACACTTTACTGAAGATCAATAATATGAAATTGACATTTTTCTATACAAAGTGTTAAATGTAAATGTTTTTAGATTAACTGCAGTTAATCGTTATATGATATTGA
Source organism: Furcula furcula (assembly GCA_911728495.1). Taxonomy (NCBI): domain Eukaryota; kingdom Metazoa; phylum Arthropoda; class Insecta; order Lepidoptera; family Notodontidae; genus Furcula; species Furcula furcula. Next base: position 56,812,480 of record OU452242.1, read on the forward strand.
GTAGGTATAGTTGTTAGTATAAATATAAATAAATAAAAGTATTGTGTCAGTACAGCGTTTTACTCAAAAATCAAGCAAACAAAATGAGTAGAATGTATGAGATTACAACTTTCTTACATATTAGTTTATGAACAAACCACGTACTTACACAAACACCCTTGTCTGTGCCAGCCATCTCTAGTAGGTAAGATTCCCAATATGGTCCGGATTCCAAATATCTGTAACCGGTCTGTCTGTAGATTGACCAAATTTGGCCGATTGTAGGAATTAGGCACATAAGAACCAAGGCAATTTTTTGCTATAATGAGTAACCTATAACGTTTTTTTTACAACCCGCCAATATTTTATAGCTGTGTAAGTCTCCTTCCTTCGTGATGAGAGAAGAGAGGGCTTATGCCCCATAACAGTTTTTTCATATTATATTACTTGTTTTCTGGCTGCCTCTATAATGTCCAATATAAAAATCCAACCGTTTTCCTTTCAGGAGAACCTAGAGGTGGCCAGAAAACAATGTTGGAACGGATTCTTACCGATACAATCGAGAGCAGTATCCGCCCTGCCGCAAATCACACGAAAACCCTATCGCCGAAAGAAAAACGCGCCATCATGAGAAATAATGTGTTACAAGTGCTAATAAAGTCCACAGTCATGCCTTTTCGGTGGTTGAAAAGCTCCTACAGGTGTTTCTATTGCTACGACATATTCCATGAAGCTTCAGATCTCAAGAATCATCAGCAAATCCACACTGGGGACGCAATCAAGCAGCAGGTGATGAACAATTACTGGGAACCAGTGGTCTACGTCGATGTATCCGATATATCATGCAAACTTTGCCCCGAAACCATCACGGATTTGTACGATCTGATAGACCATTTGATCATCAAACATGACGTGGTTTACAATAAAGATGTTGGCATCTGTATGGTGGCGTTCAAACTGGACAATTTCAACGTGAGCTGCCTCGCTTGCGGTGCGAACTTCTACAGTTTTGGCCCACTTCTGTTCCACACGAATAAGGATCATAAGGGGACTTCGGCAATACTCTGCGATGTTTGCGGCCAACACTTTAAAGACTCTGCTTTGCTTCGTACCCACGTGAAGACTGTGCACGAAAACACCGGTCTCTTGTGTCCGGAATGCGGAGACAAATTTGAAACGCGCTCCAAATTGAAAACCCATCAGAAAAATCAACACGATTTGGACAAGAAATACAAATGTTTGGTGTGCACGCAAACTTTTCAGAGCCATTATAAACGGTCGAGGCATATGGCGGCGGAACATAAGAACAGACAAGAGATCAAATGCCTCCACTGCCCGAAGACTTTCGTCTTCAGGAGTATGATGATGACACATTTGAGGGACACACATTTGAAAGTCCGGGATCATATCTGCAGTGTTTGCGGCTGGAAAGCGTTCAATAGTAATCGGTTGAAGAATCACATGTACAAACATAGTGGGGAGAAAAATTTCAAATGCGATGTTTGCGACAAAGCTTTCACTACAAAGAAAGTTATGAGAGCTCATTTCGTGAGGATGCACAAAACTCAAGCGCCCGCGATGCACTACGAAAACTCTTATGTTGGCCAGTAATTGAAGACTTGGACGTATTAAGGCTTTGAAAATGTCATTATTTTTAATTTGGAATAGATTGAGTGCCGGATGCTCATAGCTGACACGATATTAAATAACTAAGGATTATGCAAACAAAAGAAAGAAACTAAAGTAAAACTGTTTTGACTTCACCATCGAAGATTATTTCAATCATGAATTATCTTGATTTAGCTAGACGATCACCGAACTGTCTATACAGTTGTAATTCTGTTGGCCGTCGGTGATGTCAGGCAAGGTTGGTCCATAGATACCCATCTATGGACCAACCTTGCCTGACATCATCAACCGCTGAGAAGCATTTGAAAGACACGTAAAAAGTCGATATTCGTTGTTGACTTCTATACAGGAGTCGTTAAACCAAGTCTAAACTTACAACCTTAGATCAATCTGGTGTCAAGAGTAGTTCAAGCAGCTTGAACGCTTGATATTCGGTTGTACGAACGAAATGAACACTTAACATTTTCTAGCTAAAACTGTTCCTTTAAACTTAGTTGACGAACTCTAAGTGACGCTTCGTTAGTAGTGGGTTGATTTGATAACCATAGGTTTCTGAAATGAATAACGGATCAGTAAATAAACGAACCGGAAGACGCAGCGTAGGCAGGCCTCCCACTAGGTGGACCGACGACATTGTTCGCGTCGTAGGTAACCGGTGGATGCAAATGGCAAATTGGGAGGCCTATGTCCAGCAGTTGACGTCTTCCGGCTGGTGATGATGATGAAATAAACGAACCCGGCATTAGGGTCACTTCCATCTAATTCGAATACCCAATATCATTAGTCATGTATAAAAATGTTCTGTTAATTGGGTACTGACCGGTCCGCTATCTTAACGTGATCTAACTTATTGAAATGCAACCGGAATGATTGTAAAATTAATATACAATATTGTATATTTGTTTATCGTTTTATTTCCCTAACTTACTCATGATGATGTCAGGTCCCGGGTTCAATTCCCAGCCCGGACAAATATTTGTTCATGAACATGCGTATTTTTTTTATTTTGAGTGTGCGGGAATTATTGACCTTCTATCATCGGACAAGGCGCACGGAACGGACTGCGCGTACATATCCCTATGTGGTGCACGTGCCTTCAGTCCCGACTAAGCGATTTGCTTCTTCATTAAAAAGGACAGCTAAGGACTGGAACAGTTTAACTGCGTCGGTTTTCCCGCCCGATTATAATGTAGTTGTTTTCAAGGCTAGAATGAATAGACTTAGTAAGCTAGTGTGATTTACCATCCTGCATTGAGTCGCTGCTTTTCATAGGTAAGGCTGCAGTCAAGCACTAAAAAATGGTCAAAAGATTATTTTTGAAGCTGAAATTACGAGCTTAATTAGGTACTTGGTCAGTGGCGTAGCTTGCGTTAGATGGGCCCCGTATCAAAATGTGTTGGGGGCCCAAATAATGGTACGGCCTAAGAGATTATGTGAGAACATCTAACACATGTTCAGGGCCCCTGTAGCCCGGGGCCCCGTATCATTGATACGGCGGTAGCTACGCCCCTGTACTTGATCCTCTTCATTGTGTTGTTCATAAGTTAGTCATTAACATCGTTACACAGCGGTATCATCCCTTGCCATTAGGTTTGCTTTTATACTACCAAGGCAAGCGTACGGCCCGCCTGATAGTAAGCAGTCACCGCAGCCTATAGACGCTAGCATCAGCTGAAGAATCACTAGCGCGTTGCCGACCCTTAACACATTAGATATTAAGTCTTTTGTGTCCGGTATTTTCACCAGCTACAGTGCCCTTCACGCCGGAACACAGCAATGTTTACACACTGCTGCTTGGCGGCAGAATATTTGAAACTGCGGTGGTACCTACCTACCTGGATGGTGCCTTGCTCAAGGAACCTACCACTCGACGTATAAGTATAAATCACTTTAACGACGATGCAGGCTTTTAACCTAGTGTTGATACCATAAGACTGTTTGTCACTAGCGGTCGCACTCACAGACATCAATTAACTTTAATCTAAATTAAGTCATTTTTTGTAATCTATTTCGACTCCGAGTCTCTTATGATTATGTTTTAGTATTAATTACGAGATTATTGATATATGTACTCACTATAAGTATTATTTGGCTTCGAAAGTCGAAATAATCCATTTTGCAAAATATGACTTAATCACAATTTACTATAATTGACGTTTGTAGGTGCGGCAGTAAGAAAATTACATGTATAGGTTAGGTACTAATAAGCATAATAATCACTGTAAATCCTGATTATGTTTTGCTGTAATAAATTTGCAGTAAATAATTTTCATCATATTCATCAGCACCCGGAAGACGTCCACAGCTGAACAAAGGCCTCCCCTTTAGAAAGGAGGGGTTGCCATAATCCCCACGCTTGGCAGACGGCTTGGGGATCGCAGTATAGGTGGTAGGGTAATCCAATAGAAAGGCGCTGCTGCCCGTCTTCTTGTTTTTCCTTAGTCGCCCCTTGCCCAACGGCAGGAGACTGATGAGAGGGTAGTATTCTTATCCGGACATTTCATTATTTGACCCTATCACTAAAATGCAAATTTTACAGAGCGGACCTTGTTTCAGATAACTACGAACGTCAAACAGAAGCCGAGCGACTGCAAGAGCTTAAGCGGAAACACGACCTCACCAGACTGCTCACCGTGATTCTGGAGAACTCCGACGTGATGCCGTTCAGGTGGGCGGCCAACAAATACTTGTGTTTTTACTGCTGTTGCACCTTCGTGGACAGCTCAAAACTACGGGATCACACGACAGAAGAACACAGCGACGCAAAACTCAAGAACGTGTTAAGAACTGTTCTCCGAGCTAGTAGAGTGAAACTCGACACTTCCGATAAGATATCATGCAGGAAATGCCAAAAAACTTGCAAAACTCTCGAAGAATTTCTCGACCATGCGGCGTTTCACGATCTAAAGTTCAATAAGGAGGCTGCTACAACCATTTTCACGTTCGACTTGTCCGACGAGGGCATGTCTTGTAAGGAATGTGGACAAGAGTTTCAGTTTTTTGGTTCGCTGCTCAAGCATGTGCACAAATTCCACAACAAAGACAGCACGTTTCTTTGCGAGATTTGCGGGCAAGGGTTTATTGCGAAGGTGAACGTCGAGAGTCATATCAAGAACGTACACGCCAGCGAAGTCAATAGTGGCCACTGTCCGAAATGCAACAAAGTATTCCGGACACTGTACGCGTTCCGGACGCATTTGGAGCGCGCTCACAGAACGGACAGTCTTAAATGTCCGAAGTGCCCCGAAATTTTGGGCTCGAGATACTTGAAGAAGCGACACTTGGCGCTAGTTCACGATGTCCAGAAACTTCAATTCAAATGTGACCAATGCGACCGGATTTTCATGATGAAGAGCCGTCTCGTCCAGCACAAGTTGCGAACTCACTTGAAGCAGAAAAATGTAGCGTGCGGGGTTTGCGGGTTTAAAGTGTTCAACAATGATCTTCTGAAACGGCATATGATTAGGCACGACGACCGAAGGCCGTACGAGTGCGAATATTGCAAGAAAACCTTTCAGAGAAAAAAATCTTTAGAAGTGCATACTCGGATACATACTAATGATAGGAGATATGTGTGTAAGGAGTGTGGACTCGCGTTCGTTCAAACCACCAGTTGGAAGCTACATATGAAGGTGCATCATGACGGTAATGTGAATTCTTGGAGTTGAAAATAATCCTGAACGATTCAGTTACAATAATAGAATGAAGCACGACTGTATTAAGTCGAATTTTAGTTACTAAGCGTCCCTTCTGCAAGGGACCGCATACCGTAGTGTCAGATATACTGCTGCTAAACAGAAATGTCTAAACATTTCTGTGTTCCGGTGTAAAGGACACTGAATTTGGTGAAATCAGCTCAAGACATAATAAGTAATGAATCAGATGATGAGCAGTTGTACAGCTGTTTGTAGGCAGGAGAGTCGCTTCCCTTCCGGCGAACAACGACCCGCTTTTATCGTCACAAAGTTGCTTGAAAACATGTTTCGCAAAACATCGAGATTATTCTTCCAACATCGATTATTTCGTCAAACATCGAGGTGTTTTCGCCGTTCACCAATGTGATATTAAAAAAGTGTCAAGTTACTTAGAATATTTAATTATCACACATAATAAATACAAAAACAATAATCTAGAAATAATAAGTAGATATTTACAACAATACAATACAATTCACAAAAGTTTGTTGGAGAGATCAAATATTAACATTAACAGACCATATAATAGGCTTTTAACAAGGGGTTGAAAAGAACTTATAACTTCTTAGTTTCACTAGATAATTACCTACATCAAATACTGAACATTTATTTATTATAGGTACCACTTTTAATAATTATTCCTGCCTTCAAAACAAAAGTATTTAAGTGCCAATAACTTGACGCACAAAAGAGAAAATAAACAAATACCTAATATTAGATTTTTATACAATACATTCAAAATGTTTGGAGCAAATTTCAATATTTTATATTTGGTAAACGTGTTCTTATAAGTGTTAGGGGTGTGGTAAATTGTCGATTCCCAATATTTACTGTAGGTTAAATAAGTTTGAGCAACTATTAACAACAACATCCTTGTTTGTAAATATGAAAGCAGCCAATGGTCCCTCTGTAATTTGTTTTGCTCCGAACGATGCCATTCTGAATGACATCGACCCGACGTCAGCTAAAACTGTATCTATATATATCACAAAAACAATTTATTAATAAAATATTACATAAGTTTAGCATGAGTGATTGTAAACCAATTCGAACACCAATGGAATATAACTTTAACATATCATGTTTCGTTATATTATGTTAAAAGTGAAGAGAATGTATATAAGTATATACCCTCAATTACACTGTATTTTCTTTACAAGATCAAAAATTGAACAGTAAGTGTATGTACGCAGGCGTGATGGCTGATCGGTGGCCAGCCAAATGGGGCCAGTAGGGTCGAATATATTTAACCATGCCACTCTATAAATATATTAAATTTATTGTTCAATTTTTGGTCATACATAGCTTAATAATCTTACGCAACGCTAAGCCTTTTGAAGTGAAACTTACTTATGCGACTTCCAAAAATGTTATCACATAACGCGTTAAGCGTTAAATGATAGGTGATAGGCGTTAAGTGATAGGTGTTAAACGATAGGCGATAGGCGTAAATTTGTTAAGGTTATGAAAGCGCTCATGTGATGCCGTCACTGAGTGAGTGGGTGGGTGAGTGAGTGAGTGAGTGAGTGAGTTGAGTTAGTGTGTGTGTGTGTATGTGTGTGTGTGTGAGTGAGTGAGGGACCGACCGATCGACTGAGCGAGAATGAAGTTTCACTTCTTCCGCGCGGAGGGACTCCACGCACGCACTTTTTTTTTTTATTAGTAACTTGACTATACAGTTGCCGTGAGAAATGACAACGTGACGTTTGCCAAATTCAATTGCTTTTAATAATCCAGTCGCCCCGTCGATGTGACAATTTTTTTTTTTTGGGATTGATAGACGCTGTTGGCCGCAGATGGCCATTACAGCTTCACCGGACAATAGGAGGCGAGCGCTTGAAGCGCTCTAGCCTTTACGGCAGAAGTAGTGACGAGCACAAGGGCACCTCAGGGAGTCACGGCCTCGGCTTGGGCTGTCGCTTAAGAGAGGGCTGAGTTTACCGCCGGTTCACAACGCGCCCCCACTGAGAAGAACCGACAAGAAACTCACCGGCGAGACCGGTGTCTGATAGCTAGTGTAGCATACGGTTGTCGGGGAGGGTTCGGCGCATCCCGGTCCAATAGGACCGTCATGGGGTCAGGAGGGTCGAGCAGTACGTGCCGTGGTCTGCGGCGCGAGTCAGAAGGCCTAGGGGCGTAATCGGCGGCGGCGCGGATTAAACTGTTCGCGTGACGGGACGCGCGGTATCAATATTTACGGTAATCATAATAATATCGTTCACGTACTTTCACATTAAGTTTTTTGGGAGACCGTAAGTATGCATTGTTGGAAGAGTAGCAATAGTGTTTGGTGCCTTTTGTTTAGCATGGTCAGTCCGAGCACCTGTAACATTGGCTTCCATTGTGGAAGTGTCGGAGGCACCCTGGTCACACACAAAAACATGTTTGATGATTGATACTTTTGTTCATATTATTGGGTACTACGGCTCCGAAACATAACGAATTGATTTTTTTGTATCTAATTTCATACTTAAAAGAAAATAAAAACTAAACTGCTGAAGATATTTTGTTTTTATTTATTTTTTGTGAGTTTCTGGGGTGCCCCCTGCAAGTACCTGCAAGGTTATCCATTATTTACCGGACACCCTGTATAATCAGTGCATTCATACGTTTCTAAAATGTACCTACTGTATATCCATATTTGACTGTTGAAGCTTTTAATTTTCTTCGAAAACGGATTTAAAAATACATCTTGTGGTAGTTGTCAATAAAATAACTTAAATACCTATCTAATTTAATATTAACTGTTTTAAAAAAAGATTATTATTATAATAATAATATCCTGGGACAATTCACACACGGTCATCTGATCCCAAACTAGGCAGAGCCTGTACTATGGAAACCAGACAACTGATACTAATAGTTATATACTCAGTAAAATTGTGAAAACTAAATACTAATCAATATGTAATGGATAAATAAACCTACCTAAATTACTGCTAACCTAATAGCTAAAGAAAATAATGACCTCCATCTATAAACAAAAAGCAAAAACTATCCAACAAAGAAAATCTAAATATATATCGGCAGATGGCCATCAGCTCTCGATTCGGACATCATGAGCGTTCAGATCAGCACGTGGGGTGGAGTTTCTAGAAAACAAATACGGGTTTAGATCGCTTCACCAGTATTATTCTGCACCAGCTTGTACTAAACACTGTGGGTTTGCAGCTCCGTGTGACGGCGATTTCTCTTGTTCTAGAAAAAAGTGACGATCTCCGACCGGCTCCCGTGTTTTGTTAACACCGCCAGTGGCGCCACCTTGCCGCCACACACCCCCCCCCCCCCCCCCCCATGCTATGCAAACATCCTTCAGCATATATCAGGGGCCCGACATATATTTCAAATCGGTATTTAAAAAAATCGCTGTCGTCATGCTTACGGTAAAACTGAGTTATTATAACTCAGTTGATATTGGAGAATCTAAATAATCCTGGCAGTAAATGTTGGATTTACTTTAGGCTGTATGCGGTGTAGGCATGTGTCTATAAAAAGTTTATGACATTGTGGTCAGTTGGGTATTTATAATTTTTTTTTTACTAAGTATAAAGAAGTATGTATAAGTAAGCCGTACATCAATATTACAATGCATTTTTTATTAAAAGTGGTAGAACAAATATGGTTCAGTATTTACGATGTAAAGAAGATACCAGATGGTTATTAGTATTTTTAAATTATCTCTTTAAAAATAAATGTCACTATCACCCCGCAGTATATAGACTTATTATTGAAATCTACACTTAACAGATAATGAATAATTAACTGACTCTGAATGCGGCAGTTATTTACAATGTAAAAATATAATTTTTCTTTACACTTCGTCTCCGTAGGAACTGTAATTACTGGGCAAGTGGCGCAATACATCGCTTGAAAAATATATAACTAATGACCACATACTTTAAAAAACTTGTCAGTGCATCTATTATGGCTGATAGAAACTGCTAGTTAAATAGTCGACGGTATTTTATTTACACTTTGTATTACAAAAGTTATCTCCCGCGTCTTACACCTTTACGCGAGAAAGAGAAACAGATTATAGATCCGTTCTTTTCTCTCACAAAAAAAAAAATATTACTGTAGCGCCAATTTAATAGATCGCATTTGACATCTGTCAGATTGTTTGTTCTTTATGTTCCTCTTGTCATTATTACAACAAATATGTAGTCGTGATTGAAAAAAATTTAAGCAATTGTGCAGTTCTAACTTTGAAAAAGAAAAATGTAAGTCCGCCGTTACAAGGTTTCGTTGTATTTTTTTTTTTCAATTTAACATCCGTTTTACAGGGTAACCTAATGCAACAGTGTGGTACCTTAACTTAATACACATAATGTCACTATTGTGAATTCATTCAAAGTACAGGAAAATAGGTCAATCTTTTCCGGTCATCAATTTTGATGAAGTTTCAAATGTGATCTATTAAACTGGCCCTACTTTATAAACAGCATTATTGTAGACCATGGCAGAACCATCAATTTATAACTACGATACGTATAAATTAATTTATATGATACAAATGCAAAATAAATAAATTATTTACAATTATATTGTCTTTTTATTGACTAGTAGATCAGTTTACGCAAATACAGACAATATTTGTCATTTCAGACAGACCATCAATCCATAATTTATAAATACTAGAACCACTAACCGCGAACAAAATAACACCCAAAATATAGTAGAAGTTGCATGTTCATAAATATTTATGGATAACGGAGCTGTTACGCTGGCAACTAATGTTAGGTACTTTTACTGACGGTCCCAATATCCTATCGATTCCTTACTATAAGTTAAAAGTTACCATCGATAGCTATTATTATTATTCCGTTTCCATGAAAGTTTCAAAGACAGATAGAAATGTATATCTTTACTATTGATCTATCTTTCCAGATCTTACCATGGCCCCAAAGACTTACCAAGGTTCATAGAAAATGAATGTCAAGTGTTTCTATATCACATAACTAGTTACATAATCGTCAATTTTGTTATTGAAACAGTAGTAACAGATAGTTTAAATATCGGCGCCAGAGTATTGGGAGCGGCCGAATCAGTGTAATTATTTGCTGTCCCCAATAAAAGAAAAAATATAGGGTTGTAAAGTATTTGCGGATAATTTGAAATAAGAATTGGAAATAACAGCAGCCTATTAAGACAGCTGCAATGCACTGTCGCTCGTCACCAGACACATTAGCTCTTAATTGATTGAGACCAGTAATTACACCAGCTACAGTGCTGACACCTGAAAAAAAATACGTAAAAGACCAGTAGGTATCGCTTGAAAAACGCGACGCCGCTCGCAGCCGCCCGCGCACCGCGTTTTTCAAGCGATATTGGTCTTACGTATTGTAGATATAGTTTAAAATTCTTTCACACTGACAGTGCACTGCCGGCCGCTGCCATCTTGGTGTGAATTGAGCCTAACTAAGTACCATTACTACCCTCTGAAGTGCGGTCGCCGAACAGAAAGAATTCCGTACATTGATTTGTTTATACCTGTCTCTGTCGCTCTTGCGTAAGTCACATTGCGTCACGTTCGCACAGATACAATGACCACCGTCTGTGCGAGCGTGACGCAATGTATTTACCCGAGAGTGACAGAGACAGGTATAAACAGGTTAATGTACTGAATTTTTTCTGCTTGGCGACCTTACTTTACCCTCGGTCTTGAAATCTTAGTAGCGTCTGTCTGTATTTGCGTATTTTACAACAATAAATAAAACCATATACTATACGTATATACAATTTTACTTTAGTATATCCTAAAGCAGAACTAAGCTTCTTCAGAATCAGTAATATAAATGATTTACGTTATAATATATTTATGCCAAATTGATTCAAGTTAATTTTATGTACGTTCACTTTAACTGTTCGGGCCATCGATGTACATAATATATAAACTAGATAAACATTCAGGAACAAAATGACATCTAGAATGTGGTCACGGAGGTTGTAAACTTATCTGTGCTGGTGGCGGAAACGTGAACTAACGATTTTATAATGATAATGACTTGTAGTTTGACAGTTTCTTATAGACTGTAGCGACACTCCTATCGGCAAAAATAATTTTGTCAGTCTGTGACTTGTAAAGAAATAGCGACACAAGGGCGCTATTTCTCGCTACCACTTTTTATACCGTGGCACCAAATCTAGTTTATAATTATATCGATGGTTCGGGCGGTCAGTGACCTCCACGCATTCCCTTGCGCTCGCGCTATCTTCCCACTCACTCTCGAATTTATTTGCACGTCATCATTTTTACATAAAAAAAAATATTTTATATTGTTTTCTATCCCTAAATTAACTTGTGTGTTTCGGCTTTAGGGTATACAAAAAATTAAACTGTATAATAATTGTCACCATTCAAAAGGCTTTTTTACTTCTCTGCGGCAATATGGAGTCCTTCGCAAAACTGAAGAACGACAGAAGACTGTATCTCTTGGATTTTCTAGACAAATAGTCTGTTAGAACGTTGCTGTCACCTGAAAAAAAAACGTAATATTATAAAAAGAAATATACAGTCGAATTGAGAAACTCCTCCTTTTTGAAGTCGGTTCAAAATAGAATAACAATCACGCCTTAATACCAGAGGGCTTAGCAGAGATGTATTTACGTGTTATGTAACCTCGTGTCGTGGCGAGAATCGAAGGTCCTGAGTTCGAAGCAGGGAAGTAACACTTCTCTTCCTGGTCGTGTCGGTCTTCCGTCCCATCGCATAGTGAGAGGCGAAGAAAGCGATCGTGCGTGCACTTGTAAACGCAGTGTCATGTACACACAGCACTATTGCTGCTTCGCGGGTACATGACACTGCGGTACTTAAAAACGTACCTAAAAGTTAACATTGTTGTCTAGGAATCGCTTCCACTTTTCTTAATGATTTAACACTCTGTTCTGTTTTTTTATCTTCTTTACATAGTATTAAACAAGAACGCTTTCCGCGTCTGTCTATATCCACTAACTCTTTCTAAACCACGCAACGCGTTCTTATACGGTAACCGTATAAGTAAGTATGTACAGTGGCGTGCACAGAGGGTAGGCAAAAAAATGTATTCAGTTTGTTTAACCTATTATATGTATATTAATATATAATACACCATTTTAAATATCAATAAGTTAGCAGATTCTATAGACATATTAATTTGCATATAAAAAATGTTATAAGATTATTCATAGGGTCCATACACACAAAAATACTTTGTCTACCCTACGATTTCTCTAAATAATCTTAATTTAAAAATATTTTGTACTGACATGGTATTAACGTGATATATTTAAATGTAAATGAATAAGTCTGTAATGTTGTAGTTAATTTAAGTATATTTGTGGTGGCACACTAACAAATAGCTTAGAGTACAGATAACTCGCAGATATTTTTGCCTACTTTGTGTGCACGCCATGGTACGGTTTTCACCATCAGTTGGATGATTTTTCACCAAAGGTGTATATATATATAAATAGTTAGTTAAGTTTTTATGTAACAAGAAAAATAAGCAATATGTTGAAACTGAATCCTCTATATTTCACCCGCGCAAAGTCAGGCGGGTCGCTAGTTTATGTATAAGTTAAATTGTGTTTTATACTCACCTAATAAAGGTTGTTTTTCCCCTGTCGTGGGCAGCACGTAGTCGTTCGCGGACAGCGACACGAACAGTGCAAAGGGTACTATCCATAAACATAATGTGAAGTAAGCTAACACCTGAAAAGAATATCTTATTATTAAGAAAATTTCTCAATAAACTATTTTTAGAAAAAATAAAAACCTACTTCAATGGAAATGATCTAAAAAGCATTAGGTATATAAAGTAAAATTAACAGTCAACCACATCACGCAACACGAACGGCTATGCTAGAGTAACTTACTAATAGTCCATATCTTCTAAACTACTGAACCGATTTCGATGAAACTTGTACTCTTATAAGTTGAAAGATATCAAAAAGAATTATCGCAATTGGATTTGTGGTTGTTGAGAAATCCGTCGACAAACCAACATACATACACTGTTCAATTGGCCATGTTTAAACACATACATACACATGACATACATACATTACACACACACATACATATGTGTCGATTACAGAACCATCTTTTTAAAGTCGGTTAAAAATAATGTATGTTTCGCCTGATGTAAGCATCACGCTTGCCTATAGACAGCTGTTCAGCATTAACACTTGTCTCTCGAGTTATCAGTTAATCATCCAGAGAACCTAGTCAAGATAAAATCGCTTCATAGCGAAACTAGATAAACATTGACTAACAAAATGACATCTAAAATGTGGTCGCGGAGGTTGCAAACTTATCTGTGCTGGTGGCGGAAACGTGAACTAACATTTCTATTATGTTAATTACGTGTAGTTTGACAGTTTCATATAGACAGTAGCGACACTCCTACCGGCAAAAATAAATTTGTCAGGATGTGGCTTGTAAAGAAATAGCGACACAAGGGCGCTATTTCTCGCTACTACTTTTTGAACCGTGACACCAAATCTAGTTTATATATTATATCGATGGCTAACGGCACAGATTAATAAGCTAACGGTGTCTATTCTCAATAATTTGTCACGTGATGTTTCTATGTCTTATGTCTTTATCATACATTTTTATACTTTCTACTAGCTGACCCGCGCAGCTCCGCCTGCGCTATTTTTACGTTAACTAAACTTTTAATAACAGACATTCGCATCGAATACATAACCTCCTTTTTTATAGTTGGTTAAAAACTGGGACCCACTTTTTACTTGCTCTCTGAAGCACGGACCCGTTTAGTTCAAATGGCGTTATCCGGTCACCCATATATTTAATGACCTTACCTAACGTTGCTTAACCTGATCGATTACAAAACCTTGATAACAACTCTCTATGAGTGTTCCCTTACTAATATTTATTATATTATAAAGAAAAATTGATAAAATCGGACCAAGCGTATAACCAAGTACCCATTTTGACTTTAATCCCCTCTCCCAAAAGAACCGTGCTAGATTACGGGATAAAAAGTATCCTATGTCCTACTTCGTAGTAAGATCTCAAATCATGCCAAGTTTCATTTGAATCCATTCAGTAGTTTCGGCGTGATGCTCAGCCGAGATACAGACAGACAGACAGACAAAAATAAAAAATAATACATTTTTGGCTTTAGTATCGGTTATAGAATGCCGTCCAAACATAATTTTCAAAATATCTTCAATGTACAGAATTGGACCTGTTACAGTTTTATTATAAGTATAGATTAACGTTAACGCTTGTTGAATGTTACTTTGTCTAGTTAGGCACTCAGATTTCTTCGGAGTCGTGTGTCGGACGTTCGGGGTGTGGAGCCTAGGACGTCCATTGAGTATGGTGGCGACTCCGAGGAGGACGGCGGCGGGTTGCGACCCCCCGTCCCCGCGAGCACCGTGACATGTTCCCGGGGGGCTACAATGCGCCCCCCGGCGGTGGGCTCAAAGGTAAGGCACTGAGGGGCTCCTGGAGCAAATGCCACCCGAGAACCCGGGGGTCCTGTCTCATGTGCCGATGCAACAGCCCCGGGGTTCTTAGTGGGTGAGAATCCCACATACCCCGGGGTACACATACCCCGGGGTATGTGTATCCCACAGGATTCTCACAAAAACCCTCAGATTTGTACTAACAAGAAGCATATTCTTTAACACTGTACTATAAACATGATATTTTACGGTACCTCAGAAAAATTATAGTAGACCGTTCCGAAGAACTTAAAAGCCATGTAGTGGTGGAGGACCAGGTTCCCCACGGCGGCCACGAATGTGAGGCTGGTGACCCTCACCACTGGGAAGTCTTTGAGGAGTATCCCATGCAAGAGCTGTTGGAACAGCCCTAGAGCGTTGAGGTGGAGCGGCAGATCCTCAAACAATATTAGACCAGTGTGTATCGCGGCTGTTATCTGAAAGATAACAATAATATTTTAGTGACGTGACAAGTAAAGCCAGAAACACATTAGGTTGACGTGTCGTGACTCAACGCGTCAGCAGCATATCGGTTACATACATTTTGTATGGTTAGAGACACTATTATGGCGTGTCGTGGCGCAGTTCGAGCTACCTGATTGGCTGCTGACGCGTTGAGTCACGACACGTCAGCCTAGTGTGCCGGCGGCGTAAGACGTTCGCCTGATGGCCTGCCAATAGACAGCTGTTAGAGGAAGGAGACATTAGCCATCAGACACCGGTCTCGCCGGCGAGGCCGAAGGGTCGTACGTATGCGACCGCAACGACGTGCATCACCCCACTGAGTTTCTTGCCGGTTCTTCTCAGTGGGGGCGCGTTGTGAACCGGTGGTAAACTCAGCCCTCTCTTAAGCGACAGCCCAAGCCGAGGCCGTGCCTCCCTGAGGTGCCCTTGTGCTCGTCGCTACTTCTGCCGTAAAGGCTAGAGCGCTTCAAGCGCTCGCCTCCTATTGTCCGGTGAAGCTGCAATGGCCATCTGCGGCTAACAGCGTCTATCATTCCCAAAAAAAAAAAAAAAAGACATTAGTTATTAGCACAATCACAGGCTCTCATATTGTGACGTTGAGTTCCTCAAAGAAGCGTCGAAACGCTACTTTAAATCCACGTCCCGTCACGCGAACAGTTTAATCCGCGCCGCCGCCAATTACGCCCCTAGTCCTTCTGACTCGCGCCGCAGACCACGGCACGTACTGCTCGACCCTCCTGACCCCATGACGGTCCTATTGGACCGGGATGCGATCCCCGACAACCTCCGCTACACTAGTTATCAGACACCAGTGGCGTGCACTGAAAGCAGGCAAAAATATCTGCGAGTTGTTTATGCCTTATGATATTTGTTCGTGTTCCAGCACAAATATCCTTAAATTAACCAATATTACCAACATATCCATTTATATTAAAAAAAATTACGTTAATTCATGTCCAAACTAAGATTTTTTAAAATTAAGACTGTTTATAGAAGTCCTAGGGTAGGCAAAGTATTTTTGTCAGTATGGAGCCGCTGAATTAACTTATTAATGTTTTCAAATGCAAATTAATATGTCTATAGAATTTGCTTGCATATGGATATTTGAAATAGTATAATAACATACTTAAAATAGGTGAAACAAGCCGAATACATTTTTTGCCTAACCTCTGTGCACGCCACTGACAGACACCGGTCTCGCCGGCGAAGCCGAACGATCGTACGTATGCGACCTCAACGACGTGCATCACCCCACTGAGTTTCTTGCCAGTTCTTCTCAGTGGGGGCGCGTTGTGAACCGGTGGTAAACTCAGCCCTCTCTTAAGCGACAGCCCAAGCCGAGGCCGTGCCTCAATACAATAGGAGGCGAGCGCTTTAAGCGCTATTGTCCGGTGAAGCTGTAATGGCCATCTGCGGCCAACAGCGTCTACCATTCCCAAAAAAAAAAAAAAACAAATTAATTTGTGACGTTGAAAATATCATTCACCGACAGTGTGTCCTACGCATACATGAATAGTTTTTTAATCAACACAATACCTCCTGGAAATGTATGAAATTTTGTAATTTCCAATACATTAGGGAATACTGAACGTCAACATATTAAGTCTGTTGCGCCTGGTAATTACACCAGCTAGAGCCCTTCACACTGCGACACAGCAATGTTTACGTACTGCTGCTTGATGGTAGATTATCTGAGAATAAGATGCAAGGAGCCAGCACCTGGGAGAAGTATGACTTTATAAGGTTTACTCACAACAACTGTCCATGTGATGATGTATTTTGCCATCACTGAGTACTCCTCAACGAGTTCTGCCAAATAATATAGGCCTGCAGCTGTAACAAATAAGCACATTTATTAGCTTCACTAGTATTGGATTAAATTAGATATTCTAACAATGTCCTGGATGTTTCAGCAAATTTCTAAGCATTTTGCAAATTTCTAATGATTTGATTGTCAAACACGGTGAGTTTTTCAGAATATGCACCTAATGCCTATATAATTAATTACATTGCAGCTTGCAAATCCAACATTTATGAGCTTTCATCTGTTTTTGTTATACTACCAAGGTGGTACACAAGCCTGCGGCCCGTCTGATGGAAAGCTTTCACCACAGTTTATAGACACTAGCAAAACCAGAAGAACGCTGGCGCTTTGCCAACCCTTAAGACATTAGATAACAAGTCTTTTGTGTCTGGTGGTTTACCAGCTTCAGTGCCCTTCACACCTGAACAAAGCAATGTTTACTGCTGGTAAACAGCAGAATATTTGACGCTGCAGGTGTAACTACCTAGCAGTTCCTTGCACAAGGAACGTACCATATACAAAATAATAAATAATATTGTGTTAAAAGTGTACGTAAACTATAAAAATAGCTGATTTATTTTATAATACTAAGTTAAAAACTTGCATGCACAGTTCTATTAACTAATTCTAATCAAAATTAATCCATGAAAATAAATATTCATGATCTTTTTCATACATAAATTGAAATTATCATTGGGACAAAAGTATTCCCCTTTTTCTTCAAATAAGTAAAGTTTTACTTACCAATAGCGAGGGTAACGAATACGGCTTGAACAGCTAAAGATAAAATACTCATTAAATAAAAGAAATACATGATTATTATTAGAGTTTTGTATTTATTTTGATTTTTTTGCTATTTTTTATAGGTTATACGCGTTGTCATTGCAATGTCAATGACATAGACATACAAAACAAAGAGGGTGACATTGAAATTGAAAGAAAATGTCAATTTTTAACTAGGTAGACTTGCCAAACTATTATTATATTTTAGACTTACTACCAATAAATTATAGTATAGAACTTACAGAACTGTCTACGGTAGAGAAATATACGACGATACGATATACGAATAGACGGCTAGACTAGTAGGTAAGCTTTGCGTTGTTAATAAAAGCCGTGGATAGCGAGATGAGCAAAGAGGATGTAGATGAGCTTGACGTTTTGCAGCTAAAGGTAGGTACTGAAGAGTGGCAAGAAAATTTAGCAGGTTTTACTAAGTAATATGTACTTGAAAAGTTGTATATTTTTACCTGTTGTATTCTTGAGATAAATAAATATCTTATCTTATCCCCATGTATAAATGAATACAACATTAGCCCCATTACATAATACAATATTATTTACGTCGAGCTGATTGAGCTGATACTAAGTAAATCCTAGCTTTGTTGACTTATAGATTTCTACTTTTATCGAGGTAAATTAATCTCTTGGCAACTTTATAAAATTGCGTTCCAAATTACGGAAAAAATAAAACAATCGTAATTTTACATGGTTTACGTTTAGTATTATTTTTTAATTAAACCATAAGACAATAATTAGGAAATAAACGTAATTAGGTTAATTAATACAATAGCGTATTTTAATCAACGCGGACTAGCGTTTCTATATACAAATCACCATGTTCGTTCACGGCCTTACATCCGTAGTATCCTGTATCGGATCTTTTAGCTTGCTTATTAGTAAGAACTCCGTCTTTTACAGAGGCGTTTATGAGAGGTTCAGCGTTATACGTCCAGGTGACTTTGGGCGCAGGTAACCCGGTGACTTGGCAAGGGATGGAGACATCCTGGCCCTCCTTAGCGAGGATTTGTTTCTCGTGTTTACTGGTCTGCTTTGGTGCACCTGTGGGGAAATAAAAAAAGGGTTACCATCGTCGAAGTAGCAGTAGGACCACAGCGGACTTATATCAAGATGGTCTCATAAAAAAAAAGTTTTTTTTTAAGTACGGTTTTGGGTAAATATAATTGGATTAAATGTTGGTAAAATTAGGGAGAAATACTCACTGACGACTGTTAAAACCATGCTATGTGTCTGCGGTTTCCCGACTTCGTTGTTGACCATGCATGTGTAGTTGCCCTGGTCTTCCAGGATCGTGTCCTTGATGAGCAGCCTCTTGCCTGAAGTCCTGTTGTGGCGGGTGACCCTATCTCCTGGCTTGCCGTTCACGTCCTTACCGTCTTTGTACCAGTCGGGGAAGCCCAAAGGACTGGGGGATAGAAGGAAATGAATATTTAAAAAACTCCCTACAAAAAGTAAATTCATTTTATTTCAACAAAAATGACGGGCCTGTTCGTCTAGCTAGCTAGGGGTTAGACACCCTGGTCGTGGGTTCGATTCCCACCAAGAGTCTGGGTGTTATATCTATATAAGCACTTATGTGTAAAAAACGGTCAAGTGTAAGTCGGACTCGAGCACCGAGGGTTCCATACGTTCTTTGGATATGTTAGCTATTTTACTATTCGTCTAAAACCTCAGGGAGTCTAGTACGAGTCCCGATAGTTTACGAGCTCGATCAAACTGACAGTGTTTGCCCGTACATTTTACTAATATAGTTCTTGATAGTTACCGTTAGGGGCGCTGGTGTTAAATATATGAAGAAAACTGACAGTTTGATCGAGCTCGTAAACTATCGGAACTCGTACCCCCAGATAGCAAAAAAAAAAAAAAAACCTCAAAACTAAGTTTGATTGTCGAGATTTTTTTATGATTACTAAAAAACTGTACCTACTTTCTACATAGAAAGACATGTAAGTATTACCCATCTTTTTTTTTTCAGATTTTTCCCTCCGCAAACTTCGGAGATAAGGGAACGGTATTTTTTTGACATTTTTGATTTTTAACAGCCGAAAATAAAAAACAGTTTTGAGATTTTCAAATGAAACCCTTTCATATGTACCCCACTCGATATAATAGTCGCTCTTTTAAATTTTGATGCCCCATTTCAACACCTATTAAAAAAAGTATTTTTTCATTTGCGATGAGGTTGGATAAGTAAGATCTAAAACCATTCCAAGTTTCAAATCGATAGCGTCAGTGGTTCCTGAAAAATATATGTGACAGACAGACAGACGACTCACCAAAGGGGTTCCTTTTTCACCCTTTAGGCCCTATGGGACCCTAAAAAATGGAATAGGTACTTACGTTCCACCATAGATGCAGTATATCATAGTAACGTCTCCAGCTTTGGCCATAATATCGTTGCTCACATATTGTGGTACCAATTCTCCATCCTTTGGCTTATCATCATTCACCAGACCGTTCATGAAGTGTTCAGCCAAAACCACATCTCCCTTCGCAGCGGGAGTTTGAGCTACACACACATACTTAAAACTCGGGCTGATGTCCTCTTCAGTCACATTCGAGAACCAAAGATTTGCGTCCGGCGAAATGGTAATACGCCGGCTGAGAATTGTTTCAGAGACACCCGGGTCCGAACGCAATTGAGTCTTCCAAACTATTGTCGGTTTTGGGTAGGAGTCTGGGATGCTGCAGTCCAATTTGTAAGGTCTTCCGAAGACCGGCTTGTGTTCCTTCGTCTCTACTGCTGGTTGGGTGATAAAGGCTCGTTTGAGGCTTATAGGTCGAGTGCTGGCAGTACCGAGGGATGTTTTGACGAAGCATTGGTAAATGCCTTCGTCGGATGGCTGAGGGTTAAAGAACATGATGCTGCCTTCGCCTTGACGTTGGCCAATATGGCCGGCTGCTTGCCAGTCGAATGGTGCTCCATTCTTGTGCCATGTGTATCTATGGAATGGAGTTAAATATACCAAAATCTATAAATTTACAAAGCAAACTATGCCAAAGAAGGAGAAATAGAATCAGTCGTAAAAATACTAACTTGGCATCATTCTCGCCGTTCTGAAGCGCGCACTCTAACAGCACCGTAGAGTAATTATCAGCTTTGAAGAGCACCTCCGCTGGCTGGTCTTTTAGCACTGCATACTGCTCCACTGGCAGCGCCACAGCTGACCAAAAGACGGTATCATATAGAAACTACATACCAACTACAATAAGGCCGCTTATACACTCTAAGAAAAGTCGCCAGGCCTATGCAAGAATTCGTGTCGTTTCTACACAGGAACTGTGTGTACATTGCTACGGCGCTGGCCAAGAAAAACATATCTGTCTGCGCTAGACCCTTAGAGCATTAAACCAATACACTAAGGCTAGACCCGACGCATGAAGTTTCTCGATGCGATAGGGGTTAGCGGTGTCCTTCGGAGTCGCTGGACGTTCGGGGTGTGGGCCCTTGGGACGTCCGTTGAGTTCGGCCGCGACTCCGAGGAGGACGGCGGCGGGGTCGCGACCCCCGTCCCCGTGAGTACCGTGATGGCACCCGGGAGACTACAATGACAAACCCCCCGGCGGCGGGTTCAAGGGCAAGGCACTGGGGGGCCCCTGGTGCAGATCCCAACGGAGGCCCCAGGTTCGCCCCTCTTCACGTGCCGATGCGACAGCCGCGAGGGTTTTAGTGCGTAAGAATCTCACATACCCCGGTCTAGCCCCACAGCTCCCGGGGATCTTTGGAAAATTTCCCCCGCGTCAAAAAAAAAGTGGTTAGCGGTGTAGGTGAGGTGAAATTTTCGTGACTAGATATGATAAAATTCTTGTCGTGTACATGATGAAGAGGCGACGTGAGTCACTCTATTAGTGAGGGTGAGGGATTTTTGCTTGCAGAGCTGATATCCTCTGGACGGGGCGCGGCGGTGGGTGTTATTAAGGTAGTGCGCCGTTTTACCATCCCATGATTGCATCACCCACCGCTACCATCAGGTAAGATTACGAAAAGCACTAGCGAATCAAAAAATTAAAAAAAAAAAACTAGACAAAAGATGAGTACTACGTGTCTATGTCCACGTGCAAATCACCCTTTCGGTTATTTTAAGAGATAAGTGGGGACTTACTAAAAGCTATGTAAGCGGCAACACCTATAAAACTTCTTAAAATGTTCGCCATATTGACCTGAAAAAATAAAGGTTCATTTTGATAAAGAAATTAGGCCTCTGGTTATTAATCCCTTGCCTTCACTACATATTTTAAAACGTTTATTCCCACTTGTTTCTCACCACCCACCACTGGTTTGGTTATCCGCCGCGTCTGTCTGTTTGTCTATTCGCGATTAAGTTAAAAACTACTGACGGTATTTTCATTAATAGATAGTATGAATCAAGGTTTTGTTTTGAATTATAACGATATTAATTTATGGAAATGTCGGAAAAAACGCAGGCAGAGCTAGTAGATAAATATGGTTAAAAAAATATTTATAAAAAATGTCAAGTATTTACGTTTTTCTTCGCTTTTTAAAATTAAGTACAAATACCTTAGAGGAGATACCATTCTAATTACTCTGAGACAAATACCTATGTTTGTTATTTAATAGTACCTAATAAAAAAAAGCTACGCACCAGACTCAACGTTGTCGAGTTGCCGGGAAAATGCACTGTGAAAATGGCTGTCTTTGCCGCGCTTTTTATACGCGAATATAATGTGCGTTGAATCATTTTCTGTTATTCATGTAAAGTACCGCGTTTACGAGACATTCTACAGAGCGATAAGCACATCATTGTTTATGTACCTGTGTTAATTATTTGTTTACAATTTAGCACTTAATATGAAAATAGCAATAAAAATAAAACAGCTATGTAGATAATTACATATTATGTAATCATAAATAAAATAAAATAATCAGAATCTAATCTTCACACAAAGACATTCATTCACATCATGTACTATGCATTTCAACTAAGAATGTGGCCGCCAAAGTAAACACAAAATGAAAAATTCGCCCCGTTTTGATTATTTATTGTAATGTCTTATTTTCCTATCTATTTTTGTTAAAACATCATTTTTAGTAATTATATATTTGAAATGGCAAGATGGCGGCCACATTCTTAGTTGAAACGCATAGTATTGTACTTACAGCGGATCTTTGAGTCTCTTTGGCTTTACGAACCATTGCGCGGGAGTAAATAGAAAATATTTTTGGAAAAAATAAAATCAATCTCAAAGATATTGTTAGAGAATACATTGAAGTCGGTGCTAGTCGGTGCTGGTTAACACGCCTTGCTTAGCACCGACTTCAATATATTTTTATTATTTACAATGCTTTTTAGACTTTAAAACATTATCTTTGAAGTTGGTTTTTATTTTACCTAAAAATATTTTATTACTTAACACTTTTTAGTATCAGGATATCAGCGTACGAGGAAAATGTGCCTAACCCCGTGTTGCGGATAAGTTGCGGTAGCAAATGTCACTATGATAATATAACCGATTAAAGCTTATTCAGTATTGGAGAAGCAATTTTTTATCTTCTTTAGCTTCAGCCCTTTTTAGTCCATCTCTGAACATAGGACCTCTCCCAGTCTCCTCCACAAAATTCGGTAGGATCTTGGCCTTCATCAACCCATCATTTAGGTTGATGAGCCTATTCTGTTTTGTTTGCTCATGGCCTCCATTCAAGGACTCGCCTTGTCCATCGTTCTGTGTTCATGCATGCAACATGACCAGCCCAATTCTACCTACGTTCCGCAATTTCCTACACCATAACCGCGTTTTTCGTCTTTCCATCGCCTTTTGCTCAACTTGTAATATCTCAGCTGATCGCTGGTATTTTGTAGTTTACTAAATAATATAATACTTATTAATAATGATACTGGTAGTTGTAGGAAGTCGGGGGCCTTATACAACAGGGGCTTTATATTTAGTACGAGTTCCGATAGTTTAACGAGCTCGATTTCGTTCGTTTTTTCCCGTACATTTTACTAGTTTTTGATAGTTACCGCTAGGGGCGCTGGTGTGAAATGGATGGAGAAAACTGACAGTTTGATCGAGCTCGTAACTATCGGAACTCGTACTAGACCCCCTGGGCAGATTAACAAGAAAAGTTACTGTTACAAATTTGTACCATGAGCGCACTATTTATCGTGACAATAATATTGTCACGTGACCACTCACCTGTTTGGGTAACGTAATAGCTGGGCTGGGTGGCCTGCTGATTAGTGCGTTCATGGTAAGTAAACTCCATCCCAAATAAGCTTGAAGGCGATTACAAGTTCGTCTGCGGCTCAATAACTACATAACGCATACATTGTCAACTAGGCGCGTCAGCAAAAACAACTTTGTATTGCCAACCTTTTTTTGCTGCCGCGTTAGCGGTCAACTATACAGCGGGGGTGTTTTATGACTGCATAATAAAGTTGTAATCGCCTTCAAGCTTATTTGGTTTGGAGTGTATATAGGTCACTTTTCGTGCTACTAAATAAATATGTAAGTATATTAATTATCTTTTTGGAAATTGGAGTAATATGTATTAGAGTTAAATTGTTGTAGTTTCTCCTACAAGGTCCAGGCAGAGCGGGTAATAACACAGGAGATATTATGGTACACAAGTGCTTGCAGACACTAGTACACTCTCTCTCTTCCTTTAGGCTCAATTCACACCAAGATGGTAGCGGCCGGCAGCGCACTTTCAGTGTGAAAGAATTTTAAACTTTATCTACAATACGTAAAAGACCAGAATCGCTTGAAAAACGTGGCGCGCGGGAGGCCGCCGGCGGCCGCGAGTTGTCTCGAGCGGCATCGCGATTTCGCTGACGATCCGATGGGACGGAAGACCGACACGACCGGGGAGAGGTGAGGTGCAGGACCGGATCTGTTACATGCCCATTCGACAGACAATCCGATGATCGGTCTGTATTTTCCTAATCAGGGGGTCTAGTTAACGAGCTCCATCAAACTATCAGTTTTCTCCATACATTTCACACCGGCGCCCCCTAGCGGTAACTATCAAAAACTACTAAATTGTACGGGAGAAAACTGACAGTTTAATCGAGCTCGTAAACCATGAGAACCCGTACTAGACCCGCAGTATGGAAGAACATCACAAACTCCCCGCAGGATTTAACTCCCCACCTCCGGTTAGCGAAGCAACAGCGATTTCCCGCTGCACTACGAAGGCTACTTTATACATAAGTAGGTACTCAGAGAATCTCCTATATAAGAAGTTGCGGTTAAGAATTAACCGCTTTAAGATCCGAGATAATTTGAGTATTTCAATGACCTTGGGGTCTAGTACGAGTTCCGATAGTTTACGAGCTCGATCAAACTGACAGTATTCTCCCGTACATTTTACTAGTTTTTGATAGTTACCGCTAGGGGCGCCGGTGTGAAATGTATAGAGAAAACTGACTGTTTGATCGAGCTCATAAACTATCGGAACTCGTACTACACCCCCTTAACAGTCATGATCAGATTAATCATGTGCGAATCGTCTTTGGGCGATTGTTACTAGCTTTCGGTGAAGGAAAAGATCGTAAGGAAACTTGCATGTCTGAGAAAGCCTAACTAGCTTTCGAATGACTTGTGAAGTCCGCCAACCCGCACTTGGCCTGCGTTAAGTTGAGGCCGTACCCAACAATGGGATAAAAATAAGGGCTGGTATTACTATTTTAATAATCTAAGACTCAAATATCTCGGATTGACAAAAAAACGACGAACCACCTCCTTTTTTGAAGTCAGTTAAAAAAAACGTTTTTAACCGACTTCAAAAAAGGAGGTGGTTCGTCTGTATGAATTATTTTTTATTCAACCTGCAATAAGAAGATTCATCGTTTTGGTCATTATTCATTCAGTTATCATTCGACCTTGTATTCGCTGACGCATTCCCAGGTCCTGGGATTAACCGTTCGTACCTACTTACCACGCTAACAGGTAAACAAGGCAACGTCTTATTTTTCCTTAATAATAATGAATTGCATCTGCCAGGTTTTTATAGCACCGTAGAGGGAAAATGGACCTTATTCACTCAGCTTTCGATTTTAATTCAACATGATTAAATTACATTTTTTCAAGAAGATACTTATTGGTGATTTATTATCTTAGGTGTCGGTCAATGATATTTAAACCTTATTTATTATGTTATATCCTTACTAATGCGCACCAAACATTGTGACTAATGTAGTAAAAAAATATATCTTTTCTCATATTAGGGTAGTGGGGGAAGACGAAAGGCAATAACACAAAAGGTCGCCTATAACGCCCGGGCATTATGGGAGACTTACTGCCGATCCCAATATCCTATCGATCCGTAAATATAAGTTAAAATCATTGATCAAGTCATCGATATCCCGCGATAAACCTCCGAAATGGAGCGTTATCCAAAACACTGACAGACTGTCATTTGAACAACCATAGTAACTATTTTGACCTGTTCCACTAAGTTCAACTATTAAGTTCAACCAGTTGAACTTATTGGACAAAAAAGTCCAATTATTTCAACTTTGTGCTAATCTATATCTATACTTATAATAAAACTGTAACAGGTCCAATTCTGTACATTGAAGATATTTTGAAAATTATATTTGGAGGGCATTCTATAACCGATACTGAGGCCGAAAATGTAATTTTTTTAATTTTTGTCTGTCTGTCTGTCTGTCTGTCTGTATCACGGCTGAGCATCACGCCGAAACTACTGAATGGATTCAAATGAATCTTGGCATGATTTGAGATCTTACTACGAGGTAGGACATAGGATACTTTTTATCCCGTAATCTAGCACGGTTCTTTTGGGAGAGGGGATTAAAGTCAAAACGGGTACATGGTTATACCATGGATAAATGGTTATACGCTTGGTCCGATTTTATAAATTTTTCTTTATAATATAATAAATATTAGTAAGGGAACACTCATAGAGAGTTGTTTCAAGGTTTTGTAATCGATCGGGTTAAGCAACGTTAGGTAAGGTCATTAAATAGATGGGTGAATGTTTAACGCCATTTGAACTAAAAGGGTCCGTGCTTCGGAGAGCAAGTAAAAAGTGGGTCCCAGTTTTTAACCGACTATAAAAAATGAGGTTATGTATTCGATGCGAATGTCTGTTATTCAAAGTTTAGTTAACGTAAAAATAGCGCAGGCGGAGCTGCGTGGGTCAGCTAGTTAAAAATAATTTAGTAATAAGTTGAAATAAATGGACATTTTATGTCCACTAAGGGTTCCATACCATCTTTGGACGTATTAAAGTAATTTTTCTATTCATACATGAATAGAAAAAATTCTTTAATTAATACTTCACACCTCAGATACAAAAATAAGTTTGTTAAACCGCAAAACTAAGTTTGTTTGTTGGTTTTATTCGCCTATTCCCAGTAGTTCTACATTTTGTTCTACATGTATGACTACTAGGAAAAAAAAGATAAGCTAGTAGGTAGGAATGCTTTTTTTTCTTGTATTTTTGTGTTTTTTAATAATGGTGGAACAATAAAGTATTATCTATCTATCTATCTAATGCATTAAATATTATTTTTTTATTCCAACTAGTTCTACACGATGACGTATTAGAAATTTGGAACTTTATTAAGGAGCAGAATACTTTTTTTTGTTCTCGTGGGGGAAACCTTCGATAGGTTCACCCGGTGGTCGTCAACCAGGGTGAATTAGTATCCACTAAAACTTTCACGGCTGTTGCATCGGCACTTGAGAGACGATTGTTCATGAGGCTTCCTTATGTCCTATACTACCCTGGTACTTTTGGTATAAATAGAAGGTCACACTTGGATAACAAACAGTAGACGTCACTTATGAGGTAATTCCTATGGTAACTCGTCCTAATGCCCTCTCCTGTTCTAGTAGTACTTCTGGTATGTACGAACATCAGGTACGAACTGGTAACTAAGTTATACTTGATATCACAAGAGAGATGAAGCCTTTTGGTGCTCTCTGTTGTCCTAGTCCTTCTGGTATAATATTTTAAACCTATTTTAATGAATAAAAAATAAATGATTTAAATAGAAAGTTGAACAAATAGGAAATATTGTCCAGTAAGTTCTACTGTTATAAACATATATCAAAGTTGAAATAATTGCACTTTTTTGTCCAATAAGTTCAACTGGTTGAACTTAGTGGAACAGGTCACTATTTTAACTTATAGTAAGGGTTCGATAGGATATTCGGACCAGCAGTTACTGTTAAGGCACAGTCTATAAAGTGGTTAAGATATCATATCCTTACCTTTGAGTATTTTGTGCATTTTCTACATACGCATACTGATTTTCAAAGACACGCGTCACGTCCGTTACATTTTACTGTTCAATTACTGTTCGTTCACCCAAGTGGGTGAATTTCGTGTCTTCAATCTATTGTATAAAATAAATAAAATATAATTGGTTTGAATACACAAAAATGAAGGCCCTTTGTGGATACAGGTTGGTACCACCGCACCGCAGTGTCAGATATTCTGCCACCACGTTTCTGAATATGGGTAGGTAATAATCTTGGAGTTGCAACCTGCGTAGTGCATTGCAGGTTAAGCAGGCGTTTTTTTTGCTTCATATCTTTATGTAAGTGTATAAATAAATGAAGATCTCTCCCCATGGATGGTCAGATCGAACAAATATATTGTTAAAACAAAGTTGCTTTTATAATAATTAAAAATGTTTTATTTACATAGCTTTAACAAATAACAAAGAAATTAATAACATTATGTAAGTACCTATAAACAAATGAATCACAACAAAAACAAAAAGAATGACCTATGACCCCTGAGCCACAAAATATAGTGTGCATTGTGAGTGCAAAGTGGTATGATGGGAGCAAACTACAAAAGGGAATTTATTACTTAATAATATAATGCCTTCACAAACTTCAATTTGTATGTTTAATTGTCTCCTTTTTGTGTTTCGGTTACGTACGATATTATAATAATAATCATTGTTTACAACATTTAAAAATAGCAAAGGAAACAGCCGCCATTGTGGGAATCAAAAGTCGTTCCAAATTCAAACGTGCAGTTCCTCCGGGATCCATAGTCGAATTACTTTTTAAAACAATTGGCGGATGAGCTTTCGTTCCAAAATTTCTTTGATTATTTCTTATTACTGATTTAGTTTTTCTAGGTTGAATCGGCGGTTTCTGAACTAAATTACAATTGCTCGATGGTTTTGCACCATTTTCTACTCTGGATTCCACGTATGGCTTGGTAACGTCAAATTTTGGCTTGGTCCAATCCGTTTTGAAGAAGGTTCGGCTCAGTACCGGTGAGTTCTCGTTTTCAACTAAAAAAAATAAAGAGTTAATAAGTAGGTAGGTCACTACTTATGCGTTCCAAGGTGGGAGAGAGTGGTGTAGGACCTGCATCGTCGCGGGCACCGCGAGGTTCCCGCAATCAGCGTGTATTTTCTGCTAATGCTAACACGCTTCTGTTAAGTACTGCTGTTGTACTACTTTGATAGATAGCTTCAGTGGGTAAGGTAAGGGACTTTATTAGGGAAGGACATGTGCCGTGGCCTTTCTAGCTATCAGACACCGGTCTCGCCGGCGAGGCCGAAGGGTCGTACGTATGCGACCTCAACGACGTGCATCACCCCACTGAGTTTCTTGCCGGTTCTTCACAGTGGGGGCGCGTTGTGAACCGGTGGTAAACTCAGCCCTCTCTTAAGCGACAGCCCAAGCCGAGGCCGTGTCTCCCTGAGGTGCCCTTGAGCTCGTCGCTACTTCTGCCGTTAAGGCTTTAAATAGGAGGCGAGCGCTTTAAGCGCTCGCCTCCTATTGTCCGGTGAAGCTGTAATGG
This sequence comes from Furcula furcula, assembly GCA_911728495.1. NCBI lineage: Eukaryota > Metazoa > Arthropoda > Insecta > Lepidoptera > Notodontidae > Furcula > Furcula furcula. Next base: position 56,842,073 of record OU452242.1, read on the forward strand.
CCATCTGCGGCCAACAGCGTCTTTCATTCCCAAAAAAAAAACCGTGGCCTTTCTGAGTCTCCCAAGATGACGCTACGAATCTACAGCCCTGCGGTAAAAAAAAATATGGTGCTTGCAACGCCTTTATTGGTCTAGTAGTCGAGATATTAGCGTCCGGATTTAAGGTGGTGTTGGTGCTTAATAAATGTTTGTTTGGCGTGCCCTACCCTCGACAGTCAAACCTCGTTGCATGATCTATTTTACCGCTACGACGTGTTCAAATCTCTGTCGTATTCATTTAGATCAGAGGTTCCCAGACTTATTTTCTCATAGATCACTTTCAAAAGCTGGTTCCGGTGGGCCCCCTGCGGCTACGTTCCTACCAAATTCCCATAACTCGACAAAACATGTGAAGATTAGATCTAACTTGGGATCCACTTTGGGAACGTAAGATATTTATACTGTGACGTAAGGATGTAGATCAAATAAGCAGACAACATACGAAACGGCAGTGTCGCTACTGTCTATGCAAATCCGTTAAACAAGCCTAAATTTCTTAACAATATTTTAGTTCCTATTTCCACCACCCACATACATAGTTAAGTTGGTCGAATGAAGACTATATTTTTAAAGTAGTTAGGTATGAAATGAAATATGTAAGTATGTAAGTGTAAACAATTGTTTGTATTGAATGCTTATGGCATTACTAACACAATACAAATAGATTACCGAGAAAACTGATAACAGGTGCATACTAAGCACATGGCGCATGCAGCGTAGTTAACAGGAAAACTGTTTGAAAATGTTTTTATCTATGAAAATCCCCGGCACAGAGAATTAAAACGCTGTTATTTGCAATGCTAATCTTTTCCCATAATGCAGGCTTACCTACCTAATTAACTACTACATTAAAGCATTTAAAAGGAATTCGTATTCTGCATTCCCAGCAGATTCGGCGCAATATCTCTAATTAACCGACTTCAAAAAAGGAGGAGGTAATCAATTCGTCTGTATATAAATATATATTTTTTTGCTATGTATGTACACGTATGTACGCGCATAACTCTGGCAATTATGAACCGATTTGATAAAATCGTTCTTCCATCCATTCTTTAATCCGTTAATTGGGTCCCATAAAAAAAATATTGCTTACGAATAAGTAGTTCCTGAAAAAACAAGTATGGTGACTGCGCAGGAAACTCGCAGGAATGCCTATAAGATGACTTTATGTCGCTTTTTAAGGTCATAACTCTGGCAAATATTTACTAATTTCAATGATTCTTTTTTTATTCGAAAGCAAAAACCACCGGATAAGAACTTCCTGGAGGACCATGAACGATGTGGAGGAATTTATCTGGTAAAAACTATAAAACTGATGTTCTCCATTACATTACTCTGACAAATATGAACCGATTTCGATGACTCTATTTTTATTCGAGAGTGTGATGATTCCATGCAAATTTCATTACGACCAGATAATTTTTTCTTAAGAAACATAAATTATGTAAAAGTATGTAGACGATAATGTGATCATATGCTATCTAGCTAGATCATTTTACCGTCTTCGATGGTTCAATCTTTATGTATGAAAATATCACTAAAATATTAAAATAAAATCTTAAAAAAAAGTTGAACTGACTTCAATAACAGTGAAAAGGTTAAAATAATTTAAATATTATTGAAGTTGGTGCCAAATATAGACAGTAGGTACGCCAACATCCACTTCTATCCTAATATTTAAATAATTTTATACTTTTCAGTGTTTTCGGTTCAATTTTTTTTTATAAAGATTTTATTTTCGTTAAATGGTCACAATCATACTAAATATACTTATTCATTTATTAGCAGAATTATATTTGGTGTAAATGCTGCGATACGATAAAAAATGAAACCGTAACTTATATTAAGAACAAAATATTTTTTTTTAAATTTCATGTGTAATGTTGTGCAATACAAACAGTCCAACTAAGGTACCAAGTAAACGATTATAAAATGAACGAGAATAATGAAATAATATTTAAATCTAATTAATATATCTCTGGTGGTACCACGGAGTTGTCCGTAGTACCCCAGTGGTACCACCATAGATATAAAATTTGTCGACAAAAAAAATTGTCCGTGGTACCCATCGATATACTATCTAAACAAGATTAGCTTGATCTAAGAAGATTAGCTGTCACGACCCGAAAAGTGGTCACGAAAATAGAGCTACGGAGATGGTTGTGTTGCTATTTCAAATTAGTACAAACCGACAACAGCTAGCGTAAAGACGTGTCAAAATGCCTTATTGCGCGTTGAAAAACTGTCCATCATCTCATCGCAACACTAAAATTACAGATGGAATATCTTTTTCTCAGTTAGTAATCTTATTACTACTAGTTTAAATACTAAATATAAGTAAGATATCACTAAAATCCGAAATAACAATTATTTATTTGACATTTTCTCCGCTAGTAGTTCGCTAAATGCCAAGCCACAGGCTGACAACATTATTTTTGCTGATAGGAGAGTGTCGCTACCGTCTATGCAAAACTGCCAAACTACACGTCACTACCACAGTAAAATAGTAGTTCTCATTTCCGCCACCAGCATACATAAGTTGGTAAATCAGTACACGAGCGTTACGTAGTTCTTGAACAAAGAATGCATGGTTTCATGAAACACAACAAAATAAAATTATTTTTTTCACAACTGCGTAAAATAGAAAAAGTGGTGATGAGCCGTATGTAAGTTTGTATTATTATACCATCATTTGAAAACTCGTTGGTCTAATGGTTAGCCATCCTGGCCTCTATCCAATAGGTTGTGGGTCAGATTGCCACTTTTTCTCTGGGTGCATTTATTTAGATAAGTATCTATTTCCAAAAAAGTATATAAGTATTTATATAGGTGTCTGGTTACCATAGTACAGACTCTCCCCAGTTTTTACTTTCTTTATCAATTGAGGTAAAATATAAAAAAATGTTAAAATTGGCACTGAAGTAAGAACTGTGTTTAATAATAAAAAAGTTCCATTGGCCTTGACACAAAATAATACTGGCTTGTTGGGTTTACTGGTATGTATTAATAGTTTAATATATTTATATGAAACATTAATTTTAACTGATGCCCTTCCGTTCTTATTGACCTATAAACTCAGCCAAGATCATGTGAGTTATTTTTCGGAAACATAAGGAGTCAAGGCGGACACAATAATAATCCCAACACGAGACAATTTAAAGCCAGTTTTAAAAAACTGCTGTCTCATTTGGAAGTAGGCTCCAAATTTACTGGGAATTGTGTACCAATAGAAAATATACCAATTTTATCAGGATTATTTTTTCTTAGGTACCAGTCAACACACCACTTTTCTTATCAATCTAAGGCATTGATCAGACATAAAATTAAAGTCTACGAGCCAGTTTACCATCAGCTAGGGATCCCGTAATAAATATAATTAAATCCAAATACAAGCATTCCACTGCACGACCTCAAGATACTTGTAGCGTGTTTGCTACAGTTTAAAATGTAAATTAGGACGGAGAGGTTAAAATGTAAGAAATAACCAAACGCAACGAGCGCTGTTTTGACACTGATGTAATTAAATAAAATTGTACCTAACGAAACCTAATTAATTTAGGTTAACGTTGTGCGTCATAATGCTGACAATTCACACCATACAATACTGTAAGCTATTTCTGCTTAGATCGAACTAACAAAACACTAAAACATCTTTAGACAGCTATAACATATAGACAGCTACCACCCCAAGACGCCCGTGACCAAAAATGCTGTTAAGTGTTCAAATTTATAAGGGCTATTATAAAATCTTGAATTACCTGGAGAATTAAGCTGCGTAGGCTTGAACTGCATTACTCTTACAAGCTTATAGTTGAAGATATATTTATTGTAAAATCATTAAAAAAACTTATTATATATGTATATTGAAAATAGACAAGTCCGCTGAGTTTCTTCCCGGATCTTCTCAATGGAGGCCGTGTTACAATCCGGTGGTAGTTGTAAAAAATGACATGAATGACATAATGTAAGAAGGTCTATGCATAATAAAGAATTTTGAATTTGAATTTATATGTATGTCTTATTTCATCCAGTCGATCTCTTGACCGACTGCATGTTAATCCGTTGGCGGTCGATGCGTCATAACGCTTATGAGATTCGCGTGTTAACATGGTGCAGATTGGGATCAGCAGATCAGCCGTTGAGAGCTTAATGTTGTAAGAAATAAATGCAGATATACTACTAGAAAGACATAACCATCATTCTGGAGAAGTTGGGTACAAAGTAATGCTCTCTTTTATGGCTAGCATAACGTAACTTACCATATTACATTTATTCTGGATTTAAAAAAACGTATGCAACTCCATACCTCTCCTTAGCCTACTGTACGTCTAAGCGTTCAAACACAATGGAACTCAATGGAAGCACACAACTCTCAGCCCCAAAACTGTGTAAGTGCCGAATTGTCTGCAATTATTTTACCTTATTTTATAGTCCGTAAGTTTTCTTTTTATATGAACATATTATTGTTGATGGGATAAGGTGAGGAGAATGATGAACATATTATTGTTTTGCGTGTACGTGTATAGTTGTGTAAGTATGTGTAACCGCGACCACATTTTCGGCGTCATTTTGTTAGTGATGCTTATCTAGTTTAGATAGTATATCGATGGTGTTACCACTGGTGGTACTGGAGGTACCACGGAAAACGAAAGATTCAGTCACAACTTCGTACGAGTAAGTACTTATATGTGACGTTGTGGTGTTTCTCACTGCCTAACTAACGCACTCACAAACTAATTTATAAGTGTTATCGTTAATTTGCGTATCAACTTTTTTGAAAAAATGTATATCACTCCCACAACTGAGATGAATATAAGGACATAAGTCAAAATCCATCAATCCGTTTTGGCTGTTGACCGTGCCAAAGAAATAGACATACACACATACAGACATACTTACATACATACAGACATACATTCCATGGACTAATTCATCCATGATACATACACACACAACACATACACACACACACATCCATACATACACTCTCAAAAAACATAACCCTCCTTCTGGGGCAGTCGGGCAAAAATAGCTTAGAACGTAACGGACGTTTGTTGTGCGGCATTTTGTATCAGTTTTCTGTGGTGGCTTGTTCCAAGTAGTTCTTTCAGATCCGTCACACGACACGACGACCTGTTCCACTAAGTTCAACTATTAAGTTCAACCAGTTGAACTTATTGGACAAAAAGTCCTATTATTTCAACTTTGTGCTAATTAAAATTAAATAAATAATAGTTGAAATAAATGGACATTATATGTCCACTAAGTTCAACGATCTATTTAAATCTTCCAGTGGAGTTATTCACGTAAGTACTTGTAGAATCAGGTGGATGCCCTCGCTTCCAGAAATGGAACTACTAAGAAAAGTGTCAGTAGTTCTATACAACAAACGGATGGAACTACTGGGGAAAAGTCCCAGACAACTGTTGAATAGTAAAGAGTCTTCAACAGCTGGTGATCAATCGACTCGACGCTAGTTCTTTGTGTAATGATCCAAGTTTGACCTGTTGGCTGGAATGTCGAGCGCAAGGGACGGAGGCGAACAGAGCCGATAAACGCGCATACGTAGCCATCCGCATAAGCACCGGAGGTGCACCAGTCGGATCCGACCTGATTCCAAGCTGTGTAAATTACATATAACAACTTCGTAGCGTTTTCTTATAAATACATTGTGAAATGCCCTTCGACGCGCTTCCGCTGGTTGATGTAAATCGTTCCTTAACCATCATTCATGACTATCATGAGACCACCTTATGTCCTATGCTACCCTGGTACTTCTGGTAAAATATTGAAGTCACAGTTTCGTAAAACTAAATGTTTCACGAAAGGGGTCTCTTTGTGCCCTCTGTTGCCCTAGTACTTCTGGTAAAATTATATAAGAATGCTCAATTTTGCGCTTTCACGCGTTATTTCATCATAGTGGATGCCCTTTGAAACTCCGTCTGGAGCCGGTATCATCACGTCTACTGCTGGACATTAGGCCTCCCCCAATACACGCCATTGAGCCCGGTCTTTGGCTCTCCTCATCCAGTCACTGCCAACTGCTTTGCGGATATCGTCACTCCAGCGGGTCACAGGGATGTCCTACGCTACGTTTTCCAGTTCGTGGGTATAACTACTTGGAATATTTACTCACAATTTATTTCCAAACCGAAAGGAACTGAATTTCCATTGATGATTAAATTATTTATGACTAGCTGACCCACGCAGCTCCGCCTGCGCTATTTGAATAACAGACATTCGCATCGAATACATAACCTCATTTTTTATAGTCGGTTAAAAACTGGGACCCACTTTTTACTTGCTCTCCGAAGCACGGACCCGTTTAGTTCAAATGGCGTTAAACGGTCACCCATCTATTGAATGACCTTACCTAACGTTGCTTAACCCGATCGATTACAACACCTTGATAACAACTCTCTATGAGTGTTCCCTTACTAATATTTATTATATTTTATAGAAAAATTGATAAAATCGGACCAAGCGTATAACCAAGTACCCGTTTTGACTTTAATCCCCTCTCCCAAAAGAACCGTGCTAGATTACGGGACAAAAAGTATCCTATGTCCTACCTCGTAATAAGATCTCAAATCATGCCAAGTTTCATTTGAATCCATTCAGTAGTTTCGGCGTGATACTCAGCCGTGATACAGACAGACAGACAGACGGACAGACGGACAGACAGACAGACAGACAGACAAAAATTAAAAAAATTACATTTTCGGCCTCAGTATCGGTTATAGAATGCCCTCCAAATATAATTTTTAAAATATCTTCAATGTACAGAATTGGACCCGTTACAGTTTTATTATAAGTATAGATTTAAATAGAACGTTGAACTAATTGGATCAATATTGTCCAGTAAGTTCTACTGTTATAAAAAATATCAAAGTTGAAATAATTGGACGTTTCTTGACCAATAAGTTCAACCAGTTGAACCTAGTTGAACTTATAGTTGAACTTAGTGGAACAGGTCGACACGACGACGTTCGGTCAGCCGGACCACAGACTGTGAACCGGACTACTGCTACTAGAGGGACACAACACTAAACAACAACGACATATAGTGTGTTCCTGGCATTTTGTGTCGAGGAGTCGTGTCCGTCAGGATGACCGGACCACAGCACGGATTCACGTGAAACTTTACCAAGATTTAGTACCTATTTTGTACTATTTTGTACCTATGTTTAAATATTTTGTACCTCAGTAATAATAAAGTTATTTAATAAATAAAGTGGGAAGCCATTCTGACGTCAGGATGGCTTCCCACTTTTTACTTTGGGTACTTACGGTCCATATATTGCTGAAATCTTTGCATAATAATTTAGTACCTTTTTTGTACCTACGATAAATATATAAATACTTAATGTATTCCATTTAAGAATTACTTTTATTTCATTATAAACAATTATATATGGAGCTTCATTCATCTGACATATTATATTTCACAAACCATGTAGTCCCCTTTCCTGCATCTAGGCAGAGGAGTAAAACCCATACATTTCTTAGTTCTAACGTTGACGATAAAAACTTCTGCCACCTGTTTCTCTGGGAACTTAAACTTTGGGCACAGTTTGGGTCGGATGCGTGGACGGCTGCGAGGCGCGTGAGCGACCGATTGTGTATGTGTCCTGGGCACTTACCTACCGTAGCTGAAAAACACTATTCTCAGATTGAACGCGAGGCGCTGGCTATAGTGTTTTAATTCGAAAAGTTGCACCAGTATTTATATGGGAGAAGTTTTACATTGCGTACCGACCACAAACCGTTGGTGACTATTTTTGGGCCTAAGCAGCATCGAGGCATTTGGCAGCCATCGAGGGAACCCCTCTGGGGTTCCCTCGATGGCTGTGAGTCGGTTAGAGTGGTGGGCTATTAGTATAGTAAGTATTAAATCATCACCACATACATACGACATAGAATATGTAAAGTCAAACGAAAATGGAGCAGATGGGTTATCACGATTGCCAGCTTTGACTAAAACTGTCGTTGTTGGGTAAATACGATTGAAATTACAAATCGATAGCACCAGTAGTTCCTGAAATATATAGGTGTGGCAGACAGATAGACGAAACATACCATGCACAGCCATAAGGATTCCCTTTTAAACGACTTCAAAATGAGTAGTTCTGTATTCGACGCGTATGTATGTATGTAATATTAATAAAAATAAGTAATATTTACATAATATGTTAATCTATGTGGACATAAACAAAATGTATGAGTGATGTGTACCAATTTCATGAGTGTACGTATGTATGTAGGTTTGTTCCCGTATTTCTTAGAAACTACAAATCCTATTGCGATCGAGCGATATCAAAATCGGTTCAGTAGTTTAAGAGATATAGACTGTTTAAGTTTCCAGTAAATTACTCTTGCATAGCCAGCCATAGTTATTGCAAGTCATCATAAGTGTACTAGTTTATGTTGTTATAAAATAAATGTTTTTGTTGATTTTTTCCTAGTAATATTTTTTAAATTGATTTCCTGAAGTTCGCAAGCATATGAGAATGTGCCCGTTACAGATCGTATAAGATTATATACTATATTGCTAGAATTAAATAATATATTCTGTAATGATTTCTGATATTTACGCGAATATTACACATTGAAATGAAACTAATTTTACGGATTATATCGCGGTTTATTATTGATTTTTATTACCCGACGAATACTTTACAGCATTCATGGTCACGGGCGGACTGAAGTGGTAGCTGTCCATATGTCATAGTTGTCTTAGGGTACCTTCAGGTCTTCTAATTTAATAATTAGAAGACCGATTTAACAATGATTTGTTAGTCTGATCTACGCAGAAAGAGCTTACAGTATCTTGAGATCTTGCAGTGGAATGCTTGTCTTTGGATTTGACTATATTTATCACGGGATCCCAAGCTGGTGGTAGCACCCAGCCATCTTCTCTATTGAAATTTGGATGCTTTTTAATTTCAATAGCCTCACGATATCCTTGGCAGGTAGCGCTGTTCTTTTGCGAAGATTTGTGGTTTGTCAAATCTAATATAATGGCGGGTGCGATCCTGAACATGTTCTTTTACACGGGTTTTTACCGATCGTTTTGTTTGCCCGATGTATGAGCGCCCACAGTCACAATCCAGTTTGTATACTCCTGCATCTTGTAGAGGTATATGGCACTTGACTGATGTAAACTTCTTTGGTGGCTTGAAAAATGTTTTAATTGAAGCTCGCTTTAAGATATAGCCAATCTTGTCTGTTACTCCTCTAACATATGGCAATACAATCCGTAATCCGATATAATCCGTAAAATTAGTTTCATTTCAAAATAATATATCTGTATAAAATGCTAATCTATAATGAATAATTTTTTATTTATATATTTTTTTATGTACTTTTATTTATATAAAACTAGCTGTCCCATGCAGCTCCGTCCGCCTAATTAACTAATTTACTGCGCAACTGTTTTGTTTTTTTTCGTCTGACAATGTAATGTGGGTGTTTTCAAGGGAGTAAATATCCTTTTAATAAGTTTTGGATCAGATGGGATTGCAGACAGGCTAGTGCTTATGACTACAAAAAAGACTTGCCGCCGTAATTGATGGATGTCTAGGACCCACCCTCGAAATTTCCCAGCAACTCGGAAGTGCAAAACTTACCTAAAGTAGGGCTAATTTAATAGATCACATTTAATATCTGTCGGTTTCTTTTGTCATTATTACAATAAATATGTATGATGGGCCTGTTGGTCTAGTGGTCAGACACCCTGCCCGCTACCCGATAGGTCATGGGTTCGATTCCCACCAAGTGTCTGGGTGTTATTTATCTATTTAAGTATGTTTTTACAAAAAAATGTAAATATAAGCATTAGTATCACTTGTCTGATTCCCATAGTACAGGATCTGCCTGGTTTGGGATCTGATTACCGTGTGTGGATTGTCCCAGAATATTATATTAATATATGTAATCGTAATTGAAAAAAGTTAAGAAATTGTGCAGTTCTAACTTCAAAAACAGGTACTTCAAATAATATTATTTGCCCGCCGTTACAAGGTTACGTTGTTAAATTTTGATGAAGTTTCAAATGTGATCTATTAAATTTCATCAGAGAGGGTCGAATGTAGCACATGATTGTTACTGCATGAATGTGTGCCGTGATGGAGAATTACGAAACGCTAAGCGGGGTCGGAATACCCTAAAGAAAATACTGAATACTTGCTCTGTTTCGCAGGATAGGGGACTACATGTTACATTATAATACACACATCAAAAGTGTCTAGGGATCAAGCATTTTTAAGCGGATTTCTTGAGATTGAGATGTGGCTTTGTAATAAATTTATGATTTTATAAATTTATATGGATCCTTTTTGGTGCATTTCATAATTTGAATCAGGAACTGTGAATCAAATTCGAGTAAAAGATGAAAATCAGCTGTCAATATTTTCCCTATAAAAACATACAACGCATTGAAGACATTATTAGTGCTACTGTTTCCCTACTACTGATTAAAACCAACGTTATTATGGAGCGGCGACGTCATTTAAGCAGGGAAGAAATGCTCAGAGCCGTGGGAATGATAGAAGCTGGTTCCCGGCAACGTACTGTGGCTTTAGCTCTGAATACAAGTCAGAGTGTTATCAGTCGACTTTGGACACGTTACCGAAGCACTGGTACCGTGGCTGAGCGCCATGGAGGACGGTATCGCTGCACCACACGGAGACAAGACCGATATATTCAAATCTTAACTCGAAGAGCTCCAACAATAACTGCCATGATGTTAGCCGTGAGGCTTCATCACTCTTCAGGGAACTTAATTAGCGACCAAACAGTCAGAAACCGCTTGCATGAAGTGAACCTTCATTCCCGAAGACCGCTACGGGTACCACCTATAGCAATGCACAATCGTAGGATTCGATATCAATGGGCTCTTGAACACAGAAATTGGGCAGAAGAACAATGGCGTTTCGTGTGCTTTTCTGATGAGTCTCGTTTTGGTATGAGACCGGATACAAGACGTATACGACACTGGAGAACCCCTGGACGCCAACAGCGATTAAAATCCTGCCAGGAAGTCCATCCTTATAGTGGTGGAACCATCATGGTATGGGCGGGTATTTGGATCGGCGGAAGAACTGAGTTGATTTGGATCAGAGGCAACCTCAACGCTCAAATTTATGCTGAGACGATTGTATCAGACGTCATCGTTCCTCTACAAGTGCAAATCGGTCCCTTATTTCAGTTAATGCATGATAATGCACGACCGCACACCGCAAGAGTTGTAAGACAGACTCTCGCCGCAGCTAACATCAATGTCCTGCCCTGGCCTGCTCAGTCGCCAGACTTGAACCCGATTGAGCATGCATGGGATATGCTACAGAGAAGAGCTCTGCCGAATATGAAGGGTATCCAGTCGCAAGAAGACCTTTTTTTGTTGTTGCAACGAACATGGGCGGCCATTCCACAGCGTGATTTGGATGAACTCATTTTGAGTATGCCAAACCGATGTTCTTGTGTTGTTAGTGTTCGCGGTAGAAACACGGATTATTAATTGTTTAAGTTACCCAATAAAATTTTAAAGAAAACTGTTATTTCAGTCTTTTTTTCGAACTTTTGTGTTAGTGGTTCAAATGTCAAAAATCCCTTTATTAGGAAAATGGCAAATTTCTTTATTAATGCAAAGGTGACTTGGTTTATCGTTACTGTGACAAACGAAAACACTTTATTTGATGAATCCTTAAAGAAAATATTAATTAATATCAATCAGGAGAAAAGTTATTGCAAAAATATATGTTGATCCCTAGACACTTTTGATGTGTGTATGTCAGACACATGTCAGATGAATGATGCGCCATATATAATTGTTTATAATGAAATAAAAGTAATTTTTAAAAGGAATACATTATTTATATATTTATCGTAGGTACAAAAAAGGGTGTCCGTCAGGATGACCGGACCACAGCACGGATTCACGTGAAACTTTACCAAGATTTAGTACCTATTTTGTACTATTTTGTACCTATGTTTAAATATTTTGTACCTCAGTAATAACAAAGTTATTTAATAAATAAAGTGGGAAGCCATTCTGACGTCAGGATGGCTTCCCACTTTTTACTTTGGGTACTTACGGTCCATATATTGCTGAAATCTTTGCATAATAATTTAGTACCTTTTTTGTACCTACGATAAATATATAAATACTTAATGTATTCCATTTAAAAATTACTTTTATTTCATTATAAACAATTAATTATATATGGAGCATCACTCATCTGACATATTATATTTCTGAAACCATGTAGTCCCCTTTCCTACATCCAGGCAGAGGAGTAAAACCCATACATTTGTTAGTTCCAACGTTGACGATAAAAACTTCAGCCACCTGTTTCTCTGGGAACTTAAACTTTGGCTACAGTTTGGGTCGTATGCGTGGACGGCCGCGGGGCGCGTGAGCGACCGGTTGTGTATGTGTCCTGGGCACTTACCTACCGTAGCTGAAAAACACTATTCTCAGATTGAACGCGAGGCGCTGGCTATAGTGTTTTAATTCGAAATGTTGCACCAGTATTTATATGGGAGACGTTTTACATTGCTTACCGACCACAAACCGTTGGTGACTATTTTTGGGCCTAAGTACCCTCGATGGCTGCGAGTCGGTTACAGTGGTGGGCTATTAGTATAGTAAGTATTAAATCATCACCACATACATACGACATAGAATATGTAAAGTCAAACAAAAGTGGAGCAGATGGGTTATCACGATTGCCTTCTTTGACTAAAACTTTCGTTGTTGGGTAAGTACGATCGAAATTACAAATCGATAGCACCAGTAGTTCCTGAAATATATAGGTGTGGCAAGACAGATAGACGAAGTCATACCATGCACAGCCATAAGGATACCCTTTTAAACGACTTCAAAATGAGTAGTTCTGTATTCGACGCGTATGTATGTAATATTAATAAAAATAAGTAATATTTACATAATATGTTAATCTATGTGGGCATAAACAAAATTTATGAGTGATGAGTATACCAATTTCATGAGTGTACGTATTTATGTAGATTTCTCCCAGTATTTCTTAGAAACTACAAATCCTATTGCGATCGAGCGATATCAAAATTGGTTCAGTAGTTTAAGAGATATAGACTGTTTAAGTTTCCAGTAAATTACTCTTGCATAGCCAGCCATAGTTATTGCAAGTCATCATAAGTGTACTAGTTTATGTTGTTATTAAATAAATGTTTTTGTTGATTTTTTCCTAGTAATATTTTTTAAATTAATTTCCTGAAGTTCGCAAGCATATGCGAGTGTGCCCGTTACAGATCGTATAAGATTATATACTATATTGCTAGAATTAAATAATATATTTTATAATCATTTCTGATATTTACGCGAATATTACACATTGAAATGAAACTAATTTTACGGGTTATATCGCGGTTTATTATTGATTTTTATTACCCGACGTTTCGAATACTTTACACAGCATTCATGGTCACGGGCGGACTGAGGTGGTAGCTGTCCATATGTCATAGTTGTCTTAGGGTACCCTCAGGTCTTCTAATTATTATTGTTAGTCCGATCTACGCAGAAAGAGCTTACAGTATCTTGAGGTCTTGCAGTGGAATTCTTGTCTTTGGATTTGACTATATTTATCACGGGATCCCAAGCTGGTGGTAGCACCCAGCCATCTTCTCTATTGAAATTTGGATGCTTTTTAATTTCAATAGCCTCACGATATCCTTGGCAGGTAGCGCTGTTCTTTTGCGAAGATTTGTGGTTTGTCAAATCTAATATAATGGCGGGTGCGATCCTGAACATGTTCTTTTACACGGGTTTTTACCGATCGTTTTGTTTGCCCGATGTATGAGCGCCCACAGTCACAATCCAGTTTGTATACTCCTGCATCTTGTAGAGGTATATGGCACTTGACTGATGTAAACTTCTTTGGTGGCTTGAAAAATGTTTTAATTGAAGCTCGCTTTAAGATATAGCCAATCTTGTCTGTTACTCCTCTAACATATGGCAATACAATCCGTAATCCGATATAATCCGTAAAATTAGTTTCATTTCAAAATAATATATCTGTATAAAATGCTAATCTATAATGAATAATTTTTTATTTATATATTTTTTTATGTACTTTTATTTATATAAAACTAGCTGTCCCATGCAGCTCCGTCCGCCTAATTAACTAATTTACTGCGCAACTGTTTTGTTTTTTTTCGTCTGACAATGTAATGTGGGTGTTTTCAAGGGAGTAAATATCCTTTTAATAAGTTTTGGATCAGATGGGATTGCAGACAGGCTAGTGCTTATGACTACAAAAAAGACTTGCCGCCGTAATTGATGGATGTCTAGGACCCACCCTCGAAATTTCCCAGCAACTCGGAAGTGCAAAACTTACCTAAAGTAGGGCTAATTTAATAGATCACATTTAATATCTGTCGGTTTCTTTTGTCATTATTACAATAAATATGTATGATGGGCCTGTTGGTCTAGCGGTCAGACACCCTGCCCGCTACCCGATAGGTCATGGGTTCGATTCCCACCAAGTGTCTGGGTGTTATTTATCTATTTAAGTATGTTTTTACAAAAAAATGTAAATATAAGCATTAGTATCACTTGTCTGATTCCCATAGTACAGGATCTGCCTGGTTTAGGATCTGATTACCGTGTGTGGATTGTCCCAGAATATTATATTAATATATGTAATCGTAATTGAAAAAAGTTAAGAAATTGTGCAGTTCTAACTTCAAAAACAGGTACTTCAAATAATATTATTTGCCCGCCGTTACAAGGTTACGTTGTTAAATTTTGATGAAGTTTCAAATGTGATCTATTAAATTTCATCAGAGAGGGTCGAATGTAGCACATGATTGTTACTGCATGAATGTGTGCCGTGATGGAGAATTACGAAACGCTAAGCGGGGTCGGAATACCCTAAAGAAAATACTGAATACTTGCTCTGTTTCGCAGGATAGGGGACTACATGTTACATTATAATATGTCAGACAAATGTCAGATGAATGATGCTCCATACCCATATAGCACTTTTCGGTCACAGAATCATAAAAGCAGTAACACGTCGCATAGTTTCGTAACTGTTACGAAACATAGTTACTGTGTGGGGTTTGGTCTCTATGTGTGGTAACAGTTCCCACACAATGTGACCAGAAAATTTTTAGTTACTATGTGTAGTCTTTGTGTTCACACGTAACGTAAACATTTGTGTCGACTTATTTTTAAACGCAATGTGTTTATGTGTAGTAACGGTGTGGTAACTATGTTACCAGAATAGTAATTTAAAATATATACTTACACGAAGTGTTGTAACGTTACGACATTGTTACTGAACAATATATTGCTAAAATGTAAATAAATAAGTCGTCATAAGACACTGTTTTTCAAACTGTTCCTACAAGTGTAGTTAATAAAATCTTTTTTTTAAAAATCGAACCGACTTCAATATCACTGAAAAGTATAAAATAATTTAAATATTATTGAAGTTGGTGTTAGCTTACCGGCTGTGTATATTTGGCACCAACTTCAATAATATTTAAATTATTTTATACTTTTCAGTGATATTGAAGTCGGTTTGATTTCTTTTTAAAAAGATTTTATTTTAAACTTTTTAGTGATATTTTCATATATAAAGATTGAACCATCGAAAACCGTAAAATTATCTAGGTAGGTTATGATCACATTATCGTCTACATAGTTTTACATAATTCATGTTTCTTCAGAACAAAATATCTGGTCGTAATGAAATTTGCATGGAAACATCATAGTAGTTTACTCTCTCGAATAAAAAAAGAATCATCGAAATCGGTTCATAATTGTCAGAGCAATGTAATGGAGAACATCAGCTTTATGGTTTTTACCAGATAAATTCCTCCACATTGTTCATGGTCCTCCAGGAAGTTCTTATCCGGTTGTAATAAAATTCATACAGATTCAATACAGTGGTTTCTTCTTTCGAATAAAAAAAGAATAATTGAAATTGGTAAATATTTGCCAGAGTTATGACCATTTTTGTCCTTAAAAAGCGACATAAAGTCATCTATATAGGCTTTCTTGCAGCTCTCAGTGCGCAGTCACCATACTTGTTTTTTCATGAACTACTTATTACTAAGCAATAATTTTTTTATGGGACCCAATCAATGGATTGAAGAATGGATGGAAGAAAGATTTTTTCAAATCGGTTCATAATTGCCGGAGTTATGCGCGAACCTACATTAAAAAAAAGAAATATATATATACAGTCGAATTGAGAACCTCCTCCTTTTTTGAAGTCGGTTAAAAATGAGTAAAAATCCGAAACTCACACGTCTCACATCAACTTTCTACAGAAAAGTAAACAAATTAATGGTTCCAGAAAATCTACCTCCAAGTAAGTACATATTTTTAGCTCTTAAAGTTACTTCATGATAGATTACTGGTTCAAAAGCAAATAGTTACCATCAAAATTCGTTGCTTTATATGTGATACACCTGCGAGGTGCTTTATAAAAGGTGAATGCAAAATTAAATATATAAGTAGTGTACCGGAGTGGAGGTACGGTGCGTTTTAAATAATGTAATATATAAGTATTTCGTGATATTTTTTATTTCAGGTACTGTGGGGTTTAACAGTTACCACGGATGCATGAAATGTACAGTAATCGGAGAATACGATAGAAGAGGTCAGCATATGAGTTTTCCCAGAACGGACATGCCTTTGCGTACTGATGATTCATTTAGAAATCGATTAGATCCTGATCACCACTTGCCACACTTGCCACCACATTTGCTTGTAGTCGTCATTTAATTTGTATGGCCTCCAAAAGTTTGAGAATTGCTGGAAACAATATACCATTTTGTAAATTCGGTAACTTTATAACTACTTCTGATTTTGCGTCGACATATGTCGACACAGTCTCGTAACTTAGTGACCAGTTGTGACTTAAATATTTTCTTGAAATACAAATGTTTTATCCAATTTTTTACCAACTTTATGGTTTTATTCTTGGTTCCATAATATGTAGTAAGTATTAAAAGAGATTAATCTATTAAAGCAAAAGCTTCCAAGCTCTGGGAATGTAAAGATTTGTCAGTAAAAATATTGTTTACATTGTACTACACAGGTGAAATTATATTAATATGATGGCGCGTTGATAAATTTCAAACTATTTCAACAAATTACACAATGAATTTCCTTTCCCACCTCTATTTTAACGATAAAAACCAAGTAATTTAGTAATAAAAACTTATGTTGACAAAACAATGGCCGATAACTTTTTCTTCTTATTAATTTTTTCATTTTAAAACTTCACTTCACTAAACAAAAATTGAATGAAGGAACCATGAAAGAACGAATGATTTCTGAGAAGTGGTCGCAGACTAAGAACAATGTTACCACACTGCGACGTAACTTTAAAACCAAATGTTACTGTGTCGACTGTTCCCCATTTTTAGTCGCAGCGACGGAACAAAGTCGACTCGGCGACCAGAAAATGTTACTAGAATGAATCAGTGTCGACACGAAAGTGTCGAGTTGTTTCGTAACGGCTACCAAAAAGCGCTATATGGGTATATAATTGAATATAATGAAATAAAAGTAATTTTTAAAAGGAATACATTATTTATATATTTATCGTAGGTACAAAAAAGGTACTAAATTATTATGCAAAGATTTCAGCAATATATGGACCGTAAGTACCCATAGTAAAAAGTGGGAAGCCATCCTGACGTCAGAATGGCTTCCCACTTTATTTATTAAATAACTTTGTTATTACTGAGGTACAAAATATTTAAACATAGGTACAAAATAGTACAAAATAGGTACTAAATCTTGGTAAAGTTTCACGTGAATCCGTGCTGTGGTCCGGTCATCCTGACGGACACGGTACAAAATAGTACAAAATAGGTACTAAATCTTGGTAAAGTTTCACGTGAATCCGTGCTGTGGTCCGGTCATCCTGACAGACACCAAAAAAGGTACTAAATTATTATGCAAAGATTTCAGCAATATATGGACCGTAAGTACCCAAAGTAAAAAGTGGGAAGCCATCCTGACGTCAGAATGGCTTCCCACTTTATTTATTAAATAACTTTGTTATTACTGAGGTACAAAATATTTAAACATAGGTACAAAATAGGTACTAAATCTTGGTAAAGTTTCACGTGAATCCGTGCTGTTGTCCAGTCAACCTGACGGACACCGAGGAGTCGATGAAAGAAAAGATTAAGTATTGAGTAAAAATTTATTAAAAATTCAAGTATTTTTTTTTATTCGTTTTTTTTATGTTTATTGACGCTGATTATCACTATGATTTATATTGTTTACAGTTCTTCCACGTTATACAATCTGCTTTCGTTAAAGTTAAGTAACACGAAATCAACTAAAGAGAATGTCCTTTTAGGAAAATTTATGCACGGGTTTTGTTGGCAAGGAGGGTTCAGTTTTGGCGGTGGCATCAGCTTGCAGCCCTCTTTAGGACACACCAGAGGTCTACGTACCTCTTTCTTAGGTATAGGCCAAGATGGTATAGGCGTCCAAGGCTCGAAATCTTTTACAACAAACCGCTCTCTCCGACCAGTCTTTCCAAAATTGTACTGAGCCTTCAATTTAACCGCACAATATAAAATGTCACCAAGTGTTTGCAGCTTAATAATCACTTCATCAGTTAACACTGCCTTGATGGTTGCCACATTCGACACCGAATCATCAATAACTTCTTGATAGTTGATCGTCGTGATGGCAAATGGTAATCTTGGGTACATTTGGGGCTGCGAAAACATCGATATAATGTTCGCTAAGCCAAATCCACAGCATTTTTTGAATTTCGCGCAAGGATCCTTCTTTGGAGAACATGGTTTGCTTTCGGGACATTTCGGTGGTGGACATGGCGCGGGCTTCTTCTTTTCTTTGTCTTTGACGCAAGGACACTGAGGTGGCGGACAGGTTGGAGTTTTCTTTCTACATTTAGAGACAGCTGGGTCGACTACAGCCGCTTGCGAACCGAGTTGTTCTACTGCACTAGCTCCTATGTCTACAGCTTTGCAGTATTCTATTCGGTTTCGCTCTCGCACTCTCTTTAAGAGTTCCGAAAGCGATGCCTGTTCGTCATTTAAGCTTGGCAGCCGTACATAAGCAGGAGTGGGTTTATGCTTCCATGGCTCCTTATTGGCAGTTTTAGTTTCTATTGAACTTGCTATCGGTTCTTCGCCCTTTGGGCCCGTTTTTTCCATTTCTGCAGCGTCTGTTGGTTCTGAATTGGGTAAATTAGTAATAATCTCATTATCGGTTTTTTCGATCGAGTTTTCAACTGGTGATACATTTTGTTTTTCTGAATCTTCATTATTCTCCTCTTGTACACGTTCAGTAGTTTCCGCAGTCTCCATGATTGGTTTAGCCGCTGAAGTAGCGCACTCACTCTCTTCTAATGCTACTTGTTTAAGCGCATGATTTTTCAAGTTTGTACTAGCTAAGTTATCGTAAATAGCCTCCGCACCCTTTAAGACGCTAGCTTCTTTGTCTGCTGAAATTGACGTCAGTCCATCTGCTGATATAGGACACGTCTCATTGCAAGTTACTATATACTTAGGGTCGAACTCTTCGTTTCTCGGTTCCGTTTCAAGCGTTTCTTCCTCCTGCAAGTTTTTTATCTGCATTTGGTGCATAATTTCTTCTCTAGTATTAAGTGGGGTATCGATATCCCAGTCATCATTTTCGTAAGCCAATGATCGTTTACCGTATGGATCTATCAGAACTTGATTAGGATAAATTACGGGTCTTTCTATGTCTATTTCTGTCTCTATATCTGGCTCTGGCTCTACCGTGTCGGTTAATCCTTCTAGAGTTGCTGGCTCTGCCTCTGTCATTGGGTTTTCTGAGACTATATTTTGTTCTGCTCTTTTTGGCTCCGCGTTCTCGTATTGTAGAGCCTCCTCTTCTGGGATATGTATCGGCTTCTCATCGGCGTATATTCTTTCTGGTGTTAAAGAAGGTGTGCTACTGTCCTCCAGTTTCAAATCTTTTTCAGAGGGGAATCCATCAAACGTTGGATACAGCCTCTGCAGTATGTTGGAGTCAGCAGATCGTTCATCCTCCCGATCACCGATACCCGTGTTAGATTTCTCGATGACGTTACGTTCCTCTCTAATCATATCCATTTTGAATAGATCTTCATCATACAACGGAACAGCTGAGCTCTGTTCTACATATGATGTTTTGCGACTAGCCATTTCTCTTAATATTAGTTCATCAATTTCATCATCTGGAGCATTGAGGCAGCGGCTAGCTATTTCATCCAGTCTAGCGTCTTCTAGCTCCTGAGGAGTGAAATCTTTCGCTTCCTTGCTTGCAATGTTTAAAACTGCACCCTGTTCTAATGCTTTTGGTGTTACATTGAAGCCTTCTACTTCAGGTTTTTGTGATTCAGTAATAGGAGTTTCATGTATTTGTTCCAATTTCTGTTCTAGTTGACTTTCATCTTCTTTGATAACTGTAGTCGCTTGAATTTTTGAATTATCTTCTTCTTTTGGTTCTTTTACCTTAATGTAAACCACAGAAGATTGTACTTCAGGATCGTTAAATTGATTGCTGGAAGCATTCTTATTATCAGCTATATTAACTTGAGCAATATTCTCTAATATCTTCGATGGCATGTTAACACTGTCCGTTATTCCCATGGAATTACCGCTTCTATCTCGCTTCTCGATGTCTGTGTTATCAATATCCTCAGAATCTTTATCATCTTTCTTCGTAGCTTGGAGACGCATCTCCTCAAGAGTGTTGAAATTCTCAATGTTTTCCTTCGGTGTTCTATCCTTGTCTGATCCAAACACTTGAGCTATTAATCTCTCACATTTATCGCATTCTGTTTCGGTTTTCATGTGTACTTGAGGTGTTATAACCTTTGCAAGATCTGGCGGTTTATGGTTTATCACTGCTGTTTTATCATCTTCGATGTTCTCAAAACGTTCGAAGCGTTTTCGCGGAGATTTGCTCTTTGTGAATGCAAATTCTATTATTCTCTTTGGTTGGTGGCTGTTATCCTGGTCTTGGGAGTCCGACTTCGAACGTGTCTGGGTTTTGCACACGCCGCCGTAGGAAACTGAAAAACAGCGAAAAAAGCCATGAGTATCCGGCCACAACTATTAAGTAGTACTATTAATAAAATCATCAATGGAGCTCCTTGGCTTCTTGCGCCATTTTTCAGCTATCCACTTAATAGCCGTTTAGAGCGGTAAAAGTGGGTTTAAATATTATTGGGAGAACCGTCCCGTTAAAATTATCGAAACTATTACGGGTGTATGAACATTTATTTGAAATCAGTCTATACTTTATATCCTCTATCTCACCTCTATCTAAGCTTTAAGTAGTCGGGAGTCGATCAGACAGAGTTCTTATGTTAAAAATAAACCTCAGACCAAAATTTAGGCTAGTAACTCACGGCGCGGTATGCACACGCGCCCGCGCGCCTATTCGATGCGGTGGCGGCGCGGCGGGATGTTTTTAACCGACTTCAAAAAAGGAGGAGGTTCTCAATTCGACTGTATATATATTTTTCTTTTATTTGTAAACTCACGAGACCGCTTCTTTGCGCGGAAGCTGTGGTTCCGATCATCGCCTTGCAAACCTGGGGCCGTATCACTACCTCTATTAGCAGTATTATTTTATTATTTTGCTTGACATTCGGTAGAGACGTCAATATTACCAGTTTATAGCTCTGTCACTTTCTATCGAGAAAGTGAGAAAGCAAGGTGAAAATAATACGGCCCGCAGCGGGATCCGCAAGCAATCGCGCACTCCGCGCTTTTTTTTTTTTTTTGACTCGGGGGAAATCTTCGAAAGACCCCGGGGAGCTGTGGGGCTCGACTGGGGTATGTGGGATTCTTACCCACTAAAACCCCCGCGGCTGTCGCATCGGCACATGAGAGGGGAGACCCCAGGGCTCTCCGGTGGGATCTGCACCAGGGGCCCCTCAGTGAACCGTGGTGGGGCCGTGAGTTCTTAGCCTAAGGTGGTGGTAGAAAGTCAATTGGGGGCGGATGAAATAAAAACACCAACTCGAATTGTAATACAGCGTATAAATGGTGCAGATATTTGCGAATGGTAAATTGAAAAATCAACACCGTATCGAATACATTTATCGATATACGCACCTGTATATTTCGATGTGTAACAGAAGAGACAGTAGGTCTCGATTTTTTTTGGGACTTATCCTCACCACTCATGTCCACCACTGTTACCCCTGTAAGCCAGGATCTACATCTAGGTCATAAGCTTAAAAGAAAAGACCGTATATACCCAGTTTCTCATTACAAAATCAAAAATTTGACAATAAATGTATGAACGCAGGCGTGGTGGCTCACCGGTGGTGACCTAAAGTGACGGTTGTAAAGAAAGGTACTACAGAATAGCGTCACCGTACCAACGCACCGCAGATATTCAGCTGCAAAGCGCAACTGAGCAATCCGCAGTGAGATATTACAATTGTTCAACGAATTTGATGTTTCACCGAGATGACTTTCGAGTTTGCTAAATGTTCTTACAGAATAACACTCTGTTTGTAAACATTAGTTGTGCTCTGGAGACCTACCACTACGTCTCTTACCAGTCGAAAGCCTCGCTCGTGTAGTCACTACATTGCATTCAAAAACGAACACACGACTTTTGGCATCCTTCATCAACGCGATATCGGATCGCATTGTGTAAAAACTATTTTTAAATAAACTATTTAAAAAAAAAAAAAACTGACTTCAAAGTAAATTATCTAAAAAGCATAAAATAACGAAAATATATTGAAGTCGGTGCTAGCACATCATGTTAACTAACACTAGCACCAGCTGACACCGACTTCAATATATTTTCGTTATTTTATGCTTTTTAGATAATTTACTTTGAAGTCGGTTTTAATTTTTTTTAAATAGTTTATTTAACACTTTTTAGTGACTTATTTTACCAAAATAGGTATCAGCACTATCACGCAACTCGAACGTCTACGTTACAGTAACTTACTGAAAACATAAAAAGTTTTTATCTCTTAAACTACTGGACCGATTTTGATGAAACTTGTACTCTACCCTAAGTTGAAAAATACTCAAACTATTGCAAAAAGAATTTTCAAAATCGGACTTGTAGTTTCTGAGAAATCCGTGGACAAACCTACATACATACATACATACCTACATACATACATACATACATACATACATACATACACATACACTCATAAAATTTGGTAAATTTGTTTAGAAGCCCACTTAGACTAACATATATTAATATTACGCATTTTTATCAATATTACATACATACGCGTCGAATAGAGAACCTTCTTTTTGAAGCCGGTTAAAAACTCATACATTGTACCTTTTTTAACCGGCTTCATTAACCGGCTTCAAAAAGAAGGTTCTCTATTCGACGCGTATGTATGTAATATTAATAAAAATGCGTAATATTAATATATGTTAGTCTATGTGGGCTTTTAAACCAATTTACCAAATTTTATGAGTATGTATGTATGTAGGTTTGTCCGCGGATTTCTTAGAAACTACAAGTCCGATTTGGAAAATTCTTTTTGCCATAGAGTATTTTTCAACTTAGGGTAGAGTATAAGTTTCATCAAAATCGGTCCAGTAGTTTAAGAGATATAAACTTTTTATGTTTTCAGTAAGTTACTGTAACGTAAGCCGATCGAGTTGCGTGATAGTCCTGGTACCTATCATGGTAAAATAAGTCACTAAAAAGTGTTAAATAAACTATTTAAAAAAAAACCGACTTCAGAGTAAATTATCTAAAAAGCATAAAATAACGAAAATATATTGAAGTCGGTGTCAGCTGGTGCTAGTGTTAGTTAACATGATGTGCTAGCACCGACTTCAATATATTTTCGTTATTTTATGCTTTTTAGATAATTTACTTTGAAGTCGGTTTTTATTTTTATTAAAATAGTTTATGTAACACTTTTTAGTGACTTATGTACTTAGCAAAATAGGTATCAGCACTATTACGCAACTCGAACGTCTACGTTACAGTAACTTACTGAAAACATAAAAAGTTTATATCTCGTAAACTACTGGACCGATTTTGATGAAACTTATACTCTACCCTAAGTTGAAAAATACGCTAACTATTGCAAAAAGAATTTTTGAAATCGGACTTTAGTTTCTGAGAAATCTGCGGACAAACCTACATACATACATACATACATACATACATACATACATACATACATACATACATACATACACTCGTAAAATTTGGTAAATTTGTTTAGGAACCCACATAGACTAACATATATTAATATTACGCATTTTTATTAATATTACATACATACGCGTCGAATAGAGAACCTTCTTTTTGAAGCCGGTTAAAAAGGAGGTTCTGTATTCGACGCGTATGTATGTAATATTAATAGAAATGCGTAATATTCATATATGTTAGTCTATGTGGGCTTCTAAACAAATTTACCAAATTTCACGAGTGTATGTATGTATGTATGTATGTAGGTTTGTCCACGGATTTCTCAGAAATCACAAGTCCGATTTCGAAAATTCTTTTTGCAATAGTTAGAGTATTTTGCAACTTAGGGTAGAGTACAAGTTTCATCAAAATCGATCCAGTAGTTTAAGAGATATAAACTTTTTATGTTTTCAGTAAGTTACTGTAATGTAGACGTTCGAGTTGCGTGATAGTGCTGATACCTATCTTGGTAAAATAAGTCACTACAAAGTGTTAAAAAACTATTTAAAAAAAAATAAAAACCGACTTCAAAGTAAATTATCTAAAAAGCATAAAATAACGAAAATATTATTGAAGTTGGTGCAGAATATACACAGCAGGTACGCTAACACCAACTTCAATAATATTTTCGTTATTTTATGCTTTTTAGATAATTTACTTTGAAGTCGGTTTTTATTTTTTTTTAAATAGTTTATTTGTAGGAGTATTACTGTTGGCCGCAGATGGCCATGGCAGCTTCACCGGACAAAAGGGCGAGCGCTTAAAGCCCTCCAGCCAGAAGGGTTGGGGTAGCGACTAACTAGCACAAGGGCACCTAAGGGAGGCACGGCCTCGGATTGGGCTGCCGCTTACAGAAAGTGAGTTTACCAACGATTCACAACGCGCCATAGCGATATCGAAGCGGATGATGTGAAAATGCCAATACGACGTCATCTGTAATAATCTGGATGATATGCGTCCGTACGATGCGACTCGAATGTATCTCCGGTCAGGTAAATTTGCTAAAATTACTTTAAGTATGAGATTGGTACTTAGGTACTCACATTTTTCGAATTTTCCCGACGTCTTCCATGACGCACGCAGCGGCCGCGGCAAAGCTACGGTACATACTTTCCGGATTTTAGTTAAGGTTGAATTCAGCATTTTGTTGCCTACATCTACGACAATTTATAAATTTTTAATGATATTCAGCGAAAATAAAGTGGCATTTTTTTTCTAAAATCATGTTCACGGCTTGTTCAGGTTGAGGAAAAATATTTAGCTTTTGTTCTGATTTTTTTTTCTGTTGACATTCCAATTCTTTGGGCAAGAAGTTTAGTGGCCAGTAATAGTATTTTAGGCGATAGACTGTTTCAGCTTTTTCCAGTACCTACTTGACATTCAACACTAGAGTATGTGTACCAGTGGCGCAGTGGCAAAACGCTTGCTTTGTAAACCGGAGGTCGCGGGTTCGAAAATGCGGGGAGCAACATCTTTGTGTAGTTGTTCCTTACAGGCCAGGACAATGCAGGCCGATTACCTGATTGTCTGTAAAGTAAGAGTAAGAGGTAAAAAGGAAGAGGGAGACTGCACTTGTGTCTACGCAAGCAAGTCTCAGAAAACAGAATATTGAGTTAAGCTCACCTTTGTGTAAAGAAGGTGTAAAGAAATATCTAACGAATAAAATTAAATTAAAACCTGAACGCAGTTGTACTACAAAGAAGTTGTACCTATTTCTAGGAGATACCACCTATTTTGAATACGTAGTGATTATAATACTCATTGATTTTGAACGCTACAAAAATACGTTTAGTCACTGCTGCTGCATAAAAACTGTGAAAAAGACGCATAGACTAAAGATTAGATGAGCTTTTAAACTCTTCTAATCATAACATTCCACTGAATTTTTAAGGTGTTGATCATGTGTATCTTATTTGTTGAGCTTTTTGAGGAGTCTCGATAATTCTATAAATTAAACTTATTCACTATTCAAGCGATTAGCTTCCATAACAACCTTTTGTTAAATGACAATGACAATGATATAACAAACTGGTGTAACTAAACGTTATTACAAATGCAAGAAAATAACAAAGATGGCTGAAGAACAGGTGAGAACCAAAATATTATGATTAATATAAGATTTTAAATGAATTTCATTATTTCAGACCACTTGCGAGTATTCTAAAAGCATTTAGATAAATATCGCATTACATTTTTCAACATGCCTCCACAAAATTCTTTGATTTGAACATTCGTTCATGTTTGAGATCACTACGACAATTTTGTGCATTATTATCACTTGTAGAATATAATAACCGTTTTAGAGGCATTTAACAAATGTCTAGAAAAGCAATATGCAGAGTATATTGGGTAATTTTACCGGTGCTTTGGTTAGGAATCTTTGTTTACACCACATTACCTTGAAAAGTGTTTTCGATGCCCTAAAGAGAATGTATGTTTGCCCCCCCAGTGTGAATCGCTATAAATCGATCTATAACTATAAAATCTGAAATCGTCACTATTGTTTTATGCCAATAACAGTTCCCTTATTATTCTAATAGGATCATCATGTTTTTTTATTGCAAGAAAATGCAACCTCTTGGTCTTAATTTTAAAAATTATAAACAAAGTTGTTCAACAATGTATAATATACTGCAAAAGTGGATGAATAGCGATACCTTCAGAAAACACAGACTTATTTCATGTTTTGTTAGAATTGTAAACTACTATTAAAAGATTAACTTACTTTTGTAGGGCCATTTTAATAGATCACATTTGAGTCTCAGTTTTTTTGTTCTATCTGTTTCTTTTGTCATTTTTACAATAAATATGTATCGTAATTGATAAAACTTAAGCAATAGTGCATTTCTAACTTTGAAAAATATTATAATATTTTATGCCCGCTGTTACAAGTTTATGTTGTTATATTTTTATGAAATGTGATCTACTTAATTGGCCCTACTTTACAGAACTTACATTTCACAGTATGCTGCTATTCTTTTTCTTTGTTTAACTTGCTGACGAAAAACAAAATGCTTACCTGAGAGTAAGCAACATGCCTGTAGACAGCTCCAATGCACTGATGCTCATCACTTGATACTTGAGAGAGATTGATTATTAAGTCCCTTGGTCTTAATCTCCCTTCACACTGAATCACAGCAATGTTTACACAATGCTCTGGTTTTGGAAATAAAATTTCCAACGACAGGCCCATTAGTCTAGTGGTTGAACACTCTGGCCAGTACCCAATAGGTTGTGGGTTCGGTTCCCACCAAGTGTCTGGGTGTATTGTCTATTTTAAGTATATTTACAAAGACTTAATATCCAATGTCTTAAGGTTCAGCAACGCACTAGTGATTCTTCTGGTGTTGTCTATAGGCTGCGGTGACTGCTTACCATCAGGCGGGCCGCACGTTTTCTTGCCACCTTGGTTTTATAAAAAAAAAAACCAATAAAGTATACTACTTATAAGAATTAGTATCAGTTGTCTGGATACAACAGTACAGGCTCAGCCAAGTTTGGTGTGTGGATTGTCCCAGTATAATTAGCTGTCTGTGTGATATTGAATATGATTTCTTATTTATCACAATAAAGTTAAAAACTTTTACTAGTGCAGACTTGTGACAATGATCAATGCATATTTCATACTACTCTGCAAATTATGGATGAACCTGCAAGGTGAAAAATCTGTGGAACCCCATAAATAAGACACAAAACTTGCCTGCTTATTAAACTATTAGTAAAGATAACCATTAATGTTGTCTTTTACTTATGTGAATATTACACATTGAAATCAAACTACCATATGTTAGAGGGGTTACAGACAAGATTGGCTACATCTTAAAGTGAGCTTCGATCAAAACTTATTTTAAGCCACCAAGGAAGATTAGTCAGTTTTTACCACCTGTCAAGTGCCATATACCTCTACAAGATGCAGGAGTTTATAAACTCGATTGTGACTGTGGGCTCTCCTACATTGGGCAAACAAAGCGTGCAATAAAAACTTGCGTTAAAGAACACATAGCTGATGTGAAACACCGACGCTGTACGAAGTCTGCAGTATGTGAACACGTTCAGGATCGCACCCACCATTATATTAGATTTGATAAACCACAAATCCTCGCAAAAGAACACCAATTTCTACCTATGATGATTCATGAGGCTATTGAAATCAAAAAACATCCTAATTTCAATAGAGAAGATGGTTGGGTGTTACCACCAGCTTGGGATCCTGTGATAAATATAATTAAATCCAATATCAATCAAAACACTACACAGCCTCAAGATACTGTAAGCTCTTACTGCGTAGATCGGACCAGCAATAATAACTAAGAAGACCTGAGGGTACACCGGCATAATTGTGACATAAGGACGTTCAACATCTCAGTCCTCCCGTGACCATGGGTGCTGCAAAGCATTCGAAACGTCGGGATAGTAAAATCAATAAATAAACCGCGATAAAATCCGTAAAAGTAGTTTGATATCAAAGATAACCATTTATAAATTATATTCTATTTTCACAATAATACAATATATTACAATTATTTTAATTGGATTTGCTTGTCCTCCTCCCCCATCCTCCTCCCCCATCCTCCTCCCCCATCCTCCTCCCCCATCCTCCTCCCCCATCCTCCTCCCCCATCCTCCTCCCCCATCCTCCTCCCCATCCTCCTTAGTTGGTCCCCCATTGCTCTATAGATCTGGAAAGTATGTTGATTATGTAAAAAGTCAGTTCGTCAGTCAGGTTCACCTGACCTTATCAGATTGTGAGAGTAAAGAAAGAGAGTGTACTTGTGTCTACAAAGGCAGATATGCACTCTAATATCTCCTACATAGATAGTTGATCTTGTGAAAGATTGGCCACTGACGTCTTCAGCCAGGACTTGGGATTTATTTGTAACATGTGACTGGTATAGTTGACAAATTGTAAAGCCAGTATCTAATCTAATAAGCAATTAGTTGAGTCACAAATTATAAGATCATGT
Source organism: Furcula furcula (assembly GCA_911728495.1). Classification (NCBI taxonomy): domain Eukaryota; kingdom Metazoa; phylum Arthropoda; class Insecta; order Lepidoptera; family Notodontidae; genus Furcula; species Furcula furcula. The sequence continues at coordinate 56,871,275 of OU452242.1, forward strand.
TAAATTATAACAAAGACAAACAGTAGTATTATCATATCACTATCATGAAATGATTGATCACATATTGGGCAATAAGCAAACTCATTAGTACACACGTCTTCACATCAAGTTCGACATCCTTCATAAAGATATACTCAACAAACATATTTAAACTGACTTAATCTGTATTTCGACAGCATAAGGTCACAATTTTCTTAAAAATGTAGACATGGTAGACAGATTATTGCATAACAGCTCTCAACTATGGTGCATACAACACAGTGAATTGTTGGAAAGGGACTGGGCATTCGGCGGCCGGCGGGTGTCCCGCACACGCCGAATGGGACTAAATCTATACTTATAATAAAACTGTAACAGGTCCAATTTTGTACATTAAAATTATATTTGGAGGGCATTCTATAACCGATACTGAGACTGATATCTTACTACGAGGTAGGACATAGGATACTTTTTATCCCGTAATCTAGTGGCACAGTTCTTTTGGGAGAGGGGATTAAAGCAAAATGGGTACTTGGTTATATTCGCTTGGTCCGATTTTATCAATTTTTCTTTATAATATAATAAATATTAGTAAGGGAACACTCATAGAAAGTTGTTATCAAGGTTTTGTAATCGATCGGGTTTAAGCAACGTTAGGTAAGGTCATTAAATAGATGGGTGACCGTTTAACGCCATTTGAACTAAACGGGTCCAGTTCTGACCTACTATAAAAAGGAGGTCATGTTTTCGATGCGAATGTCTGTTATTAAAAGTTTAGTTAACGTAAAAATAGCGCAGGCGGAGCTGCGTGGGTCAGCTAGTAATAATAATAAATGCGACGTATCGTGACGCCCGTTGCACTGGTGTCTATCTCATTCATTAGTATAGCGCTGTCCCGCTATTAACTTTTAACAAACTTCAAACATTGAGCAACGTGAATAGGATGAGTTTCGCGAAGAGACGCGATTTGGAATTTGAGACTTATCACTTTAGATTTACGGTTTATTAATTCTGTCTATTGAAGTGAAACTTCTTATGCGACTTCCAAAAATGTTATCATTTAACGCGTTAGACGGTATGCGTTAGATGTTAAGCGTGAAAATAGGTGTTAAACGATAGGCGATAGGCGTTAAATTTGTTAAGGTTATGAAAGCGCTCATGTGACGCCGTCACTGAGTGAGTGGGTGAGTGGGTGAGTGGGTGAGTGGAAGAGTGGGTGAGTGGAAGAGTGGGTGAGTGAGTGGGTGAGTGAGTGGGTGACAGAGTGACTTCGTTGACTTCGTTGACTTCGTTGACTTCGTTGACTTCGTTGACGTCGTTGACTTCGTTGAATTCGTTGACTTCGTTGCGCGGGGAGGTGGAATAGAAAGAGACAGAGCGAGAATGAAGTTTCACTTCTTCCTCGCGGAGGGACTCCACGCACGTACATTTTTTTTTCTTACATAGGTACTTATTCGAATTGAAAAATAAGTTCCTAATGGTACTTATTCGAATTGAAAAATAAGTACCTGTATGGAAAATTAACTTTCTAAGAAAAAAAAAACATAAATAAAGCAAAAATTTACACCAAAGCATGTATAAAAATACCTAACTAAAAAATAAGTAATTATAGTACTTAGGTATCTTTCTAATCTATTACAATGTAAATAATAATGGAGGAAGCGTAGACAGAATATAATACAGACATATACCAAGCGTGCCGCCGATAAGGACAGAAAAATAAGTACATACTAAATTTAGAGTTGCCACGTAAGGGAAATTTTACCCTTTGTGTAAAGCAAATACGGAGGTTGTTGTAAATTATATTTTCTTTCCTAACCAAAAACCACTTTTCTGACACAACATTTACTTTTCTTACATTATATCGTCTTAATCTATGACAGTCTGCAAAAAGTACGAAAGTGATTGTTATAATAATGTCCTCCTAGCCGAAACGACCACAGCGGCCAATCTTTCACAAGATCAGCCATGTACGCAGGAGATATTATAGTGCACAAGAGTTTGCGTAGACAGAAGTACACTCTCTCTTCCTTTATATAATAGGTACCTCTCATAATCCGATGGGACGGAAGACCGACACGACTGGGGAGAAGTTAAGCGC